>JALIGW010000004.1:2182539-2427539 GCA_023053685.1 Diadophis punctatus similis | reverse complement strand
ACATTTGTCAAGAATGGTTGTCATAGGGTTCAAGTAAGCAACCAGGAAACAATCAATATGAAATAATCGTAAGGATACAAGCAACAAGTTACAGTCATACAGTCATAAGTGGGAGGAGATGGGTGATAGGAACGATGAGAAAAACTAATAGTAATAGTAATGCAGCCTAGTGAATAGTTTTACAGTGGTGAGGGAATTATTTGTTTAGCAGAGTGATGGAGTTCGGGAAAAAACTGTTCTTGTGTAGATAGATAGATAGATAGATAGATAGATAGATAGATAGATAGATAGATAGATAGATAGATAGATAGATAGATAGATAGATAGATAGAAATAGATGATAGATAGATAGATAGATAGATAGATAGATAGAAATAGATGATAGATAGATAGATAGATAGATAGATAGATAGATAGATAGAAATAGATGATAGATAGATAGATAGATAGATAGATAGATAGATAGAAATAGATGATAGATAGATAGATAGATAGATAGATAGATAGAAATAGATGATAGATAGATAGATAGATAGATAGATAGATAGATAGATAGATAGATAGATAGATAGATAGATAGATAGATAGATAGATAGATAGATAGATAGAAATAGATGATAGATAGATAGATAGATAGATAGATAGATAGATAGATAGATAGATAGATAGATAGATAGATAGATAGATAGATAGATAGATAGATAGGAGGTGGGAGGCTCCTTAGTGCTTCTGAGCATGGTTTCAACCCCACCCTTGAACCCTGAGCCACAAAGATTCCCTTCTGGAGCTATGGAGTCCAGCTGCCAAGAGGCTGAACTGGACTTCAGCCAGGGTGTCACGAAGAATTTCCCGTAAACCCAGGAAGGAAGGAAAGTCCAGCTGGGCGCAGATGCCCTGTGCATCTCTGGGTCCATTTGCACGGGGGGGGGGGAGGCCTCATTAGCCATTCCCTCCCTCCTCCCCCCCCCACTCTGAATCAATCTAAGTGCATTGAAGTTAGGGGATGGGGGGTGGGTGGGGAGCAGGCAAACCAGACTGCTTAGAGATGGTAAAATATTAATAGCTCGACTGATTGATCTCCCCCTCGGCAGTACCCCTCACTACCAACACCGGAGACCCTTTAAGGACCCCCCCCACTAGGAAAGCAAAGCATTTAGGAGGCAGAGGATGATCAGATGGGGGGGGCAGGGGAGGCTGGGGTTGGGGGGGGCACATCATTATCCTTTTGACCCTTCCTGGATTGATTTTTTATTTTTTATTTTATGTTTTTGCAAATTCCCAGCCATTTCCTTTTCAGCAGCTGTTTGGGTGGGTGGGCAAGAGGCAGAGCTATCCAGATCAATGGGACCCTCCCCGAGTGGGATTTAAGGGGAGGGGGGCTGAGAAGAAGGTGCAAAAGGCAGAAGGGTCCCAGAGGCTCCATTTCCTGTGTGATGCCCACCCCCCACTCTTCCATCAAGATGTCCAGAGGCGGTTTTTGCACCCAGGCTCCCCATCTGGTGCCAGACCTTTGGGCAGGAGAAATTTCCCCAGCTGTCGCTAAGCCCCCCACCCCATCAATGCTGGTTTATAGGCTGCCATCCTGGGGAGGGAATTTGGGGGGGGGCGTTGGCAATCAAGAAGCCGCAACATGATTCAATGCAACTTGTTGAGGTCGTGTGCGGTGACATCTGGCAGGAGGAGTCGAAGGGAGGGGAGGGAGGGGTCTCCTTCTGGGACCGGTGGGGAGAAAGGGGTCTTTCTTCTCCCGGGGGGGGGGCTCCCTCCGAGCACAGTGGGACTTCAGAATGGCTCTGGTGGAAGCTCACATGGGAGGAAGAACGGGTGCAGGAATTGGAGATGGCTAGTTTAGTGAAAAGAAGGAATGGGGGGACATGAAAGCATCTTCCAATATTTGAGGGGCTGCAACAAAGAAGAGGAGGTCCACCTATATCTGTCTGTCTTTCTGTCTGTCTGTCTACATCCATCCATCCATCATCTATCTATCTACAGCGTCTGTCTGTCTTTCTGTCTGTCTGTCTACATCCATCCATCCATCCATCATCTATCTATCTACAGCGTCTGTCTGTCTTTCTGTCTGTCTGTCGATAGATCAATCGATCTATCACCCATCTATCTATCTATCTATCTATCTATCTATCTATCTATCTATCTATCTATCTATCTATCGATCGATCTATCTATCTATCGATCGATCGATCGATCGATCGATCTATCTATCTATCTATCGATCGATCGATCGATCGATCGATCGATTGATCGATCGATCTATCATTCTATGTTACCCACCCACCCACCCACCCACCCATCCATCCATCCAGTCATCCACCCATCTCTCTCTCTCTCTCTCTCTCTCTCTCTCTCTCTCTCTCTCTCTCTCTCTCTCTCTCTCTCTCTCTCTCTCTCTCTCTCTCTCTCTCCATCCATTCATCATCTATCTATCTATCTATCTATCTATCTATCTATCTATCTATCTATCTATCTATCTATCTATCTATCTATCTATCTATCTATCTATCTATCATCTGTGTTATCCACCCACCCACCCACCCACCCATCTTTCTCTCTGTCTCTCTCTCTTATCAATCCATCCATCCATCCACCCATCCACCTCTCTCTCATCTATCTTCTATCTCTCTATCAACTATCTGTCTGTCTGTCCATCATTTATCATCTTTCCCTCCCTCCCTCTTTGTCTATCATTTTGTGTTTTCACACAAAGTACTCAATCCAAGCGATTGAATGAACCCATTTTCAGAGTTCACACAATGCGATTTCACCCAGCCGGTTGGGCTATGCACAGCCACAAACAAACAAACCAGGTTTACAGGCTGGAGATGCTAGCTAGGTCCCCAGATGTTTCATCAAACTGCTCAAGTGTGTTGCGTAAGCCAGCTTCACCTTGATCACAAGTTTTCATTTTGCACAAACCGGCTAATCGAACCATGAAGGCTGCTGATTTCTGAGCTTGCAATGTGGACGACATTTTGTCTTGTTTTGGTCCCATTTAATCTTCCCCAAAATGTTAGGAGTATCACTCCCATCATCCTCACCAGCATGGCATGCCCGTAGCCAAGTGAGTTGGGAAAAGATGGGAGTTGTAGTCCACCCAAAGGCCTCTGATGGAAAGCCTTGCCTCTTGCAAATAACATGGGGATGTAACATAGATTTTTTAAAAATCCGCAGCTGAAAAGGAAAATGGATTTATGGAAAGAGATCAGAGAGAGTACTGGTAATTTATGGATTTGCCATCGATCTGAAATTTTGCTTTCGCTGTGTGGGCAAACCGGCTGGTCTGTACTTGGTTGCACAAAAGGAAATTTTATTTTATTTTTATTGTTGAATTCTGCCCATCTTCCTCGCTGGGAAGATCTGAAATAAATTATACATAAATTATTTCTTTAAAGGAGAATATGTGCAGCTCAGGTTTGAAACAAGGGCTCCTTTGTGCTTTCTGAGCTTGGTTGAAGTTGACCCTTATTTCTTCTGTATAAATCTTAAATATTAAATGCTTGGTCAGTTTTAAGAAGAGATTGCACAACCCGTTGTCTGAAATGCGAGAGGGTCTCCCACTTGAGCAAGGGGTTGGACTAGAAGACCTCCAAGGTCCCTTCCAACTCTGTTATCCTGAGGAATTCTGGGAGTTGAAGTTCACAAATCTTAAAGTTACCAAGCTGGGAGACCCCTGACTTAGAGGATTGGATTCGAGAGAATTTTTTCCCCACCGTTTAGCTCTTCTATCTCCTTTCGGCAAATGCTGAAACGGTGCAGGTCTCCTGCTTGGGCAGGGGGTTGGACTAGATGACCCTATGAGGTCCCTTCCAACTCTGTTATTCTATTATTCTGTTATTAATTGCAAAATATTTTACAAGCAAAGTTGCTTTTAGAGGACAGGGACAAAATTTCCACCAACCAAGACAAAGATAGGGAATTTGCAAACACAGACCGGTAGAAGGGATATCTCCAGGGAGGTCAAAAAAGTCAAGATGGCGTCAAACTTACCTTAATTTTAAGAGATGGAATATTATGAGCTTTGTGGGGCCACCTTACTTCTCTTGGAAATTTAATCGTGACTTTCATGTTCACAGCTAGTCCTCGACTTTCAACAGTTCACTTAGTGACCATTCAAAGTGACAAACGCCCTGAAAAAAGGGACTTACGACCATTTTTCACACGTACGACCGTTGCAACATCCCCAGGGTCACGTGATCAAAATTCAGAGGCTTCGCCACTGGCTCATATTTACGATGGTCGCAGTGTCCCCGGGGTCACGTGATCCCCTTTTGCGACCAGCAAAGATTCACTTAACAACCGTGTGGCTAACTTAACGATTTGCGTAACAACTGAGGCAAGAAAAGTCGTAAAATGGGGCAAACTCACTTAACCAATGTTTCACTTAACAACATAAATGATGGGCTCAATTGTGGTCGTAACTCAAGGACTACCTGCATTTTAACTTGCTGAATTTTAGGGCTCTGAATCCTTGTGATTTGGGTCTGGCAACAAATAGTGATTTGTTGGCGTAGAAATATTCGGATACTTATCCGGTTTTCTGTGGATGGATGGATGGATGGATGGATGGATGGATGGATGGATGGATGGATGGATGGATGGATGGATGGATGGATGGATGGATGGATGGATGAATGAATGAATGAGCTGGAAGGGACCTTGGAGGTCTTCTAGTCCAGCCCCCTGCTCAACCTCTACCATTTCAGATAAGTGACTGTCTAGACTCTTCTTAAAAACATCCAGTTATGCAGCACCCACAACTTCTGGAGGCCAGCTGTTCCACTGGTTAATTGTCCTCACTGTTAGGAAGTTCCTCCTTAATTCCAGGTTGCTTCTCTCCTTTGATTAGTTTCCATCCGTTGTTTCTTATCTTCTGGTGCTTTAGAGAATAGGTGGACCCCCACCTCTTCTCGGGGACAGCCCCTCAAATATTGGACTACTGCTATCATGTCGCCCCTAATTCTTCTTTTCTTTAGACTAGCCAAACCCAAATCCTGCAGCCGTTCTTCGTACGTTTTAATCTCCAGGCCTTTGATAGCTGATAATAGATGATAGACTATTTTGTTTTTCTTTTAAAGGAAACCACTTTTACAAACCTGAGTTATACGTTGATCTGGCGATACCCAGAGAGTCGCTTTGCAGCGTGACAAAGGTGGCGTATAAATTTAAGAAATGAAATAAGGAAATAAACACTCAGTGTGGTCAGGAAAGGAGCATGTTATTTGGCTGTTTTTTGAGCCGGCTTTTTTCCGCTCGTCTGACATTTCTTGTTTCTCTTTGATTGATTCCTTTCGCCTTTATTATTTGAAATAATAATAATTATTTCAAATAATAACAATTATTATTTCAAATAATTATTTCAAATAATAACAATTATTTCAAATAATAGTAACTATTATTTGAAAGAAGAATAATTGGAAATAATAAGAATTATTAGTTGAAATAATAATTATTAGTTGAAATAATAATTATTAGTTGAAATAATAATTAATATTTGAAATAATAGTTATTGTCATTTCAACTAATAATTCTTATTATTTCAACTAATACTTATTATTTCAACTAACAATTCTTATTTCTACTCAATAATAATTAATAGTTGAAATAATAGTTATTGTTATTTCAACTAATTCTTATTTCAACTAATAATTCTTATTATTTCAACTAATTCTTATTTCAACTAATAATTCTTATTTCAACTAATTCTTATTTCAACTAATATATTTCAAATAATTATTCAAAATAATAAGAATTATTAGATAAAATTATTTGAAAAAATAATATTATCATTTGAAATAATAAAGGCAGGATACAAACAATTGAAGGCACTGAACGTATTTGACACACCTTCCTCCTCCTATTTCCCCCCCAACAATAACCCTATGAGGTGGGATGGGGAGAGAGAGAGAGAGAGAGAGAAAGATGGACCCAAAGTCACCCAGGCGGCTTTCATGGCAAGGGCGGAATTAGAACTCGCTACCTCCTGATGATTGGCCCCAAATCACCCGTATATCAAGGGCCCTCTGAACAGGTTATGATGCTTAATAAAGGAACAGAGGAAAAAAAGAAAAAATAGGACTTAATGACCACAATCGAGCCCAAAATTTCATTGCTAAATGTGACATTTGTTAGTAAGCTTTGCCCCATTTTACGGCCTTTCTTATCACGGTTGTTAAATGAATCACTGCAATTGTTAAAGTTAGCACACAGTCATTAAGGGAATCCGTCTTCTCCATTGCTCGTCAGAAGGTCACAAAAGGGGATCAGGTGACCCCGGGACGCTACAACCGTCATAAATATGAGTCAGTGGCCAAGGATCTGAATTTTGATCAAGCGTGACCACGGAGAGGGTGCAACTGTCGTAAGTGTGAACAACGGACAGAAGTCACTTTTTTCAGTGCCGTTGTAATTTTGAATGGTCGCTAAATGAAGTGTTGTAAGTCGAGGACTCCCTGCATGGCTCCATATCGGAGAGTTCTGTCCAGATTTGGCATTTTTGATGGATGACCCCATCCCGAGGCTGTAGGTTCCTTAAGGATAATGTTGCGGTCCTCACCTTATGACCACAATTGAACCCCAAATTTCCGTTGCTAAGTGAGGCCATGGTTAAGTGAGTTTTATGATTTTAGGGTCTTTCTGCTGCAGTTGTTAAGCGGCAAAAGTTGTTCGGCTGTTGTTAATGTGTGTGGCTTGTGTTTCTGTGCGACATGCCTGAGAACGTTTACAAACACAACATTGTGATGACACCATTGTGGTAGCCATTTTGACTTGTTCAACCCCTATTCTCTCGAGACGCAGAATCGCCACAACTGTTGTGACACCATGAGGATGCCGGTGTGTTTTGGCGTTGTGGTGGTTGGGACACACAACAAAAGCACCCGTTTTTCCTCTGGCCAAGACACACAACTCTGCAATTCTGGGGTCTTTTGCGTAGCTGTAATTCTGTGGTTGATGTCACAGGTTGTCCTCGACGTACGACCACAATTCCAACCAGAATTTCAATGCCTAAGCAAGGTGGTTGTTAAGTGAGTCACACCCGATTTTACGAGCATGGTTGTTAAGCGAATCACTGCAGTTGTTAAGTGAATCACACACGGTTGTTAAGCGAATCCGGCTTCCCCCATTTACTCTGGGAAGGTCACAAATGGTGATCACATGCCGGTTGCCATGCGCCCAAATTTTATTCAAGGCTGCGACAGTTGTTAGTGCGAGGACCGGGAGTAAGTTCAGATGATCGCTAAACAGGTGGTCGTAAATCGAGGACTATCTGAAATTCGATATTATGAACAAGAATTCGTATCTAGATGCAGTTTGGCCAGAAGAAGCAATACATGATAAGCTGCTTTCTTTGGAAATATCAGCAATTTAACAGAATAACAGAGTTGGAAGGGACCTTTGAGATCATCTAGTCCAACCCCCTAGAGGAGATCCTATCCCATTTCAGACAGGTGGTTGTCCAATCTCTTCTTATAAACCTCCAGTGATGGAGCACCCACAACTTCTGGAGGGAAGCCGTTCCATTGATTAATTGTTCTATGATTGTATATAATTTTATTTAATTAATTGTTTCTCAAGGAGGTTGATTGCTCAGGATACCACATGTCCCGTCCGATGGCTTCATTTGGGGGTTGTGTAATTTGCCAACTACACAACCCCCAGATGAAGCCATCGGACAGGACATGTGGTTCACAACATCTAGCCCTGCCATGGGGTGCGTGGTGGGGAAACCAGGGTGAGCTCGCTGGATCTTTTCGGGGAAAAAATGACTTCGCTTTGTCAGGAAAAAAAATTGAAACGTACAGAAATGAAATTGTGTGAGTGTAGGAATGTGGGAAACATTCAACGGGGAAGTCGCAATTTGCAATTTTGTGTTGCTTTAGGGAATTTTTGCAGTGCTCCTTAACCTTGGCAGCTTTAAGATGGGGGGACTTCAACTCCCAGAATTCCCCAGCCAGCAAAGCTGGGGAATTCTGGGAGTTGAAGTCAGTAGTGGGTTCTGAATTAGTTTGAATTAGTGGGTGGGCAGAGCCTCCTGCCACCGCTACCGGTTCTAAGAACCAGTCCAAACCGGGAGCAACTCACCGCTGGTTGAAGTCCACCCATCTTTAAAGTTGCCAAGTTGAGCAACCTTACTCTAACCTATGGATAGACACAATGGCAATACACAATTGTTGCAAACTCCAAAGATTCTTGAAGGGTCCTGAGTGGGTGGCTCGAAAAACACAAAAGACCAAAAACCAAGGTGCGATGCAATGTCCCACATCGCTCCGTGCTCTTTCCGTCCTGCGGCGCTCACAGCCTTAATGAGTGCATCTCCTTGCCAAGTCCATACAATGAACAAGTTTGCAAGAAGAAAACTTTGGTGACTTGGGGCAGGGACAACATTAGGGGGTGCATATCCGGGCATTCAGAACAGGGGCCCCCATTTGACTAGCTTTCAACAAACCTTTGTTTGAAATACTGTAGACAGAGTCTCCTGCCTGGGCAGGGGGTTGGTCTAGAAGACCTCCAAGGTCCCTTCCAACTTTGTTATTCTTTTTAACCTTTGTGAGTTTTCATATTGGTTGCACGGGGCATATCACCCAATGCGTCAATCGGAGGAGCCATTTTAGGTATCTTCTGATTCTTTTCGTCTTGAATTTTGTGGCCGTCATTTGTGAAAATCCATCAAATCAAGAAGTCTGGAAATCTTTTTTTCAAAGGATTTTTTCTCCTCCTTCCTGTGTTTTTTCCTCTTTTTCCTCCCTTCTTTCCTGCCATTTTTGGACACACGGGCTGAAGCGTCCTCCTGTTCTGTGTATGGCACTGGTAGAATTCACTGTGAAAAGACTCGATCAGTGAATTACAAAGGGCCATAAACGGAGCAGAGAAAGAACCACAAGGGCGTCTGACCCACATCCTTTTCGTCGGGAATCGGTGGACAAACGTGGCATTATGAGCGAGGATGCGATGGCTGGCCATAAAGAAGCCGCCTTATCTGACTCGGTGCGATAATGTCTCGTTCACACAATCCTACAACAACATTGTGATGACCCGGGACAAGGCATGAAGACCACATCCCCTTTAATGCTCCAAAATTTCCCCTCAAACGCTCCCATGTTCTTGGCAAGTCCCAGAGCAAAGCACACACACACTCACAGACACAGACACAGACACAGACACAGACACAGACACAGACACACACACACACACACACACACACACACACACACACACACACACACACACACAGCAGCCTCTGGCTGTGCGCAGTCCAGCAAAACAAAGGAATAGGGAAATGAGTCCATGAAGCAAGGAAGAAGACAAGCAGTCCTGCAAACGCCAGACGTCTGCACACAAAACTCCACTAATTCAGCGTTTGTTCCCGACAAATGCCCCTCCCCACAGCATCTCCTTAAATCTCAGTCCCCAGGTGTGCCTTGTGAAGAGGGGCGGGGCGCTCTCCTCCCAAGTCATCGGGTTGGCTTGCGCTGTTCCCGCCTTCTCTCCACTCTCCTTGCTCGGGGATCAGGAGGTGGGTGTTCCTTGCTCATCGCCTGAGCTCCGTCACTCCTCATGTCCACTGCTTGCCCTCTCTAGGTCATCCTGCCCCCATTCCTCCCTGCTAACAAGCTGTCCCAATCCTGAGGGGCCCTTGGCTGTCTCGTCTGCTTCTCCCCACATTCCTCCGAAGCCAACAAAGCTATCCCCTCGATCTCCCGTCAGTTCCAGCTCCTGTCCTCCACAGATTCAGGCTCCGATGGGGGCATGAAAATGTCTTTGCAATCCTGCCAGGAGTATTAGTACAGGTAGTCCTTGACTTACAACCACAAAGGAGCCTAACCTTTCTTGTTGCTAAGTGAGACGTTGGTTGAGTTTGGCCTCATTTTCCAACCTTTCTCGCCACAGCTGCGAAGTGCCTCACTGCAGTTGTTAAAATTTGTAACACGGTTGTTAAATGAATCTGGCTTCCTCATTGACTTTGCTGGTCTGACGGTCGCAAAAGGGGATCGTGTGACCCCCCGGGACGCTGCAACCGTCGTAAATACACACCCGTTGCCAAGCGTCCTAATTTTGATCACGTGACCCCCAGTCAGGCTGCAACGGTCGTAAGTGTGAAAAATGGTCATCAGTCAGTTTTTTCAGTGCCACTTCAAATGGTCACTAAATGAATGGTTGTAAGTCAAGGACTACCTGTATATTTATCAAGGGTACTGTATTTCAACAAAAGAAGAAAACAGAAGGGGAAAAAAGATAAGCCCTCCAACAGCGAAGCCATTTCTCCAAATTCTGAAGTTTCGTGTGAATGTGTGCAACTTCCAAAAACCGGACTCCCCTATTTAGGGGAGGGTCCGACAACGGCGGAAGACCCTTGGCTTGGCCCTTTTTGGCACTAGCACATTTTTGCTGTTCTCTGTATACGCCAAGCAATTATGTGTAGTGCCAATATGGGAGAAGTCAGAGACGGCAACTATTTTTCTCATCTCCCGGAGAGGCAAGGAGGCAATTTAGACAACACAGTGTTCCTTGTGGGTAGGAGTGGTGCAGTGGCCTAGAGGTGGAGCTCTGGCCTCACAATCAGGAGGCTGTGAGTTCGATCCTAGGTAGAGGCAGATATTTCTCTCTCTGGGCACAATGAGAATATATCTACTGAACAAAACTCCGCATTGGCAACAGGAAGGGCATCCAGCCATTAAAACACTCTGCTAGCTCCATTCAGTTGCCCAGACTCCACTCCGCAAGGGATTATGGGGTCGTTAAAAGATGATAATGAGTGTTCCTTGTGGGTCCAAATAGCACAACTTTTGCCTTTTAATCATGGTGGTGAGTTGTGCGGTTTTCTCCTCTGTGTTGCATCTCGCTCGGGCTGCAGTTTCAGCTCTTTGGATGGGAAACCATTTTGAATGATATTTTGAAGGACAGGCCGGTCTCGGAGAATGAAGGTTGTTTGGATGACAGGATGGATGGATTCTGATAAATCAAGGAACATTGTCTATTCACTTATTTTTATTCCTTTCTTAAACTTGAAGGATGTTCATCATGTCGGAAGGGACAATTAAAATGCGGCATAAAACATTTACAAAATAAATTTAAAATTGAATTAAAATTGGATTTTGCCATTCTGGGCAAAATTTTGCAAGTTCATAGGAGGTGAACTTTAAAACACCAAAGCCGCAGACTAATTCGTAGATGTTGGTTCTGTAGATTGTTGGAGACATCAAAACCACTAGCAAGAAAGTTACGGCATATGTTGCCGTTCCAACATATTGCAAAGGGCCTCGTTGGCAAAAAGAGGCTTAATAGAACTTCCATAATCAAGAGCAGTGTACCTTAATATGAGAATTGTACTTTGGGGATGTTGGAAAAGACAGGCCAACGTCTGAGCTCTGTATTGGCTGGGCTTTTAAGCACTTTCCATAGGATAGTGTTTCTTAAGCTCCGCCATTTTAAGATGGGTGGACTTCAACTCCCAGAATTCCCCAGCCAGTGTGGCAAGCTGGGGAATTCTGAGAGTTGAAGTGTTCACATCTTAAAGCATGCTGGCTGGGGAATTCTGGGAGTTGAAGTCCACCCATCTTAAAGCATGCTGGGTGGGGAATTCTGGGAGTTGAAGTCCACCCATCTTAAAGTATGCTGGTTTAGGAATTCTGGGAGTTGACGCCCATCCATCTTGAAGTGTGCTGGCTGGGGAATTCTGGGAGTTGAAGTCCACCCATCTTAAAGCATGCTGGGTGGGGAATTCTGGGAGTTGAAATCCACCAATCTTAAAGCATGCTGGTTTAGGAATTCTGGGAGTTGAAGTCCATCCATCTTGAAGTGTGCTGGTTAGGGAATTCTGGGAATTGAAGCCCAACCGTCTTAAAACATGCTGGCTGGGGAATTCTGGGAGTTGAAGTCCACCCATCTTGAAGTAGGTGAACTGGGGGATTCTGGGAGTTGAAGTTCACACATCTTAAAATGGCTGAGATTAAGAAACCCCACCCTTGTGTAAATGGGTTTGTTGTTGCGACGCAACAGTAAGACAAAATCTCCTGCCAGTTTTTCATCTGCCTCCAACTTTTCCACTAGTATTTTAAGTAGTGTGTTTAACTGGGCATAGTTTAATAAATAAAAATGTTTATTGATTAAACCAGATTTACTTAACAATCATGTTACTAACTTAGCAATTGCAGTGATTCACTTAACGACAGTGGCCAGAAAGATCATAAAGTGAGGCAAAACCCACTTAACAACTGTCCCACTTAGTAACAGAAATTTCAGGCTCCGTGGTGGTTGTAAGTCGAGGACTACAGCCGTGCTTGGTCAATCCATTCTTTGAACGATGTCATCAAAATATTTATAGCCGGTTTCAAATGATACAGCTGGATTGGGAGGTTTTAAAAATGCAACTCTGGCTTTTTTTTAAAAAAAAATACACCATGCATTTGTTTTTATTTTATAATTGAATATTCTTCTCTAAAATTGCAGAGTACTTGTAATGTTACAACAAAATATTTATGAACTGAATGTTAATCAATTATTCAGGGCTCACCAGCTGAATCGAACGAATCAACCGTGGTAGTGAATTAAGCTATTTTTCTGGGATTGTGTAAAAGAGGGCATTCACCAAGACTGAGTCTGCAAAACATCATCATCTTCGTTTAATGACCCCATCATCCCTTGCGGGGTGGAGTCTGGGCAACTGAATGGAGCTAGCAGAGTGTTTTAATGGCCGGATGCCCTTCCTGTCGCCAATGCGGAGTTTTGTTCAGCAGATACATTCTCATTGTGTCCGGAGAGAGAAATATCTGCCTTTACCTAGGATTGAACTCGCAGCCTCCTGACTGTGAGAGGCAAGACCTCCACCTCTAGGGCACTGCACCACTCCTGAGTTTGCAAAACATACAGTCAAAAAAAGGTAACTTAATTTAAAAGTGATCCGTCTTAGCTTGTATGGCAGTTTATATTTCAACCAAGCTTAGTGTTGGGTAAAAAATTGTTGGACGGTGCAGTTGACAAATATAGTAAATAGTCACAGAATCAGAGATTCGCTTAACAAGCATGGCAAACGAGTTGGATGTGATTCACTTAACAACCGACTTGCTTAACGACAAAAATTCTGCTCCCAATACGTGAAACCGGAAGAATGCAGGATTTTGCATGAAAGGACTTGCTCTGGATTAGAATAATTTGAAGTTCTGTTGCTTTGCTTCCTTGAATTCTTTCGGTGAGAGGAGAGAGTATGTTTATTTATTGATAGGACGCTAAAAGCATCCAGCAAATCCATTATTGGCGTGCCTTACGGTAAAATATCAAATATCAAAACACGATAATGCTCAGCGTGCAACGGCTGGAATTTTGCAAGCCAAATGTGAGAAACCGAGCACTTAAATTTCCATTTTTAGGAAACCATCAAAGCCAGCGACGATGCTACTTCCTCCTTTGTAGATGCCTTTGTTCTTGTTTCCATTCAGTTTTATCTCCTCCTCCCTCTGGAAGCAGAGAATCTTGTAGGGGCAGTCCTCGACTTACGACCACAATCGAACCCCAAATTTCTGTTGTTAAGCGAGACATTTGTTAAAGCAGGTTTTGCCCCATTTTATGACCTTCCTTGCCACGGCTGTTAAGTGAATCCCTGCAGCGGATAATTAGTAACACGGTTATAAAGCGAATCTGGCTTCCCCGTTGATTTTGCTTTGTCAAAAAGCTGACCTTGGGACACAACGACGGTCATAAGTGTGAATCAGTTGCCGAGCGTCTGAATTTGGATCACGTGATCATAGAGCAAAGGCCGTAAAAAAACCGTCGTAAGTCACTTTTTTCAGAGCCGCTGTAACTTTGAATGGTCACTAAATGAACTGTAGAGGCAGTCCTCGACTTACAACGGTTTGCTTAGTGATGTTCGAAGTCACAGCAGCACCGGAAAAAGGGATTTATGACTTATGACCATTTTTCACACTTACGACTGCTGCAGCATCCCTGTGGTCACATGATCAAAGTTCGGACGCTTGGCAAGTGGTTCATAGTTATGACGGTTGCACATGATCCCCTTTTACGACCTTCTGACAAACAAGGTCAATGGGGAAGCCAACTGATTCACTTAATAACCATGTAAGTAGCTTAACAACTGCAATGATTCACTTAACAACCATGGCAAGAAAGCTCATAAAATGGAGCAAAACTCACTTAACGACTGTCTCGCTTAGCAGCAGAAATTTTGGGCTCAATTATGGTAGTAATTCGAGGACTACCTGTGGTTTGCTAAAGTTTTCACCTGAAAAAGAGAAAGAGGAGAAAAATTCCCAATTTAGCCTTCAGGGGTGGATTTCAGAGTGTTTCCCATTCAAGTTTCAACTAGTCCTGAAGCTGTTTTATCTTTTCAAACCCAGCTAAGGTTGACTAGGAGGATATACTGCTTGCAAGGTTGCCCCCCCACCCCAATTCCCTCGGGTGGGGGGGAGTATTATTTGGCAGCAAGACTGGGCTGGAGAGGAGGAAAATTGCACAAAGAAAGAAAGAAAGCAAGAGAAGGAAGAGAAGGAGAGAAGAAATGGAAAGAAAGGAAAGAGGAAGAAAGAAAGAAAAGAAGTAGGAAATAGAAAGAAGGAAGGAAGGAAGGAAGAATGGAAGGAAGGAAGGAAGAGAAGGCGAGAGGAAGGAAGGGAGAGAAAGAGAGAAAAAGAAAGAGGAAATAAAGAAAGAAAAGGAAAGAGAAAGAAGAAAGAAAAAGAAAGAAAGAAAGAGAAAGACGAGAAGGAGAAGAAATGGAAAGAAAGGAAGAAAGGAAAGAGGAAGAAAGAAAGAAAAGAGGTAGGAAATAGAAGAAAGGAAGGGAGGACGGAAGGAGGAAGTGGAAATAAACAAACAAACAAACAAACAAACAAACAAACAAATAAATAAATAAAAAGGAAGGAAGGAAGGAAAGAAAGAAAAAGAAAGGAGGGAGGAAATGGAAACAAAGAAAGGAAGGAAGGAAGGAAAAAGAAAGAAAGAAAAAGAAAAAGAAAGAAAGAGAGGGAGGGAGGGAAGGAGGGAGGGAGGGAGGAAGGGAGGAAGGAAAGAAGGAAAGAAAAAAACGATGCAAATACTAAACAGACTGATCCCAATTCCATTACAGACAGACGTAAAATAAAGGATCTTTATGAACCTAAAATCCAACCTAACCCAAGTCAATGCAGCAGGAGGAGGAAAGGCAGTTTAATGTTCGTTTTAGGGTTCCCCCCAGCCCCCCCCCCCGCTCCAGAGAAGGAGGGGGGGGGGAATCAGGAAAATAAACCTTACAAGGAAATAAACCAACATGAGTTTGTGGGGGGGTGGGGGGAGAGACATGAGAGGGGAAAACTCGGGGCAAAGAGCCACCTTGGACGCTGAAGCGAGCGAGAGGAAACCAATATTTTCCAACCTGCCATCCGAAAAGACCTGAATTAGCCCCTTGTTTTCTTTCTGCCGGAGCGGAACTCGCCCAAGCGGCCTGGCAGGTGACACCCAGAGGTGTGCAGTTGTGGTGCCTTCTGACGCAGCTGAGAAGTGGAGCCCTTCGGGGTGGGCTCAGGTGGCAAAGTCACCTCAGGAGAGAGAAGAAAATTGGGATTAATTTTGGAGTCAGAGGTGGTTTCCTTCCGTCCCTCGGCTGCCGCTTGCTGACTTCGCCGACATTAACTACAAGTCAATATCTCGACTTACGGCCGTTCATTTGGTGACCTTTCGAAGTTACAACGGCACTGAAAAAAATGGGACTGATGACCCACTTTTTACACACTTTCACACTTACGGCCAGCATCCCCCACAGTCACGTGATCAAAATTTGGATGCTTGACAACCGACTCATATTTATGACGGTCATATTTATGATCCCCTTTTGTGACCTTCTGATGAACAAAGTCAGTGGGGAAGCCGGATTCGCTTAACCATGGGGATGCTAACTTAACCAGTGCAAGGATTCACTTAACCACAATGGCAGGAAAGGTCGTAAAATGGGGCATAAAACTCCCTGAACAAATGTCTCGCTTAGCAACAGAAATGTTGGGCTCAATTGGGGTCGTAAGTCGAGCACTAATAGAACAGAAGAGAACAATGAATATAATAGAACAGAATAGAAGCCAGATTCACTTAACAACCATGTCACTAAGTTAACAACTGCAGTGATTCACTTCCCAGCTGCCTCGCTTAGCGACCCCTGTGGTCATCACTTGAGGACAAGCTGCACTCAGTTTTCTCCATGTGGGTTTCAAAGTCAGGGCGGGTAAAATATGAACCAAGCCAAGGTGTGTGTGTGTGTGTGTGTGTGTTTCAGCTTCCATGCCGCCACCCCCCCACCTCCCGCTCCCCAGTCAGCGTCTGGTCGTGTTTCAACACATCTGTGGGGTCATCAAGCCAAGAGGGGGTTTTGAGGAGGGGTCAGAGGTTAAAAGCCTGGGGGCCAAATCTGACCGTCTCCCCAAGGCTGAAGGACAGGATCCAGGATTTTGGAGGATTGAGGAAGGCAGCCTGCTTCGAAGTAGCTGTGTGTGTGTGTGTGTGTGTGTGTGTCTTTTTTTAAAAAAGAAAAAACAGTTTATTTTATTTTATTCAAAAAGGTAAAATACAAATTCCAAAAAAACTCCTCCTAAAAATTAAGAAGCAAAAAAGCAAGCCAAAATACATAATACAAAATATATAATATAATACAAAATACAAAATACAAAATATATAATATAATACAAAATACATAATACAAAATATATAATATAATACAAAATACATAATACAAAATATATAATATAATACAAATACAAAATACAAAATATATAATATAATACAAAATACAAAATACAAAATACCCAAAACATTTAAAAAGGGGGTGTGTTGAAAAGAGGAAAAAGGTGACATCCCCCTTGATTACCGATAAATATATTATGATATTAGTTTCATCACCTTGTGAAGCAGGCCGCATGATTTAAAGGGAGTCCTCCACTTACAATGGTTCAGTTAGTGACCTTTTAGGTCAGTTAGTGACCTTTTGAAGTTACGACGGCACTGAAAAAAGGGACTTAGGACCGTTTTTCACACTTATGACCGTTGCAGCATCCCCGTGGTCACGTGATTTACATTCTGATGCTTGACAACTGACTCACATTTATGACGGTTGTACTGTCCCGGGGTCGTGTGATCCCCTTGACCGTCTGACAAGCAAAATCAACGGGGAAGCCAGATTCACTTAACAACCGTGTTACTAACTTAACAACTATAATGATTCACTTAACAACTGTGGCAGATAAGATCGTAAAATGGGGCAAAACTCACTTAACAAATGTCTCACTTAGCAACATAAATGTTGGGCTCAATTGTGGTCGTAAGTCGAGGACTACCTGTATAAACGTCTCTGTCTATTTATCAAATATAGGTAGTCCTCGACTTACGACCACAATTGAGGCCAAAATTTCCATTGCTAAGCGAGACATTTGTTAAATCAATTTTCCCCCGTTTTACGACTTTTCTTGCCACCTTTGTTAAGTGAATCACTGCAGTTGTTAAGCTAGTCACACGGTTGTTAAGTGAACCCAACTTTCCCCATTGGCTTTGCTCGTCAGAAAGGGGGATCATATGATCCCAGCAACCGTCATAAATACGAATTTCCAAGCGTCTGAATTTTGAGCGCCTGACCACAGGGAGGCTGCAGCGGTCCTGAGTGCGAAAAACGGTGATGAGTGACTTTTTTCAGTGCCGTTGTAACTTCAAACAGTCACTAAGCGAACCGTTGTAATCAAAATCTGTATCTTCGTTTGGGTGCTTAATAACAAAACTTTTCCTTAAAATTTTCATTAGGCACCTTCCAATAAAAAAGTGTGTGTGTGTATTTGTGTGTGCAAGCACCCATCTCTTTTATACCGTACAAGTAATCCTCGACTTACGACCACAATGGAGCCCAAAATTTCTGTTTCTAAGTGAGGCATCCGTTCAGTGAGTTTTGCCCCATTTTGCAACCTTCCTTGCCATGGTTGTTAAGCGAATCACCGCAGTTGTTAAATTAGTCACCCGGTTGTTAAGTTAATCTAGTTTTCCCCATTGACTTTTCTCAGAAGGTCGCAAAAGGGGATCACGTGACCCAGGGATACGGAAACTGTCACAAATGTGAGTCCGTTGCCAACCATCCGCATGTAAATCACGTGACCGCGGGGATGCCGCAACAATCGTAAGTCTGAAAAATGGCCATACGTCATGTTTTTCAGTGTTGTTGTCGTCACTTTGAATGGTCGCTAAGTGAAGCGTTGTAATTTGAGGACTTCCTGCACAACCAATATCATGTGTGTGTTTTCTCTCCATTTCAGATCAGGCGTTTTATTCCCGTTCTTCTGGTGCCACATGAAGCCATCCGGAACAGATGGACCTGCTGACCTTCGGCCGAGGGGAGTCGAGGGTTTCTCCCTCTTGCTGTCTTTGGCAATGGTAGAACTCACACTGGTGAGCTATCTAGTTCCGGTGGTTCTAGACTTGCCAACTACCGCCTGGGGGCTTCAAGCTTAGCCACTGCTTTCTCCCCTTCCCTCCGGACCACCGAGGGGTTGATAGTCAAGCTTCAAGGATGACCGAAGAGCCAACCAGCATCTCACCTCCTGAGTCAGTGGCTGGGCCAGGTACAGCCAGATGTGGAGGGAAAAATCATTTCTCTACCTGGTCAAAGTCACAGAGCGACTGTCGCCGCATCTTCCTGGGTCGTCCGGCTGGCTTCAGAAGAAGAAGATTCTCTATATGACAAACTGCCCTCTCTCAGAAATGGTGTAGGCGGGGGGTTGGACTAGATGACCTACAAGGTCCCCTCCAACTCTGTTAATCTGTTAAAAAAAATTAAAATTCTTTCCTAGGCCAAATGGTAACTTCCATTCCCTACCACGAGGACTAGAAACATGGTCTTCTTCGGTTTTTTTTTTTTAAATCAACACCAAAGTTGCGTTGCTAGGAATTCTGAGGAAGGGAGTTCTATGGAATCGGGGCTTTTATTTGGAAAAAGCGGGGTACGGAAATCAGCCATCGGTTCTGGGGGGGGGCTCATGTAAGTGTAAGAACTGAAGGGGAGGAATGATCAGGAACAAGTTGGGGTCTTTCTGAACTTTTAGGGACTCTCTGGCTTTTTTCACGTGAAAATTTTGCACTAAACATTAGGGACATGGTAGTCACGCAATAGAACATGGTTAGTTTGAGGTTCAGTGTTAAGGAAGAGAAGGAGAGAGGAAGGAAGGGACAGAGAGAAAGAAAGAAAGAGAAAGAGAAAGAAAGAAAGAAAGAGAAAAGAAAGAAAAGAAAGAAAGAAAGAAAGAAAAAGAAAGAAAGAAAGAAAGAAAGAAAAAAGAAAGAAGAAAGAAGAAAGAAAGAAGAAAGAGAAGAGAAGGAGAAGACATGGAAAGAAAGGAAGAAAGAAAAGAGGTAGGAAATAGAAAGAAGGAAGGACAGATGAAGTGGAAATAATAAACAAACAAACAAACAAACAAACAAATAAAATAAATTCAGGGTTAAGGAGCCATGTTTAACGAATCTGTCTTGCTGGCTTTACTCTTATGGAAGAGATGCTTACAGCTAGTCCTTGGATTTACAACCATCCATTTAGTGACGGTTTGAAGTTACAACGGCACTGAAAAAAAATGACAATTTTCACACTTATGACCGTTGCAGCATCCTCAATGGCCATGTGATTACATTCGGATGCTGGACAACTGACTCACGTTTATGATGGTTGCAGTGTCCCATGGTCACGTGATCACGTGAGCCAAGCGTCTGAATGTTTATCACGGGGATGCTTGCAATGGTCATAAGTAAGATTTTTCAGTGCCGACGTAACTTCAACCGGTCACTAAACGAACTGTTGTAAGTCGGGGACTACCTTGGAAGAAAGCAGAGGGGGAAAGCGGAGGGCTGAATCATGGAGGGTGGGAGGTCCTCCTCTCCTGGATCCCCCCCCCCCCCCCCGGCTGTCCTCCGGGATGAAAAACCAGAACCTTTTTGAACATCTGTCAGTCTTTGGAAATCAAAAGCCAGAACAGATTCCCCACAATTGTGGCTCTTGTTACATCATGTCCCTAATTGGGCGGGGAGGGGGGCGATGGGTGGGGGTGGGGGCTTCTGTTCTTTTATCAGGGTCAGCCAAGTCAGCCAAGGCGCTCCCAGCTGCTTCTGTCTTTACATGGAGTCCTTGACTTACAACAGTTTGTTTAGTGGCCGTTCAGTACTGAAAAAAAGTGGCTTATGACCGTTTTTCACACTTACGACCGTTGCAGCATCTCCTTGGTCACATGATCAAAATTCAGACACTTGGCAACTGACTCATGTTTATGACGGTTGCAGGGTCCCCGGGTTGTGCGATCAGCTTTTACAACCTTCTGACCTTCCTTTCTCCTTCCTCATTCTTCTTCTTTCCTTGCTTCCTTTCATCTACCCATCCTTTCTCTCTCTACTTTCTCTTTCCCTCCCTCCTCTCCTCTCCTTCCTTCCTTCCTTCCTTCCTTCCTTCCTTCCTTCCTTCCTTCCTTCCTTCCTTCCTTCCTTCCTTCCTTCCTTCTCCTTCCTTCCTTCCTTCCTGCCTTCCTTCCTTCCTTCCTTCCTTCCTTCCTTCTATCCATCATCCATCCACCCCTTCTTCCTCTCTCCTTCCTTCTTTCTTTCCTTCCCTCCCTCCCTCCCTCCCTCCCTTTCTTCTGGCTGACTGGCTGACCAACCGCACTCAACGCGTAGTGCTCAATGGAACTGCATCTACATGGAGGGAAGTATGCAGTGGAGCACCCCAAGGCTCTGTTTTAGGCCCAGGACTCTTCAACATCTTCATCAATGACTTGGACGAGGGGATAGATGGGGAACTCATCAAATTTGCAGATGACACCAAACTGGCAGGAATAGCCAACTCTCCAGAAGATAGGCTCAAGATACAGAAGGATCTTGACAGACTTGAACATTGGGCGCTATCTAACAAAATGAAATTCAAGGGTGAAAAAAGTAAGGTTCTACATTTAGGCAAGAAAAACAAAATGCACAGGTACAGTATATGTGGTACCTTGCTCAACAGTAGTAACTGTGAGAGGGATCTTGGAGTCCTAGTGGACAACCATTTAAATATGAGCCAGCAGTGTGCAACAGCTGCCAAAAAAAGCCAACACAGTTCTAGGCTGCATTAACAGAGGGATAGAATCAAGATCACGCGAAGTGTTAATACCACTTTATAATGCCTTGGTAAGGCCACACTTGGAATACGGCATTCAGTTTGGGTCGCCACGATGTAAAATAGATGTGGAGACTCTAGAAAGAGTGCAGAGAAGAGCAACAAAAATGATTAGGGGACTGGAGGCTAAAACATATGAAGAACGGTTGCAGGAACTGGGTATGTTTAGTATGATGAAAAGAAGGACCAGAGGAGACATGAAAGCAATGTTCCAATATCTCAGGGGTTGCCACAAAGAAGAGGGAGTCAACCTATTCCCCAAAGCCCCTGAAGGCAGGACAAGAAGCAATGGGTGGAAACTAATCAAGGACAGAAGCAACCTAGAACTAAGGAGAAATTTCCTGACAGAACAATTGATCAGTGGAACAGCTTCCCTCCAGAAGTTGTGAATGCTCCAACATTGGAACTTTTTAAGAAGATGTTGGATAACCATTTGTCTGAAGTGGTATAGGGTTTCCTGCCTAAGCAAGGGGTTGGACTAGAAGACCTCCAAGGTCCCTTCCAACTCTGCTATTCTATTCTATTCTATTCTATTCTATTCTATTCTATTCTATTCTATTCTATTCTATTCTATTCTATTCTATTCTTCCTTCCCTCCCTCTCTTCCTTTCTCCTTTCCTTCCTTCATTCCATTTATCATCCACCCACCCCTCCTTCCTTCCTTCCTCCCTCCCTCCCTCCCTCCCTCCCTCCCTCGGTATCATGGATGCTGGCTCAGAGAATTGCCCCATGGATTGTGCAGTGCCAGCCCCCACCATCCACCCAGCATCACCTAAGCCCCCTCCCGTTACCAAGGCTTCTCTGAGCACCTTGGCTCTCCTTGGGCTGAAGATCCCCCTGCCCACCTCCCCCCTCTCCCCTTCATTTCCCCCCTCCCCAACCTGGTGAGATGCTAAGGCGATTCCCCGTTTGTCCCCGAGCGAGCCGGCTGCGTGGACAAAATCTAGGCCAGGCCGCTTGGCGTATTTGGACTAAGCTCTGCGGATATCGGATGAGGCTGGGATTAGGCCTCTCCGGACTTAAAAATAATGTCAAATGCCCAGCAGACACAAGGCTGGGGGAGAGGCCAAGAAGTGGGAGGGGGAGATCCCCAACCCCGTTTCTGCTATGGAGACTGGTCCCTGGTAGGGATTTTTAGAATAGAATTGGAATAGAATTGGAATAGGAATAGGAATAAGAATAAGAATAGGAATAGGAATAGAATGGAATTAGAGAGAATAGAGAGAATATAGAATAGAAAATAAAATAGAACATAGAATAGAATATAGAATAGAATATAGAATAGTATATAGAATATAGAATAGAATAGAATAGAATATAGAATAATAACTTTATTGTCACTTTGAATGTACACTAATTGGCATACATTGAAATGAATTTAGATTGCATACAGCACTCAAAATCCAGAAATATTGGTTTTGTTTCCCAAACTGACAAATTTTTTCATTTTTACTCAAAACATTAACATACTTCGAGGACTACATGTATCCCTTGTGATAACTGATAGACACTCAGATTTCATGGCTTGGTTAGATTTGATCTCTTTTTTTAAGATCATTCAGCAAAACAGATCCCGACCCAGTCTATGTCTGTGAAGAGTTGGAAGGGATCTAAAAAATAATCTAGTCCTACCCCCTCCCTGGATGTCATAGGCAGATCTTTCTGTTGGCTTGTCAACTTTTAACCATTTGATTTTTGCTGATGTCTTGCCCGAATGTATTTCCTTGTCATTCAAATATATTGTCTCTTGCCTTGAAAAATTGTTAATAAATGAATGGATAAATAAACAAATGATATATATAATTTAAAAAAAAATTGGCCAAGAGAGATTATTGGGTGGAATGGAGAACATCTCTTATGCAGATAGTCCTGGACGTACAACGATTCATTTAATGACCGTTCAAACTTAGAATGGCACTGAAAATGACTTACAACCATTTTTCACACTTACGACGGTTACAGTGATCATGTGATCAAAATTCGACTGCTTTGCAACCGACTAAAATGGGTCAAAATTCACTTAACAACTATCTCGCTTAGCGACATAAATGTTGGGCTCAATTGTGGTGGTAGGTCAAGGACTGCCTTGTATTCCAATTATTTTCTACTCACAAAGCAATTCAAACTCGTCGTGAAAAACAACCCCTTGCCATAAAATGAGAATTTTAGATCATTCAACGAACCTGTGTCATCCTTCCAAACAGATATTTCCACGCGTGCTAAGACCAGAGTTTTAAAAAGGTACTGCAGAATCAAACTGGGTTTAAACGGTCTGTTAAAGAAAACAGAATAACAGTTGGAAGGGACCTTGGAGGTCTTCTAGTCCAGCCCCCTGCTCAGGCAGGAAACCCTATACAATTTCAGACAAATGGTTGTCCAATCTCTTCTTTAAAACTTCCAGGGTTGGAGCACCTACAACTTCTGGTGGCCAGCTGTTCCACTGGTTAATTGTTCTCACAGTTGGGAAATTTCTAATTAATTCCAGGTTGCTTGGTTAGTTTCCATCTGTTGCTTTTTCTCCTGCCTTCAGGTGCTTTGGAGAATAGGTTGTCCCCCCCCCTTCTTTGGGGCAGCCCCTCAAATACTGGAAGACGGCTATCATGTCACCCCTAGACTTTCTTTTCTCTAGACTGGCCAAACCCAATTCCTGAAAACCTTAATATGTTTTAATCTCCAGGTATTTAATCATCTTAGTTGCTCTTCTTTGCACTTTCCCCCCCCCCCAGGGTCTCAACATCTTTTTTTATATCGTGGCTACCAAAATTGGATGCAATATTTCAACTGTGGTCTTACCAAGGCCTTGTAAAGTGGTAGGATCACTCCTCCAACAGGGGGAAAGGTGACTTTAAGAATCCTGAGTGGGTTGGTGACCTTAATGTCTGGGATAAGCTCATCTTAAGGAAGATTCCTCTTTTGAGAACTGGGCCATAAGCTATTTAGGACTTAAAAAGTCAAATCAGGCATTCAGACCGTGACTTTAAACAGTTCTGGGCCAGTAAAATAATCCAAAAGTGGGTCACCTCCATATGCCAATCTGTCCATCAGCCCAAGACTGGTTTAAGGCCATCAGTTAGCTGATATCCCTGGGAGTCCCCTGGGAGTTGGGCGGCATATAAATCCATTTAAATAAAAATAAATAAATAAATAAATATCCTTCAAACCGGGATCCAGCAAAGAAAACTACATTTTCCAGGAATCAAGCCAGGTTCTTACCTGGGGAATGAATGTTGGTTGTGTGAAACCAAGAATACTTCCTTCCTTTTGGACATACAGGTAGTCCTCGATTTACGACACAATTGAATCCAAAGATTCTGTTGCTAGGCGAGACAGTGGTTAAGTGGGGTTTGACTCATTTTACGACCTTTCTTGTCACAGTTGTTAAGTGAATCACTGCCGTTGTTTAATCACACGGTTCTTAAGTGAATCTGGCTTTGACTTTGCTTGTCTGAAGGTCGCAAAAAGGGACCGTAAGGAGACTGCAACCGTCGTAAGTACATGCCAGTTTCCAAGCTTCTGAATTTTGATCACGTGACCACGGTCATGAGTGAACACAACCATAAGCAATTTTTTTCAATGCTGTAACTTCAAATGGTCACTATTGCAAATCGAAGACTACCTCTATCTTTGTTTGGTTCTTAATAATAAAACTTTCCCTTAAAATTATTAGGCACCTTCCAAGGAAGAAGTGTGTGTGTTTGTGTGTGTGTGTGTGCGTTTGTGTACAAGCCTTGGTCTCTTCCACACCGCACAACTGTCATTCCTGATGGTTAGAAAACTGTGACAAAAACAACAACAACCAGTCACTCGGATGCCTCTTCACTGGTTTTGCTCAAGCAGAAACTGGCTGGTCCTTTTCTTGGCAAAACCCAATTTTGGGGTCCTGCCCTGAGCCTGGAGTGGACTGGATGACCTCAAGGACCCCTTGTCCCAAAGGTGCCTTTTCAGGAGGCAACTGGACTTTCTTGTTTTTTTTCTTTTGACCCCCCTTCCAAACCTAGACTTCTATGAAATAAATGAATCAATGATCAATCAAGCCAGTTTATAAATTGCTCAGCCATTGGTACTCGAGATTCTAATAACCTGACTAGCACTGATGAGGTTACCTAATTGGGTAATGAAACGTCTGCAAGAAAACCACCAAGCTTAGAGATCACCAAGGATCCCTCGTTTCAAACCTGAGCTACAAATATTCTCCTTTATTGGGACTTTAACCATCCCGGATCAATGATTCTTCAATTTTTTCTTGAAATATTATGCTTTTGATTCCGTTTGCTTGACATAATTAATAATAATAATAATAATAATAATAATAATAATAATAATAATAATAATAATAATAATAATAATAATGATGATGATGATGATGATGATGATGATGATGATGATGATGATGATGATGATGATGATGATGATGATAAAGCATCTTAAAATCTCTTCGGTCACTGGTGTGCTCATTGTTTCTGGATCCAACAGATCCAGTGACTGGGCAGGTGATCCCTATCCTGACACAAAACAGATTCAAGAAAAAGGCTTTCCACAGTCCATCCTCAAGTACAGGTGGTCCTCAACTTATAACAGTTCATTTAGCAACCATTCAATGTTACAACGGCAGTGAAAAAAGCGACTTACAACCATTTTTCACACTTATGACCTCTGCAGCATCCCCGCGCTCATGTGATCAAAATCCAGACGCTTGGCAACTGGTTCATACTTACGACCATTGCTGTGTGTGTCCCAAGGTCACGTGATCCCCTTTTGCGACCTTCTGACCAGCAAAAGTCAACAGGGGAAAACCAGATTCACTTAACAACCAGGTTACTAACTAATCAACTGCAGTGAGTCACTTAACAAACGTGGCAAGAAAGGTCGTACATTGGGGGAGGATTCACTTAACAAATGTCTCGCTTAACGACCGAAATTTTGGGCTCAATTGTGGCCGTAAGTCGAGGACTACCTGTAGATTTAAAAAATGCACACTTGAATGAACAGAGCGGGGTTGGGAGGAATACAATGCCATGCGAAGTTTTTTCTTTTCCAGTGTCAATCATCAATCTGGATGAAAAAAATTACTTCTTCTTTTCGGTCTAAATTCGGTAGGACTTTGAATTGTTCACTTTATTTAATCACATTTATTTCCCGTCCATCTCACGAAGGCAATGACTTTGAATGTCCTTCCCTCTCCTTAAATTCGATTCCAGGACCAGAAACCCAAAAGGACGCCAGGTGCCCCATTGATCCAAAATCTATTCGAGGTGCACATGTACCAAAAATGTCCCTAAGGTGCTTTATTTTTCCAAGAGGCAACTGGACTTTCTCGGTTTTTCTTTGAAGACATTTCGCTTCTCATCCTAGAAGCTTCTTCAGCTCTGACTGGATGGTGGATGGACGGATCCAGTCAGAGCTGAAGAAGTTTCTAGGAAGAGAAGTGAAACGTCTTCAAAGAAAAACCAGGAAGTCCAGTTGCCACTTGAAAAAAAAAGCATTGGGACAACCCTGACCTGGATGGCTGAGAATCTCCATAAACATGTTCCAAAAAATGTCTTTATTCTGAGTGATGGAGACAGCCGGTTTAACCTGGATCTTCGGGGTTTAGAAGCTTATACAGCTATAAGCTATAATTGGCCCCAGTTCTTAAGACCTCAAAGCAGAGATTCTCCTGGGTTGTTAGGCACATAAACTGTTGGAAACAAATCCCAGTTCCCTGTCTGAACTTTTGGCCGGCTGAACCGGAGTGAAGATGCTCGGCCGTTCATAGACACGGCACGATGGACAATGCTTGACTCTGAATTCAGATCGACAAACATCGTGGCTGCAACGGATCTCACAATACAGAGTTCTCGACTTACAAACTTTCGTTTAGTGACAGGGCAGTGAAAAAAGCAACATGACTGTTTTTCACCCATAGGACTATTGCAACATGACGTGATCAAAACCTGGGCGCTTAGCCACTGACTCATATTTATGACGGTTGCAGTGTCCTGCGGTTAAGTGATCTTCTTTTTTGACAAGCAAAGAAGTCAACGGGGAAGCCATATTCAATCATAGCTGCAGTGATTCAGTAGGGGTCTCCAAATTTGTCAACTTTTAAGACTTGAGGATTTCAGCTCCCAGAATCCCCAGCCAGCTGACTAGGGAATTCTGAAGTCCCCAAGTCTTCAAGTTTGGAGACTCCTAGCATGGCCGACTAGGGAATTCTGGGAATTGAAGTCCACAAGTCTTCAGGTTTGGAGACTCCTAGCATGGCTGACAAGGGAATTCTGGGAATTGAAGTCCACAAGTCTTTAGGTTTGGAGACTCCTAGCATGGCTGACTAGGGAATTCTGGGAATTGAAGTCAACAAGTCTTCAGGTTTGGAGACTCCTAGCATGGCCAACTAGGGAACTCTGGGAATTGAAGTCCACAAGTTTGGAGCCTCCTGGCATGGCTGACTAGGGAATTCTGGGAGTTGAAGTCCACAAGTCTTCAGGTTTGGAGACTCCTAGCATGGCCAACTAGGGAATTCTGGGAACTGTAGTCCACAAGTCTTAGTTTGGAGCCTCCTGGCATGGCTGACTAGGGAATTCTGGGAGTTGAAGTCCACAAGTCTTCAGGTTTGGAGACTCCTAGCATGGCCAACTAGGGAATTCTGGGAACTGTAGTCCACAAGTTTGGTGACTCCTAGCATGGCCAATTAGGGAATTCTGGGAATTGAAGTCCACAAGTTTGGAGACTCCTAGCATGGCCGACTAAGAATTCTGGGAGTTGAAGTCCACAAGTCTTGAGACACACCTGGGATAAGCCAACCCCTTTGTGACTTTTGTCCTGGGCAATAGACAAAGAAACGTGAAAGAAGGGTAACCTCTGGACACATCTGTAACAATTTATTGAATGAGGAAATAGACAGAATTGGGGGAAATAAGAGGGAAATCCCATGCTTTTGTCAGTAGTGGCAGGAAAAAAGGATTTTCTTCTTCTTCTTCTTTGGGTCTCAGGGAAATAATTTCTCAAGTCTATCAGAACTTTATTCTGTTGGCGGGGAGGGGAAAAAGAAACATAAAAAGGAACACCAACTTTAAAGTCACATCTGACATCTTTACAACGACAATAAAAAATAATATTTAAAAATGAAAAACAACAACCCAAAATAAAAATAAATCAAAGACCTGGGAAGGAAAATGTCTCCTCTATTTACGTCCGGAAGAAAACGTGTCTACAAAGGACCCTTGTGGTTTTCCTCTTTTTTTCCCCTTCTCTCTTTGTTTTAAATCGAAAAAAAGAAGCCAGGTTTAAAAGACAGGGACCTGGCAGGAGAAGACCGGTGGGGAAGGAAAGAGAGAGAGAGGCCAGCCTTGAAAAGCTGGTATTCTGCCTCAAAGGACAGAAGAAGGAAGTTAAATACTGTGGGTGTCTCCATGAGGAGTGGGTGGATTTTTTCCAGCAATTTTCAGGAGTGGGTGGCAGGGGGCTCTCCCTGGAAGCCCCCCAAAATGGGAGATGTAACTGCTCAGTTGAACCTTAGGTGGGGATGAGCTGCTTCTCGCCCACCCATTCAAGGGCCGTTTCCCTTCCCCCATCCCCACCCCGAGGCTATTCAGGGGTCATCCATGGGCAGGGAGAAAAGAAGGAGGGAGGAAGAAAGGAAGGAAAGAAGGAGGGAGCGAGGAAGAAAGGAAGGAAGGAAAGGAGGGAGGAGAGAGAAAGAGGGAGGAAAGAAGGAAAGGAAAAAAGAAAAGAGGAAGAGAGGAAGGAAAGACAGAGGGAGAGAGGAAGAAAGGAAGGAAAGGAGGAAGGGAGGAGAGAGAAAGAGAGGGAGAAAAGAAGGAAAGAAAAAAGGAATGAAGAAGAAGGAAGGAAAGAAAGAGGGAGGGAGCAAGGAAGGAAAGAAGTAGGGAGCGAGGGAGGGAAGAAAAAGGAATGAAAGACGGAGGGAGAGAGAGAGGGAGGGAGGAAAGAAGGAAAGGGAAAAAAGAAAGAGGAAGGAAGGAAAAGAGAGGGAATGGAGAGAGGGACAAAAGGGAGGGGAGAGAAAGAGAGGGAATAGAGGGAGGGAGGTTGGAAAGAAGGAAAGGAAAAAAGGAAGGAGGGAGGGAGGGAGGGAGGGAAGGAAGGGGGAACAGAGAGACATCACACCTTTGCATGAATGGACTTGGATGCCAGTGGCCAAGAGCTACTGGCAAGGATGATGGGTATTGGGGTGGAGGCCCAGGACTGCTCCACAGGGATCTTAACTGAGAAAGGGGATTTTTAGGAAGGTTTCCGGCTAGGCGCCGTCCATACAAAGGTAAACCCGTTGATGGGAAAGGGATCCAAAATCAGAACGGCCGCCGCGGCCTTTGAAACCACCGCGGGAAAGATTATTTTGAGGGTCCGTGGATCAAAAACGGGGGGTGGGGGGAAGGAATCGAGAGGCAGGGGATACCCTCTTTGCAGCGTGCCCCCTGCCTCTTTTTTTCGACCTTTCGCAACTGGCGAGAGCAGAAGAGGAAAAAAGCCAAAACAGGTCAGCGAGGGATTCTTGGACGAGCCGGCTAACATGGACTTTCCGACGGAAAGGAGGGAGGTCCGATCCCATCTGGCTACCGTAGAGTCCTGGACACAGATCCAGAATCGACTGATAACAGGATCACCGTCTCCTCCGGGAGATGCAATTTTCTTGGCCGCCTTTTCGAGGAAGAAAAAGGGTCTTTCCCCAAAAGTCATCTCAACGTTTCTTGTCCTCGCGTGAAATTCTCGCCAGTTTCTCGTTTCCGTGCGAAATTCTCGTCCGTTGACGTTTCTCATCCTTGCGGGAAAATCTCGTCCGTACGAGAAAAACAGCCCTAAATTCTTGAGGTGAGGACGGCAGGGGTGAGCTCGGTGGGAATGGTGGGACGGTGAGGGCCCGCCAGGGAGGGGGGGCCTGGACCCCGACTTCAAAAACAGAGGGCAGGAAAGCTTTCCGATCCTCGCCCTTCTTCGGAATGGGCGATCCATGCAAAGAAAGCCAGGGCGTAACCTGTCGGGACGAGCCTCCTCGCTCCCGTGGAAGCGGGTGGGTCCGCTCAATGACCCAGCGCGCACACGCCCTTTTTCCGCTCTGGGTTGCGTAGTCCAAAGTTGTGAGACTCCCAACACTTCCTGATTGCATTTCCGGAGAGGTGTAGAAAAATCGGAGAAGAGAGGAAGAAGCTGCAGCGTCACAATCCGGCCCTGGTCGGCCGTCACTGTTCCAGCGTGACCACTTCCACCGCCTGGCCGTCCATGGTGACGGTGCTGTCGGTGATCCTGGCAGTCACGGGGGCCATGGCCACCTGAACGGGGCCGTTCCCCTGGGCGAGGCTGGTGACCACCGTCTGGTACATGCTCACGGGGATCTGGACGAGGCCTGGGGAAAAATCAAGGGAATAAAGATAGTTATTTCGACCAGCAGGATAGTCCTCAACTTACAACAGTTCGTTTAGCGACCGTTCGAAGTGACCATGTCACTGAAAAAAGTCACTTGTGACCGTTTTCCCCACTTATGACCATTGCAGCATTCCTGTGGTCATGTGATCAAAATTCAGCCACTTGGCAGCTGACTCGTATTTATGACGGTCACGTGATCCCCTTTTGCGACCTCCTGACAAGCAAAGTCAACGGGGCAGCCGGATTCACTGAACAACCATATTACTAACTTAACAATTGCAGGGATTCACTTAACAACCGGTCGTAAAATGGAGCAAATCTCACTTAACAAATGTGTAAGGGGTTAAGAGTAATTTTGGGCTCGGTTAAGGTCATAAGTCGAGGATTACCTGTAGAAGTTACGACCTTTGCAGCATCCCCATGATCATGTGATCAAAATTCAGAGGCTTGGCAACCGGTTCGTACTTATGACCGTTGCTGTGTCCCAAGGTCACGCGTTCCTGTTTTGCGACCTTCTGACAACCAAAGTCCCTGGGGGAATCCAGATTCACTTAACAACCAGGTTACTAACTTTTATCAACTGTGATTCTGAGAGGCTTTGCATTTTTCCCTGCCTGGTTCTCTGGGCAGCTGCAGCCTCTTTCCTTTGCTCCATATCTGCGGGCCCTGGGCAAACCCTCGCACGCAACCTCTCCTTTTCTCTTTTGTGGTTGTGCACCTGCACACCAAAAATGGCTTTGCTTTTTCGGACACCTGTCGCCTGCCTCGGTTCAGGTGTATTGAATGAGGAAATAAGACCGAATTGGTAAATCCCAAGCTCTTGGGTGTTTATAATGGAAGAAATGAGGTTTATATTTCTTTGTCCTTCCTTCAGGTCTCAGGGAAGTCTATCGGTTTGGTCTCAATTGCAGTCGTAAATTAAGGACCACCGTAATCAGTACGGAAAGTCCCCAGTTGGGCCCAAAATTTCCACTACCAAACAAGACAGGTGTTAAATGGATTTTGTCCCCATTTTACGACCTTCCCTGCCGTAGTTGTTAAGCCAAATCACCGAAGTTGTTGAGCTGGTAACATGGTTAAGTGAAGTGAATCTGGCTTCCCCATTGACTTTGCTGGTCAGGAATATGCAAAAGGGGATTATGCGACCCCGGGAGGGACACTGCATCTGTCATAAATGTGAGTCAGTCGTAAAATGGGGCCAAACTCACTTAACAACTGTCTTGCTTAGCAACGGGCTAAATTGGGGTTGTACCTGTGTAGCCCGTTCTAGTATGCGAAACAGCTAGTATCCAATCCAACCATAAGACCCTCTTTATGGCATTGAACCACAAACAGAATAGGATCTCCTGCTTGAGCAGGGGGTTGGTCTAGAAGACCTCCGAGGTCCCTTCCAACCCCAAGATTCTGTGGTCAATACAGAGATGTGAAATGAGGCAACCCACTGGGCAGGCAGGACATTCATGCCAGAGAAAATAAAAACAGACTACTTGGCCAAAGAGGTTCGGGACTTTATCCTAACCCTTTTCCGAATAACAGAGTTGGAAGTGACCTTGGAGGTCATCTAGTCCAACCCCCTGCTCAAGCAGGAGATCCTATATCATTTGGATAAATGGCTGTCCTATCTCTTTTTAAAAACGGAGGCCCCACAACTTCTAGAGGCAAGCAGTTCCACGGGTTAATTGTCCTCACTGTCAGGAAAGTTCTCCTTAATTCTCCTGAGCAGAACACAGAATCAATCATAAAGAGTTTGGAAGGGACCTTGGTGGTCATCTAGCCCAACCTGCTGTTCAGGCAGGAAACCCTACACCATTCCAGACAAATGGCTGTCCGATCTCTTCTTCAAAACCTCCAGGGATGGAGCACCCACAACGACCGGAAGCCATTTTTTTGTCGGCCTGTGGGTTGTGTTGCCACGGAGGAATTCTTCCCGCTGCCTAGCTGATTAAAAAGGGGGTTGAGTTGGGGGGGGGCAGCGCCTCCGATCTTCAAAGGGATATAATTAAGATTTATTGGAAGAGCGCCAGTTGGTGTGGGGAAGGGGGGGCAGTGAGATCAAAAGGTGAGGATTTCCAGGTGTCAAGCAGATTTTTGATTTTTACTTTTTTTCTTTCTGAAATTGAAATGTTGAAATACCCCCCCAAACCAGCTCTTCCTCATTCCTCAAGTGACTTTCACCCCACATCGCTTCACCCCCATTGAGCAGGGAGGCCTCCCCTCCCCAACTATGCTCGCCCATCCACCCCACCAGTTGGAATGCTCAAGGGTAGTCCTTGGCTTACAACGGGAATGGAACCGGTCGTAAAGTGGATCAGTCCTGTGACCTGGCTAGCTTTCTTTTGGTGGTAGTCGTTAAGTGAACGCAGAGGTCACTAAACGAATCAATACAGGCGGTCTTTGACTTACGAGCGTGATGCCGCTTGCTGCGACAGTCCTAAAGCGGATCAGTTGTGTGACCTTATGACATCATTGCGGCAGTCATTAAGTGAATGCAGAGGTCGCTAAGCAAGCCAACACAGGTAGTCGTCGACTTAGGACTGTAATGGAGCCTGCCCCGATGGTCGTAAAGTAGATTGGTGATGTGACCTTGCTAGCTTTTTTTTTGTGGTGGTCATTAAGTGAACGCCAAGGTCACTAAGCGAAGCAATACAGGCAGTCCTCGACTTATGACCATGATGGAGCTTGCTGTGACAGTCATAAAGCAGATCAGATGTGACTTTACAACATTTTTGGAGGGTCGTTAAGTGAATGCAGAGGTCGCTAAGCAAACCAATACAGGTAATCCTCGCTTTGCGACCGTAATGGAGGCTGCTTTGAATTTTGATCACATGACTCAGGGGATGCGGTAACGGTCGTAAGTGTGAAAAACGGTCTTAGGTCACTTTTTTCAGTGCCGTTGTAACTTTCAGTGGTCACTAAATGAATTGCTGTAAGCAACTTACAACAGTTCGTTTAGTGACCGCTCAAAGTTACGACCGCACTGAAAAAAATGACAAGACATTTTTCACACTTACGGCCTTTGCTTACAAAGCTTTGCTGGCTGGGGAATTCTGGGAGTTGAAGTCCGCCAGGCTTAAAGTTGCCAAGGTTGGAGACCCCTGGTCTAAAACAACCAGATTGTTCCCCCATGCCGAACCGAACCCCCAAATCTGGGAAGCACTGAGACCATCTCCAGAGACCTTCATTGCAGAAGGATTAAGTCAAACCACCTCGCCATCTGACGCAGTAGCTTCGGGGGCTGGAGAGGGGTGGGCAACAAAGGGTGGGGTGGGGGGGTGGAGGAAGGCCTTTGAATTTCCTGCCCCCCTCCCCAAAGACTGAGCTGTCTGTCCTCGGGAGGGACAGGACGAAAGCTCCAGAGACCTGGGAATTGGGCCTCGGATTGTCCCCGTGCCTGAGCTGACCCTCCTGATTAGCCTTAATCTACTGGCAGACATCAGTCGGTGTGAAGCCTGGGATTGCAGATCTTTTTTTTTTTTTGGGTGGGATTAACGTTACAATCCCTTTACGCACCAGGGTTTGGGAGGAGAACACGCAAGGCTCAAGAGTAGGAACTGTGAGAGAGGGATCTTGGAGTCCTGATGGACGATCGCTTAAACATGAGCCAGCCGTGTGCTGCAGCTGCCAAAAAAGCCAACGCAATCCTAAATTGCATTAACAGAGGGATACAATCAAGATCAAGGGAGGGTTAGGGTTAGGGTTAGCACTCTATAAAGCCTTAGTAAGACCACACCTAGAGTCCTGCATCCAGTTTTGGTCACCACAATACAAATAAGATGTTGAGACTCTAGAAAAAGCGCAGAGAAGAGCAACCAGGATGATTAGGGGACTGGAGGCTAAAACATTCGATGAACGGTTGCAGGAACTGGGCATGGCTAGTCTAGTGAAGAGAAGGACCAGGGGAGACATGATAGCAGTCTTTCAATATTTGAGGGGCTGCCACAGGGAGGAGGGGGTCAACCTATTCTCCAAAGCACCCAGACAAGGAACAATGGATGGAAACTGACCAAGGAGAGATTCAATAAGGAGAAATTTCCTGACAGTGAGAACAATCAACCCATGGAACAGAAGTTGCCTTCAGAAGTTGTGGGAGCTTCATCACTGGAGGCTTTCAAGAAGAGCGATTGGACTGCCTTCTGTCAGAAAAGGTGTAGGGTCTCTTGCTTGGGCAGGGGGTTGGACTAGAAGACCTCTAAGGTGCCTTCCAACTCTGTTATTCTTTAATCTCAGATCAGTTAATCAGTGGAACGTGTTGCCTCCAGAAGTTATGGTTGCTCCATCACTGGAGGTTTTTAAGAAGAGATTGGGCAACCACTTGTCTGAAATGGTATCTGGTCTCCTGCTTGAGCAAGGGGTTGGACTAGAAGACCTCCAAGGTCCCTTTCAACTCTGTTATCAATCAATCAATCAATCAATCAGAATAGAAGCTGGAAGGGACCTTGGAGGTCTTCTAGTCCAACCCCCTGCTCAACCAGGAGACCAGGTCCACCAACATGCTGTGTTTCTTCTCTGTTTTGGAAAAATCCCCTAAGATACAGCAAAAGCCCCTGAGTTGATCCCCAGGGGTGTGATGTCACAGGCAACCTCACAACTTGTGGAACACCCCAATCTTAAGCCCAGTGGGCCAGGGCTGCCTTATGGTCTCTTGACCTCCCGGCAAGACCGGTAGTTGAGAGGATGCGTGCCTGCATACGTTTCTCTCTCTCTCTCTCTCTCTCTCTCTCTCTCTCTCTCTCTCTCTCTCTCTCTCTCTGTGTGTGTGTGTGTGTGTGTGTGTGTGTGGTGCAAAGCTTCCTTCTGCCAGCTTTCTGCGCAGCTGTTTCCTGGCCATGGATTACTGCGGTCGCATTATCTGCTTTCAGTAGCAAAGCGTTCGAGAAGGTCATTGGGACACAGGGGGCTTGGGAGAGAAGGTGGGGACCAGGTTTTGGGCACCCCACACTAGAAAGGGGCAAAGAGGCATGGTTAGTTAGCCCCACACAATCAAAAGCCAGAAGGAAGGCTGGCAAAATCCAGTAGGCTGGCTCCGTGGCACTCTCTAGCTGAGCTGGGCCAAACTGGAATTACGGGCAACGGGAAGCTTTGAGTTTCTGTGGGAAAGCAACATAACGTCACGGGTGCTAAAAGAGAGTGGGGTTTGTGGAGAGCAGGAGGAGGAGAACTGTGGGGTCCTTGGTGCTCTCTGAGCTTGGCTGTTTTGTTGCAGACGTTTAATTACCCAACTAGGTAATATCATCAACGCTAGAATGGAGTGGGGTTTGTGAAATAGAGGAGGAGGGGGGGTGGAGGAAGAGGAGGAGGAGGAGAAAGATAGTGGGGCCTTTGGTGCTCTGAGCTTGGTTGTTTTCTTGCAGACGTTTCATTACCCAACTAGGGAACATCATCAGTGCTAGAAGGGAGTAGAGTTTGTGAGGAGGAGGAGGAGAACTGTGAGGTCCTTGGTGCTCTCTGAGTTTGGCTGTTTTGTTGCAGACGTTTAATTACCCAACTAGGTAATATCATCATGCTAGAATGGAGTGGGGTTTGTGAAATAGAGGAGGGGTGGAGGAGGAGGAGGAGGAAGAGGAAGGAAGGAAGGAACTGTGGGATCCTTGGTGCTCTCTGGGCTTGGTGGTTTCCTTGCAGACGTTTCATTACCCAACTAGGGAACATCATCAGTGCTAGAAGGGAATAAGGTTTGCCCGGCGCCTTCACCACTAGACCAAACTGGCTCTCTGATGTTGTTAATCTCTATCTGCTTGTTGTCGGCCGATCTGTTTGCGTGCCAGGCGTCAGCATTTATTGGGTCCTGCACAAATCCAGACGGTGCCAGCTATTTACGAGGAGCCATGCTGAAATGGCAGCTGGCATAACGCCCTGCCTGAGCTTACAGGACGAGGAAAATCCCCTGCGATGCCAAAATCTGTACCCTCTGGATGGCACGTCCTTGCTGCCCAGCGCCGGCCTCTGGGCCTGCTCTCCGTCCTCAATCCCAGAGAGGAGCATCCAGAATCGGTGCTGTGCCCTGGGGTTTGCATCCTGCAGAGAATAGGTGGGCTTCCGTCCTGGCAGGGACTAATCTTCAAGAGTAAATTAAGGGCAGGGGTCTCCAACCTTGGCAACTTTAAGCCTGGAGGACTTCAACTGCCATAATTCCCCAGCCAGCTTTGCTTTGCTTTGCTGGCTGGGGAATTCTGGGAGTTGAAGTCCGCCAGGCTTAAAGTTGCCAAGGTTGGAGACCCCTGATTTAGGGCATTAAGCAAGTCACCTGGTGTGGGAGGTGAAGAGAGATGGCAGAAGGGGGGTGGGTGGTTCAAAATGTAGATTTTTAACTCTGGGTTTTTAAAGTTGCATGCCAGTCTGAGTCACCGGGAGTGAGTCCGGCGGCCATCTACAGGTAGTCCTCGACTTACAACAGTTCACTTAGTGACCGTTCAAAGTTACAATGGCACGGGAAAAAGTGACTTGGGACCATTTTTTCCACAGTTACCACCTTCCCCACGGGTGTTCAAAATTTGGGATGCTTGGCAACTGATTCATACTTACGACTGGGTCACGTGATTCCCCCGACCAGCAAAGTCAATGGGGAAAGCCGGATTCCCTTAACAACCGTGCGGCTAATTTATTAATGGCAGGGATTTGCTCAACAACTGTGGCAGGAAAGGTCATAAAACGGGGCGAAACTCACTTGGCAAATGCCTCGCTTAGCAACAGAAATGTTGGGCTGTGCTGTGGTCGTAAGTCGAGGACAACCTGTATGTTTGTCTAATAAATGAATCACAATTAAAATGTGGGCACCAGCTGGTTCAAAAGCTGCTAAACCCACCAATGTAATTTTCATTTGTGAAGCTGGCAGGGCAGAAAAATTTTTCCGGGTAGCTGGCTGCAGATGTGTTCAGAAAGCAGAAGGGGAGATCACGTGATCTTGCCAGCTAGAATTTCACCGGATCGTTCAGGAAATCTACTCTCCCCTCTGGTTTCTGCCGCTTAATGGCTGGATGGGCAGCCGGGCTGGGATTTTGCGGGAGGAGGGAGGCCGGAGAGGGAAGGCTAAGGGGATTGCCCGGAATGGCAGCTGCCATGGAAGAGGCTCCTGGCCTTTATGCGGTGATCCTTGTCAACCCGAATGCTGGACGTTTGATTTGGACTGCTCTGATAGAGATAATGGAACTTTTTCTGCGAGAAGACTGGAGTTATGTGGAGCGACATATTAAAAGAGGAGAAAGGAAGGAAGGAAAGAAAGAGAGAGAGAGGGGGGGAGGACAATGAGAAGGAGGGAAGGAAGAACAATGGGAGGGAGGAAGAAAGGAAGGACAATGGGAGAGAGGACAATGGGAAGGAGAGGAAGGAAGGACAATAAGGAGGGAGGGAGGAAGGAAGGACAATGGGAAGGAAGAAGAAAGGAAGGAAGGATGGAGGACGAGGGAGGGAGGAAGGGAAAATGGGAAGGAGAGAGGAAGGAAGGACAATGAGAAGGAGGGAAGGAGGAAGAAAGGAAGGATGGAGGGACGGTGAGGGAGGGAGGGAGGGAAAATGGGAAGGAGAGAGGAAGGAAGGACAATGAGAAGGAGGGAGGGAGGAAGGACAATGGGAAGGAGGAAGAAAGGAAGGAAGGATGGAGAGGGAGGGAGGGAGGAAGGGAAAATGGGAAGGAGAGAGGAAGGAAGGACAATGAGAAGGAGGGAAGGAGGAAGAAAGAAAGGATGGAGGGACGGTGAGGGAGGGAGGAAGGGAAAATGGGAAGGAGAGAGGAAGGAAGGACAATGAGAAGGAGGGAAGGAGGAAGAAAGGAAGGATGGAGGTGAGGGAGGGAGGGAAAATGGGAAGGAGAGAGGAAGGAAGGACAATAAGAAGGAGGGAGGGAGGAAGGACAATGGGAAGGAGGAAGAAAGGAAGGAAGGATGGAGAGGGAGGGAGGGAGGAAGGGAAAATGGGAAGGAGAGAGGAAGGAAGGACAATGAGAAGGAGGGAAGGAGGAAGAAAGGAAGGATGGAGGGACGGTGAGGGAGGGAGGGAAAATGGGAAGGAGAGAGGAAGGAAAGACAATGAAAAGGAGGGAGGGAGGGAGGAAGGACAATGGGAAGGAAGAAGAAAGGAAGGAAGGAAGGATGGAGGGCGATGGAGGGAGGGAAAATGGGAAGGAGGAAGGAAGGAAGGAAAATAAGAAAGAGGGAGGGAGGGAGGGAGGAAGGAAGGACAATGGGATGGAGGGAGGGAGGTTCAGAGAATACATAAATCATTGCTGGGTCTTGAATCTAGGACAGAATGAATTGGCTGCTTAAGTCTACTGGCTGCTAAGGCCCCTCCCCACTTTTCCCCAGTGCGTGGTCCATCCTTAATCTTCTGGGGGGACCCCCTTCTGAAGGACATCGCTGATTGGCTATGTCTAAAGGCTGATCTACTTATAGCCAGGCACACACAGGGGTGTGTGTGTGTGTGTGTGTGTGTGTGTGTGTGTGTGTGTGTGTGTGTGTGTGTGTGTGTGTGTGTGTGTGTGTGTGTGTGTGTGTGTGTGTGTGTGTGTGTGAGTACCAGGTGGGGCCCCGGCTTCTCTTGAAATTCGAATTCCCAGGTGAGGATCAGGTGCCGTCAAGATAACGTTGATTTTCTAAGCGAGCACCTGGATGGATTTTTTTTCCCCCCAGGATGAAAAAGTCCAAATGGGACATTCTGGCAGGGCTGTTTTCTCCAGAAATATCATACATTTCGTCCTCGACTTACGACCGCAACTGAGCCCAAAATTTCCGTTGCTAAGCGATACATTTCTCAAGTGAGTTTTGTCCCCCTTTAAAACGTTTCTCGCCACAGTTGTTAAGCGAATCCCCGCTGTCATTAAGTTAGTGAACACGGTCGTTAAGCGAATCCGGCTTACCTGTGGACTTTGCTCGCCAGAAGGTCGCAAAAAAGGGGGATCGTGTGACCCTGGGACACTCATAACTACATGCCAGTTGCCAATTCTGATCATGTGACCGCGGGGGATGCTGCAACAGTCGTTAAGTGTGAAAAACGGTCACAAGTCACTTTTTTCAGTGTCGTCGTAACTTTGAACAGCCACTAAATGAACTGCTGTAAATCGAGGACTTCCTGTATTGAGGAAGGATGACGGTCACAGCCCCTTGTCTCTCTCCCAAAACTAGGAGAGATCTGGAGAGGATTGGCCTAACGCAGGAGTCTCCACACTTGGCAACTTTAAGACCGGCTGGGGAATTCTGGGAGTTGAAGTCCACAAGTCTTAAAGCTGCCAAGTTTGGAGATCGCTAGTGTAACAGATAGTGAAGAACCATCTCCAACTTCAGTCCTATCAAAAATAGGAGACCGAGTGTGTTTGGGCCGCCCAGATCTGGGGATATTCCATCTTTGACCTTGGATGGGGTGGTACTTCTTCATTCAAAAGTCGTGCACAATTTCAAGGTGTGTGTGTGTGTGTGTGAGGGGTGGGTTCCTACTGGTGTGGTCTTGCCTGTTTGGCGCTGCAGAGCTGAAGAAGCTGTTGGTGTTCGCGGTGTGGTGCTCCCCCCGCCCGCTTTCCCCGGCTGCCGGGACACCGCCATTTGCGTTCTTTTGCCCTCTGCGCAAGCAAAAAGCTTTGCGCATGCGCAGAGGGCAAAAGAACGCAAACGGCGGCATCCCGGCGGCTGGGGAAAGCGGGCGGGGGAAGCCCCGCGCCGCGAATGCCAACAGCTTCTTCAGCTCTGCGGCGCCGAACAGGCAAGACTGCACCAGTAGGAACCCACCCCTGGTGTGTGTGTGTGTGTGTGTGTGTGTGTTGTCTTCCTGGACTCACAGTTTCTACTTGATGAGCAGGTGGTGGCTTTGGCCAAGGAGACCTTTGCGCAACTTCATCTGATGCCCCGGTTGTACCCTGCCCTAGATCATGAGAACCTTCAAACTGTCCCTCATGCCCTGGTCACCTCATGGCTTGAGTACCACAATGGACTCTACATGGAGCTGGCCTTGAAGGCCACTCAGAAGCTTCAAGTGGTCCAGAATGCAGCGGTATAAGCAGAGATGGTCATGCCTTGGTCTGCCCATGTGATGTCCTTGCTCCGTAACTTCCACCGATGGCCAGTTGGCTTCCAGTTGTGATTAAGGAGCTGGCTGTTACCCATAGGCCACATAGGGCCTTGCAGCTTGTGGGACCACCTATCTTAAAGACCTCCAAGGTCCCTTCCAACTATTCTGTTAAGAGGGAGTCAAGCTATTCTCCAAAGCTCCAGAAGACAAGACGAGAAACAATGGACGGAGACTAACCTAGAACTAAGGAGGAACTTTCTAACAGTGAGGACAATTAACCAGGGGAACGAGTAGCCTTCAGAAGTTGTGGGTGCTCCATCACTGGAGGCTTTTAAGAAGAGAGTGGACAAACGCTTGTCTGGAATGGCAGAGGGACTCCTGCTCAAGCAAGGGGTTGGACTTGAAGACCTCTAAGGTCCCTTCCAACCTCATTATTATTATTCTATCTCCCTCGGATCTCCTGGCCAACTCAATCCAACAGGGCTGGGGGGTCTTGTTGGTCCTAGAAGACCTTCTCTCTCAAACGGCCAGGAGGGAACCCGAAAGCCGAGATGCGACGTGGTTATCAGGATCGGCTTACCGTTTGCATCTGGTACCCCGGTGAGCGCGCCCACGGCTGCTGCCGTTTCGCCGGACAAGACGATCTGACCTCCGCCCTGGAGGGTGGCTTCTGCAAGCGTGGCCACGGCGTGAGCGGCCGCCTCACTGCAAGATGAGACGAGAGAGAGAGAGGGGGGGGCACCCATGAGCAGGAAGAAAGAAAAGGGCCCGGAAAGCTCTCTTTTCCCCGCCTTGGAATTACGTTTTAACATTGTTTGCCTCTTTTCAATTTTGAGTTTTATATACTGCGTTTTTGTGGGCTTTAAATATTTTATTTGTACGCCAACCGGAGTCCCTCTGCGAGGGGGATGGGCACTTCCTAAATGTGCGTTTGCACTGATGATGTTACCTAGTTGGGTCATGAAACGTCTGCAAGAAAAGAACTAACCTCAGAGAGCACCCAGCGTCTCCTCCTCCTCTCTGTAAACCCCACTCCCTTCTAACACAGATGTTGTTCCCTAGCTGGGTCATGAAACGTCTGCAAGAAAAGAACTAAGCTCAGAGAGCACCCACAGTCTCCTCCTCCTCCTCTCCATAAACCCCACTCCCTTCTAACACTGATGTTGTTCCCTAGCTGGGTCATGAAACGTCTGCAAGAAAAGAACTAAGCTCAGAGAGCACCCACAGCCTCCTCCTCCTCTCGGTAAACCCCACTCCCTTCTAACACAGATGTTGTTCCCTAGCTGGGTCATGAAACGTCTGCAAGAATGCAACCAAGCTCAGAGAGCACCAAGGACCCCTCGTTTCAACCCCGAGCTGCAAATATTCTCCTTTGTTAGATGAAAAAAGTGCGCATCCGAATGAATCGATTGAGGCCGGGAGGAATACAATGCCCCGCAAGAGAAATCACCAACTCGGTTGGAAAGAAATTGCTTGTTTTTGTTCTGTCTGATCCTTGCCAGCTTCATGCAGTGCTCTCTCTCCCCACCCTCCTTTTGCAGGTAGCGACATTCTCTCTCTCACCCCACCCCCACCGGGCACTCAAGGAAGCTCAGGTGCTTATAGGCTTGTTAACACAACCCTCCAGGGACGCCATTAATCTCCCGCTACCAAAGCCAGCCTGGAAAGCGATCTCTGCTTCCCACGCAGCCGCCGGAGAGAGCTTCCTGCGAAAGGCCAGGTCTTCTGCGCTGCAGAGTTTGAGCCAGCAAGCTGGCAGAGGCTGAGTGGGACAGGGGGAAGGGGAGCCCACCCACCCCTCACAGCCATCAGGGACGTTGGCATTCGTGCAGCGCCCACCAACCCCCCAACAAAAAAATCACAGTCATTGCGTTTCCGGAGGATGCACCGAAAAGAAAGTGGGTTGCTCGCTGGAGAATGAAAACGAGCACCCAATTTCTTTTTAAAAAACTAGGATTTTGTAGATTAGCTCTGTCATTTGGTGCTGAAGGGAATGTGACAGCTGCAGGAGAAGATGAAGCTATGGAGAGTGAGGTGGGTGGAGAAAGAAAGAAAGAAAGAGAGAGAGAGAGAGAGAGAGAGAGAGAAAGAAAGAAAGAAAGGAAGGAAGGAAGGAAGAGAGAAAGAAAGGAAGAAAGAGAGAGAGAAAGAAAGAAAGAAAGAAAGAGAAAGAAGGAAGGAAGGAAAGAAAGAGGGAGGGAGGGAAGAAAAGAAAAAGGTAGATGAAAGAAAGAAAGAGAGAAAGAAAGAAACAAAGATAAAGAAAGAAGGAAAGAAAGAAAGAAAGAAAGAAGGAGGGAGGGAGGGAAGAAAAGAAAAAGGTAGATGAAAGAAAGAAAGAAAGAAGGAAAGAAAGAAAGAAAGAAAGGTGTAAGAAGGAAGAGAGAGGAAGGAAGAAGGTGGGAAAATGAAGGAGAGGAAGGAAGGGAGGCAAGAGAGGGAAAGAAAGAAAGGAAAGAAAGGAGATAGGAAGGAATGGAGGAAAGAGAAGGAAAAGATAGAAGAAAGAAAGAAAGAAAGTGGTAAGAAGGAAGCAGAGAGAGGAAGAGAGAGAAAGGAAGGAAGGGGTAAGAAGGAAGAAGAGAGAGGAAGGGAGTGAGGAAAGAGAAAGAAAAAAGGAGAGAGAGAGAAAGGGAGGGAGAAAAGATAGAAGAAAGAAAGAAAAGATAGAAGAAAGAAAGAAAGAAAGAAAGAAAGAAAGAAAGAAAGAAAGAAAGAAAGAAAGAAAGAAAGAAACCTGGGTTACCGAGATCTAGTAAAGGGTTCAAATCGGGACCCAGGATCCCTCCCTCGGCCCCTCCCTTACCTGTTGAGCGCCATGGTGACGGTGGCGCCTTGCTGCATCTCCTGCGAGGCGGCTACGGCGGCTTCGGCTAGGGAGGCCACTGCCTGCGTGGCTTCGGAGGCCTGGGTGGTCTGGATGGTCATCTCGCCCCCCTGTAGCGTCGCCCAGTTCTGCTCCACCTGGCGGGATGGAGAAGACGAGAGACCCGTTGCAGGACTCCTCCACTTAGCAAACGGTCAAAGTTATGACGGGTCCCCAAAAGGTACGGCCCTTGATTTACGACAGTTTAGTGACCGTATGTTTAGTGACGGCACCGAAGAAAGTAACTTACGACCGATTTTTGCACTTACGACCACTGCAGCATCCCCATGGTCATGTGAATAAAGTCCAGAAGCTTGGCCACTGACTCATATTTACGACGGTCGCAGTGTCCCGGGGTCACGTGATCCCCTTTTGCGACCTGCCGACCAGCGAAGTCAACGGGGAAGCCAGATTCACTTAACAACCCTGCCACTACCTTAACAACCGCCGTGATTCGCTTAACAACTGTGGCAAGAAAGGTCGTAAAATGGGGCAAAACTCACTTAACAAATTTCTTGCTTAGCGACATAAATTTTGGGCTCCGTTGTGGTCGCAAGCCAACCCATCTTGCGGTCACGTGACCCTCATTTATGGCCATTTGCACCATCCTGCATTTTACAAGGGTTTTACCGAAACATTGGCTTCCAATGTTTGGCAAAACCAGCCTGGAACAAACTACTGGTCCGCTTAACGACCATGTCGTTCATTTAATGACCATGAAATCTGCTTTACTACTGTGGCGTTCACTTAACAACCGCTGCCTTGAAAGCTCATGAAAGTGGAAGGTCATGCGGGTAACCTGATTTATGACCAGGATGGGCAGGCTCCTTGATGGTCGTAAACCGAGGACTACCTGTATCAGAGCACCCGTAAGAAGCCTAAGCAGGGGGGAAAGTGTAGAGCTTTGCTCAGACAATGGAGGCTTGTCTTCCCGAGCGAATTTTCAAGGGCGGAATCAGGAACGCAGACACCGCAAACAAGCCACCATTTTTAGCTGGTTTTTCAGATGGAAACCCGGTTCTCGGGGAAACAAAGCTGTTTTGTGCTGCCCTCTATTGCTCTGAGAATCCTACACCTTTGGGGCAGGGAGGGGGGGGGAATGAGGCTGCTACAAAAGCCGGGTGGGGGTGGGGGAAGCAAGGTTAAAAAAAAAAGGGGGGGTGACCTCTCTCCCTATCCCCAATTTAACAGACTGTTCTCGGATTCCCAAACTGGCTGATTCAGTCTGACTTTACTTCAGCAGCCCTGGATTCAGCTCGGTTGAAATGAACGACAAGGACGAGTGGTCCTCGACTTACGATGGGAAAGGAGGCCGTAAGTCACGTCTGGTCGCTAAGCGAGTCCCGCATGTGACCGCGCCCGATTTTTGCACCCTTTTTAAGCAGTGGTCGTTGTGGACTCCTGACTTTATCCCAATTGAAATGAAGAGAGAAGTGCAAGCGGTTCTAGGAAGTGGTGCAGTGGTTAAATGCAGCCACTGCAGGCTGACTGCTAGTTCAGCAGGTCAGCGGTTCAAATCTCACCTGCTGAAGGTTGACTCAGCCTTCCATCCTTCCGAGGTGGGTCAAATGAGGACCCAGATTGTTGGGGGCAATATGCTGAACTCTGTAAACCGCTTAGAGGGGGCTGTAAAGCACTATGAAGCGGTATATAAGTCTAAGTGCTATTGCTATTATGAAAGCAGAAATGACAAGGGAGCCCTTACCTCTCCATCAGCCACTGCAGAGTAGTTCACCTGGGCCACCGTCACAGTGGTGGGCAATTCAGAGGCGTCTGCCAAGGTGGCCACTGTGGCTCCGGTGCCAACCTGCAAGACACCCCAAAGTCACCAGGCTCCCCTCCCGAGGTCTCAGCATGCCTTGTGCCCCCCTGGGCCTACGGTCACACAGTCACAAAGCCAGGGCCAAGACCCACCAGGGGAGGGGAGCGCATTGGTTGGGAAGGGCAGGGGCACACTGACAGTGCGACATTGGACCAATGACGCCATGATGAGGAGAAGGAGGAAGGGAGGGAAGATGAGAGAGAAAAAAGAGAAGGATGGGAAGAAAGAAGCTGGAGGGAGGGAGGGAGAAAGATAGGGGAAGGAAGGAAGGAAAAGGAGGGAGGAAGGGAGGAAGATAGAGGAAAGAAGGAAGGAGAGGGAGGGAGGAAGGAAGGAAGGAAAAGGAGGGAGGGAGGGAAGGAAGGAAGGAGGGGGAAGGAGATGAGAGAAGGAAGAAAAGATGGAAGGAAAATGGAGGGAGGAAGGAAGGGAGGAAGGAAGGAGGAAGGTAGAAAAAGGAGGGAGGGAAGGAAGGAGGGGGAAGGAGATGAGAGAAGGAAGAAAGGATGGAAGGAAGGTGGAGGGAGGGAGGAAGGAAGGAGGAAGGAAAAGGAGGGAGGAAGATAGGGGAAGGAAGGAAGGGAGGGAGGAAGGAAGGAAGGAAGGAAGGAAGGAGGGGGAAGGACATGAGAGAAGGAAGAAAAGATGGAAGGAAAATGGAGGGAGGAAGGAAGAAGAGGAAGGAAAAGGAGGGAGGGAGAGAGGAAGAAAGGGAGGAAGATAGGGGAAGGAAGGAAAAGGAGGGAGGGAAGTAAAGAAGGGAGGGGAAGGAGAGAAGAGATGAGAGAAGGAAGAAAAGATGGAAGGAAAATGGAGGGAGGAAGGAAGGGAGGAAGGAAGGAGGAAGGTAGAAAAAGGAGGGAGGGAAGGAAGGAGGGGGAAGGAGATGAGAGAAGGAAGAAAGGATGGAAGGAAGATGGAGGGAGGGAGGAAGGAAGGAGGAAGGAAAAGGAGGGAGGAAGATAGGGGAAGGAAGGAAGGAAGGAAGGAAGGAAGGAAGGAGGGGGAAGGAGATGAGAGAAGGAAGAAAAGATGGAAGGAAAATGGAGGGAGGAAGGAAGAAGAGGAAGGAAAAGGAGGGAGGGAGAGAGGAAGAAAGGGAGGAAGATAGGGGAAGGAAGGAAAAGGAGGGAGGGAGGGAAGTAAAGAAGGGAGGGGAAGGAGAGAAGAGAAGGGAGGAAGGATGGAAGGAAGATGGAGGGAGGAAGGAAGGAGGGAAGGAAGGAAGGAAGGAAAGGAAATTACAGCACACCAAATCTTTCCTTTTTCTGTGAAAGTATGATCACATACTTTTTACTTCATTATTATAGAATCCTATAATAGTGCTTTCTTTTTTTTAAAAAAAAAAACCCAAATATGAACTGCCCCATGCTGTTTCCACCCAGAATTTTTAAGGGAAAAGATCACATTCCTTGGTCCTTCAGGAGATCCTGAATCTGCCCATTTCCCCAGATCTAATTGCTGAAGCTCACTCTGAAGCCTCTGGGATTAATCATGAGCGAGCGGACCCCAAACCTACTTTCGCTCAGCACGGAGAACCCCAAACCCTCTCCCCTCCACCCCACCCCAAAGACACGACCCGAATTCCAGGCCGAGGCGGGGCATGAACTGAATCGCCCTGTACCCTCACCTGGATGAGGGACACCGTGCCGTCAGGATTGCTGAAGGTCTGGACCATCGTCTGGGAGGGAACCAGGTGGGCTATACTGTGCGTGGCGGTCAAGGACTGGGTCTGTTGGTCTTCGAAAGCGTAGAGCAGATCCTCCCGGCCGTGCTGTTTGTAGCAGTTTTTCACAATCGTCCGCAGCGCCTGGGTCCAAGACACCTGAGGCCAGGTGAGAAGGAGAGAAGAGAAAAGGTCAGGGGGACCGAGAGAGGCAGGTCGTCGCTAGATCTAGCCAAGCTGCAGCAAAGCTGTCACAGTGCGCACAGGTCTACCACGTGTATCAAGCCAGGAGCAAACACAGTCAACAGTGGTTTGTATCAAATAGTGGTTTTTATCTACAATAGGAATATAGGAATACCATACATACATGTGCTACCAGCAGTATCTAAACAAACAGCAATTACAGCAGGGAAGAAACTCCACGAACCAACCAACACTCTAGCAGGGCTTCCTCTTATTACACAGGCTCTTAAAGGGATAACAGCCAAAAACCCTGCTGGCTCATTCCCCTCACTGCATCAGCTGGTCAGCTCTTAAATCGTTACCTTGACAAAAGCCAACTTGATGTCATGTCACCCAGAGAACATTTAGACCACCCGGTAAATTTTAAACAGTGCAGATGGGTGGAAGCGCCTTAGAAGGAGACCCAGCCTTGAAATAAGGATGGGTAATCAGTGGAATAACTTGGCTCCTGGAGTTGTGGGTTCTCCATCAATGGAGGGTTTAAAGAACAGATTGGGCAACCATTTGATATAGGGTTTTCTGCCTGGTTGGACTAGAAGACCTCCAAGTCCCTTCCAACCAACTCTTGTGATTCTGTTAACATTCATGTTTTGAAAGAGCCTATTTGGAAAAACCATGAGTTGCGCTTAAGGCCAAAGTGGTGGGAAGCTGGCTAGTCTGATTCTCCAGGATGCAACGCAATACAGCATCTGGTTAAAGTATCTTACAATTTTTTTTGAGATTGGTAATTGGCTTGTAGACATTTCATGACCCAGCTAGGTAACATCATCAGTGCCCCAAAAAAGGAGTGGGGTTTTTGCACTCTGTTTATATACAAGTAGCCTGGCTGCTCAGTGTCAGTTGGAGTGTTCTTGCTGGCTCCTTGATTAGACTGTTGTTTCATGTTTGATGGTTTGTCCGAGTTGGTAATGCCTTGATTGGGGTATTGTTTTATTTATTTATTTATTTATTTTGGTTTTCTTATATGCCGCCCAACTCCCGAGGGACTCAGGGTGGCGTACAGCAGAGAAAATACAAGAACAACCAACTGTAAATATTACATTAAAAACAAGTATAAAAATTAAAAACACAATATTAAAACCATCCAACAACCATCCATACTTGGGGGTGAGCTCGAGTGGATTAGGCTCTACCCCCTGCCTGCAGGAAAAGCCATGTCTTAACAGCTTTCCGGAAGGCCAGCAGAGTGGGGATGGTTCGGGTCTCAGGGGGAAGTTGGTTCCAGAGCGCGGGGCCCGCCACAGAGAAGGCCCTCCCCCTAGGGCCCGCCAGCCGGCATTGCTTGGCCGACGGGAGCTGGAGGAGGCCAACTCTGTGGGCCCTAACCGGTCGAAGGGAAGTATGAGGCAGAATGCGGTCCCGGAGATAGCCTGGTCCTAAGCCATGAAGGGCTTTAAAGATGGTGATCAACACCTTGAATTGGACCCGGAGACCGATGGGCAACCAATGCAGCTGGCGGAGTATAGGTGTCACGTGCATGCGCAGCACGCGCAGCGCAGCCGCATTTTGCACCAACTGAAGTCTCCGGATACTCTTCAAGGGTAGCCCCATGTAGAGCGCGTTGTTTATTGCTTGACTGTTGGTCTAGTATTAATTTTGGTGTTAATCTCTGCTTATCGAGTCGTTCATCGCTGGTAAGGAAGTCTTTTAGCATTTTGATTGCCATTTCTGAATGATGTGCAACTGTTGCTTATCTCTATGTGTCAGTTGATGGCTAATTTGTAAACATCTCTATTTACAAGAAATTCGCTAGCATTTTTTAGGATTTGGCTTGGTCTAGGATGCTCACAGTTTCCCAGTTGAAACTATGGTGGGATCTTCTGATAGGTGGGCTAAAATTAAAGAGTTTTCATCATGTTTTGAGTGACTTCTGTTCTTACCTGTACTGTGCCATTTCATCAAGCCCCAAAGTTTCTAGGCCTCACCGTGTGCCAAGCCTAAGAAAAGCCCGTTGCTAATAGAAGGAAGAAGGTGTTCAAGACCTACCCTCTGCTTCTGCTCCTCTGTCCGGACATCACTGCGGACATTAGCCCAGGGAATGTCTTCTGGCCACCAAATGGGTTTGCAGCTCTCCTTCCCCCAGCCCGGCTTTCCGCGACCCGTTGAGTATTTCAACATTTCAGGGATGAAAGCTCTCAGCTGGGCCTGTGGCATTAAGAAAAAAATAATAATAATTAAGTAAAGATTGGGGAAGCAAGGATCTGCATCAGGAGCTTGGCCCGTTACAGGTAGTCCTCGAACTTACAACAGTTCATTTAAAGACCTTTCGTAGTTACAACGGCACTGAAAGAAGTGATTTATGAACGTTTTTCGCATTTATGATCGTTGCAGCGTCCCCATGATCGCGTGATTTACATTTGGATGCTTGGACAATGGACTCACGTTTATGACGGTCGCAGTGAGCCGGGGTCATGTGATCCCATTTTGCAACTTTTTAACAAATAAAGTCAAGCAGGAAGCTAGATTCACTTAACAACCGTGTTACTCATTTAACAACTGCAGTGACTCACTTAACAAATGTGATAAGAAAAGTCGTAAAATGGGGCAAAACTCACTTAACAAATTTCTCACTTAGCAACAGAAATTTTGGGCTCAGCCGTGGTCGCAAGTCGAGGACTACCTGAACAGATCTTATTGAGATGCAAAAAGATCATCATATTTATGAAATTTATATGCTACCTATCTCACTATCCAAAGATATTTATTTGTATTTATTTATTAAATTTATTTGCCGTCCATCTCAACCACAAGGTGAGCCCGGGAGGCTTATAATGTTAAAATATACATTTTAATATTTTTATTTATTTAGGAAATTTATATTGCTGCCTATTTTTCACATGGCGACTCAAGGCGGCTTACTTACAAGAATATAAAAATCTCATATAAAAAAAAACAATAGAACTAATAAAAGGGAGAATCATATAATAAATTAATAAAATAAAATAACCCCCCACCCACCTCACCCCGGTGACAACACATCACACGAGCCCATTTAATGGGCTCCATCCCACTCTGCGTTCCCCAGGCCCGGTGGCAGAACCAGGTCTACACTGGCATATACAGTGTTATATCATAATTATATTGTATATAAACATACAATAAATACACATTTAATATATAGATGATATCAAGAGGCAAGCAGCAGTCTGACCCATTATGGATCATATTGAGGCAAGATTTTCAGAGATACTGGAGGAACTTTAACACAGAACAAAGTGGAATTTTCCTAACGCATTTTTGGATGGGGCAGTGGTTGTACCACATGCAGGAACTATCAGCCACAACTCCTGTTGCATCCCTTGTTCTCCATACCCAAAAACTTAATGAGCAGAAGTATTCTGCAATTATTGCAAAGGAGTTTTGAAAGATTGGGAAGTTTACTCTAATAATATTAAAAAAAGAAAAGGAAAGAAAAAGAAGAAAGTTCAGTTGCCTTTTGAAAAAAACACCTTTGGGACAACCTGGATGACTGAGACTCCCCATAGACATCTTCCTATCTTGCTGGCTTGCATGGATGGAGAGGGAGGGAGGGAGAAGAATACATTACAGATAGTGCTAGACTTACAACCATTAAGGGACCATTCAAAGTTACAACAGAAAACAATGATTTACCGCTGGTCCTCATATTTACGACCATAGTATCCCCAGGGTCACATGATCAAAGTCCAGGTGCTTGGCAACCAGCATGCATTTACCATGGTTGCTTGGGTCACGTGACCACTCTTTGCAATCTTCCCAGCTGCTATCCGACCGGCAAAGTCAACGGGGGAAGCTGGATTTGCTTAACAACTGTGTGATTAACAACCTCAGCGATTCGCTTAACAACCGTGGCAAAAAAAATTGGGTTTACTGAATAACAGAGTTGGAAGGGACCTTGAAGGTCTTCTAGTCCAACCCCCACCGCTCAAATGAGAAAAGCAGGATGCGACTCGCTTAACAACCGCCTTGCTCAGCAAGGGAGATTCTGGTCCCGATTACGGTCGTAAGTCGAGGACGACCTGTATAAGTTCAATTCTTATGATACCCAAGATGGCAGCATGCTAAGAGAAATCTGCGGTGGCATTTCCTTTGGTTTTTCTCCTTGAAGACGTTTCGCTTCTCATCCAAGAAGCTTCCTCAGTTCTGACTGAAGAAAGGTGGAGAAAGGAAGGAAGGTTACTCAGGTGACCCTGATGGCGCAGATAAACCTCCAAGCGGCCTCAATGACTCTCAGAGAGAGTACTAACGATCAGATGACTGCAAGGAATCTAAATCCTTCCATCCGCCACCATTCGGTCAGAACCGAAGAAGCTTCTCGGATGAGAAGCGAAATGTCTTCAAGGAAAAACAAAGGAAGTCCAGTTGCCTTTTGAAAAAGCATCTTTGGGAAAAGGTAGGAAGAATATTGATGCTTTCAAAGTCTGGCGTTGGAGAAGACTCCTTGAGAATACCAAAACAAAACGAAACAAGGGATCATCAACCAGATCCATCCACAGTTCTCAATTCTGTAGCTGTTTACACTGTTCTTCAATCCTTCCCATAATATAGCTATTTACATTTTGCGAATTGCATTGGAAATTCTTGCCGGATGAACCGTGGAGCCTACAAACGTTGTGTGTCATGGACAACGATGCTGCACAAAATGAAGATTATTATTTTTTTAACCCATGGGGGAAATGCTGCAGTGTTTAGGGTGTATTTGTTGGCAGATTCTGGCCTCTGAGAGTTGCATCATCTTCTACAGGACTCTGCGGTGTTCTTTTCTTCACGGAGAAACACACCGTTATTGAGGTGTGCGTTTGGCCTCCAGGATAGATATCAAGGGAGGGAAGGCTGGAGATTTCGCCCTAACTTAGCACCCCAGAGTATCGATGGATGGAATTTTTTTCGATTGATTATGCGCCATGAAGTTGGTGTTGGCAAGGAAGTCTTTTAGCTTTTGGTTTTTTTAGCTTTTGGATTATTTGTTTTGAATGGTGTGTACATGTCGCTTATCTCTATGTGCCCGTTGATGGCTGATTTGTCTCATTGCCAGGCATCGAGGAATTCTCTAGCATTTTTGGACCTGGCTCGGTCTACGATGCTCATAGCGACCACACAGATAAATTTGGCTCTAACGTAGCACCCCAGGAATCGACTGAACAATTGATTGATTATGTGCCATGAAGTTGGTGTTGGCAAGGAAGTCTTTTGGTCTTTTAGCTTTTGGATTATCTGTTTTGAATGGTGTGTACATGTCACTTATCTCTATGTGCCCGTCGATGGCTGATTTGTCTGATTGCCAGGCATCGAGGAATTCTCTAGCATTTTTGTACCTGGCTCGGTCTACGATGCTCCTAGCAACCACACAGATAGATTTGGCTCTAACTTTGCAGAAACTGACCTCAGGAATTGACCATAGAAAGGTTCTCATTTGTCCAGGTCAGGTCTTCCAACAGTGCACCCATCATAACTCGGCACTCGACTGCTTCAAAACTCATTGAATTCAGTATTCAACATGTTTTGAAGCTGAAATCTTGTCCCGGCACTCATCTTTCTCCCTGTATTTGACGTGCAAGGAAGAACTTGCGCACGTTGGCTGCCTCATGTTTCACTATTTCTTCTGGCTGAAATAGCAAGTCATGTGGTAAATCACGTCATTTTCTCGGTACTTGTCAAGTTTTAGTATTCTTTGTGTCTTCTGGAACGGATTTCCAACAAATATTGAGGTACCGCTGTATCTCTGTCCTTCCACTGGGCCTCTGAGTGTCCCTTCTCCCTTTCCTTGCATCAGTGTCTTCTCTTCACATCACATGTCCAAAGTAGAATCATTTGAGATTGGTCATTTGAACCTTCAGTCAGAACTCTGGGTTGATTGTCTAATGGTCTATCTGTTTAATGTCTATGGAGGTTTTCATTTGTCCAGATCTTAGATCTTCACCTGTTAGTCAGAACATGGATGAGAAAGCGAAATGTCTTAAAGAAAAATCAGAAAGTCCAGGTGCCTTTAAAATAAAAGCACCTTTGGGAGATCCATTTGTTGGTTTTCTTGGTTGTCCGTGGTCTTCTGAAGAATCTTCTCCAACAGCCAAGTTCAAAAGCATCAATAGCACTTGACTTATATATTGCTTTACAATGCTTTCCAGCCCTCTCTAAGCGGTTTACAGTCAGCATATTGCCCCCAACAATCTGGGTTCTCATTTTACCGACCTCGGAAGGGTGGAAGGCTAAGTCGACCTCAGGCAGTTCTTGACTTACAACCATTAGTTTAGTGACGAAGTTACAACAGCACTGAAAAAGGTGACTTATGACCGCTTTTCACACTTACGACCTTTGCAGAATCTCCATGGTCACATGATCGAAATTCGGACACTTGGCAACTGGTCCGTATTTATAAAAGGTTGCAGTATCCTGGGGTCACGTGATCCCCCTTTTGCGACCATCTGACAAGCAAAGTTAAGGGGGAAGCCGGATTCATTTAACAACAGCGTTACTAATTTAACAACTGCAGGGATTCATTTAACAACGGTGGCAAGAGAGGGTGTAAAATGGGAAAAAGCCTCAACAACTGGAAATTTTTGGCTCAATTACGGTCAATCTGTAGTTTTCCAATCCTGCTTGTTCGAAATTTAACTGTTGGTTCCATAGAGCAGAGGTCTTCAAACTTGGCAACTTTAAGACTTGTGGACTTCAACTCCCAGAATTCTCCAGCCAGCATATTCTGATTTTTGTCCTGAGAATATGTGGCTGCAAAACGATGAAATTTGATAGCATGATTTTGGATCCTCCTCCTCCTCCTTTTTCTCTTGGTAGGGAGGAAAGGGAGTGACTTACATTCCCCTAAGGCTTTCTGAAAACCCTTTTAAAGAGGTCACACGACAGGAATGGAAAATTTTATTCCTCTGACTCCCGATGGAGGTCTGGAGAGGGAACGGCAGGGCACAACATATCAAAGATATTCAGGTTTTCCTAATCATTCCATAAAGAGGTATAATAGCTATGAAAATATCACACTACAGCGCCCCCTAGCGTCTCCTAAATAATATTGCAACGATTACATTGCAGTATATCTTGATTGGAAAGCAGCTTATGTAAGCTATATTTTTTAAAAAATTGTTAATTCACAAATGGTGCTGCACAACAACTCTTGATTAGTTTGGTAGATTGTAGACTGGTGTTTCTCAGCCTTTGGAACTTGAAGAGGGGTGGATTTCAACTCCCAGAATTCCCCAGCCAGCAAACCGAGTCCACATATCTTAAAAGTACCGATAGAAAAGAATATTTGTAGCTCAAGGTTGAGCTGTGTGGGTCCTTGGTGCTCTCAGAGCTTGGTGGCTTTTTTTGAAGACGTTTCATGATCCAGCTAGGTAATATCATCAGTACTGGAAGGGAAAGGCATTTGCAAAAGAGAAGGGGAGGAGGAAGAGGAGGAAGAGAAGAAGGGGGAAGGAGGAGGAGGACTGTGGGGTTCTTGGTGCTTTCAGAACTTGGTGGCGTTCTTGCAGATGTTTCATGACCCAGCTAGGTAACATCATCTGTGCTAGAAGGAGTGGGGTTATAGACACAGGAAGCAAATCCCTCTTCCTTCTAGCACTGATGATGTTCCCTAGTTGGGTCACGAAACGTCTGCAAGAAAACCACCAAGCTCAGAGAGCACCGAGTACCCCACATCTCCAAGCCCTAGACCCGTGATGGCGAACCTATGGCACGGGTGCCACAAGTGGCACGCGGAGCCATATCGGTGGACACGCGAGCTCAGGTCCAGCGTGCATGTGTGCACCAGCCGGCTGATTTTCGGGCCTTCTGGGCCCACTGGCAGTCGGGAAACAGGCTGTTTCCAGCCTCCAAAGGGGGTGGGGAAGGCCGTTTTCGCCCTCCCCAGGCTCCTAGAAAGGCTCTGGAGCCTGGGGAGAGCAAAAAATGGGTGTGCCATTGCATGCTGGGAACAGGGGGGTCATGCATGCATGTGCGGTGGTGCATGGAATTATGAGTGTGGGCACGCACACACGTGATCCCCCACATTCCCCCCCCTTTTGGCACGCGAACCAAAAAAGGTTCGCCATCACTGCCCTAGACGAACATAGTTGCCCAGAGAACCCCCGGTCTTCAGCATGGGGCCATCTGCCCCAAAGGAGACCTTCTTCCTCTACGCAAGGGACCCCCTTCAACTCATCCCAAAGGCCTGTGGGGTGTGATTTTCAAACCTGCTTCTTATGAACGCCTCTCTCCTTCAAGGGAGAAGCAGACCAAGGCAGAGACGGAGAGAGATGCTTTTCTGTTCAGGTTAGGCTGTCTCCGTTCTGGAGTCCGTAAGCTCCATCTGGCTGCTTTGAAAAGTTCTATTTTGGGGTCCCCAGATGGATTAATTAGAAACGGAGAGTTTTGCGCCACGCTGAGCACTTGCCAAGGGCCCTGGGGACGCAATCAACGAGAGCCACGCATAGCAAGCCTGCTCAGGCACGAGAGCCTTAATGATGAGCAGAACGTGACCAGCCATGAGCACCATCTCTGGGCTTCCCAAGGACTAATCAGAGTTCTGAAGACAGCCCAACATTGTCAAGCCTTAATTTCCCGGTTGCCGCCAGAGTTCAGGTTTCACAGCATGTGAGGCCTCCCTGACATACAGGCGGCCCTGGACTTACGGCCACAATTGAGGCCCCAAATTCCCGTTGCTAAGCGGGACAACCGTTGAGTGAGGTTTGCCCCATTTTACAACCTTTCTTGCCAGAGTCGTTAAGTGAATCACTGCAGTTGTTAAGTTAGCCACAGGGCTGTTAAGGGAATCTTCGGACGTTTGGCAATGGAGTTGTATTTATTTATTTAGAAAATTTACACTGCTGCCTGGTCCCACAGGGCGACCCAAGGCGGTTTACCAGGACATAGAAACACAATATGACAGAAAGAAAGAAAGAAAGAAAGAAAGAAAGAAAGAAAGAAAGAAAGAAAGAAAGGAAGGAAGGAAGGAAGGAAGGAAGGAAGGAAGGAAGGAAGGAAGGAAGGAAAGAAAAAAAGAAAGGAAGAAGGAAGGAAGGAAAGAAAGAGAGGAAGGAAGGGAGAAAGAAAGAAGAAAGAAAGAAAGAAAGAAAGAAAGAAAGAAAGAAAGAAAGAAGGAAGGAAGGAAGGAAAGAAAAAAGAAAGAAGGAGGAAGGAAGGAAGGAAAGAAAGAAAGAAAGGAAGGGAGAAAGAAAGAAGAAAGAAAGGAAGGAAAGAAAAAAGAAAGGAAGGAAGAAAGAAAGAAGGAAGGAAGGAAAGAAAAAATGAAAAAAGAAAGGAAGAGAGAAAGAAAGAAAGAAGGAAAGAAAGGAAGGAAGGGAGAAAGAAAGAAGAAAGAAAGAAGGAAGGAAGGAAAGAAAAAAGAAAGAAAGGAAGAGAGAGAGAAAGAAAGAAGGAAGGAAGGAAGAAATTAAAAAAAATTGTGACGGTTGCAGAGTTCCGGGATCACGTGATTTTTCAACCGTCTGAGCCAGACTCACTTAACAACCTTGTTACCAACTTAACCCCTGCAGTGATTCACTTAACGACCGTGACGAGGAAAGCGGTAAGGTGGGGCAAAAGCTCACTTAAGAAGTGTTCCACTTAGCAAATGGAAATTTGGGGCTGAAATTAGCGTCGTAAGTGGAGGACTGCCTGCATTTCAGAAGATCACCGCGATTCTCCCAGGAGGGGCAGAATTAAGTGCGCCTCCGAGGAGTTGTGAGAAGAGGCAGAGCGATGCTTCACTGGGTGGGTGGGGGAATCATCAATTGGCCAGAGACGTTTAATGCTCCTTCCCTCTCTTAGCAACCTGCTCCAAGTTTCCACCTCTCTTGGTTGCTTACCTGGGTCATTTTATCCACCGAGACTGGAATCCCGTCGATGGTGAGAGGGGGGAGCTCCGAGTTAACCTCCTGCGGCGCAGGTGCGTGCTCCAACAGCGCTGACTCCAAATCTTCCAGGATCATGCTCTTGTATTTGCGCACCTGTGGGGAATCGCAGAGGTTCAGGTAAACAAGGGCCAAGAGCGACAGGAGGGAAGAAACTGCTAAGTAACGGAAACGGGTTGGGGAGGGGGGTAGGTGGGAGGAATGCGTTCGCATTGCGTTCGCAGCAGAGCGGACGAGCGAGCAAACAACGCCGCAGCTGCCCGGGAAAAACAGCCCTCGGCCCCCAAAGGATGGGAGGTGCGGGCCAGCGAGATGATGAAACGGCAAGCAATGCCGGCGGGTTTAGCCGTGGCAGGGGGGGGGGGGGGTTCCCAGAGAGGTTTTGTTGTGAGGTAGGGCAGGGACTTCAGTGAAGGGGGGTGGGTGCCTGGTGAAGTTCTCCGCCAGGCTCTTGAGACTTTCAAGCCCCTCTTGGGAGGCTGGATTGAGGGGCAGCATTTTGGGGATGGGGTACTAGCAGAAGAGAGGGTGTGTAGCTCAGGGTTGAACTGAGGGGTCCTGGGTGCTCTCTGAGCCTGGAGGTTTTCTCGCAGACGTTTCATGACCCAGCTAGGGAACATCATCAGTGCTGCAAGGGAGTGAGTGGGGTTTGGGTAGTGGAAGAGGAAGAGGAGGAGGAAGAGGAGGGGTGCTTGGTGCTCTGAGCTTGGAGGTTTTCTTGCAGACATTTCATGATCCAACTAAGGAACATCATCAGTGTCAGAAGGGAGGGGAGGTTGCAGAGGAGGAGGAGGAGGAGGAGGATTATGGGGTCGTTGTTGCTCTTTGAGCTTGGAGGTTTGCTTGCAGAAGCTTCATGACCCAACTAGGGAACATCATCAGTGCCAGAAGGGAGTGGTGTTTGGGGGGAGGAGGAGGAGGATTATGGGTGCTCTGAGCTTGGAGGTTTTCTTGCAGACGTTTCATGACCCAACTAGGTAACATCATCAGTGACAGAAGGGAAGGAGGGTTGCGGAGTGAAGGAGGAAAACTGTGGGTTTCTTGGTGCTCCCTGAACTTGGTTGTCTTCTTGCAGACGTTTCTTTACCCAACTAGACAACATGATCAGTGCTAGGTTTGCTCTCATTTTATATACAAGTTGTTTGCCCTATCAGTGTTGGTGGGTGTTTCTTAATTAGGCTGTTGCTTACTGTTTGAATTGTCTGAGTTGTCAGTTCCTTAACTGGAATATATTAACTTCTCTTTTTTGAATGGTGTGTAGATGTTGTTTATATCTATGTGCCTGTTGATGGCCGATTTGTTTGAATGCCAGGCTTCCAGGTATTCTCTAGTGTAGGGGTGTCAAACTGGATTTCTTGGAGGGCTGGATCAGCATTGTACTTGTCCTCCCCGAGCTGGCCGGGTGGGGGGGGTGGGGAGAGACGGGACGGCCGACCTCCTGCAGCACTCTGCCAACCAAAACAGCCCCCCTGCACCCTTTTTTGGCCGGCAGGGTGCTACAGGAGGCTGTCCAGGCCAAAAATGGGCCGCACGGGGGCCGACCGTGGCCCCCCCATGGCCCATTTTCGCTAGCAGAGGCACCACGGGCTGGTCCTTTGCTATTTCCAGGCTGGCCCCATGGGCCGGATCTAAGCACCCCACGGGCCGGATTCGGCCCGTGGGCCTTTAGTTTGACACCCCTGCTCTAGTGTTTTGGGGCTTGACGTGATCAAGGAACCACCAAGAAGGAAACAACACTCCCATCAACACTGACAACCAAGCCACTTGGTATGTAAACCCTTCTAGCTCTGATGGTGTTACCTATTTGGGTAGTGAAATGTCTGCAAAAGAACCAAGCTCAGTGAGCACCAAGGATCCCACCGTCCTCCTCCTCCTCTCCAAACCCCACTCCCTTCTAGCACTGATGATGTTACCTAGATGGGTCATGAAACGTCTGCAAGAAAACCACCAAACTCCGAGAGCATAGTTGGGCTCCACAGTTGTAGATATGTAGAGCAGGGGTCTCCAACAATGTTCCCTCTAAGCTGCGCGGCCGCGCACGTAACGAGAGAACAACGCGCATCAGTTTCCAACTGCCGTGTGCTGTTTTCTAATATTAGAGGCTGTGCGACTGTGCGCCCATGACTAGAGAATGGTGCGCAGCAGTTTCCAATTGCCACACGCCGTTTTCTAACGTTAGAGGGACCATTGGTCTCCAACTTTGGCAACTTTAAGACTTGTGCACTTCCACTCCCAGCAAAGCTGGCTGAGGAATTCTGGGAGTTGAAGTCCATAAGTCTTAAAGTTGCTAAGGTTGGAGACCCCCTGATGTAGAGTAAATATCTGGGAGCTTTCTTGTATCTCACCTTTTACCTTTGAGTAAAAATAAAATAACTGCCTGGTTTTCTGAGGTTAGAATTTGGGGAGAGGCAAAGAGCAAGAGGTAGGGAGTTTCCTTGCTAACATAAAGTGGGTTTTGCATCATTCCCTCACTGCCATTCACCATCTTCTTCTGGCAATGCCCAAACTTCTCCATTCCCTCCCCTCCCGCGCAACGCAATTCCAATTCCAGGTTCCCAACTGGGGAGGGGCGAGGAAGGCGCAGAGGAGTCTTACCACGTTCTCCAGCGGTGCCGCCCCGAAGACTTTGAAAACCGGGTTGGGTTTAGAGGGAGAGATGCACAGGACGATGGCTTGCTGCCCGACCCGCGTGGTGTATTCATCCAGGGTGGCCCGCAGCTTCCTGGCTCAGAAGGATAAGAAAAACAAGAGTTGGCTTTAAAAGGTATTCCCCTCCAGGAAAGACAGATCCATCCTTTCCTCCCACCTCCCCCACTCCCCCAGGCCTCTGGTTTTAAACTTTTCCACCACGTGAGGTTTGCAAATGGGATGAAGGCCTCCCGTTCCGGCAAATGGTAAAATGGGATAGGGAAATTTTTACATATTTACTTATTAAATTCATATGCCCCCCTCCCCCCCGGTCTCATTGTCAGGCGATTCTCGGGGGCTTACAATATGATTAAAAAAAAAGAGTAAAGGTAAAGGTTCCCCTGCATATGCGTGCTAGCTGTTCCTGGCTCTAGGGGGCGCTGCTCATCTCCGTTTCTAAGCCGAAGAGCCAGCGCTGTCTGAAGACGTCTCTGTGGTCATGTGGCTGGCATGACTCAACACCGAAGGCGCATGGAGCGCTGCTACCTTCCCACCAAAGTGGTTCCAATTTTTCTACTTGCGTTTTTTACGTGCTTTCGAACTGCTAGGTTGGCAGAAGCTGGGACAAGTAACGGGAGCTCACCAGGGGTGGTATTCAGAGGTGGGTGCCTCCCGGTTCTCTCGAACCGGTAGCAACGACATCACGATGACGTCACGGAACCGGTTCAGTTGGTGCCGGTCCGTGGACGCCGCCATCTTTTTTTTGGATTTTTTTAAAAAATTTCTTTCAGGTTTCTTCTTCTTCTGAGCATGCGCAGAAGCAGAGTTTCCGGCACTGCGCATACATCACCATCATGTTTTCGCTTTTTTTTAAAAAAAATTTTTGGCACTGCGTATGTGTGCGCAAAGCATGCAGCCACGCAGCGCGGGAGGAAGCGAACTGGCAGCGAGGTAAGTTAGAACCCACCCCTGGTGGTATTCATTTATCTTCCCTACCGGTTTGCAAATGTGAGTGCATGTGCACAGCCTTCTGAGCATGCGCACACCCTTAAAAACGTGGGCCCAATCGCAGTCAGCGCTACCAGTTCACCCGAACTGGATAGAACCGGCTGAATACCACCTCTGGAGCTCACTCCGTTACGCTGTCTAGGGATTTGAACCGCTGAACTGCCGACCTTCTGATCGACAAGCTCAGCGTCTTAGCCACTGAGTCACCGCATCCCTGATTAAAACTAGACAATTAAAATTAGAAGAATTAAACAGAAAAGCTAAAAAGCAAGAAGAGGTAAAAGCACGTACAAAACGTTAACATACTGAATATGAAAGTACTGTATTTTTCGGACTATAAGACGCGCCGGAGTATAAGGCGCACCAAGATTACGAAGAGGTAAACAAGAAAAAGAAAGTTTTTGCCCTCTCCGGCCCCCAGGAGCACTCTGCAGGCCTCCCCTCTGCGCGTCCGGTTTTTGTGTAAAACGGGCCTGTTTTTGGCGAAAACGGGACGTGCGGGGTTTTTTTCCGGAGGCCAAAAATGGCTGCATTCGGTGTATAAGACGCACCAACATTTCCACCCTCTTTTGGGTGGGGAAATGCATCTTATACTCCAAAACGTATGGTAAGTTGAGGTTAAATAAATTAAAAAGCAAAATACAGTGGGGTGGAGGTGGCATCTTCCGGTTAAGGTGTTGGCCTAGAAACCAGGAGACGGTGAATTCTAGTCCCACCTTAAGCATGACAGCTGACTGGGTGACTCTGGGCCAATCACTTTCTCTCAGCTTAACCCACCTCACAGGGTTGTTGTGGTGAGGAAAATAAGGGAAGGAAGGAATATCGGTATGCAGGCAGTCCTTGACTTACAACAGTTTGTTTAGTGACCGTTCAAAGTTACATCCTGGAAAAAGTGACTTATGACCGTTTTCCACACTTACAACCTTTGTAGCATCCCCATGGTAATTCGGATGCTTGGCAACTCACACGTATGACCGTTGCAGTGTCCAGCATCATGTAATTGCCTTGTGCGACCTTCTGACGAGCAAAGCCAACGGGAAAACCAGATTCATTTAACAACCGCGTTACCAACTTAGCAACTGCAGTGATTCACTTAACAACTGTGGTTAAGAAAAGTCGTAAAACGGGGCAAAGCTCACTTAACCAATGTCTCATTTAGCAACACAAATTTGGGGCTCAATTCCGTAATGGAACCACGGGAGGTTGGTAGGGGACAATCAGAGACACTTTGAATTGCAGCGCTAAAGCTTGTGTGATTATTATAGGGACCAAAAGCACTTCTGTCTACACAAACAAGGAATTCTCAGGTGCCAGCCATGCCTCCGAGGAGCACCTGGGTAGAGAGATTGTGAGAGGCAAACGGGGAACGGTGCCAGCTGCTAAGTGCCCAAAATGTGATCATGTGACCGAGGCGGAAGGGGAGAATTTGAACTTCAAAACTGGGTTGTAAGCAGCTCTGGGGAGACCCGTTGTAACTTTGAATAATCGCTAAGCAGCCAGTCGTATGTAGAGAACTACTTGTGCTGCTCTGCAAGGATGTTCCGAAACATCGCTGGAAGTTTTGAAGAAGGGATTGGACAGACATTTGTCCGGAATGGTGTCGGGCAAGGAGTGTCCAATCTTGGCCACTCTAAGACCTGTGGACTTCAACTCCCAGAATCCCCCAGCCAGCCTGCTTTAAGATGGGTGGATTCTGGGAGTTGAAGTCTCCATATCTTAAAGGTTGGTGTAGACAAGGGGTATCCAACCTTGGTGACTTTAAGACATGTGGACTTCAACTCACAGAATTCCCCAGCCAGCCTGCTTTAAAATGGGTGGCCGAGGTTGGACAAACCTGATATAGGGTCTCCTGCTCGAGCAAGAGGTTGGACTAGAAGACCTCCAAGGTCCCTTCCAACACTCTTATTTTATTCTGTAATATCACCAAATCTTGGTTAAATTCAGTTTTCAAGGGTGGCTATTTTTAAAGGATCTAACTTAAAGAAGCCGGCAGTGCTACTTACTGACAGCTCTCAGTGGCATCTGCAGACCCCAAATATGGGGTGACCTATTACGAAGATTACACTGGGACCAGCAACTTGGTTGTTAAGAGAAGTGGTTGCTAAGTGAGCCCACAACTGTGCCGATAATCTTAGTTGAGTTTTCACTTGCTTTACAGAGCTACGAAAGTCGTAAATGTGCAGACTGGTTGCAAAGTTACTTTTTCATCTTTGCTGTAACTACGGTCACTAAACGGGGCAGTCGCTAAACAAGGACTACCTGTAGAAGTATGAATTCAAGCGAAACATGTGCCTTCCTCTCTCCGACATGCACATTTAAGGTAGCTAGGATGGAGGAACTAAGAACAAAGGGTCAGGAAACCTTGTTTTTTTAAGATGGGCTTTCAAATTTGGCAAATCTGGCAGCACACTGAAGATAGATAGATAGATAGATAGATAGATAGATAGATAGATAGATAGATAGATAGATAGATAGATAGATAGATAGATAGATGATTGATTGATAGATATAGATATACATATGGCAGATAGAGAACAGATAGATAGATATAGATAATAATGACAGATAGACAGATATAAATGATAGATAGATAGATAGAAATAGACAGACAGATAAATAAGAGATAAACAGATATATATAGAGAAAGAAAGATAGATAAACAGATGTACAGATATAGAAAGACCGGGGGCGGGGGGGGGACTTTATTTTCAAAGTTAAAAGATAAACAAAAAAGATTTGAAAAAAGAAAATGCTCAGGAAAGGAAAAAGTACAAGAAAGAAAGAAGGGGAAAAAGAAAGAAAAGCATAAATAGAACCAAGATACGAACAACAAACACACCAATCCCTTAACTCTAACATTTATCTACATCATTTCCATAGTCCAGCACAGCGGAGCTCTCTCTGGCATCTTAGTCCACCAGAGGACTTGCAAGTGCCAGCCTCCTGAGACCACCACGGGACCCGTCACTAAGACGACCAACTCCGCCAAAGCACCAATGGGGCTACCCTGGCGATACCGAGCAAGACTGGGCCATGGGTTGCAACAGCAGGGCGGGAGAAATAAAGCTGAACGTTGCATCAGAGAAACCCTTGAGAAAAGAGAAGTAGAAAAGTGCTCCCAACTAGCATTCAACTTGGTTCTTCGTGGGAAAGGGTCCAAAGCGCATTCCAAGAAATGCTGTCCTTTCTCCTAGACTTGCGCATTGGCTCAGACCTTGCCCTTCCCAATGAGAAGAAAGCTTGTGCTGGTAACCATCAGGGCACACAAGGGATAAAAATGTGTGTTGTTGTTGTTAGTCATGAAGTCGAGTCCGACCCATCGCGACCCCATGGACAACGTTCCTCCGGGCCTTCCTGTCCTCTACCATCCCCCGGAGTCCATTTAAGCTCACGCCGACTGCTTCAGTGACTCCATCCAGCCACCTCATTCTCTGTCGTCCCCTTCTTCTTTTGAGCCTCAATCTTTCCCAGCATTAGGCTCTTCTTCTCCAGTGAGTCCTTCCTTCTCAATGGTGGCCAAAGTATCTGAGTTTCATCTTCAGGATCTGGCCTTCTAAAGAGCAGTCAGGGTTGATCTCCTCTAGGACTGACCGGTTAGATCGCCTTGCAGTCCAAGGGACTCGCAGGAGTCTTCTCCAGCACCATAGTTCAAAGGCCTCAATTGTTTGGCGCTCAGCCTTCCTTATGGTCCAACTTTCGCAGCCATCCATTGCAACTGGGAAAACCATAGCCTTGACTATAAGCACTTTTGTTGGCAGGGTGATGTCTCTGCTTTTTAGTATGCTGTCTAGATTTGCCATAGTTTTCTCCCCAGGAGCAAGCGTCTTTTAATTTCTTGTGTATAGGTGCCCCAAACAGTCACTCCTGCTTTGGTCAGCTCTGGTTTGCACTGTTGCAATGTGCCTTACATGGGGCCACCCTTGAAGACTACCTAGAAGCTTCACAGGGTTCCAGAATGAAGTTGGGAGGAGCCGGGTGGGCTTTGATAGGACCTCTAGGTTTTCCAATGTCACACCTTATTTCAAAACGGCCTGCAGATCAGTTTCCTTCCACAAGTCAAGAGGTCGGTGGGTTGCCATATCCAAAGAGTTATGTGGCTTAGTATCCCGATAACAACAGAGATAGATAGATAGATAGATAGATAGATAGATAGATAGAGAGAGAGATAGATAGAGAGATAGAAAGAAAGAAAGAAAGAAAGAAAGAAAGAAAGAAAGAAAGAAAGAAAGAAAGAAAGAAAGAAAGAAAGACACACAGTGAGATAGAATGATAGATGAGATAGAGATGGGTGGATACAGATACAGACAGTAAAATAGATATACTAAGGGGATGGGTGGAGGGGGGGCATACAGACAAGACAGCTAGTCGGTCTAATACTTCGATTGGGTGGATAGATAATAAATAAATAAATAGACAGACATGATAGATACCGTGTTTCCCCAAAAATCTGTCTTATATTTTTTTGAATCCTGAAATAAGTGCTTGGCCTTATTGCCATGCAATTAAAAGCCCGATTGTGCTTATTATCAGGGGATGTCTTATTTTGGGGGAAACAGGGTAGATAGATAGATAAATAGATAGATAGATAGATAGATAGATAGATAGATAGATAGATAGATAGATAGATAGATAGATAGATAGATAGATAGATAGATAGTGTGTGTGTGTGTGTGTGTGTGTGTGTGTGTGTGTGTGTGTGTGTGTGTGTGTGTATGGATGGGCAGATAGATAAGATAGCGTGAAAGAGAGGGAATCACCTCCAGACTTCACCTCCCAATAAAGGAGTGAATGGGCTCCATGCTATCGTTTCCTTAGTCTGGTCTACCTTGTAGGGCTGGCATCTCGACTGGCTCACAGGTCAGCTGCCCTGATCCATACCATACAGCTCAACTCCCTTATTCCTTGGGCAAAGCTAGGTTAGAGGAAGCTCCATCGGAATCTGGCAGGAGAGGGGGATCTACACCCCGCTGTTTAAGTCTAGCACTTGGTACCCAACCGGAAGGCCCCGTGCAGCCTCCCCCCTCCTCCCAGCTGGGAATCCTGGGATACACTTGCCAAAGACAGGTGGGCCAAGAGCGCTTACCGTAACAACCGCGTCTGCTGCCTCTTGCGGATAGATGGGTTGGACTCAAAAACGTGAGGCCGCTTCCTTTTTTTACCGGTGGCCACGGCGGCGGCGGCGGCCATTCCCACCGGCCCTGGGGAGAAAAGAGAGATCTGAAAGACCCAAGAGAGAGAAGCCAGAGATGTTGGAGATCTGTTCTCAATCCAGATGTGGTGGGTGATGGCTCCCATCATCCCCAGTTGCAAAGCAGGGCAGATGGTTTCTCAGAAAAGCGGCAAGCTGGCTGGGAATTATGGCAGCTTCCTTCCGAACAAAAGACAGGCAGTCCACGGATTACAACGGTTTGTTTAGTGACCGTTCAAAGTTACAATAGCACTATAAACAAGTGACTGATGATTGTTTTGCACATGTGATCCCCGCGGTCATGTGATCAAAATTCGGACGCTTGGCAACTGACTTGTATTTATGACGGTCGCAGTGTCCTGGGGGGTCACATGATCCCCTTTTGCAACCTTCTGACGAGCAAAATCAATGGGGAAGCCAGATTCACTTAACAACTGTGTGACCAGCTTAATAAATGCAATGATTCACTTAACAACTGTGGCTAGAAATGTTGTAAAAATAGGTCAAAATTCACTGAACGGCTGTCTCATTTAGCAACAGAAATTGTGGGCTCAATTGAGGTTGTAAGGCAAAGACAGGTTTTAAGGGAGTTTTGCCCTGTGTTACCACCTTTCTGGCCACAGTTGTTAAGTGAATCACTTGGAGTTGTTCAAGTTAGCAACCCGGTCGTTAAGTGAATCTGGCTTCCCCATTGATTTTTGCTCGTCAAAAGGTTGCAAAAGGGGGTCACGCGACCTTGGGACAGCAACGGTCGTAAGTATGAACCAGTTGCCAAGCATCTGAATTTTGATTACATGATTGTGGGGGGGATGCTGCGACGGTCAGAAGTGTGAAAAACGGTCCCAGGTTACTTTTTTCAGTGCCGTTATAATTTTGAACGGTCACTAAACAAACTGTTGTAGGTCGAGGATTGCCTGTGTAGATCAGAGGTCTTCAAACTTGGCAACTTTAAGACTTGTGGACTTCAACTCCCAGAATTCTCCAGCCAGCATAGCTGGCTGGAGAATTCTGGGAGTTGAAGTCCACAAGTCTTAAAGTTGCCAAGTTTGGGGACCCCTGCTTTAGGCATTTCCCATTTTTCTGTCCAGGATGAATTTTTTTGTGATTTTTTCCCCCCCACCTGTCTTAATTACAGGTAATCCTAGACTTACAACCATTTGTCTTATGAATGTCCGAAATAACAATTATCCACGCTGGGTGAGGAATCCTGGGAGTTGAAGTCCACATGTCTTAAAATTGCCAAGTTTGGGGACCCCTGGTGTAGATGAATAAATGAACAAGGCTTTTTAAAAATGGAAAATAAGGGCAACAGGCCACCCAACTGAAAGACTAAACAAAACTGATCAATTATTGTTGTTCTGCTGCCCTCTGCAGGCTATGCTTCCTCGTTAATGGTTCTGGTTTCAGCAAAATATCCTGAAAAACTCAGACCGAAAATAAAAATACCAATAAAAAAGGGCATTTTTAACAGATTTAACAGCATTGGAAGGGACCTTGCAGGTCATCTAGTCCAACCCCCTGCCCAAGCAGGAGACCCTACATGTGCCTCTACCTAGGATCATACTCACAACCTCGCTCCTTTGTAAAACGAATACAGGAAAGTGAAGGTGCCAGCAAGGCAATTTCCAGACTGCTAACAGGTTAAATTCAGCAGCAAAATATTGATTTTGAACACCGCAATTTTTTTTAATAAAAGTTTTTTTATTTTTTTCTTTACAATTTCCATATATACATCAATACATATACCTTAAAAAAACGTATCAATAATATACATACTTTTACATTTTTATCCAATCAATCAAATTTCAATATCCTATTTTTGCACCTAATCTTGACCGCAATTTTTTCTTACTGGGAGAATGGGAATGAGAATGTCAGACCTATGACCACAATCACACACACAACCAACCACAGAAGTGATAGAAAGCGAAAGTGGCTCTCTTTCCTAGAATACCCCTTTACAGGGAGTCCTCGACTTACAGCAGTTCATTTAGTGACCATTCGAAGTTACAAGGGCACTGGGAAAAAAGTGACCTTTGACCGTTTTCCACACTTACGACTGGGTCAGGTGATCAGAATTCAAACGCTCGGCAACTGACTCATATTTATGACGGTCGCAGTGTCCCGGAGTCACGTGATCCCCTTTTGCGATCTTCTGACAAGCAAAGTCAGTGAGGAAGCCAGGCTCACTTAATAACCGGGTTGCTAACTTAATAACCGCAGTGATTCGCTTAAGAAAAGTCGTAACAGGGGGCAAAACTCACTTGACAAATGTTTCCCTTAACAACAAAAAATTTGGGTTCAATTGGGGTCATAAGTCGAGGACTACCTGTGATTAGATAGATAGATAGATAGATAGATAGATAGATAGATAGATAGATAGATAGATAGATAGATAGATAGATGGATGGATGGATGGATGGATGGATGGATGGATGGATGGATGGATGGATGGATGGATGGATGATAGAGATAGATGATAGATAGATAGATAGATGATAGATAGATAGATAGATAGATAGATAGATAGATAAATAGATAGATAGATAGATAGATGGACGGACGGATAATGATAGATTGATCAACAGACAGATAGATGATAGATAATGAAAAAGATAAATAGATGATAGAAGGTAATGAAAGATAATGAAAGATAATGATATTCATATAGATAGACAGATAGATAATGAAAGAGAAGATAAATAGATGATAGCTAATGAAAGATAGTAAATAGATGATAGATATAAATAATAATAAATTGATAGACAGATATATGATACAGACATAGATTATAGATAATGAAATGGAAGATAGATATAGATAATGAAAGAGAGGAATACAGATAGATGATAATGATAGATGATAGATAGATAGATAGATAGATAGATAGATAGATAGATAGATAAAGAAAACAACAAAACAACAAAATTCAAAGAGCAGCCTTGATAAATCCCTAGATCTTTTTCTGCTGTCAGTTTTCCATGTTCCTAATTTTTAGGCTCTTTGCCAGACAACTGCACAGTTAGCACTAGCAATAGCAATAGCACTTAGACTTATATACCGCTTCATAGTGCTTTATAGCCCTCTCTAAGCGGTTTACAGAGTTCAGCATATTGCCCCCAACAATCTGGGTCCTCATTTTACCCACCTCGGAAGGATGGAAGGCTGAGTCAACCTTGAGCCGGTGAGATTTGAACAGCTGAACTGCTGAACTAGCAGTCAGCTGAAGTAGCCTGCAGTGCTGCACTCTAACCACTGCACCACCTCGGCTCTGTTGAATGAGATGTCAAAAAGCAGGAAGCTTCAAAAAAATAATGATTATGGAAGGCATGTCAAGTGACTTTTGGTCTCAACTACAAGCCAAGCCAAAGAGCGTCGCCAAACCCTCTTAAAGGACAGGGCTGGGAAAGGAACCTACGTGCCTCCACCTGCCCCCAGGTGTGTCTCAAAGAAGGTAGCCAGAAGCCAGCGGAGCCAACCTACCTGCAGCGGCCAGGTGGGCTGTCACCTCGTCGGCGGCTGTGGAGTTGAGGATGTCCGAGTCGTCGTACGACGTGTCCTCGGGCGAAGAGGGGGAATCCTCGTCGGCACTCAGCATGCTGTGCTCCGTGTACGTGGCCACGTGGACCTGCTGGACTTGCTGGGCCACCGCGTGGGCCTCTATGGTTGCCATGTGCTCGGTCTGGGTGACCGTATGTTCCTCCATGAATGGTTAGTGCTGCAGGAAAGGAAGCAGAGAAGGAGAAGCCGTCAGGACCAACATCACAAAACCCTTCGGAGTGACGGTTCTTTTGACAGAGCTCTACAGGGGGTTCGCGGCTTACAATAGCTCATTTAGCGACCGTTCAAAGTTACGACAGCATGGATTTTACAACCTTTCTGGCCACAAGTCGGAAGCCAATCCCTGTTAAGCTAGTTACATGGCTTCCTCATTGACTTCACGTGTCGGACGGTCGCCAAAGGGGATTTGCGTGACCCTGGGAGTTTGCAACCGTCGTAAGTACACACCAGTTGCCAAGCATTGGAAATTGGATCACGTGACCACGGGGATGCTGCAACGGCTGTCTGACAAACGGTCGTAAGTCGCTTTGTTCAGTGCCATCGTAACTCTGAGCAGTCACTAAACAGACTGTTGTAAGTCAAGGACTACCTTTATTATAGTTTACCTGTTCTTTGGGTTGCCAGTTTTGTTTCCGGGTGCAGTTCAAGGTGATGGTTGCTACCTATAAAGCCCTCCATTGCATGGGGCCTGGCTACTTGGGGGGGGGCGTGTCCATCTATGATAACACCTGTCCAGGTAATTTGATCCTGAAGGTTTGGCCCAGGAGGTTCCTTTGATTAAACCATGTTATTTACTAGAATGCTGGAAGCAGCTTCCCTCTCCCAGGGTCTCCCATCTGGACAGTTTTGATTTATTGAGTAGCATGTAAACTTAAGAAATAATAATAATACAGGTAGTCCTTGAGTTATGGCCACAATCATCATCACCATCATCATCTTTTAATGACCCCATAATCCCTTGCGGGGTGGAGTCTTGGCAACTGAATGGAGCTAGCAGAGTGTTTTTTACTGGCCGGATCCCCTTCCCTGTCGCCAATGGGAGTTATATTCAGCAGATATATTTTCATTGTGCCCAGAGAGAGAAATATCTGCCTCTACCTAGGATCGAACTCACAGCCTCCTGATTGTGAGGCCAGAGCTCCACCTATAGCAGTGATGGCGAACCTTTTTTCCCTCGGGTGCCGAAAGTGCGTACGTGCGCACTATCACACATGTGCGAGTGCCCACACCCATAAATCAATGCCTAGGGAGGGCTAAAACGGGCTCCCCACCCCCCGCAGAGGCCCTCTGGAGGCCAGAAACGGCCCGTTTCCCAACTTCTGGTGGGCCCGGTAGGCCTGTTTTTCGCCCTCCCCATGTTCCAGAGGCTTCACTGGAGCCTGGGGAGGATGAAAATGCCCCCCCGCAGGCCCTCCAGAAACCTAAAATGCCCTCACAGAGCCTCCGCGCCAGCCGAAAATCAGCTGGCCAGCGCACAGATGCGCGCTGGAGCTGAGCTAGGGCAACGGCTCGCGTGCCGGCAGATATGGCTCCGCGTGCCACAGGTGGCACGCGTGCCATAGGTTCGCCATCACTGACCTATAGGCCACCACACCACTCCTGACTTATGCCCATAATGAAACCCAAAATTTCCGTTGCTAAGCAAGACAATTAACCAGTGTAAAAACAGCTTTTCTGCAGAAGTTGTGGGTGCTTCATCACTGGAGATTTTTTAAAAATAAACTGGGCGGTCACTTGTCTGAAATGGCATTGGGTCTCCTGCTTGAGCAGGGGGTTGGACTAGAAGATCTCCAAGGTCCCTTCCGGCTCTATTCTGATAGTTAAGTGAGGTTTGCCTCATTTTATGACCTTTCTTTTGTTGTTAAGCGAATCACTGCCGTTGTTAAGTTAGTCATACAATGAATCTGGCTTCCTGTTGATTTTGCTTGTCAAGTCGTAAAAGAGGATCATGGGACCCTGTGACCGTCATAAATATGAGTCGGTTGACAAGCGTCTGAATTTTGATCACATGACCACAGGGATGTTGCAACAGTCATAAGTGTGAAAAACATTTGTTAGTGCCGTTAAAACTTTGGTCAGGAAGCGAACCGTTGTAAGTCAAGGACTACCTATATTTGAAAATTGGCTATCCTAGCCACCATACAGGTAGTCCTCAACTTACGACCACAATGGAGCCCAAAATTTCTGTCGCTCGAGTGAGATATTTGTTAAGTGAATATTCCCCCCCCCCTTTTACCACCTCTTCATGCCACAGCTGTTAAGCGAATCACTGTGGTTGTTAGTCACACGGTTGTTAAGTGAATCCAAATTCCCCATGGATTTTGCTGGTCAGAAGGTCGCGAAAGGGGATCACGTGACCCCGAGGCACTGCGACTGTCGTAAATATGAGTCAGTTGCCAAGCGGCCGAATTTTGATTACGTAACCGCATCGACGCTGCAATGGTCCTAAAGTGTGAAAAATGGTCATAAGTCACCTTGTCCGGTGCCGTCGTAACTTCGAACGGTCACTGAGTGAACTGCTTTTAGTCAAGTGCTGTAAGAGTAGCAGAGGGAGAGATCTTGGAAGCCCTTATCAGCCCGGAGCAGGTCGGGTTAAAACCCAAGGCGGGACGGGAGGTTTGTTAAAAAAAAGATAACAATTCAAATTTAAACGCTTAAGCAAGGCGTATTTTTCACTGCTCGGGGACCCATCGCAAGCCACAAAATTCACACTGCCTTAAAAAAAACAAAAATGTAGTCCTTGACTTACAACAGTTCATTTAGTGACCGTTCAGAGTTACGACGGTTCCAGAAAAAGCGACTTATGACCGTTTTTCACAGTTGCAGCGTCAAATCGGCTGCTTGGGTGAGGAATGCCCATTTTAACTCATCAAGGAGAGAAGCAACCTAGAACTAAGGAGAAACTTCCTGACAGTGAGAATAATTAACCAGCGGAACAGCTTGCCACCAGAAGTTGCGGGTGGCTTCAACACTGGAGATTTTCAAGAAGAGATTGGACAACCATTTGTCTGAAATGGTAGCGGGTCCTCTGCCGGAGCAGGGGGTTGGACTAGAAGACCTCCAAGGCCCCTTCCAACTCTGTTATTCTAATTCTAATATTGCCTTCTGAGTACCAGCTGTTAGAGATCACCAAATTCTTGTTCAAGGTTTTGAAAGCAAAAACTCTCCAATCACCTTGTGTTCAACCACTAGCAGGAGAAAAGTCACCTGATTGTATCAACTCTTTTAAGAAACCTTGCAAGGTTGGTGCAGGGTTGCACTAGAGGCCTTGCTCTCGCCTTGAATCATTTCCTGTCTTTTTTTTTTATTTAAATCTCATTTTCTATGTATAACTATAGTTCATCAACCGCCTGGAGCTGCTGCCTCCGTGAGAATTCATTTCTGCAAAATGGTTTGATACCGACTTAAGCATCGAATCTTCCGTTCTTGCCCCTAAAAGCTGTTTAAATCCTCTTTTCACCCCTGCCAACAATCCTAAACTCGGTTTAGGAAGAGAGAATTCAACATTATGGAGTATAGGTAGTGCCCCGACTTGCAACAGCTCGTTTAATGACCGTTCAAAGTTACAACGGCACTGAAAAAAGCGACGTATGACCGTTTTTCACATGACCATTGCGGCAACCCCCGTGGTCATGTGATCAAAATTCAGACGCTCGGCAAGTGGTTCATATTTACAACGGTCACAGTGTCCCTGGGTGATGGGATCCCCTTTTGCGACCTTCTGACAAGCAAAGTCAGATTCACTTAACGACTGTGTTACTAACTTAACAACTGCAGGGATTCGCTTAACAGCTGTGGCAAGAGACGTCGTAAAATGGGGCAAAACTCACTTAAAAAACTGTCTTGCTTAGCAACAGAGATTTGCAGGAATCCATTATGGTCGTAAGTCGAGATCTGCCTGTATGTCAAGATGGAAAAAAAAGGCTACGTAGCTACTACTAATTGGGATAATCTAGGAGAGAGGTCTTCAAACTTGGCAACTTTAAGATTTGTGGACTTCAACTCCCAGAATTCTCCAGCCAGCTATGCCTCCAGTGATGGAGCTATGCTGGCTGGAGAATTCTGGGAGTTGAAGTCCACAAGTCTTAAAATTGCCAAGTTTGAAGACCTCTGATCTAGGATCAAGGTTTCTCAACCTCAGAAACTTCAAGGTGTGGACATCAACTCCCAGAATTCCTCAGAATTATGATATGCCATTATCTAAAAAAATAAAATAAAAAAAATTGCCTGGAACATCAAATTGAAAAAGAAACAGAAAATGAGCAAATTAAAATAGTGTGGAATTTGCAAATACAAACCGATAAAAGCTCACAACATACCAGATTTCACTGTGGTTGAAAAGAAGAAAATGTGGATAATTGATATGGCAGTAACAGGGAAGCGCAGAAGAGAAAGAATGCAGAATAGCAGAGTTGGAAGGGACCCTGGAGGTCATCTAGTCCAACCCCCTCCTGAAGCAGGAGAGCCTATTGCCATTTTGGGAAAATGGCAGTCCAGTCTCTTCTTAAAAGCCTCCAGTGATGAAGCACCCACAACTTCTGGAGGCAAGCCCTTCCTTCCACTGGTTAATTGTTCTCACAATTAGAGAATTGTGGATTAACGGGGGAGGGGGGAAGAATCGGAGAAGACCCGAAAAGTATGAAGATCTGAAAATAAAAAATGAAAGTTTGTGGCATAAACCAGCCATGGTGGTCTAGAGTGGTTTATTTATTTATTTATTTGGCTTTTCTTATATGCCGCCCAACTCCCGAGGGACTCAGGGCGGCGTACAACACAAGAAAAATACAAGAAATAACCAATAAACAGAATTAAAAACATAATATAAAAATTAAAAATTACAGTATAAAAAAAAAAAAAAACCATTCAACAACCAAACATACCCGGGGGAGAGTTCAGCTGGAATTAAGCTCTACCCCCTGCCTGCAGGAAAAGCCACGTCTTAACGGCTTTTCGGAAGGCCAGCAGGGTGGGGATAGTTCGGGTCTCTGGAGGAAGTTGGTTCCAGAGCGCGGGGCCTGCCACAGAGAAGGCCCTCCCCCTAGGACCCGCCAGCCGGCATTGCTTGGCTGACGGGAGCTGGAGGAGGCCAACTCTGTGGGCCCTAACCGGTCGGAGGGAAGTATGAGGCAGAATGCGGTCCCGGAGATAACCTGGTCCTAAGCCATGAAGGGCTTTAAAGATGATGATCAACACCTTGAATTGGACCCGGAGACTAATGGGCAACCAATGCAGCTGGCGGAGTATAGGTGTCACGTGGGTGTACCTTGGTACACCCACCACAGCACGCGCAGCCGCATTTTGTACCAGTTGGAGTCTCCGGATACTCTTCAAGGGTAGCCCCATGTAGAGCGCGTTGCAGTAGTCCAAACGGGAGGTGACAAGGGCGTGAGTGACCGTGAGTAGAGCCTCCTTCTCCAAATATGGCCGCAACTGGTGCACAAGGCGAACCTGTGCAAAGGCCCCCCTAGCCACAGCAGTAAGATGATGCTCCAATTTTAGCTGTGGATCTAGGAGGACCCCCAAGTTGCGGACCTGGTCCGAGGGAGTCAGTTTCGCTCCCTCGAGAACCAAGGAGGGACAGTTGACATAGTCCTTAGGAGGCAGTATCCAAAGCCACTCAGTCTTGTCAGGGTTGAGTCCGAGTCTGTTCCTCCCCATCCAGATCCTAACGTCGTCCAGGCACCGGCACATTACATCAACTGCCGCACTGAAGTCAGACGGGGTGGTGATGTACAGCTGGGTGTCATCAGCGTACTGGTGGAAACGCACCCGATGTCTGCGGATGATCTCACCCAGCGGTTTCATGTAAATGTTAAATAGGATGGGCGAGAGAACCGACCCCTGAGGCACCCCGCATAACAGAGGCCTAGGGGAGGATCTCTGCCCTCCTGTTAACACCGACTGCATCCTATCGGCGAGATAAGAGGAGAACCACCGTAAAACGGTGCCTCCCACTCCCAACTCGCCGAGACGATGCAGAAGGATACCATGGTCGATGGTATCGAAAGCCGCTGAGAGGTCAAGTAGCACCAGGATAGAGGAATTTCCCCCATCCCGGGCCCGCCAGAGATCATCTATCAGAGCGACCAAGGCAGTTTCTGTACTGTACCCGCGCCTGAAACCCGACTGATAGGCATCTAGATGTTCTGTTTCATCCAGAAGTCGCAGAAGTTGAGTAGCCACCACCTTCTCCACAACTTTCCCTAAAAAAGGTAAGTTGGAGACCGGACGATAGTTCTTCAAGTCAGCTGGATCCAGGGAAGGCTTCTTCAGGAGGGGTCTCACCACCGCAGTTTTTAGCGACTGCGGTACGGATCCCTCCTCCAAAGAAGCGATGACCACCGCCCGGATCCAGCCGCGTGTCACCTCCCTGCTGGCCGAGACCAAACAGGAGGGGCACGGGTCCAATAAACAGGTGGAGGCCCCCATCGCCCCCACGGCTCTGTCCACATCCTCAATAAGCACACTGGTTGCCATACTAAATAAATCTTAGGTGGCACCTAAGAAACTTGGCATAGACAAAATGTCCATCTGTCTATTGCAAAAGGCCACAATAACTTACGACCAGAATTTCAGTCGTAAGCCGAGGACTATCTATACTAATTACATGCAATTACAGGAGTCTTCTCTTAAATGCAATGATCCCCCCTCATTCGCTCACCAAACGGGATGAAACCTTTTCCTCTTTCTACAGATAGTTCTCGACTTACGACCATAGTTGGGGCCAAAATTTCAGTTGCTAAGCGAGAACAGTTGAGTTTTGCCCCATTTTACGACCTTTCCTGCCACCGCTGTTAAATGAATTGCTGAAGATCAGTTAGAAACCCGCCTGTTAAGTGAATCTGGCTTCCTCAGACTGCTGGTCAGAAGGTCGCAAAAGGGGATCACGTGACCCTGGGACACTGTGACCATCATAAATCTGAGTCGCTTGCCAAGCGTCTGAATTTGGATCATGTGGACCGCGGAGACGTTGTAACAGTCGTGTAAAAACAGTCTTTTTAGTGCCGTTGTAACTTTGAACAGTCACTAAACAAGTCAAGGGCTACCTGCATAGGAGAAACTGTTCCTTATATTGTGGTTACCCATCTGCATTAAAATCTAGTCAGTATTTAACAGTTGTTTCTTATTTCAGTTTTTATTGCATGTTTCCTTTCCGAGTAGCTCGAAATAAGAGTTGAATCTCACATTGCTACTTGTGAGATTCTGTTCAGAGAAGAGATCCGTTCGCGGTTCATGCTAAGATTGAGTTGTTTGTAATTTATATTTTGGGCTTGGTATCTCTATGCTTTTGGTCTACTCTTCCCTCTTTTTTTTTAATAAATAAACTTTGATTGCGTCGGGAAGGGTTAGGGTACAAGCAAAGAGAATTTATTTTAGATAATGGCAGGGAGCAAAGACCCTAACAAGGAACAGGAGCAGAATGGATCCTAATTCTAAATCAAGATGCTTTAAGACAGAGGTCTTCAAACTTGGCAACTTTTGGACTTCAACTCCCAGAATTCTCCAGCCAAATTTAAATCTCGTGGCCACGGGGATGCCACAATGGTCCTAAGTGTGAAGAACGGTCAGGAGTCACTTTTTCCAGTGTCGTCGTTAACTTCGAACGGTCACCAAGCGAGCTGTTGCAAGTCAAGGACTATCTGTATTGTATTTTGTGACGGGATTGGAGAATTGTTTACAACTGGAACACGAGTCTCCAGAAATCAAACAAAACAACAAAACACATTTTAAGTTTGCATCGCTGTGGAGAGGGACTTTTACCCTCCGAATCGCATGCACAGAAATTCAAATTTAGCAGAGATCATTCTTTCTATATTCTGAGTGGTGCGGTGGCCTAGAGATGGACCTCTCGCTTCACAATCAGGAGGCTGTGAGTTCGATCCTAGGTAGAGGCAGATATTTCTCTCTCTGGGCACACTGAGAATGTATCTGCTGAACAAAACTCTGCGTTGGCGACAGGAAGGGCATCCGGACAGTAAACACTCAGCTCCATTCAGTTGCCCAGACTCCACTCCGCAAGGGATTATGGGGTCGTTAAAAGAGGATGATTCTTTCTATATTTGCCTAAATAAGGGGTCACCGGTCTCATTCTCCTGGGTGAGCAGATGGCCGATGTTTATACCACCCTGCTGGACAAAGTAGACATTTTTTAAATCAAAGCCTTATACATGTGGTCCGTCCCCGATTTGCCTCCTGTCCCAATATAATCCCAGAAAAACCAGCAACTCAAGAGGCCGGCTGCAATCCTTGCATTTGGAGAACAGCTGCAGCCTTCATTCTTCTAAGCCTATTCCGCTAAATGGGCTTTTTTTTTTCCTTCTCAGATCCACTGGAGAGGTTCCCCCCAAAATAGAAATCTCTCACCAATACCTCCTTTTCTCAAATATTCAAGGCTATCGGCCGCGGCACGCAGTCCAAAGGCTGGCTGGGGTGGATTATTGTAAAGTGGGATCACCCCACCCGGTCTCTAGTCTCCCGTATGGAGAGTCACAAGGAATTTGGGGTTTTAATTGCGCTCAAGAGTTTCTGAGTTGTGTTTTATATTGCTTTATAATAAAAATGTGAATGCGAAAAAAAGGAAGTGTTTCTGAGTTTCCGTGGCAAAAAGAAGACTTTGAACTTTTTTCTACCAAATTTTACGGGCTGGGATCCTCTGGGACCAGTCTTGAGGGAGGCAGACCGATCTCGGAGGGTGATCTGCACACTTCCTGGCTCAGTCATGAGATTTGAGAGTCAACGCAGAGGAGAAAAAAAAATATGATTCATGATTCCAAATCCCTCTGGCAAGATGATAAGACAAAGACGGCATGGCCAGTGCTACAGGCCCGGCGTCACAAGGGGATATCGGGGCTGGTCGGACCTTTCTCCATGAACTGGGCCGAGAGGTGGGTGCAATTGATAGGGTGTTTGGGGGGAGGGGGGGAAGGAGAATTCCAAACCCCCAAAACTTTCCCTTAGACTGTCCACTGTCCACTGTTGACCTCACCCGATTCCTAAGAGGTCAGTAAGGGGTGTGCATAAGTGCACCAGCGTGCCTACCGTCCCTGTCCTAATGTTCCCGCTTATCAGTACCCATCTTATGTATACAAACAATGTTTTATCTATGTATATTACCAACATGTACTTGACAAAAATAAAAATAAACAAACAAACAATTAGTTTCCCAATAAAGGGCACCAAAGCACTGATTTGTGGAGAATAGAATATTGGGTGGCTCAGGATAGACGTGTGAGGTCCTTGGTGGTCTCTGAGCTTGGTGGCTTTTTGCAGACGTTTCATGACCCAACTAGGTAGCACCATCAGTTTGTGGAGGGGAGAAGGGAGGGGGAACAGGAGCAGGTCCTTGGAGCTCTCTGAGCCTGGTGGTTTTCTTGCAGATGTTTCACGACCCAACTAGGTAACGTCATCCGTGTTGAAGGGACTGAGGCTTAGAGTGGGGTTTGTGGAGGAGAGGAGAAGGGAGAGGGAAGGGGGAGTAGGAGGGACTGTTGGAGTCCTTGGAGCTCTCTTGAGCCTGGTGGTTTTCTTCCTGACGTTTCATGACCCAACTAGGGAACATCATCAGTACTACAGGGAGTGGGGATTAGGGAGTGGGGTTTGTGGAAGGGAGAAGGAAGAGGTGAGGCAGAGGAAGAGTATGACTGTGTGGTCTTTGGTGTTCTCTGAAATTTGTGGGTTTTTTGCAGATGTTTCATGACCCAACTAGGGAACATCTTCAGTGCTTAGTAGTGGGATTTGCCGAGAGGAGGAGGAGAGGATGATGACGACAATGACTGTGGGTCCTTGGTGCTCCCTGTGCTGGATTATTTTCCTGCAGACGTTTCATGACCCAACTAAGTAACATTATCAGTTGTAAAAAGGAGTGGAGTTATTTCATATCTAAGCTCCTTCTAACACTGATGATGTTCCCTAGCTGGGTCATGAAACGTCTGCATGCAAACAACCCAGCCCAGGGTGCACCAAGGATCTCACAATTTGAGAAGAGCATCCGATAACCACCCTTGCCGCCCCCCCCCCACACCCGGGTGCCTAAAAGGACATAAGCAAACAATGGTGCCAACCTGGTTAATTTTGTAACTAGCTAGCAAGACAACTAGAACAGCAATTTGGAATCTCTCCAGGATGAAGAAATAAATGGATATCACCTTGATATCGGATAAATTGTATACTAATCCGTCTTCCCGCTGTTCCCTTGCCAGGAACAAAGTCTTCCAACTCCTCTTCACAGCTTACGAAATGTCAAGGAAAACTGTAGAACAAATTTGAGCCCCAAGAATGAACTGGGTAAAAAAACCCAAAAAACACCCCACCTCCTGCTTTTTAAAAGAATGATACACTCCCATATATTCCCCCCCCCCAATAATAAAGTCTCCCTAACAGCAGTCTTCAGCCAGACAGAGGTGAAAAAGACCCTCATGGCCCCTGAATTTTTGATCAAGGGTCTCTTCCACACGACAAATAAAAAACAAAATAAATGTTGAACCGCCCTTTCTATGGAATTCAACCTCCTTTTCTTCCGTCAAGAAAGGAGACTCTATATCTGGTTTTGCATATACTAAACCCAACTAGAATTGTATTTGCACAGCAATGGAAAAGAAGATGAGATTCCGTCGGATGAGAATTAAGAAAATATTAGTCTGCGCAGAAATGGATAGATTAACGCTCACTATTAAGGATGAAGAAGAAAACTGAATATTTTTTTATATGGGATGTATTTTATCAATGGCTAGACAATAGAAACAGAAGCTAGAAAGGAGGAGACATAAAAAGAGGAATTGTTAACATGGAGAGTTAAAGATGATAATGTTAAGTACTATTGTTATTATATTATCAATATTATTGTGAAGAATACTAAAACAAACATGTGGACTATGACTGTTTAAAAACAACTGTATCCAGACCACAGAGGTTGATGGAAATTGAATGTTATATAAATAAAATAAATAAAACATGGGGGGGGGAAGAAAGTGGGGTCAAAATAGATTCCCTTGGTACACCCCAAATCCTACTTAAGATTCCTTTGGTCAAAGGATCTTTTCTGCATCACAGGCCTCCCAGAAAGATCAATAAAATCAAAATAAATGCAGATCCACCCTTGGGTGGAATTTAACTTCCTTTCCCCCCCCATTCAGAAATTGGGTTCCCCCCCCCCCAAAGATCTGTCCATACATTCGTTCCTCCAGAGATGAATTTGGAAAACCAGTTCCCTAAAACCAGTCCAGTAGCACCTTTTCCCATCCACACTTTGTACAGCAGATCCTTGACTTACAACCATTGTTTTAATGACTTAAGTTACGACGACCCTGGAAAAAAAAGTGCATTGTGACCTTTTTCCCCCACACTTATGACCACTGCAACATCCCCACGGTCACGTGATCAAAATTCAGACACTTGGCAACTGGTTCGTATTTATGAGGGTCACGTGATCCCCTTTTGCAACTTTCCGATAAGGAAAGTAAACGGGGAAGCTGGACAACCGGGTTACTAATGTGTCAACTGCGGTGATTCACTTAATAAGCGCGGTCAGAGGCAAATCTCACTTAACAGCTGTCTCACTTAGCAATGGAAAATTTGGGCTCAGTTGTAAGTCAAGGACTACCTGCCCTGAAAGGCGTAAAAAAGCTTTTGTGGGCTATGAATAGAAAATAAAAAATAGAATTCAGAATAGAAAATAATAAATAGAATAAAACAGCATTAAGAGTAGAACAGTGTATTCGAACAGAATTAAGAATAGAAAATAAAAAATAGAATAAAATAGAATAGAAAATAAAAAAATAGAACAAAATAGAATTAAGAATAGAACAGAATAGAATATTTGAATAAAGAATAGAATAGAATATAGAAAATAAAAAAATAAAAAAGGTCGGAAGGGACCTTGGAGGTCTTCTAGTCCAACCCCCTCTCAGGCAGGAAACCCCTAGGGCCTGGCCCTAGCCTAGACCATTCCAGATTGTGGCTCTCTTGATCAGACATTGAGAGCAATCATAGGTTTAGCCACAGCCCAATGTAGGCCAGTCATGACTCGCAGGAAAGGGGGAGGTGCCCAGGAACCCCCTTTTCTGACACCCCCCCCCCCACCCCCATTGAAAAGCATAAACTTTGGCTCAAGGCAGCTGAATGGCTGCATTGCAAATTCCCTCCAACGGCGCCAGCTTTCGGCAGCCAGAGCTCTCCTGGTCAGAGGAAACCCCCCCCTTTCCAGGCATGGGGCGAGGAGACCTGTGGCTCCCGGAAGCCGGCGCCATTGGGGAGAAATGGGGGGGGGCAAAAAAGGGATTAAAACGCATTGTAATTATTTTTGCAAGTCATGTGGGGACAGGGGGTGGCTCGACTCGGCGTTCCCGGGACGGAAACGAGGCTTCCGGGCGTCTCCCGGCTCGGGTAACTCGGGCGAGGCTGCCCCGCGCCTAGGCCGGGCCGCGGGCCTCGGATGATGGGCGATGGAGTGCGGGCCTGAGGCCTAGCGCGGCCTGGCCTGGCCTGGCCGGGCGGGCGAGGCGGGAGGGCGGGGTGGGGGTTGGGGGGGTTGCGCGCGCGGCGGGCGAGGCGGGGGCGGGCGAGGCGGCGCGGGGGCCCCCGCCTTGCTGCGGCTGCGCCGGGTCTGGCGCGCGGCGAGTGAGGAGCTGCTGGGAGATTGCGCGGTAGGACACTCACCTCAGAGCGGCTGCGCTGCAGCGGGCCTGCGCCGTGGAGCCGCCGCCGCCGCCAGCCAGCCAGCCAGGCAGGAAGACGAGGCAGCGGGGGCGGAGGAGGAGGAGGAAGACGGGCGGCGGCGGCGGCGACGATGACGGCCGCGCGAAGGAGTGAGCGGGCGGCACGGCGGGCGGGCGGGAGGAGGAGGAGGAGGAGGCAGCGCGGGCGCGCGCCCGCTGGCCGGCTCGCTCGAGACTGAGTGTCGGCCGCGCGCTCGAGGCCGGGCCTGCCTCGTTGCGTTGCTGAGGAGAAATACACACACGCACATAAGACCCCAGCGCTACTCGAGGCTCGGCTCGGGCCTAACCGCGGGCGGGAAAGGAGTCCTGCGGTGGCGGGAGCGGCAGCAGGCCGGAGGGGAGGGGAAGGGAGAGCGGAGGAGGGGAGGACGCAGGGCGTGAGCGGAGGCCCCGCGACGCCATGATGGGAAGGTCATGAAGGAAGGAATCATGAGGGAGGAGGGAAAGAAGGCGCTGCGCTCGTCCGGTCGGGGCTCGGTGAGGGAGGAGGAGGCGGCGGCGGGGTGATTGAGGGAGGGGAAGTGGAGGAGGGTTTTTTGCGGGTGGGGTAGCGACCCGTGGAGCCGTCTCGTAAGGCGAGGGGTGGTGGGCGGCCATCTTGGGGAGGTTAGGGGCGGGCTTTCTGTGGCGGCGGCCATCTTGGGAGGGTCAATGGCGAACTGCGTCTTCGTCTGGTGGCGGCCATCTTGGGAAGGTCGGCTGCGGGAAGCGTCGCCATGTTGGGGAGGTCTTGTGGCGGAGAGCGCCGTTCCTTCCCGGGCCGCCATGTGCGGGAGGTCCGCTCCGGCCTTGACTTTGGGAGGGAGAAGGCTAGATGGGGGAGAGTCGCCCCTCCAGGCGGCTCGGATGGCAAGACCATCATCCTGAGCCACCTGGGAGCAGAGTCTGCATGCGTTCTTAGGGAAGGAAGATTTGGTGCTGCCCAGAAAAAAAGTCTTCCGCAGAATAGGTAGTCCTCGACTTCCAACAGTTCGCTTAGTGACCGAAGTTACAACGGTGCTGAAAAAAGTGACTTGTGACCGTTTTTCATACTTACAACCGTTGTAGCATCCGATGGTCCCATGATTTACATTCGGATGCTTGACAACTGATTCACATTTATGACGGTCACAGTGTCCCAGAGTCGTCTTTTACGATCCTCTGACAAGCAATGTCGATGGGGAAACCAGATTCACTTAACAACCGGCTGATTAACAACTGCAGTGATGTGAAGAAATGTGGGCAAGACTTCACTTAACAAATTTCTCACTTAGCAACATACATTCTGGGCTCAATTGTGGTTCTAAGTCGAGGACTGCGACTGTGTGAAAGCTGCTGGGTTCCCACAAGGCGCTAAACATCCAAAGCCAACCCAGGTTAAAATGTGTGAATGCAGCCCTCCCAACTGACCTGGAGTTGAGTCTGTACCCCAGAATCGGCCAATGCAACAACCCAAAGTTTTTTCAGTTGCTGGGTCTTTGCACAGAACCATTCGATGTATTAATAAATACCTATTGATGAATTTATTCTCATTGTATTCCTTTGTCGTTTATTATTCTATTTTACTTCTGTTTACATGTTTTTCCATCTTCATTTTTGTTATGGTAAGCTACCTTAGAGTAACCCCCCCAGTGAGATAGACAGCGATAGGCATGTTTATATTTAATAAACACAATAATAGGTAAATAAATAAGCAAGCCTACTTAAAGCTCTTGACCATTTTCTGCAGACTCTCAACTCCTTAAGCATTTTAATGGTCTTTGCATTTACCTGGTTTGAGTCATGAGAAAGATGCTTTTATTTTGCCACTGCGGCTTTTCATCGCACCAAAACTGGCAAAGTTTCGTGCTAAATGTTTCAGTAAATCTGACTTGAGTATTTTCACCCTGAAAAATGATCTTCCTGGAATGGCTGCTCTGAAGGGCTGTCGTTCCCACCATCCCCAGCCAAAATCCCAATTGGAATTTGTGAAAAAGAACTTGGAGGCCGTGGGAATCACTTATGCACACCACAAGTTGCTTTACAGAAATGTTGAGGCAGGCATTATGGCCAGCAAACCTCAGCAATCCTAATTTCTAGACATGCCTGTACAGCAGATTAAGCAGGCCAACCAAAATACCTGTTTGTTGGGACTTGGAGGACCATTATTAGTGGTTTCTTTAAAGTACACGCAGTCCTTGACTTACAACAGTTCGTTTAGCAGCCGAAGTTACAACAGCACTGAGAAAAATGACTTATGACCGTTTTTCACACTTAATGACCATTGTAGCACCCCTTGGTTGCATGATCAAAATCCAGACGCTTGGCAACTGACATAACGGTCGCAGTGTCCCCGGGGGTCACGTGATCCCCTTTTGCGACCTGATGAGCAAAATCAATGGGGAAGCCAGATTCACTTAACAACCATGTTACTAATTTGACAAGTGCAGTGATTCACTTAACTGTGGCAAGAAAAAAACCTACTGCACTATCTCGCTTAGCAACAAAACGTTTGGGCTCAATTGCGGTTATAAGTTGATTGCCTAAATATGCAATTTTTTCTTGTTTACTAAAATAAGTCTATTTTTATATATCACTTTCTAACAGGCTGTGCTTACAAATAGTTCTTGGGAAAGACATTCTTTTTTTCTTTAAAAATAAAGCCAATCAGGTTGTCAGAAATACAGCTCCTAATTGTTGGCTTTCTATCTTGAAACATCAAATGATCTAATAAAATGTTATAATTACATTTCAACTTTGTGTTATGTTTGCTTCTCTTGTGTATTAATGAGTGCCCAGGTTTATGGTTACTAGGATACGCTAGTGCCAGGGCAGACCTGACCTGAAAGGACTTCTGGTGCCAGTCCACCCTTGCCTCCGTTAGCTGGACACCAAGAAACGCTGCAGTGCTCTGCCCCAAAAGCCTTGAAAAGCATTCAAACTCCTGTATTAACAAATCAACACTGGCTGAAGTTTTATTACCTCCAAACACTTTTTACATGTAAAAAAAATACAGTTAGGAAATTAAGTTAACAATGAATAATACCTTAAAATTTTTGCTATCAACGTTTGCATTTTATACTTCTTAAAACAAAGGTCTTCAAACTTGGCAACTTTAAGACTTGTGGACTTCAACTCCCAGAAATCTCCAGCCAGCATAGCTGGCTGGAGAATTCTGGAAGTTGAAGTCCACAAGTCTTAAAGTTGCCAGGTTTGGGGACCCCTGTCTTAAAAGTTGGCCTGTTCCCCATTTGGGAATAGCACCGCACTCTCATAGGAGAAATCTCAAAGCAAAAACACTCTGCATTGGGGCCACCACAGAGTAAACAACCTGCAACTTGTGGCCTTTAACAATAAAAACCAACTATTTTTTTTGTCTACTCAGAGAAACCCCAGAAAAGTCTGATTCTGGGGTTCAGAGCAGGCAGGGAGCAACAAACACATCAGCACCGGAAGCCTCTTGTATCTCTTAACCCAAAATAGCGAATTTGGGGAAGGGGTTCTGTTTTACTTGTGGCTACCCTGATAACCTCTGCAAAGAAGCCCCTGCCAGATAAAGTTTCTTCAGAGCGTGGGGAAGCTTGTCTATTTTCCATATTCCATTTTCGAGTAGCCAGGATGCTTGTAATGTCACTCGGCTCTAAGTTCAGTCTCCCTGGGGAAGTTTGCAGTGATGCCCAACACTTTAGGACGGGGGTCTCCAACCATGGCAACTTTAAGACTTGTAGACTTCAACTGCCAGAGTTGGTCCACAAATCTTAAAGTTGCCAAGGTTGGAGACCTCTCCTTTAGGATATTACAAGTCTGGTACCTAACTGGCCCTTAAAGGCTGTCTGCTTCTTGACCTTGTTAGACCACTGGGCTAATCTTGTGTATATATCTCCAAGCCATTATTTTTTGTCCCAATCTGCTAGCTTCCATTTTCTTCTCCAGGGTCTTTCATGGGCCATCTTAAAACTTTCCCCTCCCTCCAACCTCACTTGCTCCAAAATGCTAGCAAAAACTGGCACTGATCAAACACAAGAAATATCTATAGTTTTTCATAATAATGTTTGGGGATTCTGTATGGTGATACTTATCTTTTTTCTGGAATCTATTATGATACAGAATCCCCAAACATTAATGCGAAAATGACATATTCAAAAACATTAAAAAACAACTTGTGGATAACACACAACAAAATAGGCCGTTCGGCTTTTGAATGAAGACAGAAACCAGAAATACAGGGAAGGGGGTGCAATGGTGATAACACAGGCACAAACCAGCAGATGTTGGCTTGCACCATCTCATGGCATTGTGGCCAGAAGGAATGCTTATACAAGTAATATGACACTGGTCAAAAGCAGATCCAGGGAAGAAGTACAGGCCTCCCAAATCCGCATTTTTCTCGCTAGGAAAGCGCAAATCGAATGGCCAAATTAGGCGATGCACCATGCCAAAAACGGAGGAGTGTGAGCAAGGCAGGGGTCTTAAAAGTGTTGAGTTGGGCGCCCGCAACCAAGGTCGCCCTTGGATGCCTCAGCAATTGTGCTGATATTGTGACACCCTACACCCTTTGTGTTTCCCCAGGGGCCTGCCTCTGAATTGGACAAGGCTCTCCTGTCTCTGTCAACCAATCTTATCACCAATCGATATGGAGAATGATGCTTTAGGCACCAACTGGACTTTGCAAAAGCTTTGAGGGGCCTTTGCAAGGACTAAGAAGGATCTTTAAACCTTCTGGACTGGACAATTCCCCACGTCTAGCCATGCGTTGCCCGAGATCAGTTATCAAAGGTTCTTCTGCAGATGAGATTTCCGATGTGACATTTTAGGCCCCCAAATGACAAGAAGACAATAATCAAAGCAGCATCCTGAACCAACCAACCTCCCATCCTGGAGAAAGGTTTGCAGGGCAAAATGAAGTTTTCCCCCGTGTATGAAAGCCATCTTTAAAATCTCATCTTTGGGCAAGGTGGACCCTCTTTAGGGCTAGACAGGGGTGCAGTGGGTGTTTCCGCTGATGGAGTTGCACACACATCATTTCTTTATTCTGTCAAAGTAATAAATGAAGGCCAGACCTTTAGCGTGGCCGCCGAGCAACAGCCTAGCAAGGGGGGGGGATGTGACTTCCACACAAGCCAACATCTAGCCAGGATTAGTGCCAAAGGACAGAGATCCCTGCTGCAGAATCCTCTGACAATTTTGCAGAGGATTCAGGAACGTTCTCTGGAAATTTGGTCTGGTTCAGGGTTGCAACAGAGCACACCTCTTCTGGCTACCTGAGAAGAGAGCGACTCCTCGGGAGCCTGGATGCTCAATGAAAACTTGCCGACAAGCCTCCACACGGAATCCTGGCTTCCTGAGAAACCTCGGTTGAAAGAACGGCATCCCACCCGCTCTGCGGCTCCCAAGGGCAACCAGTGCAAACCCCCACTGTTGAAGGCGAGCCGTGGTGCGTGCACCGAGTCACAACTGCCAAGTTATGACAACGTGCAGGCAAGATGTCTTGAGCACCCGAGGCCTCCTGAGATGCAGAACGTCCCCTGCAGGAGGGCGTCGCGGGACGTCTTGGACGCCGGCGCTCGGCACGGAGGCTGCCGCTTGCGCATGGGATCCAGAGCCGGTGGCAGTGGGGGCTGAGGGGAAGGTTTTCCGCAGTAAACACCACGCCGGGTGCCACGGCGGTAGCTCAAAGCAAGGTTTACTTTGTCAGAACGGCAAGTGCCACGGCAAACCCGAGACAATTCGCTGAAGGTCCTCCTGCCCCTGACGGGACCTCCGCTGAGGGACCCCCGGTGGGGGTCTTCCATCTTGCCACACACCTTGCCTACTTCTTCTTCTTGCCTTTCTTCTTCAGAGAGCCCGGCCACGAGAAGCCACGGAACTCCAGACAGGCGGCGGCATTGTGGGCGATGTAGTAGAGGTTGAGCATGGCCGCTGGGCTCAGAATATCCACTTCCACGACGGACTTCTTGGATTTCTTGCCACCCTTGCCTTTGCCCTTCCCTGAGCCCTTCCCTTTGCTCTTGCCTCCCTGTGAGGTGGGGGGGTGGGGGGGGAGCGGAAAACACACAAAAAAACCCATCTTGTAGGGCACTCCGAGGGTGCATTTCCCCAGGGGCCTAATAATTGAGAGCCAGTTTGCTGCAGTGATCAAGGAGTTGGCTTAGAAACCAGGAGATGGTGAGTTCTAGACCTGCCATAGCCATGCAAGCCGGCTGGGTGATTTGGGGTCAATCGCCAGGAGACAGGGAGTTCTAGTCCCACTTTAGGCATGAAAGCCGGCTGGGTGACTTTAGGGCCAATCACCAGGAGACTGTAAGTTCTAATCCTGCCTTACACCTGAAAGCTGGTTGGTTGTCCTTGGTTCAATCACCACAAGATGGTGAGTTCTAGTTCTACCTTAGGCTGGGTGACTTTGGGACAATCGCCAGGAGACGGTGAGTTCTAGTTCTGCCTTAGGCAAGAAAGCCAATGGGGGACTTTGGGCCAATCACACGTGGTGGTGAATTCTAGCCCCACCCTACTGTAGGCATCAAAGACAACTGAGTGACTTTGGGCTAATCACCAGGAGACGGTGAGTTCTAGTCCCACTTTAGGCAAGATAGCCAGCTGGGTGACTGGGCCAGTCCCTCTCAACCCAACCCACCTCACAGGGTTGTTGTGGGTTAAATAGGAAGGGGTATTGTGCGTGCTCGCTGCCTCAAGTTACCTCTAAAGCAGTGTTTCTCAACCTTGGCAGTTTGAAGATTTGTGGACTTCAACTCTCAGAATTCCACAGCCAGCAACGCTGGCTGTGGAATTCTGGGAGTTGAAGTCCACACATCTTCAAACTGCCAAGGTTGAGAAACACTGCTCTAAAGTAATAACGGCCGGATCACAATGAAATAAATCAAAATACAGAAACGGCCACTTGTGCATCTGGGGATTACTTCATGGCCTTGGAGCGATGTCGCCCAGCATATCTGCGAGGGGGATTCACTCAATAACCGTGGCAAGAAAGGTCATAAAACGGGGCAAAACTCACTTAACGACCGTCTCGCTTAGGAATGGAAATTTTTTGGGCTCCACTGTGGTCGTAAGCTGAGGACTATCTGCGTGCTGGGGTTTCCCTCCCTCTGCAGCCAGAAAGGGCAAATCTAGTCTACCTGTTGCACAGGTGAAGCACTGGGAGGTATACGTTACCATCGTAGCATCCTTTTACGCAGGTGAGCTGATGAGCATGGTGTCCCCTTTCAAAACCAGACCCCTGGATCGGATTCCAAACTCAGTTATCTGCAATGTTAAGGGAAACAAAAAAAAGACCTTTACATTGTACAAAAATAACAATATTAAATCTCTGCATCTTGCACAAAGTCACAAAGCACAAAGTCAATTCCTTTCCACATAAATGGGCAGTCGATCAAATCTTTATTGTGTTCAAAGGCCAGCACGAGAACACTAAAGGGACTGTTATATGTTGAGGACTACCTGAATGCAAACAGATACCCTCAACCGTTTACAGACGGGTTGTAGAGCACTATGAAGCAGTATATAAGTCTAAAATGCTACTGCTAGTAATCCGAAAGGATCCCGGAAGGGGTGAGATTTCTGTGCAGGGCGGCAGTTTAGAAGTTCCGTAATTATTGTTAAATTGGAGCAGGAGTTTTGTCCCTCGGTTGCATTTTACTGTCTTGTTTTTGCTTTATCTTTTTTCCTAAACCAGGGGTCCCCAAACTTGGCAACTTTAAGACTTGAGAACTTTAACTCCCAGAATTCTCCAGCCAGCTATGCTGGCTGGAGAATTCTGGGAGTTGAAGTCCACAAGTCTTAAAGTTGCTAAGTTTGAAGGCCTTTGTCCTAAACATTTGAAGAGAAGACCCAGTTTGACTTACTGCTTAAGGCAGAAACTGGGAGAGGGCGAGTTTGAGTCCTACCTTAGGCATGAAAGTCAAATTTCTCAGCCAAGCCTACCTCAAAGGGTTGTTGTAGTGGGGAAAATAGCAAGAGGGAGTAGTTAAAGAAAGAGGAAGGAGGGAGGGAAGGAATGCAACAAAAGAGAGGGAAGGAAGGAAGGAAAGAAAAGTGGAAAGGTATGAAGGAAAAAATGAAAGGAAGGAAAAGGGAGTGAGGGAAGGAAACATTGGAAAGGAGGGAAGGAAAAGATGAAAGGAAGGAAATAGGGAGTGAAGGAAGGAAACGAAAGGAAGGAAAGAAGGAAGGAAAACGGAGGGAAGGAAGGAAAAATTGGAAAAAAGGAAAGGACAAAAGGAAGGAAATAGGGACGGAGGGAAGGAAGGAAGGAAAATTGGAAAGGATGGAAGGAAAAGACAAGGAAGGAAATAGGGAGTGAAGGAAGGATGGAAGGAAGGAAAATCCCCTGAGTCCCCAGGGAGTAGGGCGGCATATAAGAATCCTAAATAAATAAATAAAATAAAATGGAAAGGAGGGAAGGAAAAGACGAAAGGAAGGAAGGAAGAAAATAAGAAGGAAGGAAAAAAGGGAGGGAGGGAAGGAAAGAACCATTCACTGAAATCAAGCTACCTGCATTCAGACAACCCACTAAGCCCAGGTCCTGAATTAAGCCCTTCCAAACCCGGGACTTCCCCGAAGGACCAACCGCCCGGCTGAGCCTGTTTGGTGAAAGCAGCTGCGGAAGAAGAGCCCGGGCGACCAGCCTTCCCCTTGCCCCGTCCCGCTTCGGCTCCTGACCCCTAACCTGCTCGGCGCGACCACCAGCCCGCGACTCCCGTCCCCACGTGCTCCGCGGGACACGCGTCTCCCCCGAAGCGCCGCAACCGCCGCAACGACCGCCCTCGGTGGGCGGGGCTTCTGGCGAGGGGGCGGGCTTCGGAGGCTTCTGTTTGTCCCGCGGCTGCTCCGGTTGCCATGGGGAAAGGGGCGGGTCCGACTCTCAGTGGCTAGGCAACGAGTCGAGGGTGGGGGGGAGAAGAGAAGGCCTGCGCCTGCGCAGTCAAAACAATTATTGGAAGGATCTTTTTTTACCAGGTGGGCCCAAGCCTGGCAGGTGAAGAGTTGTGGACTTCAACTCCCAGAATTCCCTGGCCACCATAGAAGGGGGCGGGGGTTGATTTCTGTTTATATCCAAGTTTATATCCAACCACCCAGAACACTGACAGGACAAGCTGTGTGTGTGTCTGTATATATCCACACACACATATATCAACACATCCCTATTCCCCTCTAGCACTGATGATGTAATCCGGTTTGGTAATGAAACGTCTGCAAGAAAACCACCAAGCTCAGAGAGCATCCAGCATCCCACAGTTCAACCCTGAGTTACAAACACAATTACCACCACAATTGAGTGCACAATTTCTGCTGCTAAGTGAAGTCAGTTGTGAAGTGAATTGTGTACCCCATTTTATGACCTTTCTTGCCACAGTTGTGAAGTGAATGACTGCAGTTGTTAAGCTAGTTACACGGTTATTAAGTGAATCTGGCTTCCCCATTGACCTTGCTTGTCAGAAAATTGCAAAAGGGGATCACATGACTCAGGGACACAGCAACCGTCATAAATATGAGTTAGTTGCCAAGCGGCTGAATTTTGGTCATGTGAGCATGGGGATGCTGCAATGGTCATAAGTGTGAAAAATGGTCATAAGTCACTTTTTTCAGTGATGTAACTTTGAACAGTCACTAAATGAACTGTTGTAAGTCGAGGATTACCTGTATTCTCGTTTTCCATCCTTTCTGTGTGACATGTGAGAAACTCGCATGCTGGTTTATGATGGGACAGTCAGAACTGGACCTATCACATGCATAAAGATGGAAGCTAAATCTTCTTAGCCTTGTCTTCCCCCCCAAAAAATGCAAATCCCCTACACTTCTCAGCAGTAATTTTTTAAAAACATTTTTTTTTACATGCTGCCACAGATGTGGCTTGTTATGCACATGATCCTATCTCCTAAATATAGTAATTTTCCCAGAGGGTAATGGCTTTTTAAAGATAAGGTTGTCTTTATTTCATTAAAAACCACATTTACAGAGGCTGGGCAAGGTAGGAGGTTTGACTGATCTTATAATCTGAATTTCAATATGGTTTAGCTGCCTTATGCAGAGACAGGTGCCATCTGGCACCATTAATCTTATAGTTTTTTAAAAAACCTATGTTAAGGCAGAAGGGGAAAAAGAGAATTTGAAGATGGGAAGGAGGGAAGGAAGGAAGGAAGGAAGGAAGGAAGGAAGGAAGGAAGGAAGGAAGGAAGGAAGGAAGGAAGGAAGGAAGGGAAAATGAATGTCTTCATTTATTTTTACTAAAAAATGCACTTGTACTACAGTAGTAGTTACTCTTGAGGTTAATGCTTTTCAGTAAAATACATCCCTGTTTTAGATCCATTTAATTTCACAGTACATTAAATCAACCTTTCAAACTTGTTCAGAAAGCTTTTCCGGTAGTTTAAAATGCTCTCCCATCGTTATGGTGCAAATACTGGTTCTCTGGGTGGTGGGTAACGAATATTTAAATATCATTAAATAATCTAAAGAATAAAACTGTTTTAAGAACTAGATTTTTATTCTTACTTACACCTCGTGCTTAGGACAATACAGACGCTTCCTTAAAAAATAATTTGTGAATGCAATAGGAAACCAACATTTTCACTCCGCAGGAATAAGAGAGAACCGAGGGATTTGAACGCGTCCCTGATAAGCAACTATCAACACAATTATTGTGCGGTGCCACAGAGCAAATATTTCGCATGCCGCTACAATTTTTAAAATCACATATTTTTCATTTCCGAAGAAGTTAAGGGCAGCTCCTTAAACGTCTGCTCTGAAATAATATTTCAAACAAAATGACGCGTGATTATTATTATTATTTTGTCTTTATGCAGACACTTTCCCAGAATGGATAAGGTGCACATCTGGCTTTCAAGTCATTTTGGTGAACTGGGAAATTTTAAGACCACGTATTTACTGGGTTGCTAAATATATTCATCGCTGCATCTGCTTGCTTCTTTAGATAGGATGTTGCATATACAATGGTCTTTTTTTGTGTGTGCCTGGAAAATACGTCCAGCTTTTGGACAAAATGCCCTTTCTGATGAGGCAGAATAAAAAAACTAAAATCCTCTTACTTGTATTGTAGAGAGAAATCGGTGCCACGTTACTAAGGCTGCTGATAAAAGTGTCTCACGCACATATAACCACACGTAGCCATACATTCAAGCATGTCAGAATACAAGCGTGTTTAACTCTCGTCTTGTGCTCATAAACCAAGCTTTGCTTAGCGCAATACCCTTCTGTTCCTTCTTGCTACCCGTGTTCGTGGCATAAAAACACATACACACACACACAAAGCATGAAGCAGTTCATGGGGGAACCCGTGTTATTGCCGCCGGGAGAGCAGGTTTGGGGACGTGCAAAATATCCTTGGTGCGTGAACACGCAAGCAATAGGACTGGCATGCTTCAAACATTGTCACTTCGCAGGAATAGAAGAGAGAACATCTGTATGGAGGGATCTGAATGCATTCCTGATAAGCCACAATCAACACAATTATTGTGCGGTGCCCTAATAGCAAATATTTTGCATGCCGCTACAATTTTTAAAATCCTGTGCGTTTAACTTTTCAAACCAGGTAAGAGCAGTTCCTGAACGTTTGATGCATTTTTGATTCGAAAATGCATCGAACCTTCTGCAAACATGAGTTTAAAGTAGCATTGCAATGCTTGGGGAAAAAGTCTTGGAATATATGCACGAGGAACCGTGAATAAAAGATGGAAGAAAATTGCACAATGTTTTTACATATTTTTGGTATATAATTTGCATATCTCCGATATATTTTTACGTATCAGAGACAGGCAAATGCCCCCTAATTCATCTTGAAAAAGTATTCTATGACTATTTTCTAGTTAGAGATTATTCTCAAAGGTGATTATGAAATACAATTAGGGGGTATTTTGCTGAAATGTTTGATGGAATCAGCAATAGATTGTAGTGAGGAGAAATGACTTAGGATGTCACCTGGCTTACAGGTATATGTTTGCCCAGGTAACTTACTCATAGAAAATATTTATAATAGTAACCAACATCTTGGAGATATATGATGCACAGCAGGGGTCTCCAATCTTGGCCACTTTAAGACTTGTGGACTTCAACTCCCAGAATCCCCCTCCCAGAATTCTCCAGCTGGCTTGGGAATTCTGGGAATTGAAGTCCACAGATCTTAAAGTGGCCAAAGTCATACACCGCTGATATATAGAATCCCCTTCATTCAAAGCCACCATTATAAGATCTTTAAATATATATCATGTAACCTGGATCAGGGAAAGCGACGGGAATAATAATAATAATAATAATAATAATAATAATAATAATAATAATAATAATAATAATAATAATAATAATAATAATAATAATAATAATAATAATAATAATAATAATAATAATTTGCTTACAGGCCCATAACGTTGAGGGGAAAGGAGAAGACGCCTGGAAAGGTCAGAGGATTCTTTTTTTACAACCTCTAGCAGTTAATTCCCTGCGGAAAGACATCCACAAAGAAAACCCTTTCCTCTTTTCCCCCAAACGTGGCACTTGTCGGCTGAAGCACCGAGTTCGAATCCCGTTCCCCATCACTGGTAACACAGCAGTTCTTCCCAGTGAATGGGCTGAGAAAATACTTCTCTCTCTAGCCAGAGTTCGTACGAGTAGCGGAAATCTTCAGGCAGTTCTAATTGTTGTCCCAGCACGCTCTGGAGGCAGTTGTCGACCGGAGAAAATTCGGCGTCCTGGATCTTGTCGTACCTCCGGCTATTAAAGGACTCGATGTGGGCTCGTAAACTGCATTCTTCGGCTTGGAAGTCCCAAGGACGAGCATCGATATCTAGGTGCCGAAAACACACGGGGAAAGTGAGGCAGGATTTCGTGGAACAAAGAGTGACCAATGGGCCTGAAAACTGGGCATCACAGGAGTTGAAGGACAGCAGGATTGGCTTCGGGGTTAAGGTGCCAGGCTAAAAAGCAGGAGGTGGTGAGTTCTAGTACAGCCTTGGGCATGATAGCCGGCTGGGTGACTTTGGGCCAATTACTAGGAGACGGTGAGTTCTAGTCCTGCCTCAGGGATGAAAACCAGCTGGGTGACTTTGGGCCAATCACCAGAAGATGACGAGTTCTAGTTCTAGTTTTCCTTGTTTTCACCTACAGACTCTCCGAACCAAGAACTTAGAAAGAATGTAGTTCCAAATTTCAGACTACTAGAAGTAGTCCTTGACTTATGACCACAAGGAGACCTTATACCATTCCAAACAAATGGCTGTCTATTCTGTTTTTAAAAACCTCCAGTGTAGGAACACCCACAACTTCTGGAGGCAGGCCGTTCCACTGGTTTATTGTTTTCACTGTCGGGACATTTCTCCTTAATTCCAGGTTGCTTCTCTCCTTGATTAGTTTCCACCCATTGCTTCTTGTCCTGCCCTCAGGTGCTTTGGAGAATAGCTTGACTCCCTCTTCTTTGTGGCAGCCCCTGAGATATTGGAACACTGCTATCATGTCTCCCCTGGTCCTTCTTTTCTTTAAACTAGACATATCCAATTCCTGCAACCGTTTCTTCGTATGCTTGAGTTAACCAGAGTTGAGCTACAGTCAAGATTTACCCCTCGAGGAATCTGGAAGGCTTGTGTTAACACTCACCGTTGCCGTACGCCCAGTCGTCATTCATGCGGTGACGGACCTTCTGGTAGATGGCCGACATGGTTTTCATGTTGCTCTTCCTCCACTGGCGTCCCAGATACTTGGTCTGGATCTTCAACAGCTTCAGAACGTAGAGCTGCATCATGGCTTGTTTTACCTTCAGAGCCCGTTTCAGGATTGGAGCGGACTTGAAGACAACAAGCATCTGTCCAGATACCAGAAGGGAAGAAATAAGATCAAGCTTGTTTCAATAAAAGAGAATATTTGTAGCTCAGGGTTGACAGAAGGGGCCTCTGGTGCTCTCTGAGTGATTATTGCCTGTTACATGTATTTGCAGGGAGATGCATCCCTATTCAATATAATAGTTTATTCCTGAGCACGTGATTGATATGTTCTTGTACGCATGTGTGCATTCCTTTCTCCGCTCTACCCTTCTTGCTCTGTCTTCCATTGAGAGAAGACGCACATTTATATTAGAGATGTAAACAAATGAGGATTTATTGTTTTTGTACCGAAATAAATATTTTACTTAGACTTTTAAACTGTGGTTTCATTTCTAATGTCTGATGTCCGGGAAAAGATCAAACATCTCCTCTGTGAGATTAATTATCACCTCTGTCACTGAGCTTGCTTGTTTTCTTGCAGAGGTTTCATGACCCAAGTAGGTAACATCATCAATGCTAGAAGGGGAGGAGGAGGAGAGGACTGTGGGGTCCTTGGTGCTCTCTGAGCTTGGTGGTTTTCTTGCAGGTTTCATGACCCAACTAGGTAACATCATCAGTAGTACAAGGGAGTGGGATTTGAAAGGGAGGAGGAGGAGGAGGAGAATGTTACCTACTTAGGTCATGAAATGTCTGCAAGAAAACCACCAAGCTCAGTGACGGAGTGAGAATAAATCTCACAGAGGTGATGTTTGATCTTTTCCCCGGAATTCAGACATTAGAAATGAAACTGTAGTTTAAAGTTCTAATTAAAATATTTATTTCGGTACAAAAACAATAAAATCTCATTTGTTTACATCTCTGCTATAAAACGCGACTTCCCTCATCGGAAGCCAGGAGAAGAAGGGAAGAACGGAGTTTCAGGAATGCACACATGCGTACAAGAACATATCAATCACGTGCTCAGGAATGAACCATCATATTGGATAGGGATGCAGCTCCCTGCATATACATATAACAGGCAATAAATCACACTGTGACACTCAGAGAGCACCAAGAACCCCCACTGCCCTTCCTTCCTTCCTCCTACCCCTCCTCCCTCTTCCTCTTCTCCTTTTCCTCCTCTCACCCTCCTTCTCTTCTCCTCCTCCTCCTCCTCCTTCTCCTTCTCCTCCTTCCCCTTCTTCTTCTTCTCCCCCTCTTCTTCTTCCTCTTCCTCCTCCCCCTCCTCCTCCCCCTCCATCATATAAATCAGGGGTCGGGAACCTTTTTGACTAAGAGAGCCATGAAAGCAAAAAATTTGGAAATTTATTTCAGTGAGAGCCATATAATATATTTTAAAAGTGAATTCAACTAAATGTCAATAGGGACAATGGGATATTGAGAGAATCCCTGTCTTTGTGCTGTTTAATTTGTTGCTGCTGTAGCAGCTTCCTTGCTCCAAAGTGATATTTGTCTTTGAGTTGGTGATTTCCATCATAGCATTGGTAATGATTCTTTCTTTCTTTCTTTCTTTCTTTCTTTCTTTCTTTCTTTCTTTCTTTCTTTCTTCTTCTTCTTTCTTTCTTTCTCTTTCTTTCTTCTTCTTCTTCTTCTTCTTCTTCTTTCTTTCTTTCTTCTTCTTCTTCTTCTTTCTTTCTTTCTCTTTCTTTCTTCTTCTTCTTCTTCCTTCCTTCCCTTCTTCTTCTTCTTCTTCTTCTTCTTCTTCTTCTTTCTTTCTTCTTCTTTCTTTCTTTCTTTCTTTCTTTCTTTCTTTCTTTCTTTCTTTCTTTCTTTCTTTCTTTCTTTCTCTCTGCAAACCAATCCCCACCGTGGCTCCTTTCTCCCTCGCCCAGCCCTCTTCCAAGACGTCAAGTGCGGGGAACCGCACCAAGCGAGGTAGGTGGGTGGGTTGCTGAAGAAGCCCCGGAGCCCCGCCGCCAACCTGCGTCTCCTGCTGGGAAGGAGCCTCTGTCGCTGTCTCTCGCGGGGTTCCAGCCACCCGACTGAGTCCCTGACTGCGGCACCGGCAGGGTTAATGCGTATGGGAGAGGAGAGAGAGCGCTACCGCCGCTGCTGCTACTTTCACCGCTCCGATATTTCTTTGGTGGGCGCGCGCGGGAGGGACCATGGAGCAGAGGCGCCCGGCAGCTTAAGGCAAGAGGCGGGTGGGAGACGCGGGCAGGAGCCTGTCGCCGCCGCCGCCACTTCTGGCATCCCCACGCCTCTCACCCCGCTCGCCGGGTGCCTCTGCTCAGCGGTCCCTCCTGCGGAGGCCCACCAAAGAAATATTGGAGCGGCGAAAGTAGCAGCGGCGGCGGTAGCGCGCTCTCTCCTTCCCTCCCATGCAGGGAGGGAAGGAGAGAGCGCGCTACCGCCGCCGCTGCTACTTTCACCGCGCCGATATTTCTTTGGTGGGCGCGCGCGGGAGGGACCATGGAGCAGAGGCGCCCGGCAGCTTAAGGCAAGAGGCGGGTGGGAGACGCGGGCAGGAGCCTGTCGCCGCCGCCCCCACTTCTGGCATCCCCACGCCTCTCACCCCGCTCGCCGGGTGCCTCTGCTCAGCGGTCCCTCCTGCGGAGGCCCACCAAAGAAATATTGGAGCGGCGAAAGTAGCAGCGGCGGCGGTAGCGCGCTCTCTCCTTCCCTCCCTGCATGGGAGGGAAGGAGAGAGCGCGCTACCGCCGCCGCTGCTACTTTCGCCGCTCCAATATTTCTTTGGTGGGCCTCCGCAGGAGGGACCGCTGAGCAGAGGCACCCGGCGAGCGGGGTGAGAGGCGTGGGGATGCCAGAAGTGGGGGCGGTGGCGACAGGCTCCTGCCCGCGTCTCCCACCCGCCTCTTGCCTTAAGCTGCCGGGCGCCTCTGCTCCATGGTCCCTCCCGCGCGCGCCCACCAAAGAAATATCGGCGCGGTGAAAGTAGCAGCGGCGGCGGTAGCGCGCTCTCTCCTTCCCTCCCTGCATGGGAGGGAAGGAGAGAGCGCGCTACCGCCGCCGCTGCTACTTTCGCCGCTCCAATATTTCTTTGGTGGGCCTCCGCAGGAGGGACCGCTGAGCAGAGGCACCCGGCGAGCGGGGTGAGAGGCGTGGGGATGCCAGAAGTGGGGGCGGCGGCGACAGGCTCCTGCCCGCGTCTCCCACCCGCCTCTTGCCTTAAGCTGCCGGGCGCCTCTGCTCCATGGTCCCTCCCGCGCGCGCCCACCAAAGAAATATCGGCGCGGTGAAAGTAGCAGCGGCGGCGGTAGCACGCTCTCTCCCTCCCTCCCTGCATGGGAGGGAAGGAGAGAGCGCGCTACCGCCGCCGCTGCTACTTTCGCCGCTCCAATATTTCTTTGGTGGGCCTCCGCAGGAGGGACCGCTGAGCAGAGGCACCCGGCGAGCGGGGTGAGAGGCGTGGGGATGCCAGAAGTGGCGGCGGCGGCGACAGGCTCCTGCCCGCGTCTCCCACCCGCCTCTTGCCTTAAGCTGCCGGGCGCCTCTGCTCCATGGTCCCTCCCGCGCGCGCCCACCAAAGAAATATCGGAGCGGTGAAAGTAGCAGCGGCGGCGGTAGCGCTCTCTCTCCTCTCCCATACGCATTAACCCTGCCGGTGCCGCGGTCAGGGACTCAGTCCGGTGGCTGGAACCCCGCGAGAGACAGCGACAGAGGCTCCTTCCCAGCAGGAGACGCAGGTTGGCGGCGGGGCTCTGGGGCTTCTTCAGCCGCTTGGCTGGAGAACGGCGGGGATGTGGCCATGGCCGTTTTTTAGCTCCCCCCGTCCCGGCTGAACGCCGCCATTTGGGTTATTTTTCCCTCTGTGCATGCGCGCGCATGCACAGAGGGAAAAATAACCCAAATGATTGTGGTCAGCCGGGACGGGAAAGCGGTGATTGTGTTCAGCCGGGACGGGAAAGCGGGCAGGAGAAGCTCCGCGCCGCAACCGCCGCCAGTTCCATCGGCTATACGCCGAAGGACTGGCCCGGGCGAACCGGGAGGATTTCACCCCTGCTGCGAGCCATATGCAGTCATCAAAAGAGCCACATCTGGCTCGCGAGCCATAGGTTCCCGACCCCTGATATAAATAAATAAATGCTACATCTCCTGACCTACCATTGTCCTCGAATGTTTCCACTTGGTCAGTTTGTTGAGTATCCTCAGAAGGTTGATGCAAGAGAAGAGATTCCGCCAGCAAAACTGGTTGTCGTCTCCCGTCTCCTTCGGCCAAGGGGAAAAAAAATGACAAATTGCAGCATTCCACCGGAATGGGTTTTTTTCCCCCACAAACGACAGCCTGAGCAAGTGGTTGGACTAGAAGACCTCCAAGGTCCCCTTCCAATTCTATTATTTTGTTATGCTGCTATTAGCCAACCCCACCGATGCGCAGGAGGAGGTGATAAATAACGGTGACTTACGAGACTTTCAGCATTGAGTTCCGGTAACTCATGGATGGTGCTGGCGGGATAATCCAAGGCAGAAACACTGCAGGGAAATCAGAGGGAGGGAGGGAGAGAGAGAGAGAAGAATAATAAATAAATAAATAAATAAATAAATAAATAAATAAATAAATAAATAAATAAATAAATAAATAAATAAATAAATAAATAAATAAATAAATAAATAAATAAATAAATAAATAAATAATAAAAGAATGCTTCAGTTGCGAGTTTGAAATGGCCTTGTGAGTTGGCAGGCAGATGGGAAGATGGGGTGACTGCAGCCGGCACCTGTTTTTGGCGGTGATGTAGGAGAGGATATTGTGGTTGAAGAACTTCAGTATCAACGGGATGCAGTTGGCGAAGACCAGATGCTGGGCGACATACTCAAACTGGAGGAAAAGGAAAGGGGAAATGTTACGGAGAGAAGGAATTTCAAAGACGAGATATTTTTTGTAGTTCTGGGTTCAACTGTGGGGTTCTTGGTGCTCTCTGAGCTTGGTGGTTTTCTTGCAGACGTTTCATTACCCAACTATGCAACTTCATCAGTGCTAGAAGGAAGAGGAGATTGCAGACAGGAGGAGGAGGAAGAGGAGGTGGAGGGTGACGACTGTGGGGTCCTTGGGGCTCTCTGAGTTTGGTGGTTTTCTTGCAGACGTTTCATGACCCAGCTAGGTAACATCATCAGTGCTAGAAGGGAGTGGGGTTTGTGAGGAGGAGGAGGAGGAAAAACGAGGGAGAGAAGGAAAAGCAATGAAGGGGAGGAAAGGAAGAAGAGGAGGAGGAAGAGAAGGAGAAGATGCCGAAGGAATACAGGGCAGAAAAAGGAGGAGGAGGAGAGGGAGGAGGAGTGGAGCAAGGAAGGGGAAGGAATGAAGGAGAGGAAGAAAGAGGGGAGGAGAAAATGATGAGGAAGAAGGAAGGAGGACTCCCTGAGCTTGGTGGTTTTCTTGCAGCCATTTCATTACCCAACTAGGGAACATCATCAGTGCTAGAAGGGAGTGGGGTTTGTGAGGAGGAGGAGAATGATGATTGTGGGGTCCTTGGTGCTCTCTGAGCTTAGTGATTTTCTTGCAGACGTTTGACCCAACTAGGGAACATCATCAATGCTAGAAAGGAGGTGAGCTTAAGAAATTTTAATTTTATTTTATTTAGCAAACTTATTAGCTGCCCATCTTAAAAAGCTAACTCTGGGCAGCTTAGAATATTAAAAGGCTAATACTACAGTGGTACCTTGGTACTCCACTCCTTTGAAACTCAAAGTTTGTCCCAGTACTCCTCATTTGTTTGGTACATTCAATGCAGAAGCTAGAACTTGTCTGTGTTGGCTGCCTTGTGGCTCACTACATCATAGGTAGTCCTAAACTTATGACCACAATTGAGGCCAAAATTTATGTTGCTAAGTGAGACATTTGTTAAGTGAGTTTTGCCCCATTTTACAACCTTTCTTGCCACAGTTGTTAAGTGAATCCCTGCAGTTGTTCAGTTAGTAACACGGTTGTTAAGCGAATCCGGCTTCCCCCTTGACTTTGCTTGTCAGAGGGTCGTAAAAGGGGATCACGTGACCCCAGGACACTGCAACCGTCATAAATGGGAGTCAGTTGCCAAGCGTCTGAATTTTGATCATGTGACCTCGGGGATGCTACAATGGTCATAAGTGTGAAAAGCTGTCATAAGTCCCTTTTTTGAGTGCTGTTGTAATTTTTAAACAGTCACTAAATGAACTGTTGTAAGTTGAGAACTCCCTGTATTTTTTATGGGAAAAATCATTTTTGTTACTTTTTGTGCCTCCCAGAACTAATCAATGATAAGTACCGAGGTACCGCTATATACAGTATAAAACCTATACACCAGGGGTCTCCAACCCTGGCCACTTCACAACTGGTGGACTTCAACTCCCAGAATTCCTCAGCCAGCCACTGGTGGGTCTTCCTCAGAATTCTTCAGCCAGCCACTGGTGGACTTCAACTCCCAGAATTCCTCAGCCAGCCACTGGTGGGCCCTCCTCAGAATTCCTCAGCCAGCCACTGGTGGGTCTTCCTCAGAATTCTTCAGCCAGCCACTGGTGGACTTCAACTCCCAGAATTCCTCAGCCAGCCACTGGTGGGCCTTCCTCAGAATTCTTCAGCCAGCCACTGGTGGACTTCAACTCCCAGAATTCCTCAGCCAGCCACTGGTGGGCCCTCCTCAGAATTCCTCAGCCAGCCACTGGTGGGTCTTCCTCAGAATTCTTCAGCCAGCCACTGGTGGGTCTTCCTCAGAATTCTTCAGCCAGCCACTGGTGGACTTCAACTCCCAGAATTCCTCAGCCAGCCACTGGTGGGCCTTCCTCAGAATTCTTCAGCCAGCCACTGGTGGACTTCAACTCCCAGAATTCCTCAGCCAGCCACTGGTGGGCCTTCCTTAGAATTCCTCAGCCAGCCACCAGTGGACTTCAACTCCCAGAATTCCTCAGCCAGCCACTGGTGGGCCTTCCTCAGAATTCCTCAGCCAGCCACCAGTGGACTTCAACTCCCAGAATTCCTCAGCCAGCCACTGGTGGGCCTTCCTCAGAATTCCTCAGCCAGCCACTGGTGGGTCTTCCTCAGAATTCTTCAGCCAGCCACTGGTGGACTTCAACTCCCAGAATTCCTCAGCCAGCCACTGGTGGGCCTTTCTCAGAATTCCTCAGCCAGCCACCGGTGGACTTCAACTCCCAGAATTCCTCAGCCAGCCATTGGTGGGCCTTCCTCAGAATTCCTCAGCCAGCCACTGGTGGACTTCCAGAATGCCTCAGCCAGCCACTGGTGGGCCTTCCTTAGAATTCCTCAGCCAGCCACTGGTGGACTTCAACTCCCAGAATTCCTCAGCCAGCTATGCTGCCTGAGGAATTCTGGGAGTTGAAGTCCACCCGTCATAAAGCGGCCAAGGTTGGAGACCCCTGCCATACACAATGCGAATAAAATACCATAAAACGGAAGGAAATCTCTTTCCTGTCTCCAAAGACCCGCAAAGTCCCACCTGATAAACGTGGTTCAGCTTAAAATGTTTCAGAAGCAGCAGCAATAAAGCCGAGATGCTCTTGACGATGATTTCTTTGTGCCGATTCACATCGATCCCCAGCTTCATGCTCTGTAGGACGGTTACCCTGAAACCCAGGAGAAAAAAAGATGAAGATTTAAGTCAGGGGTCTCCAAACATGGCCACTTTGGAAAGACTTGTGGACTTCAACTCCCAGGATTCCCCAGCCAGCATGGAGTTATGGGAGTTAAAAGTCCACAAGTCTTAAAATGGCCATGCTTGGACATCCCTACCCCTATACCATCCTGGACAAATGGCTGTCCAGTCTCTTCTTAAAAACCTCCAGTATTGGAGCACCAACAATTTCTAGAGGCAAGTAGTTCCACTGGTTAATTGTCCTCACTGTTAGGAAGTCACTCCTTAATTCCAGGTTGCTTCTCTCCTTGGTGAGTTTCCATCCATTGCTTCTTCTCCTGCCTTCAGGTGCTTTGGAGAATGGGTTGACCTTACCCCCTCTTCTTTGTGGCAGCCCCTCAAATATTGGAAGACTGCTATCATGTCCCCACTAATCCTTCTGTTCATTAAACTAGACATACCCAATTCCAGCAACTGTTCTTCATATGTTTTAGCCTCCAGTCCCCTAATCATCTTTGTTGCTCTTCTCTGCACTCTTTCTAGAGTCTCAACGTCTTTTTTACATCGTGGCGACCAAAACTGGATGCAAGTGTGGCCTTACCAAGGCATGATAAAGGGGTATTTGTTGTGGCCCACCAGCAGCCCGTGCAGCTGGTAGCTGATTCCGACAGCGAAGAGGCTGATGTGGTGATGCGCCAGTGGCCTGTGCATCTGGCACCCGAGTCGGACAGTGAGGAGGCTGGAGAGGACTCGGTGCCAGAGGCGGAGATTCAGCCAGGGCCTTCAGAACCTCCAGAAGCTCCCATCAGTGACGAAGAAGAAGAGGAACCTATTCTCAATGCATGGGCACGCAGAGCTGCGAAAAGGCAGGAATGGTTCCTCAGGAGGAGGTCTCCTCGCGAGTAAGGCTTGGGGCTAATTGGCCACTCCCCTAGCCTATTTAAGAGATGACACAAAGGCAGCAATTTGCGGGAAACAACTTCATTCATATTCCTTCGTGTCTTGACTACAGAAATGTCTGATCGGCTCTTGTTCTCTCTCTTGGCATTTTTCCTGCAAATTGCTTCTGGGCGTTTTGCCAACCACAGTAGATTGCTGTTATGTACAAGACTGTTTACTCAGAATTGAGTTATTATTTCGTGGACTCGTGCTGGCTGTTAATGAAGTTGAATTAACAGCCGGTGTTCAGAAAAAACTGCTTTGAACTGTATTTGTGTTTGACGACTACTAAGAAAGGTCATTAGTAGTCCTTAATTTAGTAAACTAAGGTTTGTACAGACTTGTGGTCCGTAGCTGGGGCAGAACAGTATTAACCCTTTACATGATCTTGATACTCTCCCTCTGTTAATGCAGCCTAGGACTTTGTTGGCATTTTTGGCTGCTGCCGCACACTGCTGGCTCCTATTTAAATGGTTATCCAAGGTCCCTCTCACAGTTACTACTATTGAGCCAAGTACCACCTATTCTATACCTGTGCATTTGGTTTTTCTTGCCTAAGTGTAAGACTTTACTTTTCTCTACATTGAATTTCATTTTATTAGATAGGGCCCAGTGTTCAAGTCTGTCGAGATCCTTCTGGATCTTCAGCCAATCTTCTAAAATGTTTGCTATTTGACCCCCAGCTTGGTGTCATATGCAAATTTGATGAGTTCCCCTTCTACCGGTCGTCCTCAAGTTACGACCACAACTGAGCCCAAAATTTCTATTGCTAAGTGAGACATTTGTTAAGTGAATTTTCCCCATTTTACAACCTCTCTTGTCACAGTTGGTAAGCGAACCACTGCAGTTTAGTAATACGGTTGTCAAGTGAATCCGGCCTCCCCGTTGACTTTGCTTGTTAGAAGGTCGCAAAAGGGGGACGCTGCAACCGTCATAAATATGAACCCATTGCCAAGCATCGTGACCATGGGGATGCTGCAACAGTCATAAGTGTGAAGAACAGTCATAAGTCACTTTTCCCAGTGCCACTATAACTTTGAACGGTCACTAAATGAACTGTTGTAAGTCAAGGACTGCCTGTATCCCCTCATTTAGATTATTTAAGAAGATTTTCAGAAATCCAAGGTATGGCCTCCTGCAAATGTAACAGGATTACAATTCCCAGGATTCATGCCATAATGTCCTCCCCAGTTCTCCCACCACATCGGACTAGTTCCGTAGCTTTTTCCAAGGTGCCATCCACTTACGGCATTTCCTCCGGCAACACGTCTGCCAGGATGTTGATTGAGTCGGTCTTGGCTTTTGAAGTTGGGGCCGCAGCTAGCAGGATCTTCAACAGAGCTATCTGAAGCAGGGAAGGAGATTATCAATGCAAAACTAGACTTTAAAACAGGGGTCTCCAAACAAGGCCACTTTAAGACTTGTGGACTTCAACGCCCAGAATTCCTCAGCCAGCCTAACTTGGCCATTTTAAGACTTGTGGACCAATTCCCAGAATTCCTCGGCGGGCCAAACTTGTCCACTTTAAGACCAGGGGTGGGTTCTGGTTTTCTTTGCTGCCAGTTCGCTCCTTGACGCACCGCGCGGGCTAAAAAACCAACTTCTGCGCATGCGCAGAAGCAAAAAACAGCTTCTGTGCATGCGCAGAAGCAAAAAACGACGGCGGTGCCTACTGCGCTGCCGAGAGAGCCGGTTCAGGGGCGTGGCAGGCCCTGGGTCGCTGCCAGTTCCAGTGACCCAGGCCGCCAAGTTCCATAGAACCAATCCGAACCAGGAGGAACCCACCCAAGTTTAAGACTTGTGGACCAACTCCTAGAATTCCCCAGCCGGCCAAATGTGGCCACTTTAAGACTTATGGACTTCAACTCCCAGAATTCCTCAGCCATACTGGGGAATTCAGAAAGCTGAGGTCCTCGCATCTTCCTGTATGGCTGTCTGAGGAATTCTGGGAGTTGAAGTCCACAAGTCTTAAAATGGCCAGGTTTGGAACCCCCCCCAAGAAATAATGCAAAACATTTACAAACTACCGAAACATTCAAATTAATAGAAGGGGTCTCAGCCTAATCAAAGAGATTTGTTGCACATTGCTGTCTGTGGAACCAGGATTAATTGATACTACAGGTAGATCTTGGCTTATGACGGCAGTCGAGCCCAAAATTTCCGCTGCTAAAGAATACATTTGTCAAATGAGTTTTGCCCCATTTACGACTTTTCTTGCTACGGTTGTTAAGTGAATCGCTGCACTTGTTAGGTTAGGAACATGGACATTAAGTGAATCTGGCTTCCCCATTGACGTCGCTCGTCAGAAGGTCGCAAAAGGGGATCATGTGACCCTGGGACATCGCCACCGTCATAAATACGAGTCGGTTGCCAGGCGGATGAATTTTGATCACATGACCATGGGGATGGTCACACTTTTTCACACACACAACCATTGCGGCATCCCCACGTTGACATGATCAAAATTCGGACACTTGGCAACTGGCTCTTACTTATGACGGGGTCACGTGATCCCCTTTTGCGACCTTCCGACAAGCATACTCAACGAGGAAGCCAGATTCACTTCACAACGAGGGCAGTGCAGGGATTCACTTAACAACGGTGGCAAGAAATGTTGTAAAACAGGTCAATACTCATTCAACAACTGTCTCGCTTAGCGCATAGAAAATTCTAGCTTCAATCGTGGTCGTAAGTCGAGGACTACCTGTATTAAGGAAACATAATAATCCTAACTCTGATTGTGGGAACATCCCACAAACTTTACATCGTATTGTGAGGAATTGCCCCCTCAGAAAGTTGCCTGGATCGCTGCAAGTTGCCTGGATCGCTATCACCTTGAGGGTAGTGCTGTCCAATAGTTAAAGGATCTAGATATCCTAGATAGCCATAGGTTTAGTTACCCCAGTAAATGCCGACACTTAATTTTATTCATAATTTTATTTATCACTCATACTGTGTGTTTTTAAAAAATAATTCACTGCTCCGGTGTTTCATATTGTGAGACACATTTTCTAGATTGCTTCTGTGTATTATGCTACATTTTGCTCCGCGCCACGAAATAAAATAAAAAATAAATAAAACAGGCGCAGAGCCAACACTCACCATGTACTGCGGCAGGTTATACAACATGGCTTGATAAAGGATCTCACAGGGTGTCTCCTGCACTTCCTCTTCCCCCTGAAGTGACAGAACAGGTGCAAAACAATCGGAATGGAGCTGGAAGGGTCCTTGGAGGTCTACTAGTCCAACCCATTGCTCAAGCAGGAAGCTTTATACCAGTGATGGCGAACCTTTTTTTTTTCCTCGGGTGCCAAGAGAGTGCGTGCGTGTGCGATAGCACGCACGCAAGCGCGTGCCCACACCCATAATGCAATGCCCTCCCCCATGCATGCGCGCACAACCCCCACGCACTGCCCCCATGCACGCAGATCTCACTGAAGCCTTCGGACTCTGTGGTTGGCGAAAAATGGGCCCAGTGGGCCTACCGGAAGTTCGGAAAAGAACTTCCGGTAGGCCCGTTGGGCCGTTTTTCGCCCCCCCCCCAGGCTTCAGGAAAGCCTCCTGAAGCCTGGGGAGGGCGAAAACGGTCTCCCCCCACCCTCCGGAAGGCCGAAAATCAGCTGGCCAGAGCGCACATGCGTGCTGGAGCTGACATAGGGCAATGCCTCACGTGCCCTCAGATATGGCTCCGCGTGCCACCTGTGGCACGTGTGCCATAGGTTCGCCATCATGGCCCTAGACCATTTCAGAAAAATGATTGTCCAGTCTTCTCGAGCAAAACGCGTACTTCCGTCGCAATGTTCCAGGCCCTTAATCATCTTAGTTTAATCATCTTAATCATCTTCTCTGCACCTTGTCCAAAGTCTGATTTGTAATGTGGTGACCAAAACTGGATGCAATATTCCAGGTGTGGCCTTACTAAATTATATTACTGAGCTGCAAAGGGAATCAGAATAGAGTTGTAAGGGACCTTGGAGGTCTTCTAGACCAACCCCCTGCTTAGGCAGGAAACCCTACACTACTTCAGACAAATGATTGTCCAACATCTTCTTAAAAGCCTCCAGTGATGGAACACCCACAACGTCTGGTGGCAAGCTGTTCCACTGATTAATTGTTCTCACTGTCAGGAAATTTCTCCTTAATTCCCCGTTGCTTCTCTCCTTGGTTAGTTTCCACCCATTGCTTCTTGTCCTGCTTTCAGGTGCTTTGTGGCAGCCCCTCAAATATTGGACGACTGCTATCATGTCTCTCCGAGTCCTTCTTTTCATTAAATTAGACATGCCCAATTCCTGCAACCGTTCTTCATATGTTTTAGTCTCCAAGGAGAGAACAGACAGAACAAATTATCATAGCAGAGCAAACAAGAAGATACAGGAAGTCCTTGACCTACGACCATCCATTTAATGAGCATTTGAAGTTACGACACTGAAAAAAATGACTTCCAATTGGTCCTCATGTTTACGACTGTCGCAGCATCAAAAATCAAACTTCAGGCGCTCTGCAACTCTGTGTTTACGACAGTTGCAGGGTCCAGGGGTCACATGATTCCCACTTGCAACCTTTCCAGCCGGCATCCAACAAGCAAAGTCAAATGGGAGGAGCCAGATTTGCTTAACGGCCAGATGATTCAGTTAACAACTGCAGGGATTCACTCAACAACCCTGGCGGGAAAAGTCATAAAATCGGGCTGCTTCGCTCAGCCATGGGATTTCTGATTCCAATCAATGGTCGTAAATCGAGGACCAGGAGGTGAAAAAGCTGCAGCTGAATGGGATAGCCGATGAGAGATTCTTACCAAAGAGATGGGACACTTTTCCATTTCTTTCTCATTCTTGATCTGCACTTCGGCGACCGAGATATATTTGTGCTGAGGAGAAGATGGGAACAACAGGAATCACACACACACGCACACACATCAAAATGTCTTGGAGGAAATTTAGTTAAAATCCAACGACTTTTAACAATTGAAAATATGAGCCAGTTTGCTCCAGTGGTTAAGGCAACAAGCTAAAAAGTGAGAGACTGGGAGTTCTAGTTTTGACTTAGGCATGAAAGCCGGCTGGGTGACTTTGGGCCAATCACCGGGAGACTGTGAGTTCTAGTCCCGCCTTAGGCACGAAAGCCGGCTGGATGACTTTGGGCCAATCACCAGGACATTGTGAGTTCTAGTCCTGCCTAGTGCATGAAAGCCGGCTGGGTGACTTTGGGCCAATCACAAGGAGACTGTGAATTCTAGTCCCACCTTAGGCACGAAAGCCAGCTGGGTGAGTCTGGGCCAATCACTAGGAGACGGTGAGTTCTAGTCCCGCCTTAGAGATTGTCACAATGTGAATAATTGCCAGTTGTGCATCTCTACTGTTTTCTAAGGTTTATTTCTAATCAAGCAGACATGTGATATGTTTTACTACGCATGCATGCATTCCAGAAGTTTTGTCTACTCCCACTTCCCTTCTTCTTCGATGCCTGCCGAAGGCAGACATGAATCCATTAGCTGAGAAGATGTAGCTTATTAAGGGTTTATTTTTGTTACTTTTGTACCAAAATAAATATTTTGTTAATTAGATTTGAATCTCGGTTTTATTTTCTAAGTACGAATGACTTCAAGGAAGCAAGATCCTAAGATCGCCTCTGGTAGGAAAATTCCTATCTGGCAGAGATGAAAGACGGCTGATTGTTTTGAGCAAATTTGGAAGAGGAAGGAGTTTAGGTATGTTTGAGCTTGAGTTGTTTATAAGAAATAATGAAGTTGGGATATAAATAAATAAAAACAATATAAATAAAATGCCCCCAAATCCTCCTACAGAGATTGCAGAATCTCCACGCGAGAAAAGCAGAATTCATAGCTAAAGCCAAGTGCTTATTGAAATATTTCTCAACCAGTGGTGGGATTCAGCCGGTTCGGGCCAATCGGTAGTTAAATTGCTGGCTGGCCCCTCCCCTTTCAGGAGTCCCCATGCGCCCCATTTTGGCTCCCAGGTAAGTGCAGGGAGGCCTACTAGGCCCAAAACGGGGCACGGGAAGGGCATGCCCCCCTCTGCAGCCCGTTTTTGCTCTCAGGGGGTGCAGGAGGCTGAGTGCTGCCTGTCACACCCCCTAGCCATGCCCACCCAGCCGGTCATTAGGGAAGAGAAGCTGTTGTTAATTATTTGAATGCCACCACTGTATCTCAACCCTGCCTGCTTTAAGGTGGGTGGACTTCAGTAGTGGGGTCTAAAACCCTTAACTACCGGTTTGCGTGCGCACTTGTGCGCGTGCAATGCTTCTGTGCATGCGCAGAAGCATTCCGGGCAGGTGGGCGGAGCTCCCGCCACCAGCACTACCGGTTCTAAGAACCGGGCCGAACTGGGAGCAACCCACCGCTGGTGGACCTCAACTCCCAAAATTCACCCACCTTAAAGCAACCAAGGTTGAAATATAACTGGTTTATTGCCAAATATCTGCCTTACCTCTTTCAGAGTCTTCACACTTTCATGGATCGGGCATGGTAAACCCACTAAGGTCTCTGTATCCCTGGAAGGGTGATCAGAAGAGGCAGGAAGGAAGGAAGAAGAAAAAGAGAAATTAAGGACCAAATACATCCTTTCTTCTTCCAGGTTTTGGATGACATTTTCACAAGGCCCTCTTTGCAAGAACGGTTTATCCATCAATCTTTCCTTTCCAGTTTTACCGTACTGCATTTTGACACTGGAAAAGCTACCAGGAAAAGGGAACGGAGACCGTATTGTACATATAAATGTTTCACATATGCTTAACGCGGGCTCTTCAATAGCGCAATTTGAGCGCCCCGGATGGAGGTCTCTAGAAAACGCCCCCAATCTGGATTTAGAGAAGGGTGCTAGAATTGCAATATCTAGAACCGGAGGAAGCCGCTGAAGTCAGGTCCAGATTGGAAAGTGTAAATGCGGTCAGGGGCAGAAAGAGAAAGGGAGAGAAAGCAGATGGATGGATGGATCTTTGCAGAAGGGTTACTAAACCGGTGGGCTCCCTGGTGCTCTCTGGTTTTCTTGCAGACGTTTCATGACCCAACCACGGAACATCATCAGTGGTAGAAAGGAGTGGGCTTTGAAGAATGGAGGAGGAAGAGGAGAAGGACTGCGGGGTTCTTGGTGCTGAGTTGGCTGTTTTCTTGCAGACGTTTCGTGACCCAACTAGGTAACATCATCAGTGCTAGAAGGGAGGAGGGCTTGCTCTCTTGTTATATACGGGTGGCTTGCCTGTCACTGTTGGTTGACTTCTGGAGGGTATCAGTTCCCTGAAGGTAATTTTACACCTATAAAAGGCCAGATATGAACCCTCACACTGCACCCAGCAGTGAAAATTGTACAGCCCTGGACCCCTACTCCCTCGTTTGCAGAATCTGTTCAAAGCTATGATGACAAGACCCAAATTAATAATTGTGGCTCAGGGTTGAAATGAGGGGTCTTTGGTGCTCTCTGAGCTTGGTTGGTTTCTTGCAGACATTTCATGACCCAACTAGTAACGTCATCAGAAGGGAGGAGGGTTTGTGGAGAGGAGGAGGAGGAAGTGGGGAGTGGGACTGTGGGATCCTTGGTGCCCTCTGAGCTTGGGTTGTTTTTTTGTAGACGTGTTGTGACCCAAACTAGGTAACTTCATCACCCCACAGTCCTCCTCCTCCATTCCACAACCCCACTCACTCCCTTCTAACACTGATGGTGTTACCTAGTTGGGTCATGAAATGTCTGCAAGAAAACAACCAAGCTCAGAGAACCAAGGACCCCCCACAGACCTTCCCTTCCCTTTCCTTTCCTTTCCTGGAGTTGAAGTCCACCCACCTTAAAGCAGGCAGGCTTGAGGAAATTGGTTTATTGCCAAATATCTGCCTTATCTCTTTCAGAGTCTTCCTTCCTTCCTTCCCTCCTTTCCTTTCCTTTCCTTTCTCCTTCTCCTCCCTCCCCCTTTATTCCTTCTCCTTTCTCTTCCTCCTCCTCCTCTCCACAAACCACCCTCCCTTCTAGCACTGATGATGTTACCTAGTTGGGTCATGAAATGTCTGCAAGAAAACAACCAAGTTCAGAGAGTACCAAGGACCCCTCAAAACCCAGATTTTTCCATTTAGCCAGCAATGCATTGAACGCCCGATACGTAAATTAAAGTTTGTACTTAAGAGGTGAAAAATCAGCCTCCAAGGGCCTCCGTCTACTCACTGCCCAAGTGTGAATCCAATGAATTTGTTCCTGCTTGTCTCCAGGAAATGTTCTATGTCTTTCTGTCTGGAAGACACAAAGTGGTTGTGTCACAGACAATGAGGGAGGGAGGGAGGGAGGGAGGGAGGGAGGGAGGGAGAGAGGGAGAGAGAGAGAGAGAGAGAGAGAGAGAGAGAGAGAGAGAGAGAGAGAGAGAGAGAGAGAGAGAGAGAGAGAGAGAGAGAGAGAGAGAGAGAGAGAGAGAGGGAAGAAAACACACAGAGAGAAGACAGAACAAAAGTACAAATTTTGAGAAGACTTTGTAGCATCATGCCAATTCTGGATTAGTGGTTGCTTTTTCAGCCACTTTGAGTGCATCCGAAGACTTATAGACAGTCTTTGATTTACAAACAGTTCATTTAGTGACTGATCGACGTTAGAATGGCACTGTGAAAAAGTCTGACCCGTTTTCAGACTTACGACCATTGCAGCGTCCCCGCGGTCACATGACTGAATGTCAGACACTTGGCAACTAACTCATATTTACGACGGTGGCAGAGACCCCCTTATGTGACCTTCTGCCAAAGCAAAGTCAACGGAGAAGCCAGATTCACTTAACAACCGTGTTACTAAGTTAAACACTGCAGTGATTCCCTTAACAACTCTGGCAAGAAAAGTCGTAACATGGGGCAAAACTCGCTTAACAACCGTCTCACTTAGCAACAGAACATTTTGGGTTTCAATTGCGGTCGTAAGTCGAGGCTTACCTTTATTCTAAATATTAGCTACAGGGCAGTTTACAGGGGTAACGTCTTGCTGTCACTACTTTTGCGCAATTGCCAAAATTTAATCTGAGGACCTTCCACATTATTTTGGATGTCAACAACTTGCCTTTCGCTTTTATTTAATCTCTTTGCAAAAGATCTGCTGTATCTATTATTATTTTAACCAAACTGGTTGGGGAATTCTGGGAGTTGAAGTCCACAAGACTTCAAAGTCACCAAGGTTGGACATCCCTAATCTACTGGCAAGACCAAGTTAGTGAAAGAGGAAATTTCCAGTAAAATGTTAAGTGGCACCTGCAGAATTTACTACGATCAATTCATCTCGGGTGAGAGATGCCACTCAGATCTTCCAGGGAGTGCCAATCTTCTCCTTGCCTCTATGGTCGTCTACTCAACCTGGGTTGATATGAGGGCTGAAAAACAGGAACTGTGAGAGGGACCTTGGTGTCTTAGTGGAAGATCACTTAAAATATGAGCTAGCCGTGTGCGGCAGCAGCCAAAAAAGCTAATACAATCCTTGGTTGTATAAACAGAGCCACAGAATCAAAATCATGTGAAGTATTAGTGCCACTTTATAAAGCCTTAGTAAGGCCACACCTGGAATACGGCATCCAGTTTCGGTCACCACATTACAAAAAAGAGGTTGAGACTTTGGAAAAAGTGCAAAGGAGAGCAACTAGGATGATTAAAGGCCTGGAGACAAAAACATATGAAGAACGACTGCAGGATTTGGGTTTGGCCAGTCTAGAGAAAAGAAGGACTAGGGGTGACATGACAATATTTGAGGGGCTGCCACAAAGAAGAGGGGGGGTGTCAACCTATTCTCCAAAGCACCTGAAGGCAGGACAAGAAGCAACAGATGGAAACTCATCAAGGAGAGAAGCAACCTGGAACTAAGGAGAAACTTCCTAACAGTGAGAACAATTAACCAGCGGAACAGCCTGCCACCAGAAGTTGTGGGTGGCTCTAACACTGGAGGTTTTTAAGAAGAGACTGGACAGCCACTTGTCTGAAATGGTGTAGGGCAGGGGTCCCCAAACTTGGCAACTTTAAGACTTGTGGACTTCAACTCCCAGAATTCTCTGGGAGAATTCTGGGAGTTGAAGTCCACAAGTCTTAAAGTTGCCAAGTTTGAAGACCTCTGGTGTAGGGTTTCCTGCTTGAGCAGGGGGTTGGACTAGAAGACCTCCGAGGTCCCTCCCAGCTCTATTCTGACTCTGAAATAGCAACCATTTCATATATTGACCACAAGGGGGCTCTTCGGGGGTAGAAGACGACCTACGGGGAGACGATACCTGACTTTGGGGGCCCATGGAAGGCCCTTTGGGAAGGAGACCTTATCCACAGGTGGGCATGGAACCGGTCCAGCTTGGACGACGGTGCCCCTTTCCAAGAGGTCCAGCTCGCTTTCCAGCCCGCTCTCCATGTCATCGGCCTCCTCTTCATCCACCACGGCCTCCTCGTTCTTGAAAGGGTCCCTCTCGTTATAAATATCTAGACTGTTCTGTTTCATCAAAGGCTGCAGCGAAGAAAGCAAGAGAGGAACGGACATGGCAGAAGAACCTCCTCTTCTGGTAGGAGGTCTCCGGGACTCCTTGCAACCTTCTACCGGAAGGCCCACCGATGCTTTTGGGGAAGAAGAGGACTTGGCGGGAAAACTGGAAAGTCGAGGGACAGAGCTCAGCCAAAGCCTAAAAGAGGAGGAATCATCTCACCCCAATGGGATGGGCCCACCCCATCTGTGCCAGCAGAAGATATAGGGCAGCGGTGGCGAACCTTTTTCTCTCGGCGTGCCAAAAATAGGCGCGCGCACACCCACCAGCGCTCCCGCGTGCCACTACCCAAAATGCAATGCGCACCCCCCCTGCGCATGCGCACCCACACCTACATGCACGCGCCTGCACCACGCACGCGCCCGCACCGCGCATGCGCACATCTACTGCGCACGTGTAACCGCCCCCCTCCTCCTCCTGCTCCAAGCCTCGCACTCCGGGCACAAGCCGGAACGTGAGGCTGACAGCAGAAGGAGGAGGGAGCGGTTACGCGAGCCGCCCAGCCTGCGCAACCGCCCCCTTCTCCTGCTCCAAGCCTCGCACTCCGGGCACCAGCATCGTCCGGCACCGCCGCCTTCGCCATGGCTGGACACGCCGCTGCTGCCCTGCGGGCGAGGCGGGTGGCGGCGGTCAGGGCTCACCTACGAGGCAGGCGCCGGCAGGATTAACGCGCATGGGAGGGAAGGAGAGAGCGCTACTGCCACCGCTGAAACTTCCAAGCCGGGCGGGAGCTCAAAAACGCCCGCTGCTGCATCCCTGCCATTCTCCCTGCCATTCAAGCGGCCGAAGGAGCCCCGGAGCGCCGACGTTGCCCTCCGTCTCGGTCTCCTGCCGCCACCGCCAGCTGCAGCCTTCCCAGCAGGTGGGCGCGCAGGGGAGGGATCGCGGAGCAGAGACACCCGGCGAGCGGTGCGAGAGGCGCAGGGATGCCAGAAGTGGCATCGGCGGAAGCAAGCTCCTGCCCGCATCTCCCGCCCGCCTCTTGCCTTAAACCACCGGGCGCCTCTGCTCCGCGACCCCTTCCACGTGCGCCCACCTGCTGGGAAGGCTGCAGCTGGCGGTGGCGGCAGGAGACCGAGACGGAGGGCAACGTCGGCGCTCCGGGGCTCCTTCGGCCGCTTGAATGGCAGGGAGAATGGCAGGGATGCAGCCTGTGCAACCGCCCCCTTCTCCTGCTCCAAGCCTCGCACTCCGGGCACCAGCCGGAACGTGAGACTGGCAGGAGAAGGAGGAGGGGCGGTTGCGCAGGCTGGGCGGCTCGCGTAACCGCTCCCTCCTCCTTCTCCTGCCAGTCTCACGTTCCGGCTGGTGCCCGGAGTGCGAGGCTTGGAGCAGGAGAAGGGGGCGGTTGCGCAGGCTGGGCGGCTCGCGTAACCGCTCCCTCCTCCTTCTCCTGCCAGTCTCACGTTCCAGCTGGTGCCCGGAGTGCGAGGCTTGGAGCAGGAGAAGGGGGCGGTTGCGCAGGCTGGGCGGCTCGCGTAACCGCTCCCTCCTCCTTCTCCTGCCAGCCTCACGTTCCGGCTGGTGCCCGGAGTGCGAGGCTTGGAGCAGGAGAAGGGGGCGGTTGCGCAGGCTGGGCGGCTCGCGCAACCGCCCCCTCCTCCTTCTGCTCCAAGCCTGGCACTCCGGGCAGAAGCAGGAACATGAGGCTGGCAGCAGAAGGAGGAGGGAGCGGTTACACGAGCCGCCCAGCCTGCGCAACCGCCCCTCCTCCTTCTGCTTCGGGTAGCTCTAGCAGCTCTGCACATGCGCGCCAGAAACCCGGAAGTAGAATGTGCCGGACCCGTGGCGTGCCAGCCGAAATGGCTCCGCGTGCCACCTGTGGCACGCGTGCCATAGGTTCGCCACCACGGGTATAGGGTCTCCTGCCTGAGCAGGGGGTTGGACTAGAAGACCTCCAAGGTCCCTTCCAATCCTGTGAAGTGGGCTGGGCTGACAGAGAGGGACTGGCCCAAAGTCACCAAGCTGGCTTTACGCCTAAGGCAGGACTAGAACTCCCCATCTCCTGGTGATTGGTTCAAAGTCTCCCAGCCGGCTTTCGGGCCTAAGATGGGACTAGAACTCCCCATCTCCTGGTGATTGGTTCAATGTCACCCAGTCAGCTTTTGTGCCTAAGGCGGGACTAGAACTCCCCATCTCCTGGTGATTGGTCCAAAGTCACCCAGCCGGCTTTCGTGCCTAAGGCGGGACTAGAACTCACCGTCTCCTGGTGATTGGTTCAAAGTCACCCAGCCGGCTTTCGTGCCTAAGGTGGGACTAGAACTCCCCATCTCCTGCTTTAAGCACTAGGCCAAACTGCACCTTGTGTATATGGAAAGAACGGGGGAGACAAGACTTGTCTTGACAACATAAAACTCCCAGGCCATGCAAGGGGAGGCCCTTGGAGACATACTTTTGCAATTTTCACAGTGGATTAAAAACTACACCCAGCCCAGCCCGAGTCTCAAATTTTTCCGAAATGTATGGATAGCCAATCATTCTTGTCCCATGCCTGCAAAGCAAGAAGGATGGATAAGTTGACTTATCAATCAAAACAGGAAAGAGGAAGGGAAGGAAATGGAGAACTTTCTGCATTTCTGACCCCCAGATAAAGCCAAAACCTCTCGTACCCTTCGACTCCGGTGTCCCCGTTTCTGCGCCGGCGGCTGCGGCTGTTCCCCCAACTCGGCGGTGTAGGCTGGAGGGGAGGCCGCCCGCATGTTACGCATGACCAGGATGCTGTCTTCTGGCAAGGGGGGCAGCCCCAGATCTTGTCGCTTCTTCACCTTCATCGCTTGGAGGGTATTGAAGCCGCCTAGAGTGAACTGCAAAAGGGAGGCCATCTAGATGCAGGGCTCTCCAACCTTGGCAACTTTAAGACTTGTGGACTTCAACTCCCAGAGTTCCACAGCCAGTGGAACTCTGGGAGTTGAAGTCCACAAGTCTTAAAGTTGCCAAGGTTGGAGACCCCTGATCTAGAGACCAGTGACTCTCCATTTCCGTAGATTCGTTTTAGCTCAGCGTTGACCTGTGAAGTCTGAACTGGGCTATCTTCTTGCAGACATTTTAAGACCCAACTAGGAAACATCATCAGTGCTGAAAGGCAGTGGGTTTTGCTCACTGTTAAACTACTGCACTCCTATCCACCCTGTTAGGGCAAGCCACTTGTACATAAATAGAGAGCAAACCCCATCCCCTTCTAGCACTGATGATGTTCCCTAGTTGGGTCATGAAACGTCTGCAAAAAAACAAGTTCAGAGAGGAACCCATAGTCCTTCTTTGTCACGATGTGAATATTGTCAGTTGTGTGTCTATGCAGGGTGATACACCCCTATCTAATATTATGGTACATTCCAATATAAGCAGAACACATGATATGATGTGTACGCATGTCTACATTCCTAATCCACCATTATTTTTCTTCTGCCCTAGCTCTTGACCTGAACGGTCGTGTTTCTTAGCAAAGATGTAATTATTCAGGATTTATTGTTTTTGTACTGAAATAAATATTTTCTATTAGACTTTAATCTCGGTTTTATTTCTAACTGCCTGAATTCCAAGTATAAAGATTCAAATGTCGCCTCTACGAGAATATTCTTCCCTTAACATTCTTCTCCTGTTTCTCCTCCCCCTCTTCCTCCTGCACAAACCCCTCTCCTCCCCAACACTGATGGTGTTCCCTAGTTGGGTCATGAAACGTCTGGAAAAAAAACCCAATCAAATTCAAAGAGGACACCACAGTCCTTCTCCTCCAGTTTTTCCTTCTCCTCCTCCTCCTCCACAAACCTCTCTCCTCATCTACCACTGATGATGTTCCCTAGCTGGGTCATGAAACGTCGGCTCTTCCCATCGAAGCCCTACCACCACGGAAAGAGAGAAGCTCACACACCACAAGGACCTTCCAGAGCAAGAGCAGAACTTTCTTCATGGGGAAATGCGGAGAATGCTCGCTGCAGAATTTGGTTACCATCGTCAGCAGCAAGAGCCCAAACGGTTCTTCGCTGTGGATCGGATAACCTGCCAGAAGAAGTTTGAAAAGTCAAATCGGGGTGGGGGGTGGGGGGATAGGAGAAGTTGAGTTGTGGGTGTCATCAGCAGCTTGGCAAAACCCAGCTTTGTGTCTACGTAAGAGAAACCCAGAAGTTTTAAAAAAATAAACAGAATTTTTGGCGGGGTGTCATCAAAGGAGAGTGAATTGATCCCCAATTATTGCATGTGGCATCGGAGGTTGCAAAGGGCTAAGAACGAAGAGTGAGTGAGAGAGAGAGAGAGAAGAGAGAGAGAACAGAGAGGAGAGAGAGAAGAAAGAGAGAGAAAGAGAGAAGAGAGGGAGAAGAGAGAGAAGGGAGAGGAGAGAGAGAGAAGAAAGAGAGAGAAAGAGAGAAGAGAGGGAGAAGAGAGAGAGAAAGGAGAGGAGAGAGAGAGAGAAGGGAGAGAAGAGAAGAGAGAGAGAGAAGAGAAAGAAGAGAGAGGAGAGAGAGAGAAGAGAGAGAGAGAAGGGAGAGGAGAGAGAAGAGAAAGAAAAAAGAAAGATGAGAGAGAGAAGAAAGAGAGGAGAGAGAAAGGGAAGAGGGAGTGAAGAGAGCAAGCGAGAGTCATATATAAATCTATATTCTATCTAGTAGTTTAGTGTAGCACATACAGGTAGTTCTCAACTTACAATAATTCATTTAGTGACCGTTCAACTTATGACAGCAATTTGATCGTTTTTCACACTTACGAAAGTTGCAGGATTCTCATGATCCAAATTCAGATGCTTGGCAACTGGCATGTACTTGTGTTGGTTGCAGGGTCACGTGATCCCCTTTCGAGACCTTTCGACAAGCAAAGTCAACGGGGAAGCCGGATTCGCTTAACAGCCGTGACACAAACTTAACCACGGCAGTGATTCACTGAATAACCGTGGCAAGAAAGGTCGTAAAAAGGAGGAAAATTTACTTAACAACTGTCTCGCTTAGCAACAGAACTTTGGGGCTCAATTGTGGTCGTAAATCGAGGACTGCCTGTAATTCAAACACGTAAAAGTACACAAGCTAGCAAAATAGCCATTTGACCCCTGAAATCATACTATAAATATGTAGAGTTTTATCTAGTCCAGGGGTGTCAAACTCAAGGCCCATAGGCCATATGTGGCGCCTGGAAATAGCAAAGGACTGGCTCGCAGTGCCTCTGGCAGCCAAAATGGGGCACGGGGGGGCATGCGCGGCCCCTGCATGGCCCATTTTTGTCCCGGATAGCCTCCTGCAGCACTTTGCCAGCCAAAATGGGCGGTGCGGTGGTTATGTGCGGCCCCCACAGCAGGGGTGGGTTCTAACTTACCTCACTTCCTTCTGCGCTGTGTGGCTGCGCGCGCATGCGCAGTGCTGAAAACTCGGCTTCTGCGCATGCGCAGAAGCAAAAATTAGCTTCCAAAAACAAGATGACAGCGCCCACAGACCGGCACCGACAGAACCGGCTCCGTGATGTCATCACCAGTTTACTAACGGTTCTAAAGAACCGGTTAGAACAGGTAGGAACCCACCTCTGCCCCACAACCCCCCGTTTTGGCCGGCAGAGTTCTGCAGGAGGCTGTCCAGACTGAAAACGGGCCACATGAGGACCGCACATTGTCCCCCCACGCCCCGTTTTGGCTGCCAGAGGCACCGCGGGCTGGTCTTTTGCTACGGCCCCTCCACACCCCGTTTTGGCTGGCAGGGGGCTGCAGGTTGCGTCCGTTCCGTCTCCTCCACACCCCCGGCCGGTCCGCGAAGGAGAACTACAAGGCCGATCCGGCCCTCGAAGGAGTCCAGTTTGACACCCCTGAGCTTGGTGTAGCATATATACTGTATTATTTGAAAATAAATTCTATGCTGGACCAGACCAGCCGACTTTTCCTTGTAATTCCGAGAACTTTAAAAAAGCAAAAATTGAATCTGAACAGAGCAAGGAGGCATAGTGTGTGTGTGTGTGTGTGTGTGTGTGTGTGTGTGTGTGTGTGTGTGCGTGTATTGGTTTTGTGTGTTGCCGTAACCTACTCAGCTCAGCCCTGAATATCTCTCGGGACGCCGTCCACTTCGGAGGGTCAGTCTCCATTTCCACTCGGACATTCTCCACCATCAGGTACATGACGCTCAAAATCACCCTGGAAATAAATCCCAAAATAAGCTGCAGTTAGTCCTTGACTTACGACCGTTTCATTTAGTGACCATTCGAAGTTACAACACCGCGGGAAAAAAGTGACTTAGGACCGTTTTTTCACACTTATTGACCGTTGCAGCGGTCCCTCGTGGTCACGTGATCAAAATTAGCCCGCTCGGCAACTGACTCACACTTACGACAGTTGCAGTGTCATATGATCCCCTTTGGCAACCTTCTGACAAGCAAAGTCGGATTCGCTTAACGACCGTGTTACTAACTGAACGGCACTGATTCACTTAACAACTGTGGCAAGAAAAGTTGTCACATGGGGCAAAACCATTAATTAGCAACAGTCTCGCTTAGCAACGGAACTGGTCATATACATCAAGGACTACCTGTAATTTTATTGCAAAAGTCGCTTAGCAACTGCCTTGCCCAGCAACGGAGATTTTGGGGGGCGGACTCCACCGCGGTCGTAAGTCGAGGACTACCTGTGAAGGGAAGAATCACGCTCGGACTAACTCACCTGAGTTCGGTGCTGTCCGCTAGAGAGATCGCCGGCTTCCTCAGGGCGCTGCTACGGGCCTCGGTGTTGCTAAAAAACAGGGGAAAACAGTCAAAAGTTGTGGGTCTCTTGTCTTTGCAAATATGAGGTGGGAAAAAAGATCCCTAGCCATGAACCGGCTGCGTATAGATGATCTCTAGGAGCCAAACATGACAAGGGAATCTCTTTTGGATTGGGCTTCAGCCTTAGCCAATGGAACAATAATAAAAAATGTGGGTTTATTTTTCCTGTTCTTGGGGCATTCGGCCTTCATGAGATCTAGTGTTATGCATAAACCTTTTCTTGCAAGGTTGCAGTGAGATGCATGGTCTCCTTTTCCATCGCCAATGTGACTCCAAATGTGGGTGATTTTATTTTTAATAGCAGTGTCCACTATCTTCCCCCAAGAAGAGGTCAAGCTGGCAGACCGAGACTTTCCTAGATCTCCCCCTGAGGACTTCTTAAAAATAGGAGTTACGCTGCTCACCTTTCATTCCTCACCTACAGAGATTGTTAGAATATCTCCACTTTAAGTTCTGGTTAGATGGCATTAAGGCCCAGTTATTACTGTATAACACAGTATGATGTCTACGGAGCTTCTCCGTCCTCCAGGGTTGTCCCAAAGCTGCTTTTTTTTCAAGAGGCAACTGGGCTTTCTGGTTTTTCTCTGAAGACGTTTCGCTTCTCATCCAAGAAGCTTCCTCAGTTTTGACTGAACGGTGGAGGATGGAAGGATTTATAGTCCTTGCAGACAGCTGGTCATTTGCATCCTTTTAGAGGGTAATTGAGGCCACTTGAAGTTGGAGGGAGGGCACAGATAAACCTCCAAGTGGCCTCAATGACCCTCTAAAAGGATGCAAATGACCAGCTGTCTGCAAGGAGTATAAATCCTTCCATCCTCCACCGTTCAGTCAGAACTGAGGAAGCTTCTTGGATGAGAAGCAAAATGTCTTCTGGGAATGGAAGGATTTATACTCCTTGCAGACAGCTGGTTATTTGCATCCTTTTAGAGCAGGGGTTCCCAAACTTGGCAACTTTAAGACTTGTGGAGTTGAAGTCCACAAGTCTTAAAGTTGCCAAGTTTGAAGACCTCTGTTTTAGAGGGTCGTTGAGGCCACTGGGAGGTTTGTCTGTGTCCTCAGGGTCACACCTGAGTAGTGCAAATGGGGGTGGAACAAAAGGAGTGTGCAATTCCTAGAAGGCTCCACACCCATTTACACCACTCAGGTGACCCTGAGGACACAGAGAAACCTCCAAGTGGCCTCAACGACTCTCTAAAAGGATGCAAATGACCAGCTGTCTGCAAGGAGTATCCATCCTTCCGTTCCCCACCATCCAGTCAGAGCTGAAGAAGTTTCTTGGATGAGAAGCGAAACGTCTTCAAAGAAAACACCAGAAAGTCCAGTTGCCTCTTAAAAAGCACATTTAGGAGATAGTCTTTGACTTACGACCGTAATAGGGAGCAGAATTTTCATTCCTAATCAAAGAGGTTCTTAAATGAGTCATGCCCGATTATACATTGCAGGTTTTTTTTTTGCCAGGGTTGTATAGCATATCGCTGCAGCTGTTAAATGAATATACGGTTGTTAAGTGAATCCGGCTTCCTACATGGACGTTGTGTATTGGAAGCCAGTTGGGAAGGTCGCAAACGACAATCTCATGACTCTTGGATGCTACAACTGTTGTAAATACATACCGGTTGCCAAGTGCCCAAATTTGATCATGTGACCCCAGGAAAGCTGCAACGGTCGTAAGTGCAAAGACTAGTCACAAGTTCCTTTTTTCAGTGCCAAAGTAACTTCAAACAGTCGCTAAATGAATGGTTGTAAGTTGAGGAGTACCTCTACTCAGAGGTCTGTGTAACAGATATGATACCCAGCGCCGAAATTCCTTTCATCGTCTCCTTTTAACGACCCCATAATCCCTTGCGGGGTGGAGTCTGGGCAACTGAACGGAGCTGAGTGATTACTGGCCGGATGCCCTTCCTGTTGCCAATGCAGAGTTTTTTTCCCAGCAGATATATTCTCAGTGTGCCCAGAGAGAGAAATATCTGCCTCTACCTAGGATCGAACTCACAGCCTCCTGATTGTGAGGCCAGAGCTCCACCTCTCCACCACAACACTCCAGCGCCAAAATTCCTTTGTGTGCAACAAATCAATACTTAGAGGTTAGAAAAATGGCGCTTTTCTATTTATTTGAGCCTCTTCCTAAATCAATCCATTCACACAAACGAAGCTGGCAATACGTTCTCCAAATCAGCATCAATGTTTTTATGAAATACAAGCTTTTTTTAAAAAGCTTGTCGCTTGCCGAAGTAAATTCGGCAGCAGCTAGTGCAGAAGGCGAGTGTCTTTTATGCCCGTTGCCAAAACGTCACTTACGCCACTTCCATGTTGAGCAGTTCCAGAAACGCTGTGAACGTCCCCATTTGGTACAGCAAGAAGTTGTTGTGTCGCGCCCAGTAGAGGACATCCGCTTCCGTGTCACACTCCCCAAAGACACCTGAAAACCCCACACGGGGGAGAGAAGGAGGAAAAAAAAGTGAAAATCCTGCCTAGTTTTTTGCAGTGTTTCCTGACCTTGGCTACTTTAAGATGTTTGACTCTCAGAATTCTCCCATTTTATAGTGAACGATGAAGAGAAAGCAAAGTGAAATATCTTAATTTTTCTAAGACTTGCAAGACTTGTTAACGTAGCCTTACAATAAAACAGAATTAACTAATCTTGTTACGTTTCCTGTCTTGTCTACCTGGGAAGGCCAATGATCAATCTTGCAGATCTGAAAATACAAACCTCCCACCGTCTGTTTTCAAGACTGAGAATTAGAGAATTTCCTTTCTTTCCATTATGCAGCTGAGGGCTACGTGCTCCCTTATCCGACTGTTCCCTAGGTAGCCTTTCTTGGCTGGTCTTTCAAGGTGTTGCTCAGATACCATGGTAGGTGCTTAAGTGTGGCCTTCACATCCCATGTTCTGCTCAGCATAGAATTTCACAGTTTAAAAAAATTTGTTTGCAATGTTAGCCATTCCTTGCTCTAAATCATCTTTTTCTTTCTCTATTTTAATAATAGTGCCAAAAATAATTGGCCAAAAATATAAGATGGATAACTTCACACACATAGAATAAGGATTTCTTGGTGTGTGTGTGGAATAACGCACTTCACACTAGAGGTTGGTCTCTTGGTTTGAGGCGCCAGGCTAGAAAGCGGGAGACGGTGAGTTCTAGTACCATCTTAGGTGTGAAAGGTGGCTAGATGACTTTGGACCAATCATTAGAAAATTGTGAGTTCTAGTCCCGTTTTAGGCATGAAAGCCTGCTGGGTGACTGGGCCAATCACAGGGAGGCAGTAAGTTCTAGTCCCGCCTTAGGCATGAAAGCCAGCTGGTTGTCTTTGTGCCAATCACACATATACACACTCTCTCTCTCAGCCCAACCCGCCTCACAGGGTTGTTGTTGTGTGGAAAATAGGAGGAGGAAGGAGGATGTTTGTCACCTTGAGTTATTTGTGAGAATAATAAAGGCACGATGCAAATTAATTAATATACTAGGTGGCTCAGTTGCTAAGACACTGAGCTTGTCGATCAGAAAGGTCGGCAGTTTGGCGGTTCGAATCCCTAGTGTAGGTCTCCTGCGTGAGCAGGGGGTTGGACTAGATGACCTCCAAGGTCCCTTCCAACTCTGTTACTGTTAATTAATTAATCAACCAACCAATCACGAACTCCTGGAGGAACCTATTTGGCCCTTGCCACGTGCCATTACCTTGTGCCAAATAGAGAACGGCCCGAGCGACTTTCAGCCTTTGGTCCCTGCTGACCACCTCCAGCCCGTCCAATAGCCGCATCACGTAGGTCTTCTGCTGGGTCAGGTCCAGCTCTGACCACCGCTTGCCCTTGGCTGCAGAAAAGGAAGTGCCGGCTGAGTTTATCCATTGAAAGAATAAAAAATGGGCTTCCATACCATACAAGGCATATAGAAAAGAGACAGAAAGCAGACTCAGAAGTAGATGGAGGGACGACATCAAAGGGATACCAAAACGGCATCAAATAACAAAGGCCTCCAGAAGAGCAAGAACCAGAACCTTCTATCGCCTCAATGCCTGAAGTGGTAAAAGAGGAAGAGAGTTGGAGGAGGAAAGGAGGAGGAGGAGGAGGAGGAAGGAAGGAAGGAAGGAAGGAAGGAAGGAAGGAGAAGAGATTGTAAAGGATTACAAGTGGAGGAGGAATGTGGAGGAGAAAGAAGAGGAAGGAAGAAGAAGGAAAAGGACAAGGAGGAGAAGGAGAAGAAGAAGAAAAAAGAAAGAAGAAAAAGAAGAAGAAGAAGTCATGTCAAGGATTACAAGTTGAGGAGGAGGGGGGAGGAGGAAGAAGAGAAAGGAAGGAAGGAAGGAGATGGGAGTAGGGAGGGAGGGAGGGAAGGAAGGAAGGAAGGAGGGAGGGAAGATGAATCTGCAGGATGTCCCAATCAGTGCAACTCTGGGCCCCTCAGAAATAAAAATACACCACCACCCCCGAAAGAGAGAGAGAGAGAGAGAGAGAGAGAGAGAGAGAGAGAGAGAGAGAGAGAGAGAGAGAGAGAGAGAGAGGGAGGGAGGGAGGGAGAGAACTGAATGGATGGCACGGAGGGAAAACTTGGGGGGGGGGGAGGGAAACGTACCTTGAACCTGGAAGTCTTCCTCAAAGCATCTCCTGTTGAGAGCAAATTCGGGTCCCTCGGTGTAACTGTAGAGTTCTGTTCAAAAAAAAAAATATTTTTTTTCCAAAAGGAGAAAGAATAAGCTGCCGTCCTTGCCTTGGTGCCACCCCACAGCTGCCCTCTCAGCCAAGACTTAGCATGGGGCAGCAGCAAAGCTTAGGCACCGGATTCGAATCCCTCCTCCTTCCCAATCCACCAGGGGGCTTCTTTCGCTCAAACAAACATCTCTCACAGGGGCTAAAGCGTACAGGAAGTCCTCGACGTACGTCCACAATTGGGACCAGAACTTCTGTTGTTAAGCGGGGCGGTCGTTAAGTGAGTTGCTCCCTGTCTGCACTTGATTTTGCCATCTTTTTTTTGTCGCGGTCTAATCCGGCTTCCCCCCATTGACTCTGCTTGTCCGAAGCCAGTTGGGAAAATTGGAAAGGGAGACTGCGTGACCCCAGGATTGTAAATACAAGCCCCCAAACTGCAATTGATAGTCCTCAAATTATGACCACAATTGAGTCCAAAATTTCTACTGCTAAGCAAGACATTTTGCCCCATTTTACGACCTTTCTGGCTACAGTTGTTAAGTGAATCCCTTCAATGGTCGTTAAGTGAATCTGGCTTCCCCCTTGACTCTGCTTGTCAGACGGTCGCAAAAGGGGATCATGTGACCTCTGGGACACTGTGACAGTCATAAATACGAGTCGGTTGCCAAGCAATTTTGATCACGTGAACACGGGGATGCTTGCTGCAATGGTCGTAAGTGTGAAAAATGGTCACAAAGTCACTTTTTACAGTGCCGTTGTAACTTCAAACTTTGTAAGCGATCTGTTGTAAGTCGAGGACTGCCTGTATGTGACGTGGGGAAGCTGTGAGAGTTATAAGCGTAAGTCACATTTTCCAGCTCGGTCGTAATATTGAACGGTCGCTAAACGAATGGCGGCTAAGCCGAGAACTATCTGTGTAGGCTGAAGTCAGTCTTGTGAAAAGCAGGCAAGGATTTTCCATGGAATTCGAAGTTTTGCTGAATAAAGACATTGATTGATTGATTCATTGATTGATTGATTGACTGGATTTCTGTAGCAGCCCAGAATTAGTTGTTCACTGAGATTGGCGGCTATAGAAATCAAGCCAAGCCAAGCCAAGCCAAGTCCAGTCAAATGAATGAATGAATGAATGAATCAATCAATCAATCAGGATCTTCCTAGAGATTGGGAGACCCTGGGGGTCTGGATCTGCCTTCTTCAATCTCTTCCTTGCAGAAGTTCTGCAAGCTGGAGGCACCCTATCTGGTGGGCTGGTGGATCACAAGGAGGTTTCTCACTCTGCTATTTGCCCCTCCAAAGTGACATCTAAGCGTAAATCCCCTTGCTTGCAAAATATCTGAGCGTTTTCAGGCAGTGTCCACAAAACCACGAAAGCTGCCGGCCTTCTTTTCAACCCAAGGGAAGAACGTGGCTCCTTCCGGACCTTCTTACCTGCCAGTTCAGCCGCATGGCTGTCAGCATCTCCGTACTCAAAATCCAGGTTGGGACAATCCATGGATCCCTGTGGGAGAAGGTCCGTCTTGAGTGAGTGAGTTCACCAGGGAGTAACCTGAATCTTGATTCTGCGCCACCGGCTAGAGCAGGGGTCTCCAAACGTGGCCACGTGAAGACTTTACAGAATAACACAGTTGGAAGGGACCTTGGAGGTCTTCTAGTGCCAGGTGTTGCTTGCTGGCTGGGGAATTCTGGGAGTTGGAAGTCAGCCAGGCTTAAAGTTGCCAAGGTTGAAGACCTCTGTTCTAGTCCAACCCCCTGCCTAGGCAGGAAACCCTACTTAGACTTATGGACTTCAACTCTCAGAATCCCCCCGCCAGCCATGTCTTGAAGTGGCCACATTTGGAGCCCTGTGCTAGGAAAAAAGCAGAAATCTAGAGTTGAAGTCCAGATATCTTCAAGTTGCCAAGGTTGGGAAACACTGATCTAGAGAATGTTTCAGAATGTAAGGTGGCGTGTATAAGCGCACCATTGTGCCTACCGTCCCTGTCCTACTGTCCTCTTTTATCGGTACTTTTTTTACTTATGTTTATACAAACAACTACTATCCTATACATGTTTGACAAATAAATAAAATAAAATAGATAAATAAAATAAAATAAATCCAATCATGGAGAAGGCAGTATAGCAACCACATTTTGATGGATCAATCTACCATTTACCTTTTATGCACCAACCCCCAGCCACAGCTGTACAGGAAGGCTTCGGGGTACAAGCGTAATGGAACCCAGTCATAGCTCGGAATGGTCATAAACCGGTAAGTCACGTGACCGGTCTGATTTTTAATCATCCTTTTTGCAGCTATCCTTAAGCAAATGTGGCAGTCAAGAAGTTAATATCACGGTCATTAAGTGGACCAACGGGGGCAGTTTTGCTGAAAACTGGAGGTAACTGCCAACAGCCATAAATGTGGTCCAGTTCCCAAGAGTCAGTACTCTGGTCACGTGACTCTCTCTCTCTCTCTCTCTCTCTCTCTCTCTCTCTCTCTCTCTCTCTCTCTCTCTCTCTCTGTGTGTGTGTGTGTGTGTGAGAGAGAGAGAGAGAGAGAGAGAGAGAAGAGAAAGAGAGGAGAGAAAAGAGAGAGAGAGAGACAGAGAGAGAGAGGAGAGGGAGACAAGACAGAGACAAAAGAGAGGAGAGAGAGACAAGAGAAGAGAGAGAGAGTGACAGAGAGAAAGAGGAGACAAGAGAGAGAGAGAGAGAGAGAGAGAGAGAGAGAGAGAGAGAGAGAGAGAGAGAGAGAGAGAGAGAGAGAGAGAGAGAGAGAGAGAGAGAGAGAGAGAGAGAGAGAGAGAAGAGAGGAGAGAGAGAGAAGGGGACAGTGAGAGAAACGAGAGGGAGGGGGGGGAAGACCATCGCAACTTCAAATCCAGAACTTATTCCGAGATAAGCATGCTCTCAACATAATGTTAAAAATCAACTCAAGATCTGGGATTTGACTAAGGAGAACAAAGCATAGATCCAGGAATCCAAAACTCCTCTAATCTCCTTTCTTCCTTCCAGCTGAGGAATGAATGGCGTGCCGTGAAATGTTCAAACCCACTGTGGATTCGAACTCCTGCCTGGCATTATGTTGCCCGCCTCCAGACGTGGTAGGGGCTGCCAATCTTGAGTTCCCACCCAACCTGGCTAAGAACCTGGTGGGAGGGAAAGCAGCCGTTACAAAACCGACAGCTTGAGTCCATGAAGTCACCCGGGGTCTTCAGAGCAAGAGAGGACAGAATTAACAGATTAACAAGGGACCTTGCAGAGGTCATCTAGTCCAACCCTCTGCCCAAGCAGGAGACCCTACATCTGCCTCTACCTAGGATCGAACTCACCACCTCCTGATTGTGAGGCAAGAGCTCCACCTCTAGGCCACAGCTTATCCTACAATTTAGAATTATTCTAAAGCTTCTCACCTTGGCCCCTTTAAGACTTGGGGACTTCCAACACCCAGGGAATTCTGGGAGTTGAAGTCCACAGGTCTTGAAATGGCCATTCCTGTCTAAAGGATAGTTTTCAGGGGTCTCCAACCTTGGCAACTTTTAAGACTTGGGGACTTCAAATCCCAGAATTCCTCAGCCAGCAAAAGCTGGCTGAGGAATTCTGGGATTTGAAGTCCCCAAGTCTTAAAGTTGCCAAGGTTGGAGACCCCTGGTTTACATCCTCCTGTACAATTTAAAATCAAAGGAGATCATTCAATCTTTTCCTTGATGGCATCTTGCCTATTTGACATGACAGCTTCCCTCCAGTTGGTTGCCTCTAGAGGGGCTTCACTACAACCCCCAGACTCCCCAGCCAGCCTGTTCCCCCTCCCATCTGGGGTTTGCACCCTGACTTTTTAACTAGCTACGTGGGTAGGTAGATTCCCATTTGTAGCGTTCAAATCCAGGAGCTCCAACCGATTCCGAGGGTGACCAGAAGCCCTCGAGATACTGAAATGTTGCTTCAATCATCCCCTTCAATCATCCCAGCTGGAAGCTATGGGGGGGTGGGGGTGGACTTCATCCCACCTGGGGGAACTCTGCCCTGAGCAGACCTGGGCATTTTATAAGGCCTTGGCAAGGCCACACTTGGAATATTGCACCCGATTTTGGTCACCACACTATAAAAAAGATGTTGAGACTCTAGAAAGAGTGCAGAGAAGAGCAACAAAGAGGATTAGGGGACTGGAGGCTAAAACATACAAAGAACGGTTGCAGGAATTGGAATGTCTAATTTAATGAAAAGAAGGACTAGGGGGGACAGGATAGCAAAATTCCAATATTTGAGGGGCTACCACAAAGAAGAGGGGGTCAGAAATGGTATAGGATCTCCTGCTTGGGTGGAGGGTTGGACTAGATGACCTACAAGGTCCCCGCCAACTCTGTTATTCTGTTTTCCAAAGCCCCTGAAAGCAGGACAAGAAACAATGGATGGAAACTAATCAAGGAGAGAACTATCTCCAGATAAGAGAGCTAAGGAGGAATTTCCCAACAGTTAGAACAATTCCACAGTGGAACAGAAGCTGTGGCTGCTCCATCAGTGATGGTTTGGAAGAAGAGCGTGGGACAGCCCCTTGTTTGGAATGGTATAGGCTCCAGGGTCTCCTGCCTGAGCATGGGGTTGGACTAGAAGACCTTCAAGGTCCCCTCCAACTCTGTTATTTTAAGGTTCCTTTGGCTGCCTGTCCGGCTCACGTGAGATCAATCGGAAATTAGAAATCAAATGTAAATAATTGTATGTCATCCACGCAACTTAACAAACACAGCAGAATTCTGGAGACAAATTCCTTTTGTGTCTAATCGTACTTGGCCAAATAAAGCAGTTCTTTTCTGTTTCCTTCTCTTTTCTCTTCTTTCTCCTTCCCTTCCCTTCTTTTTCTTTTTCCCTTTCCTCCTTTCCTTCTCTTTGCTCTCCACTCCTTTTTTGCTTTTTCCCTTTCCCTTCCTTTCTTCTTTCCTTTCCTTTCCTTCTTTCCTTTCCTTTCCTTCCTTCCTTCTTTCTTTCTTCCCTTCCCTTCCCTTTCTTTTTCCCTTTCCTCCTTTCCTTCTCTTTGCTCTCCTCTCTCCTTTTTTGCTTTTTCCTTTCCTTTCCTTTCCTTTCCTTTCCTTTCCTTTCCTTTCCTTTCCTTTCCTTTCCTTTCCTTTCCTTTCCTTTCCTTCCTTCCTTCCTTCCTTCCTTCTTTCTTTCTTTCTTTCTTTCTTTCTTTCTTTCTTTCTTTCTTTCTTTCTTTCTTTCTTTCTTTCTTTCTTTCTTTCTTTCTTTCTTTCTTTCTTTCTTTCTTTCTTCCTTCCTTCCTTCCCTTCCCTTCCCTTCCCTTCCCTTCCCTTCCCTTCCCTTCCCTTCCCTTCCCTTTCACTCACTCAAGTTCTGCCCTCCATAACAGCCCCACTTTTTCATGCGACCCCTTGGGGAAATCAATGACCCACCCCTGTCCTTGAAGAAGGCTATCTTAAAAGACCCCCCCCCCTCCAAAAAATAGCCCAGCTGCAATGCACGGAAGGGTCACACGGAGGCAGCCGAGACGCACCCCTGGAAGGAGCAGCAGCCCTCCCCTCACAAGTAGGTAAGGCCTCCAGCGCATGGAGCTGCCTTCCTGACCCACTGCTGACCCACAGCTGCTGCCAGGCTCCTCTCTAAGTCTGTGCCCTCCTCGCCAGGGTGTCGGGCCAATTTTTGCCATCTCTTGCTCCAATGGGTAACTCTCCCTCCCCTTGGGAAAATACTGGGAAAAAAGTGAATTTATCAGTGGGGAGGGGTATTTTTCTGCCCTTCCATGGGGCAGGTGGGGGGGGGGGCGGTCCGACCCTGGCATCAGCAGAGGGTGACCCCCTGGCATCAGCACCAGAGACCATCCGACCGGGACCCGAATGCTTTTAATGAAGCCTCTTGCAAGGGGGGAAAGAGGGGGAAGGGTCCAGAAGGGGCAGCGCAGCGGAGCAGAAATGCCGGGGAGGGGCTGCAGCAAAGCCCCCTCCTCACCTTTCTAGCCCCCCCCTTCCCACCACTCACCCTGAGCGGGCTGCAGAGGGGGGGTCCCTTTTCCCTGCTCCGCATAAATACATTTCCAGAAGCCCCCCACCCCCGGCTCAGAGGGGGGAAAGCAGGGGAAATGCCCCCTCCCCCGTGGCTCCCCTGCACCTGGGAGATGGGGAGGGGGCTTTGCACGGCGAAGTGCAAAGGGTGCCGCTCCCCTCCCCATGCATTGCGGGCTGCCCCCTCCCTGCAAGACCCCCCCCCCCACCATTTCTGCCCCCAAGAAGGCAGGTTTTCCCCTCCTGGGGGTCCCAGCCTCTCTCCGGCGCCCCCAGACCCCCAATTTCCCCCCGGCTGCGACCCCCCGCCCAGCCCCGGCCCCTCCACCTCGGCTTCCCTCCGCGCGCTGGCCAGCAGCCCCCTGCCCGGGGCTCCGCCGCCCTCCTCCATCCGCCCGGCCGAGACACGTGGGGGCAGCGCGGCGCTTCCCAGCCCGGGTCCCCGCGCGCCACGCCCCCGAGCCCCCATTGGCCGCCAGGCGCCGGTAGGCGGGCCCCGGCGCGCACACCCCCTCGCGGCGATTGGCCGAGCCGAGGAAGGGAGACCCCTGTGGGAGAGCTGTAACCAGGGCAGGTGGAGAAAAGGGGCGGGGCTCAGCGCTCCAGCCGGGCCGGCAGGGCGAGGGCGACTCTGAGCGTGTGCAGAGTGGAGGGATATTTGTGTGTGCGCGTGCATTAGCTATGGGTAGTCCTCGACTTCCGACCACAAGGGAGCCCGACATTTCTGTTGCTAATTGAGACAGTTGTTAAGTGGGTTTTGCCCCATTTTACGACCTTTCGGGACACCATCGTTAAGCAAATCGCCAGAGATGATAAGCTAGTAACCCGGTTGTTAAGTGAATCTGGCTTCCCCACTTGACATTGCTGGTCGGAATGTCGCAAAAGAGGATCGTGTGACCGTGGGACACAGCAATGGTCGTAAGTATGAACTGGTTGCCAAGCGTCTGAATTTTGGCCAAGGTCGTAACTGTGAAAAACGATCCTGTCACTTTTTTCAGTGCTGCTGTCACTTGGAACGCTCGCTAAACGAACTGTTGCAAGTCGAGGACTACCGGTACTGTTCTGTTGGACTCCGAGGTCTCTCATCCACAGCCAACCGGAGCAGGAAAGGCTGCAGAAGCCCACTGTTGCTCTTCCCTGAGCAATGCACAGGGGGTCCCCGGGCTCTCCACAGCTCTTGGTGCAGCTGGGACCCACAAGTGAAAGCCTGGCCTTCCCAGTCCCACCAACCACCCTGCAAGGCTGGCCGAGAGGAGCCGGGTTTCTCTGGCGCCTTTCCAATCACAGTGTCCAGCCCAGCCCCGGATCCCACCCTGGCCCTTCTCTTCCCTTTGCTCCGGAGAGCAGCAGTCTGGGGTCTCTGCTTTCACAGCTGGGCTGGAACCAGGGAAAGCCCCCCCTGCCCCACCCCCAAATTAGTGTACATTCAAAGTGACAATAAAGAATAAATATTCTATCCTATCCTATTTAATTTCTATTCTATTCTATTCTACTCTATTCCTAATTCATATTCACATTCTACTCTATTCCATTCTATATTTTCTACTTTCTATTCTACTCCTAATTCATATTCTATTCTATTCCTAATTCATATTTATATTCATTCTATTCTATTCCATTCTCCACAAGTCTATATTTTCTAATTTCTATTCTACTCTACTCTATTCCTAATTCATATTCCTAATTCACATTCTATTCTATTCCAATTCTATTCTATTCTATTCCTAATTCATATTCACATTTATTTATTTATTTGTGAGATTTATATACCACCTCACAGTACAAGCACTCTCTAAGCGGTTTATACCAGTAAGCAATGTATATTTATATTGCCCCCAACAATCTGAGTCCTCATTTTACCTACCTCGGAAGGATGGAAGGCTGAGTCAACCTTGAGCCTGTGAGATTTGAACCGCTGACCTGCAGATCGCAGTCAGCTAAAGTGGCCTGCAGTACTGCACTCTAACCGCTGCGCCACCTCGGCTCATTCTATTCTATTCTATTCCATTCTATATTTTCTACTTTCTATTCTACTCCTAATTCATATTCATATTCATATTCATATTCTATTCTATTCTATTCTATTCTATTCCTATATTCTATTCCATTCTCCACAAGTCTATATTTTCTAATTTCTACTCTACTCTATTCCTAATTGATATTCCTAATTCACATTCTATTCTATTCTATTCTTCTCTACTCTACTCTTCATTATTCTATTCTATTCTATTCTATTCTATTCTATTCTATTCTATTCTATTCTATTCTATTCTATTCTATTCTATTCTATTCTATTTCTATTCTATTCTCCTTCTTTTCTCTTCTCTTGTTTTGAAAGATTTTCATCACTTGGCACAAATAACTCGTTTGCTTCCTAGGAGCACAAGAGAGAGAGATCGGGATCTGGTGATTTAGCCATGAAGGTTAGCGCTGGGTATTTTCTGGCACTCAAAGGCTATCCGAGAAATTTTAACAACGTTTCTGCAAAGTTCGGTCTGGATTTGACAAGATTTTATTGGTATTCTTGTGATTACAGAGTCTTTATTGCTTGTCTAATACAATCACTCAGACAGAAATATTGAAAACGTCTTTTGAAAATAGTTAATCCGTCTCAGACTTTCTACAAAGTTCCTTATCGGAGAATGACGGCATGAATTTTTAAAATATATATATATATTCCTCGGTTTTGAGTTTTCTTTATTTTCTTTATTTTTTTCCTTAGGAAGCTTTTTCTCACTTTCCCGTTCGGCTGGTATTTTTCCTTTCCTTTCCTCGTTGCCAATAGCGTCGCATTCGAAAACAAAACATTACAACTGTTTTGGTTTAAGAGATGATGATGATCACCGCATGACAATTCCAGGTCGATTAGAAAACTCCGAGCAAGCGAAAGGAATGTACAGATTTCAAAAATGTTTTTGAAATTATGGGGCCCACATATTATGCAGCATGGTTCCAATCCTCCCCTCCAAGCTACATCGCGGGTAAAAGTGACTAGCATAAACCGAGTTACAGATGAGGAAACCACCATGGTGCACCATTGTTGAGGATCTGTTCGTTTACAGCAATGGTTCCCCCCCCAAACTTGGCCGCTTTAAGATAGGTGGACTTCAATTCCCAGAATTCCGCAGGGAATTCTGGGAGTTGAAGTCCACCCATCTTAAAGCGGCCAAGTTTGGGGGGGAAAAAATTGCCGTACAACCTCTCCCTCTTTTGCCTTCAATCCCACTTTTAAATGACACTATTTTACAAGCTCAATTCTCTTGTTCTCTCTTAGTGGCCCCCTTTCCCAACCAGGATGCTGCTCCACCAGTGGGACTTCGCAGGATAGCAATAGCAATAGCACGTAGACTTATATACCCCTTCACAGTGTTTTTACAGCCTCCTCTAAGCGGTTTACAGAGTCAGCCTCTTGCCCCCAACTATCTGGGTCCACATTTTACCGACCTTGGAAGGATGGAAGACTGAGTTGACCTTGAGCTGGTCAAGATTGAACTTCAGGCTGTGGGCAGAGTTAACTTGCAAGGCTGCACTCTTAACCACTGCGCCATCATGGCCTTTCCTTCCTTCTTTCCTTCCTTCCTTCCTTATAGCATTTAGACTTATATACCGCTTCACGGTGTTTTACAGGCCTCTCTAAGCGGTTTACAGAGTCAGCCTATCGGCCCCAACAATCTGAGTCCTCATTTTACCGACCCTGGAAGGACGAAAAGCTGAGTCAACCTTGAGCCGGTCAGAATCGAACTGCCGAACTGCTGGCAGTCGGCAGAGTTATCCTGCAATACTGCATTCCAACCACTGCGTCACCGTGGATGTTTTTTTCTCTGCCCAAATTACATCAGCGCCTTTGACCTGAGGCTCCGGCTGGCGTTCCCTCTTTCTGACGCCAGTTTTCACCAAAAGGGTGCTCTCCCATCCCATGTCGGTCCACGACCCCATTATTACACACATTATTTGCAAAGCTAGCTGGGGCAGAAGGGGGTGTACCCCCTGCAGATATCTAGGGTCCTTCTCGAGGGGGGTCCTATATCTAGAGGTGTCAGATGAAATCCAGCTTGGTCAACAGATGCCGTGGCTGGCTGGGGAATGCTGGGAGTTGAAGTCCACCCAAGTTGAGCGAGACTGATCTACGGTACGTAAGACAGTTCAAAAGACGAGAGCAAAAGTTGGATCACGTTGTGTAGGGACCACACCAACATCTTCACCCACATGGCATTTTTGGAAAACTCGGGATGAACCCAGGGCATCCCTCTTGGGTTGGCATCAACAGAATCCTCAAAAGTCCCAGTTCAAAAAAACGCAACCAAGATATTGTCGCTTTGGGCCAAGCGTTATCTATCGGCCTAAAACTCTTGAATTTCACCAACTTCAGAGAGTTTACAAATCGAGGACACCCAAAAGCCCAAGAAGAACCTCGCCAAGCAGAAATGGGGGGCATCGTTCTATATTCACCCGTCGAGGGTGAATTTACAAATTTTCTTACAACTCAAGGAGTTGTCAGTAAGCAATGGGCCGTTAGGGCGTATCAAATTTTTCAACTTTCCGTTTTCCGAACATTGGGGGTGCTCACAAGTTGTGACATGCCTTGAGGATGGTAAAGATATTTTGGTTCCTTTCACATAATTTAGACGTCCTTGGTAAGGAACTACATAAATATCCTAAGTTTTTAACATTTTCTTTGTTTCAACTGGCGGCTTGTCTGCTGTGGACCGTGATAAGAGAAATGGGGCTGCAATGGTCAGAACAGCATAGTGGTGGTGGGGTCGAGAGAAGGGGGACAGTATTGCCTGGCCCAGAAGGGATGATGGAGGATTTGGCCCAAATGATGCCCGCAGAATGATGTTGGCAAGATTTATGTTTTGGGGAGACAATTTAGCCTGAGCAGCGAAATTAAAGACAGCTTTACTGATAGGAGATAATATTTGTAGCTCAGGGTTCAATTGTGGGGTCTTTGGTGCTCTCTGAGGTTGGGGAGTTTCCTTGCAGACGTTTCATGACCCAAGTAGGGAACATCATCCATGCTAGAGGGGAGTGGGTTTTGGGGAGAGGAAGAGGATGATTGTGGGATTCTTGGTGCTCTCCGAGGTTGGTGGTTTTCTTACAGACGTTTCGTGACCCAAGTAGGTAACATGATCAGAGCTAGAAGGGAGTGGGTTTTACGGAATAGAGGAGAACAGGGAGGAAGAGGAGGAGGACTGTGGTGCCCTTCATGCTCTCTCTGAATTGGATTGTTTTCTTGCAGATATTTCATGACCAATAGGTAACCTCATCAGTGCTTAGAGGTCTTCCAACACTGATGATGTTACCTAGTTGGGTTATGAGACGTCTGCAAGAAAACCACCAATCTCAGAGAGCACCAAGGACCCCACGTTCCTCTTCCTCCTTCTCTCCTCCTCCTCCTCCACTCCACAAACCCCTCTCCCTAAACCTTACTCCCTTCAGCACTAATGATGTTACCTAGTTGGGTCATGAAACGTCTGCAAGAAAACCACCAATCTCAGAGACCACCCAGGACCCCACGGTCCTCTTCCTCCTCCATTCCACAGCCCCCAGCACTGATGATGTTACTTAGTTGGGTCATGAGACGTCTGCAAGAAGATCACCAAGCTCCGAGAGTGCCCAGGACCCCACAGTTGTCGTCCTCCTCTTCCACTCCACAAACCCTACTGCCTTCTGGCACTGATGATGTTACCTAGTTGGATCACGAGACGTCTGCAAGAAGACCACCAAGTTCAGAGAGCATCCAGCTCCCTACAAACAGCTTCCTCCTACTGGTAGTGACTCTTAAGAGGAAGTGGGGCGGCTCCTAATTTCCACAGAAGCACGCAGCGGCTTTGCATGTTTTCGGGAACATGCGTGAGGCAGAGGAAGCCACGTGTTAAGGCAGCCTTGGGTTGCCCTGGCTCTCCCCCCCACACTTCGACCCACCGCAGTCCATTGGGTTAAACCTAACTGTGAGAACAAAGCCCCTTCCCCACCCCACTACCCCACCCCCCAAAATACAACAAGTGTCCCATCATCTCGGAGCAAGAGGGCCGTTTCAAAGAACACCACTGGGGCATTGGTCGCAAGTACGGTATTCTAGTTTAATAAATAAATAACCTAACACACTGTGGACTAGGGCAGCCTGGTGCTGAGTTCAGAAGCTTGTGCTGGGTCATCCTGCAAGGGAGCCAGAGATGTCTCGGGATCGGATCCTCCCCTTCCTCCGGCGGCAGCCGTGGGAGACTTAATACCTGTTGGATCAGAGAAGGGAGGAGCGGACAGGTTGAGAAAAGGAGATTTTGAGGGGTGTCGGTTGGGAAGTGGGGGAATTGCGAGGAAAATGCCGTCTGGAAATAGTTTTAAAAATTAAAGGCCCATAAAAGGGACATGCAAGTAGTCCTCGTTTTACGACCACATTTGGGAGCGCGATTTTCACTGATAAGCCAGGCGATTGTTAAACAGGCCCCATCTGATTTTGCAATATTTGGGGGGGGGGCGCCGTTGTTAAGCAAATCACTGCAGTTATTAAGTGAATCGTGCGGTTGTTAAGTGAATCTGGCTTTCCTCCATTCCCCAGTTTGCTTGTTGGAAGCCGGTGGAAGGTCACAAATGGGGATCACATGATTCCGGACATTGTAACGGTTGTAAATACAGGCCGTCCTCGACTTACGACCCCAAGTGAGGCCAAGGTTTATGTTGCTAAGTGACAAATTTGTTCAGTGGGTTTTGCCCCGTTTTACGACTTTTCTGGCCACAGTCGTTAAGTGAATCACTGCAGTTGTCACACGGTTGTTAAGCGAATCTGGCTTTGTGAATCATTGATTTTGCTTGTCAGAAGGTTGCAAAAGGGGATCAGAGTGTAACCCCGAGACACTGCGACCGTCATAAACATGAGTCAGTTGCCGAGAGTCTGAACACTGATCACGTGACCGTGGGGATGCCGCAATGGTCGTAAGTGTGAAGAACTGTCCTAAGTCACTTTGTTCAGGTCACTAAACAAACCGTTGTAAGTCGAGGACTACCCGTAGACGTCGTCTTTTTTTAAAAAAAAAATGTACGCTGTGTAAAATCGAAGAAAATTACTCATCCAAAGGAAGTACCTGTAATAGTTTGGCTTAAAAGGTCCGTTCTTGTTCAGCCCCAAGTATTTCGCCTGCTCGTCCGACAGTTCCGTCAGGTGGGCGTCGAAGGTGGGCAGGTGAAGGCTCGCGACGTACTCGTCTGCAAGAGAGGAAGGGGGCCGGTGAGACCTGAAAGCGGGGGGAGGGGGGGGAAGCAGCCGAAGCCCCAACCAAGCTCCTTCTCTCTCTCACACTCACACTCACACACACACACAGAGTCACCCCACCTGTCCAAGTGCACATTCAAAGCAGCCATGGTGATCAGAGGTGGGTTCCTGCCGATGCGGTTAATGGCTGTTGTTCGGCGCAGAGCCGAAGACGCTGCTGCCGTTCGCGACGCAGGGGCTTTCCCCGGGCGCTGCCGCCGCCCGCATAGACGCCGCCGTTTGCGGTCTTTTGCCCTCTGCGCATGCGCAAAGCGTTCTGCATGCGCAGGGGGCAAAAGAACGCAATTGGCGGCTTCCATGCGGGCGGGGAAAGCGCCCTGGGAAAGCTCCCGCGCCGCGAATGGCAGCAGTGTCTTCGGCTCTGCGCCGAACAACAGCTATTAACCGCACCGGCAAAAACAGGCAGGAACCCACCTCTGATGGTGATATATTTTTATGGAGGTCTTCTAGTCCAGGTGTCTCCATGCTTGGCCACTTTAAGACTTGTGGACTTCAACCCCCAGAATTCCCCAGCCATCATAGCTGGGAATTGAAATCCGCAATTTTTTTTTGCATTTTTTTTTATTAGAGACATATAACAAAACAACAATAAACAAAAAAACGACATACAACAAACAATTGAGGCATTGATAGCCCCCTGTTACAGATAAGCTATTATCGGATATAATCAAACTATTAACATTTCCCATAAGTATTTGTTCTAATCTCTAAGTATACGTCAAGTTTTAAATATTTCTATTAGATATCCGCAATTCTTAAAGTGGCCAAGTTTGGCTGGCTGGGGAATTCTGGGAGTTGAAGTCCACAAGTCTTAAAGCTGCCAGGACTGGACACCCTGTTCCATCGCCCTGCCTTTCCTAAGGCAATTCACGTCCCCCTCCCACCTCCCCTCGGAGAGAGATTTGGGGCTCTGTCCTTGGGGGGGGAACCGAGGAACACAGAATATTGAAAAGAGGTAGTCCTCGACTTACAACGGTTCATTTAGTGGCCATTCGAAGTTACCACGGCACTGAAAAAAGTGACTGAGGACTGTTTTTCTCACTTATGACCACTGCAACGTCCCTCTGGTCATCTGATTTGCATTCTTGACAACTGGTTCATATTTATGATGGTCGCAGTGTCCTGGGGGTCATGTGATCCCCCCCTTTGGTGACCTTCGGACAAGGAAAGTCAATGGGGAAGCCAGATTCAGTTCACAAACGTGTTATTCTCTTAACAACGGCAGTGGTGCACTTAACAAATGCAGCCAAGTCGTAAAATGAGGCAAAACTCACTTAACAAATGTCTCACTTAACGACATGAATTCTGGGCTCAATTGTGGTCGTAGGTCGAGGATTACCTGTAATAATAGAATTGGAAGGCCGAGGAGGCCCGGCCTATACCGTTTCAAGAAGAGACTGGACTAAAATGGTGTAGGGTCTATTTGAGCAGGGGGGTCAGACTAGAAGACCTCCAAGGGTCCCTCCAACTCTATTATTATTCTACGTTCTACGTTTCCTTGGGCCAGCAGAGGACAGAGCCTTCCAAGGGGGAGTCCCGTGCCCATCGCCCCACTTACCCATTTTCTTCGGCAGGAGGTACACGTCCTGCTTGTATCGACCCTCGGGGGCGTTGTACAGCTCTATCAAGGCCAGCGCCTGCAAACCACAAAGAAGGGCTTTGAGTGACCCCCGCAAGCCCGGCGGGACCCCCAGAGCAAGAAAAGGAGAACGGGAAAGAAGCAGAGGCTGGGACTCGCCCACGTCCAGGTTTGAAAGAAAAAAAAAAGAACTGGACTGTAAAAACCAGAAGGCAGCCAGGCCTGACAGGCAATGTCCCGGACATCGGCTCCTCCGCTGAGAACAAGTCCAGGACCTGCTGTTCCTTCTCCTCCTCCACCCCATCTGTTCTGCTTAGCGTCGAGCAAAGAGCCTCCCCTTTGATCCACGGACACCAATTCGCAGCCAAGAATGAAAACGCTTGCATTTCACAACACGTGCACTGTAGTTTCAACTGGGAAACTCTGAGCATCCTAAACCAAGCCAGGTTCAAAAGACGATAAACAAATCGGCCATCATCGGGCACATAGAGATCAACGACGTCTACACACCGTTCAAAAGAGACAATCAAAAAGCCAAAAAGGAAACAAAAAGACCAAAATATATATTCTCCAGTAGCCAATACTCAGATAAACAGAGATGTTCTTGGTTGCTCGATTAGGCTGTTGTTTAATGTGTGATAGTTTGTCTGAATTGGTAGTTTCTTGATTGGGGAGGATGAAAACTCCTGAATTGCACAAGATAGGGACAGACTGCATCACAGTTTCAACTGGGAAACTCTGAGCATCCTAGACCAAGCCAGGTTCAAAAAATGGTAGACAATTCCTGGTCGTCTGGCACTTAAGACAAATCAGCCATCACCGGGCACATAGAGATCAACGACGTCTACATATCATTCAAAAGAGCCAAAATACAAGCAAAAAGACCAAAACAACACCTTCTCCAGTAGCCAGCACCCAGATAAGTAGGAACATTCTTGGTTCCTTCATTAGGCTGTTGTATACTGTTTGTCTCAGTTGGTAGTTCCTTTATTGGGGTACTGTTTACTACTTGATTGTTGGTCCAGGATGAATTCTCGGTGTTAATCCCTGCTTATCTGGATGTTCATTAATGGTGAGAAGAAGTTTAGGTCTTTTTGTTTCCTTTTTGGCCTCCCTCCCTTGTAGCACTGATGAGGTTACCTAGTTGGGTCATGAAACGTTTGCAAGAAAACAACCCAGCCCACAGAACACCAAGGACCCCACTGTTGTTGTCCCCTTCTTTGTCCTCCTCGCCCCCCTCCTCTCCACAAACTCCACTCCCTTCTAGCACTGATGACGTTCCCTAGTTGGGTCGTGAAACGTCTGCAAGAAAACCACCAAGCTCAGAGAGCACCCAGAACCCCACCGTTCAATCCTGAGCTACAGATATTCTCTTCTATAAAATAAATAACGAAAGAAACCAATATTATGAGGGCCCAAGGTGAAGGGAGAATGACAGCCCATCCCCACACCCGTTGGCAAAACTAACCTCCCCGTCTGACTCACCTGAGTGGTGGCTGTGATCGACAGCACAAAGGTTGGCACTGTGGAGCAACTAAGGTTCAAGAGGCGTCCCTTAAAAAAAAAAGGGAGGAGCAATTTCAGCACCCGGATTGACTCCTAACGTCCCCCATCGTGTCTTCAGCCTTCCCAAATGGGCATCAGGAAGGGGTCCTCTTCGGCAGGGGTCTCCAACCTTGGCAACTTTAAGACTCCCAGAGTTGTGGACTTCAACTCCCAGAATTCAAAGCTGGCTGAGGAACTCTGGGAGTTGAAGTCCACAAGTCTTAAAGTCACCAAGGTTGGAGACCCCTGCTCTTCGGCCTCCCAGAGGTAGTGAGGAGCCTGCCCACCCCTCAAGCCAAGGTACCGCTCTCGACGTCTCTGCGCTGCAGAGAGGCTCACTTACTTCGGCCAGCAAGACGATCCTCTTCCCATCCGGCCAGATGACGTGGTCAACTTGAGACCTCACCCGCTCCCAAGTCAGCTCTGGGGTACGCAAGCTGGCCTGGAAGAGAAGCAGGGGAAGGGTCCAAAGCAGGCCAGGCCACGCAGGGACTCACAGGAGCAGCGGCTAAACATTTCTAGCCCGGCCTGAGACCTCTTTGAGGTTGTCCAAACTCTTCCGAGCAATTCTTCTCAATGTTAGCCATTTTTAAGCTGTGTGGACTTCAGCTCCCAGAATTCCCCAGGCAGGAAGTTGCAGAAGTTGAGAGACACTGGCTTTAAGGAGCTTCCTGTCTGAGATAATACCCTGGCACACTGCAATGGGCCACTTGGGGGGGGTGGCTCTCTTTGGAGGGAGGGAGGGAGGAATAGCTTAGACTTATATGCCGCTTCACAGGGCTTTCAGCCCTCTCCAAGCGGCTTACAGAGTCAGCCTATTGCTCCCCAATAATCTGGGTCCTCATTTTACCGACCTCGGAAGGATGGAAGGCTGAGTTGACCTGGAGCCCGCTGCAGGCAGCATTTGCCTGCAATATTGTGTTCTAACCACTGTGGGCATTAAACAAGTCAAGGAAGGAAGGAAGGAAGGTGACAAAGAGGGAGGGAGGGAAGGATGGAGGGAAGGAATTGGAGAGAAGAAAACAGGAGGGAGGGAGGGAGGAAGGAAGGAAGGAAGGAGACAGAGAGGGAATAGGAGGTAGAAGGAAACTGGAAGGAAGAAGAAAGAGAGGAAGGAAGGAGAGAAACAGAGAGGGAGGAAAGGAAGGAAGGTGACAAAGTGAGTGAGTGAGTGAGTGAGTGAGTGAGGGAGGGAGGAAGGAAGGAAGGAAGGAAGGAAGGAAGGAAGGAAGGAAGGAAGGAAGGAAGGAAGGAAGGAAGGAAGGAAGGAAAGCTACATCTTACCACATCTATCTCTGTGTTGGAATGTCCCATGTTACAAACAATACAACCGTTCTTCATCCTATCCAGATGTTCTCTGGTCACTACATTTTTGTTGCCTGTAAAACGAAACGGGGAATCATCGGCAGAGCTGTCAATCCAGCCGCTCGGCCAACCCGCGGAAGGGCTGCATCTCTCCCCTGCTGCGTCACCACCCTGCAGCGGCCGCTGGGCTCGTCTCTTGGAGGTCCCTGGAAGGGAACAGCACCTAGATGAAGCCCCCTCCCCCTCCCCCCAGTGAGAAAATTCCCCCTCCCCAATTCCCCCCCCCTTTCTCCCCCCCCCCCCGGAGTTACCTGTGCAGGTGATAACGATGTCGATTTGCCGAATCACTTCGTTGAGTTTCACGAGACGGAAGCCATCCATGCTGGGAGGAGGGAGAAAAAAAACCGAACCCTGAGATTCGCGGGTGGGTCCCCAGAAAAGTCACCCCAAATCTAAGAAAAAACCCCCAATCCCGGGCAGCCCTTTGCCACCTGGGGCCAGAAACCAGCAAGTTGTGGTTGTGGGTAAGGCTGAAATCGCTGTGCACCCATAACAACTTGCACATTTTTAAAAAATGGCTGCGTCAGGGAGAGCAGGGGTGGGGTGAGGTCCTTAAGCGAGGCTGTCTCGCTTAACGGCCGTCAGCGCTTGCGACCGTACTGATCAAGCTCCGTTACGGTTAGTCCTCGACGTACAACGGTTCGCTTAGCGGCCGTTTGAAGTTACAAGGGCACTGGAAAAAAAGGGCAGTTGTTCGCAGTTGTGACTTTGGCAGTGTCCCCATGATCATGTGACCAAAATTTAGATGCTCAGCGACTGCTCCGTACTTATGACTGTCGCTGCGTCCCTAGGTCACGTGATCATTTTTTGCCACCTTCCGACAAGTAGAGTCCATGGGGGGAAGCCAGATTCGCTTAACGACCAGGTTCATAACTTATCCACGGCGGCGATTCGCTTAACGACGGTGGCAAGGAGGGTCGTAAAACGGGACAAAACTCGCTTCACCACAGAAATGTTGGGCTCAATTGTGGTCGTTAAGTTTGAGGAGTAGCTGTATCTCGAGACTCCCTGTATTTCTTTAGCACTTGGAGTGAGCTTTTCAGAGCTTCGCTCAGCTGGCGAGAGGTTTCCACCAGCCACGGTCAAGACACTTTTGGGTCCCTCCCCAAAAGTACAGCTGAAATGGGAGCCGTGGCTTAGAGCCCCCAACGGAGACCCACAGCCAGTCCTCCCATCCTCCCCAACTGTGCTGGCCCTGTTCCTCTTAGCCCTGGCCGGCCTAGGAGGGGCAGAGGCAGCAAGAGAGTAACCATAGATGCATAGAGCCAGAAGGGACCTTGGAGATCTTCTAGTCCAGGGGTCTCCAACCTTGGCCACTTTAAGACTTGTGGACTTCAACTCCCAGAGTTCCTCAGCCAGCCAAGTCTTAAAGTTGCCAGGGTTGGGGACCCTGTTCTAGGTGGCACACCTTGTATCCTTCCACTCCTTGATATGCCACCTGGTTGTGAGATATTTATATTGTGAGAGGAGGGGATTACACCGGGAAGGCTGATCCTTGTTGTGAAGATCAAAGCCACCAACAACATGAAGTTACTTTATAATGCCTCTCAAATGCACCAAGCTTGGAGACCCCTGTAATCTAGTCCACCCCCCCCCGCGAGGCAGTTCCCCCCCTCTCAGGCCTTACCAGGCTTGAAGAGCACAGATGGGATCGATCTCGGTCACGTACACAATGGAGCCCATGGCTTTCAGGGCCGCGCAGCATCCTTTCCCCACCTGGAGCAGGAGAGGAGAAGTTAGAGCAGAGCTCTGGAGAAATCACTTAGAGCAGGGTTTCCCTTCCAGGGCAACTTTTAAGATATGTGGACTTCAACTCCCATAATTCCTCAGGCAGAATGGGGAGGGCAGGCAGGGAAGGGGAGGGAAGGGAAGGAAGGAAGGAAGGAGAAAGAGGGAAGAAGGGAGGGAGGGAGGGAGGGAGGGAGGGAAGGAGGGAGGAAGGAAGGAAGGAGAAAGAGGGAAGAAGGGAGGGAGGGAAGGAGGGAGGAAGGAAGGAGAAAGAGGGAAGAAGGAAGGAAGGAGAAAGAGGGAAGGAGGGAAGAAAGGAAGAGAGGGAGGGAGGGAGGGAGGGAAGAAGGAAGGAGAAAGAGGGAAGGAGGGAAGAAAGAAAGAAAGAAAAAGGAAGAAAAGGAGGGAGGGAAGGAGGAAGGAAGAAGAAGGAGAGAGGGAGGGAGGGAAGAAAGAAAGAAAGAAAGAAAGAAAGAAAGAAAGAAAGAAAGAAAGAAAGAAAGAAAGAAAGAAAAAAAGAAAAAAAAGAAAGAAAGAAAGAAAGAAAGAAAGAAAGAAAGAAAGAAAGAAAGAAAGAAAGAAAAAGATAGCGAGAGAGGGAGAAAGAAAGAAAGAGAGAGAGGGAGGAGAATTCTGGGAGTTGAAGTCCACAAGTCTTAAAATTGCCAAGTTTGGGGACCCCTGGTTCAGGGCCAGGACCCCTTCCCTGGAGACTGACGCCTTCCGCTCTCCCGAGGGAAATATCTTGGAGCAGAGACCGTCGTCCCTGGCCACTTTGCGAGGAAGACCTCTCCCACCGTCCCACTGAGCGTAATTTGAAAGGCAAACCGGTCCGGACTGACCTCTCCGTAGCCACAGACGACCACCTGCTTCCCTCCAAACATCATATCGGTCGTCCTTTTAAGGCTGGGGAGGAAAAAGAGAAGGCCAGCAATGATCCCAGGGTGGATGGATTTCAAGAACCCATCATACCTGTTTAAATATGTGAATTACAGTTGCTGCCCAGACTCACAACCCTCCCTCAGAGCGGAGGGTTGTGGAAAGCCAAGGCCTCACACTTGTTACAAGCAGAGATTGCAGAATACTAACAGGAGCAAATTCCCACTGCAGAAAGCTTTCGAAAGAGCTGCGAGTTGCGGGTCGGGTGTGAAGGCTGCCTCGCATACACGCACAAAATGTTCTGCCTTCTTCCCCCGTCTCTTTACGGACTGCAGGATCAACTGGAAGATGCAGTCGGATCGCTGCAGTGGGATATTTGCATGGTCCTACAGGGGAAGAATCTGCTTTCTAGGTGTGAGCAAATCTCTCTCCCTTTAAACACTGATGATGTTCCCTGGTTGGGTCATGAGACGTCTGCAACAACTAAGCTCAAAGAGCACCAAGGAGCTCACAGTCCTTCTTTCTCTTCCTCCTCCTTTCTTTGTCCCCTTCATTCCTTCTCCTTCCTTCTCCTTCCTTCCTCCTCCCCTTCTTTTCCTCTTCATTCTCCAGTTCCTCCACTCCACAACCCCACTTCCTTTCTAATGATGATGTTCCCTAGTTGGGTCATGAGACGTCTGCAAGAAAACAACCAAGCTCAGAGGGCACCAGAAAGCTCCAAGGACCTCTCCTCTTCTCCTCCTCCTCCTCTCCACAAGTCTCACACACACTTCTAGCACTGATGATGTTCCCTAGTTGGGTCATGAGACGTCTGCAAGAAAAACGACCAAGCTCACAGAGCACCAAGGACCCCATAATCCTTCCTCCCTCCCTCCCTCTCTCCTTCTGTAAGAAAATAATCACGCTCAGAGAGCACCAAGGACCTCAAAGAAGTAGTAGTTCTCCTCCTCCATCCCTCCTTTCTAGCACTGATTATGTTCCCTAGTTGGGTCATGAGACGTCTGCAAGAAAACAACCAAGCTCAGAGAGCACCAAGGACCCTTAATCAACCTCCTCCTCCTCTTCCTCCTCCTCCTCTCTGCAACCTCCCTTCCCTTCTGACACTGATGATGTTCCTTAGTTGGGTCATGAGACGTCTGCAAGAAATCGACCAGCAGTTACAGTAAGAGTAACAGGAAGCTTAACTTTAACTTAAATTTAAACTCCCAAGAGCCAGCGCCTGTTACCTCTTACAAAGCCACTGGATCTAAATTTGTAAAAAAAAAAAAGACCCAACTTCAGAAATATCCTCTTCCTTCCCATTCTTTCAATAATCGTTCGATCTCTTGTCTTTATTTTGGTTCATTCTACCCTTGTGTATGAATCTCCTAAAAGGGCTCTTCGCGGCTTCTGATCATCCTGGATTATGGGTTTTCTTTGACGTCCCAATTTCTGACAGGTGATCTGCGAGACGAGCCCCCCCTCCGCCCCCCACCCCAAATGGCTTTGCAGAAGAATGCGCTTCCTTTCGGAGTGAAGCCCCTCCTCTGCCTGGCCCTGCTGCCACCGTGCCCTATATTTCCCTCTATTTTTAGCAGATGCGGAAAACAGGTTAACAACGCGGAGAAAGAGCGACTTCCCATTTCCAATCACGGTTCCCACGGGATGGAGCGGGGATGTTGCTCCAGATTCTGGCCCTCGGTTTTCTGAGGGCCGAGCCCAATTCCTTTCCTTTATTTATGGCCTCGGTTTCTAAGGTCGCTCAATCAGAATAGAGCTGGAAGGGACCTCCGAGGTCTTCTAGTCCAACCCCCTGCTCCAGCAGGGGAGCCTATATCATTCCAGACAAATGGTTGTCCAATCTCACCTTGAAAACCTCCAGTGATGGAGCACCCACAACTTCTGGAGCTTGAGCAAGGGGTTGGACTAAAAGACCGCCGAGGACCCTTCTAACCCTATGCCTTCTGGTGGCAAGCTGTTCCACTGGTTAACTGTTCTCACTGTCAGGAAGTTTCTCCTTAACTCCTTAACTCCAACTGGCCATATGAGCGGAGGGCCAAAGCGATTGGGCAGTGAAGGTGGGTAGATATGCACACATGCGCATACGTAAATTGGGAAAAAATATATAGAACAGACCAGAATAACATAGCTGGAAGGAACCTTGGAGGTTATGTAGTCCAACCCCTGCTCAAGCAGGAGAGCCTATACTATTCTAGACAAATGGTTGTCCAAACTCTTCTTAAAAACCTCTAGTTTCGAGCACCCACAACTTCTAGTGGCAAGCTGTTCCACTGGTTAATTGTTCCGACTGTCAGAAAGTCTCTCCTTAATTCCAGGTTGCTTCTCTCCTCGATTAGTTTCCATCCATTGTTTCTTGTCTTCGGGTGCTTTGGAGAATAGATTGACCCCCCTCTTCTTTGGGGCAGCCCCTCAAATTCTGGAAGACTGCTATCGTGTACACCAGGGGTCCCCAAATTTGGCAACTTTAAGACTTGTGGACTTCAACTCCCAGAATTCTGGGAGTTGAAGTCCACAAATCTTCAAGTTGCCAAGTTTGGGGACCCCTGGTGTACAGAATAATAGAATAGCAGAGTTGGAAGGGACCTTGGAGGTCATCTAGTCCAACCCCCTGCTCAAGCAGGAGACCCTGTACCACTTCAGACAAATGGTTGTTTTAGCTCTTCTTAAAAACCTCCAATGTTGGAGCATCTACAACTTCTGAAGGCAACCTGTTAAACTGATTAATTGTTCTCGCTGTCAGGAAATAAGTGTTACTAATTTAACTGCAGCGATTCCCTTAAGAACGGGGGCCAGGAAGTTCCCGTAATGGGACAAAGCTCACTTAACAACTGTCTTGCTCGGAAACGCTAATTTCGGGCTCCCTTGTGGCCGTAAAGCGGGGACCACCTGCCGAACAACATTCGGAGAAGACTTCAACAGCAGGGCACCTACCCATCCAGAATAGATTCCCGGCAGCAGTACAAGTTGTCAAACTTCTGTTTGGTGACTGAATCGTTGACGTTCATTGCGGGAACACACAGCTTGCCGGCCTTCGAGAGTTGGTACAACCTAGCAAGAAGTTGGGGGGGAAAAACACCACAACTAGGAGTTTCCCACAATTTCCTTTGCTCAGGGGTGAAATGCTACAGGTTCGGGCCGGTTCTCCCAAACCGTTAGTAACAAATACTTCCGGTTCTCTGAACCGGTAGTAAAAATGCTTTTAAATGCTTTTAAAAAGTAAAAAAAAAGTTTTCCACAATCGCACAGCACAACTGATTGTCACAGCTGATTAAACTTTTTAAAAACTTTTTAAAAGCATGTTTTTCTAAACTACCCATTCGCTGGAACTGTGACTCTGTGAGGTTCCTGCTTTGTTGCAGGGGCCATTTTGTGTGAAGTCCAGCTGCTCCTGCACTGTGTGTGAGTCAGTTGTGTAGCTTTTGTGTTATTTTTGTGTGAAGTGTGATAGCTGTTTTTTGAGCTCTCTGTGACTGTGAGGTTCCTGCTTGTTGTTGCAAGGGCCATTTTGTGTGAAGTCCAGCTGCTCCTGCATTGTGTGTGAGTCAGTTGTGTAGGAGTCAGTTGTGTAGCTTTTGCGTTATTTTTGTGTAAAGTGTGATAGTTCGTTTTTTGAGCTCTCTGTGACTCTGTGAGGTTCCTGCTTTGTTGCAGGGGCCATTTTGTGTGAAATCAGCTGCTTTTGCAATTTGTGTGAGTCAGTTGTGTGGATTTTGTGTTGTTTGTGTGTGAAGTGTGAAAGTTGGTTTTTGAGCTCACCTGGTCACATGACCACGCCCACCAAGCCACGTAACCACCAAGCCACGCCCACAGAACCGGTAGGGAAAATTAATTTTAGATTTCACCACTCCCTTTGCTGCTCTTGGGGCTTCAAGGATGGGTCTTGATTGGCCCAGGTGAGTCTCCCATGAAGGCTACGAAGGGTCAACCTGTACCTTGATTCTCAAGGAAGTGAATGGGTTCAATAACCGAGAATGGAATGGATTTAATCCTTTTATTATCCATTAAGTGAATGGATTTATTTATTTTTTACCACAAAGGAGAACAGGTGTGGCCTACAGGTAGCACTCAACTTACAACATTTCATTTAGTGACTGTTCGAAGTTACCACGGGACAGAAAAAAGTGACAAGACCCTTTTTCACACTTATGTGTGATTCACATACAGATGCTTGACAACTGACTCACATTTATGACGGTAAATGATTTACGATCCCCTTTGGCGACCTTCCGACAAGCAACGTCAGATTCACTCAACAACCACGTGACTCATTTAACAACTGCAGTGATTCGGTTAACAAATGCGACAAGAAAAGTCGTAAAATGGGGGCAAAACTCACACTTATCACTTAGCAACATAAATTTTGGGCTCCATTTGACTCGTGATTGTACAAAAAAAAAAAAAAGATCTTAAGGATACAATGGCCGCCCCGTCTCGAATATAATTTACCTGTGGACCCCGGTGACGCTCTCTTCGACTATGCCTTTGATTTTCTTGAACATGTTTGGGTACTTCTTGTAGATCCAGTGGGTGAGGTCTCCACCATCATCCAGGATCTGCAAGACAAAATTGACCACAGGTAAATGTGACTGTGTGGCTAGGACGACAACTTCGAAATAATAATAATAATAATTATTATTATTATTATTACGGATGGCTGCACAATCGGCCAGACGTTTAGACTGGATTTGGCATTTCTGCCCACCTGTTTTTTGTGAATTAACTTTTTTATTAGTTTATCAAAATCCTAAAATACAAAGAAAAAAAACCCATGGAAAAGTTAAGAAGAGAGGGAGGGAAAAAGAAGGGATATAATGTAATGGGAGAAAAATAAGAAAAAGGCACCGACTTCCAACTCTCTTTAGCACAGTAGAAGGTAGCAACATTACAACCACAACTTTTTTGCTTTTACACAACAGTACGTACAAGCCATTTCTATAATAACAAGCCTGCCTAGTTTACAAAAACAGAATCAAAGTTTCATTTTTTTTTCCTTATTGCAAACACAAAATCCGGAAGCAATTTCAAACTAGAGACAACATTAAATATAATCCCTTATTTGGATAAAAGAATCAACTTATCATTTCTGCTTCTTTTTGCTGTGAGGGATAATATATCATTCATTCTCTTATTTTCAAATCCAGTCCATAATATTTTACAAACTTTGGAATATTGTTCAGCATTACTTAAAGAACCGGCAGACAGGCATATACATACACATTTCATACATACAAAACTAACTTAAAGCTTTTTATCAGTACATGTATCTTTTAAAAAAAATCCATCCTAATTAATTAAAACATTATATTTAAGTCACTCCCTCCTGCTTATCTTCATAGAATAGAGTCTTTTTCTTCTCGGGGAAAGTCTATCGAATCTCCTTACCAGAAGAAGTTCTCATTTCTGTCCACCTGTTGAGTCCTTCCCAGTATATTTCAACCTTGGCAACTTTAAACTTTAAGCCAGGGGTCTCCAACCTTGGCAACTTTAAGCCCGGTGGACTTCAATTCCCAGAATTCCCCAGCCAGCAAAGAGTTGAAGTCCACCGGGCTTAAAGTTGCCAAGGTTGGAGACCCCTGCTTTAAGCAATGCTGCCTGGGGGATTCTGGGAGTTGAAGTCCACCCCTCTTAAAAGTTCCCAAGGTTGAGACACACCACTCTGAATCAGGTCTCTCTAAGCTTGACAACTTTATTAAAGACTTATGGACTTCAATTCCCAGAATTCCCAGAATTCATCAGCCATGCATGCTGCCTGGGGGATTCTGGGAGTTGAAGTCCAGTCCCTCTTAAAAGTTCCCAAGATTGAGAGACACCGCTCTGAATTGAGGCTCTCCAAACTTGGGAACTTTTGAATTGGGTGGACTTCAACTCCCAGAATTCCTCAGCCATCCATGCTGGCTGGGGAATTCTGGGAATTGAAGTCCACCCAACTCAAAAGTTCCCAAGTTTGAGAGACACACTGCTTTAGAGGGAATTGGATTGGGATGGAACAAAGCTCAACTTAGGGCTGACAGCCCCCCAGTTCATACGCTCAGATCACGCTGTGTTTTAACTCAGCGGATTAGCAGCCTGGCATCAACAGCGCCCAGCAAACCCCCCTCCCTGTTCCCACCCCCCTCCCTCCCACTCAAGGCTCCAGCTCATTAATCTTCAGTTAATTAAGAATGTTGTATAATCCACTTCTCCTTCTTGAAGTGCCCCAATAAGTTAGAGTGGCATTTTCTGGCAAGCTTCTCCTGATCTTTTCTGGGAAAACGAGAACATGGTACACAGCCTAAATTCGGCCCCGTTCCTGGGGGAGTCCTTTGGCCAGCACAAGAGCCCGACGGGATTTTGGAGCCTCCATCTTGATGTTTGTCTACAGATGGCAGGATCTGATGTCAACAGGGCGGTAAATATGGTCTGGTGGCAACCTTGGAGCTTTTTGAGCTTAGGTGGTTTTCCCTGCAGACGTTTCATGACCCAACTAGGTAACATCGTCAGTGCGAAGGAGTGTGGAGTTTGAGAATGTGAGCGTGTTGGGTCCTGAAAGGTCTGCAAGGAAACAACCAAGCTCAGAGAGCACCAAGGACCACAGAGTCCTCCTCCTTCTCCTCCACGTCCTCCCACGTCCTCTACTGCTTCTCCACTCCCTCGTAGCACTGATGATGTTACCTAGTTGGGTCATGAAACGTCTGTAAGAAAATAATCAAGCTCAGAGAGCACCAAGGATCTCAAAAGTAGTAGTAGTTCTCCTCCTCCATCCCTCCCTCCTAGCACTGATGATGTTACCTAGTTGGCTCATGAAACGTCTGCAAGAAAACCACCAAGCTCAGAGACCACCAAGGGCCCCACAGCCCTTCCTTCCTTCCTTCCTTCCTTCCTTCCTTCCTTCCTTCCTTCCTTCCTTCCTTCCTTCCTTCCTTCCTACCTACCTACCTACCTTTCCTTCCTTCCTTCCCTCCCTCCTCTCCACAAACCCCACTCCCTTCTAGCACTGATGATGTTACCTAGTTGGCTCATGAAACGTCTGCAAGAAAACCACCAAGCTCAGAGACCACCAAGGGCCCCACAGCCCTTCCTTCCTTCCTTCCTTCCTTCCTTCCTTCCTTCCTTCCTACCTACCTACCTACCTACCTACCTTTCCTTCCTTCCTTCCCTCCCTCCTCTCCACAAACCCCACTCCCTTCTAGCACTGATGATGTTACCTAGTTGGCTCATGAAACGTCTGCAAGAAAACCACCAAGCTCAGAGAGCACCAAGGACCCCACAATCCTCTTCCTCCTTCTCTCCACAATTCCCAACCCCCTTCCAGCACTGATGATGTTACCTAGTTGGCTCATGAAACGTCTGCAAGAAAACCACCAAGCTCAGAGAGCACCAAGGACCCCGCAGTTGAACCCTGAGCTACAAATATTTTCTTCTATAGAAGCTTAAGTTGTGTTGCCCCGTTGTGCTCTCTCCATCCTCTCCCCCATCAATAATGAGGAAACCCACTCCTCTAATTCTGAATCTGCCATTTCTACCGGAAGAGGCATTAACATCTCATTGCACCCAGCAGAAGTCAACATTTTGGCCCAGGATCATGGGAACATTGCGTTCCGGTCCACTGCCCTGTCCAAAAACTCTCATTAACCTTTCTTAGCCCCTGCCCGCTTCCCAAATTGGTCCTACCTACTTAATAATCCAAACCTCCAAGGCCCTGGAGAGGGGGCACCCAGAGGTCACCGTTAGCCCTGTACTGTAATTATATGTTATTTTCTCCAAATAATATATGCAAGATAAGTAATAAGCCCATTAACAACATCATTACTCTTAACAAGCATCTACTGTGACCTGAGAATCGGGGAATATATGAATTGGAAAGGTTAGTGAGGTCATCTAGTCCAACCCTGTGCTGAGAACAGAATTCATTTAAGCGTCTCTGGCAAATTGGCCCCAGAGTAGGAGAGTGGGTCCCTGTTCTAGGTCGGTTGCTGGGTGCTCCGATCCGCTTTTGCATCCTTCTGATGAGCAAAGTCAGCGGGGAAGACGGGTTCACTTAACGACCGTGCGACTAATTGAACAATGGCAGTGATTCTCTTAACAGCCGTGGCAAGAAAGGTCGTACAGTGGGGCAAAGCTCACTTAACGAATGTCTCACTTAGCAACAGAAATCCTGGGCTCGGGTTTGGTTGTAAGTCGGGGACTGCCTGTGCTCTTTGCTCCTCCTACTTTTCCCCAAAACAACCCTGCGAGGTGGGCAGGGTGTTATGTTACAGCCTCTGACGCTGCTCTCTGCTTTCCACTAAAGCAGCATTTTGTAAACCTGGTGATTGGCCCAAAGACACCCACCTCGTTTTCAGGCCTAAGGCGATACTAGAACTCCCAGTCTCCTGGTGATTGGCCCAAAGACACCCACCCAGGCCTAAGGCGGGACTAGAACTCCCAATCTCCTGGTGATTGGCCCAAAGTCACCCAGCTGGCTTTCAGGCCTAAGGCGATACTAGAACTCCCAGTCTCCTGGTGATTGGCCCAAAGACACCCACCCAGGCCTAAGGCGGGACTAGAACTCCCAGTCTCCTGATGATTGGCCCAAAGACACCCACCCAGGCCTAAGGCGGGACTAGAACTCCCAATCTCCTGGTGATTGGCCCAAAGTCACCCAGCTGGCTTTCAGGCCTAAGGCGATACTAGAACTCCCAGTCTCCTGGTGATTGGCCCAAAGACACCCACCCAGGCCTAAGGTGGGACTAGAACTCCCAATCTCCTGGTGATTGGCCCAAAGTCACCCAGCTGGCTTTCAGGCCTAAGGCGATACTAGAACTCCCAGTCTCCTGGTGATTGGCCCAAAGACACCCACCCAGGCCTAAGGTGGGACTAGAACCAGGGGTGAAATTCAACATTTTCCCCTACCGGTTCTGTGGGCGTAGCTTGGTGCGCGTGGCAGGGGAAGGATACTGCAAAATCTCCATTCCCACCCCACTCTGGGGCCGGCCAGAGGAGGTATTTGCCTGTTCTCTGAACTACTCAAAATTTCCACTACTGGTTCTCCAGAACCTGTCAGAACCTGCTGGATTTCACCCCTGACTAGAACTCCCAATCTCCTGGTGATTGGCCCAAAGTCACCCAGCTGGCTTTCAGGCCTAAGGCGATACTAGAACTCCCAGTCTCCTGGTGATTGGCCCAAAGACACCCACCCAGGCCTAAGGCGGGACTAGAACTCCCAGTCTCCTGATGATTGGCCCAAAGACACCCACCCAGGCCTAAGGCGGGACTAGAACTCCCAATCTCCTGGTGATTGGCCCAAAGTCACCCAGCTGGCTTTCAGGCCTAAGGCGATACTAGAACTCCCAGTCTCCTGGTGATTGGCCCAAAGACACCCACCCAGGCCTAAGGTGGGACTAGAACTCCCAATCTCCTGGTGATTGGCCCAAAGTCACCCAGCTGGCTTTCAGGCCTAAGGCGATATTAGAACTCCCAGTCTCCTGGTGATTGGCCCAAAGACACCCACCCAGGCCTAAGGTGGGACTAGAACCAGGGGTGAAATTCAACATTTTCCCCTACCGGTTCTGTGGGCGTAGCTTGGTGCGCGTGGCAGGGGAAGGATACTGCAAAATCTCCATTCCCACCCCACTCTGGGGCCGGCCAGAGGAGGTATTTGCCTGTTCTCTGAACTACTCAAAATTTCCACTACTGGTTCTCCAGAACCTGTCAGAACCTGCTGGATTTCACCCCTGACTAGAACTCCCAATCTCCTGGTGATTGGCCCAAAGTCACCCAGCTGGCTTTCAGGCCTAAGGCGGGACTAGAACTCACCATCTCCTACTTTCTAAGTCTGGTGCCTCAAATATCATACCAAACTTTTTGGGGATGACAAAATAAGATGCCCCCAAATGCCCCCCCCCGGTCTTTCTTGCCTGGGGAGGTTTTTAAGGGGCAAAATGACCCCCCCCTTCCCCTTTCTTTCGAGTCGAACTGAACCGGCCTTGCCGCTCCCTTTGTGCTGCCAGTCGCCCCGGCAGACTTTGGCCCCCAGCGCTCACCATGTTGGGCTGCCAGCCTTCGACGTTGACACATCGGTCAATGCACCACCAGAAATCGTCTTCGGATTCTCCTTTCCAAGCAAAGACAGGAAACCCTGCAAGAGAAATTGGGTGGGTGGGGGGCTCCTTTTAACAGGCGGGAGAAGAGCAGCCATCGCCCCAAAAGGCTTTCCCAACACCCACCCACCCCGTTCTGCTCAGGGCTGAACCCCTCCTGTCCCGGCACCTTCAAAGCTTGTTTTGGGGGACACCCTCTCTCCCGAAAAAGACAAATCCTTCCTTACCATTCTCAGCCAGGGCAGCCGCCACTTCGTTGAGGGTGGAGTAGATGTTGCAAGCAGCCCACCGGCACTGAGCCCCCAGGGCACTGAGGGTCTCCATCAGAACCTGCATGCAGGGGAACGGTGAGTAAGGGGCTCCGGAATTGCCAGGGCTACTCAAACCCCCACCCACCCACCCCCGCCTACTCCAATTCGGCCAACCCACCTGCTGGATTTCATTAACTCACAGAGGACTTCAAACTTGGCAACTTTAAGACTTGTGGACTTCAACTCCCAGAATTCTCCAGCCAGCATAGCTCCATCACTGGAGGCATAGCTGGCTGGAGAATTCTGGGAGTTGAAGTCCACAAGTCTTAAAGTTGCCAAGTTTGGGGACCCCTGCATTAACTACTTTTTGCTAAGCTTATGATAATAACCTTAAGAAATATTTTTTGTTTTCCAGTTGAGCAGGGCTCACACGCCCGCACAGGCGGTCCTCGATTTATAGCCATTTGCTTAGTGACCGTTCGAAGGTGCAAAAAAAGTGAAAAAAGTGATCCGGTTTTTACACTTAAGACGGTTACAGCCTCCCAGCGGTCACCGGATCAAAATTCAGACACGTGGCCACTGGCTCGTATTTATGACGGTCACACTGTCCCCGGGGTGATGGGATCCCCTTTTTGCGACCTTCTGACAAGCAAAGTCCATGGGGAAGCTTAATGGCTACATGATTCACTTAACGACTGCGGCGATTCACTTAACGACTGTGTGTGTGGGGGCAATGGTGATAAAACGGGACAAAACTCACTTAACAACTGTCCTGGTTAGCAATGGAAATTTTGGTGCTCCCCTGTGGTCGTAAGTCGAGGATTATCTGTACCCTGCATTGTCAGTGTCTGGGAATATAAAAACTGATAGCTTGATTCCAGAAGCACAGAAAGTCCTCAACTTATGACCGTTTGAAGGTTACTGGTAGTCCTCGACTTACGGACCACAACCAAGGCCAAACATGCCTGTTGTTAAGCGAGACGTTTGTTAAGTGAGTTTTGCCCCATTTTACGACCTTTCTTGCCACAGTTGTTAAGTGAGTCACTGCCATTGTTAAGTGAATCTGGTATTCCTTGTTGACTTTGCTAGTCAGAAGGTCACAATAAGGGGATCGCGTGAGGCCTCCACCCACCCCCGGGGACACTGCAACCGTCATAAGTATGAACCAGTTGCCTAGCGTCTGAATTTCGATCCCGTGACCAAGGGGATGCCGCAACGGCCAGAAGTAAAGTCAAAAATGATCCAAAGTCACTTTTTTCAGCACTCTTGCTGAAAGTCGAGGACTACCTGTCAAGCCCAACGCAGCATCTCCGAGGTGGAGATAACTTCTCTAGGTAGGATTTCTGGACCAGTCGATCCCACCTCTGGGGGATCGATCTCCCCCTTTGGGGGGACAAAGAAACAACCTGGGATAGCGACGGGCAGCGCCTGGCGGGACTTACAGCAGTTTGAGCCGTGATGTGGGTGCAACCCACGATCTTGGCTCCGGCCAGCGGCTTCTCTCCCTGGGCGCGTTTCCTCAAGGCCATCAGGGCAGGCATTTCTAGGGAAAGGAGAGAAGGAAACGCAGGTTCAGCAGAAGGCAGGAAAACAACCGTGTAAAATTAAACAAAACAAAAACGTGGCCAGGAAGGAGTGGAGAAAGATGGAAGAGAAAAGTTTTGTTTGCCTTAACCAGAGCAGAAATTCTTTCTCCTCTCCCCTTCTAGGCAAAGTTGCATCCATAACCAAATCCATTTACAGAACGGAGTAACAGAGTTGGAAGGGAACTTGGAGGTCTTCTAGTCTGACCCCTGCTCTGACACCCTATACCATTGCAGACAAAGGTTGTCCAATCTCGTCTTAAAAACCTCCAGTGTTGGAGCATTCCCAACTTCCGGAGGCAAGCTGTTCCACAGGTTAATTCTTCTCACTGTCAGAACTTTCTCCTTAGTTTTAGGTTCTGGTCATTCTATTTCCTTTTTAGCCTTTTCATTTTCTCTTTTTGAAGGGTGTGTAGATGTTGTTTATCTCTATGTGCCTGTTGATGCCTGATATATACAAGGACAAGCACTCATATATAAAGAGAACAAACTCCATTCCTTTCTAGCACTGATGACATTCCCTAGTTGGGTCATGAAACGTCTTCCAGAAAACAACTCAGAGATCCCACAGCCCTCCTCCTCCCTCTCCTCTCCGCAAACCCCACTCCCTTCTAGCATGGATGATGTTCCCTAGTTGGGTCATGAAACATCTGCAAGGAAACCACCAAGCTCAGAGGGCACTAAGGACACCATAGCTCTTCCTTCCTTCCTTCCTTCCTTCCTTCCTTCCTTCCTTCCTTCCTTCCTTCCTTCCTTCCTTCCTTCCTTCCTCCCTCCCTCCCTCCCTCCCTCCCTCCCTCTCCACAAACCCCATTCCTTCTAGCACTGATGATGTTCCCTAGTTGGGTCATGAAACGTCTGCAAGGAAACCCCCAAGCTCGGTGAGCACCTAGGACCCCACAACCTCCAGAGTCTCCATCCCATCTCCCTCCCTAAGACATGGCAAAGGGGTCAGGAGAGAGAGAGAGAGAGAGAGAGAGAGAGAGAGAGAGAGAGAGCAGAAGGAGCCCATGGTTGCCAGCAGGATTACAGCAAAAGCGAACGCTGGGAGTTCATCTGATCCCGTTCCCTTTTGTAGCTCCGGCAGCAAATAGTTCAGTAATTTGATCAGCGTCAGGAGATTAACGCAAAGAGAGAACTGGGGGGGGGGGAAAGAGGTTGGGGGACGTAGAAGGTGTTCCCGTCAATCCCCGAATAAAGGAATGCTTGGGGGGGGGGAAGTGCTTAGGTGGTTTTGAGCAAACACGTTGAAGTGCACGAGGCCACGTGGCGCAAGAGTAAACAATGCGTAGGGTTGGGTTCCCACGACCTGTGGAGATGAGGGTGGGTAGAACCACAAATGCCAAACCACAAAACGCTTTTCTCCACTTTCATCTTGTCTGGGCTGATCTGGGAATTCAGCCACCGTAAGACCACGTACTGGTTGAGAAAGGGGTCAGGGGGGGAAAGCCTTCTGCAAGAACAGAGGGGAAGACAGGGGAAATGTCTGTCTGTCTATCCACCCACCCATCTACCCAATCTGTCTATCTATCTGTCCATCATCTCTAATGTCTGTCTGTCTGTCTCTCTCTCCCTCTATCCATCCATATCTCTCTACCTATCTATCCATCCCTCCATCATCTCTAATGTCTGTCTGTCTGTCTATCTATCTATCCACCCATCTACCCTATCTATCTGTCTGTCCGTCCATCCATCCATCATCTCTAATGTCCGTCTCTGACTCTCTCTCCCTCTATCCATCCATATCTATCTCTCTACCTCTCTATCTATCCATCCCTCCATCATCTCTTCCTCTAATGTCTGTCTGTCTATCTGTCTATCTCTCTATCCTCAGGGAGTAGGGCGGCATATAAGAACACTAAAACAAATAAATAAATACAAATATCCATCTACCCACCCACCCACCCTTCTCCGTCTCTGTCTCTCTTGAGGTGAGACTAGAACTCACCGTCTCCTGGTGATTGGCCCAAAGAAACCCAGCCGGCTTTCATGCCTAAGGCAGGACTAGAACTCGTTGCTTCTTCTAGCCTGGTGGCTTCAGCCCTAGACCCAACTGGCTCTATGGTCCCCCAGGCTGGGGTGAGATAGGCAACCCACATCCGCAAGGACCAAGGGCAGGGGTTCCCAATCTTGGCAACTTTAAGACTTGTGGACTTCAATTCCCAGAATTCTGGGAGTTGAAGTCCACAAGTCTTAAAGTTGCCAAGTTTGAAGCCCTCTGACCAAGAGATTGCAGCTGATGAATCGAGTCACGTCATGTCAAACTAATATATCCATCTTGACCCAGGAAGCCAAGGAGGCCAGCTGGGATGGTCTCCCTCACCTTGTTCCGCGATTTCGATCTCCCTGCGCCCGAATTCGGCCTGTTTGATGTTTTTGACGCAGAAGTCGCTGCTGCCCTTGGTGCTCTTCTGCTGCTTGTCCCTCGGAGAGGTCTCGTCATCGGAGCTGTCGGTGTAGGAGGCAGCTGGGAGAGCAGAGACAGAGAGGACATTGAGGACAAAAACACTCGGAGTAAACACGGAGGAACAAAACAGGATCTTTGGGCATCTAACCTTTGGAACATCTTGCCACTTGAGGTAAGATCTACCTCCATCCTCTTGACCTCATACAGATTAACAGAGTTAGAAGGGACCTTGCAGGTCATCTAGTCCAACCCCCTGCCCAAGCAAGAGACCCTTACATCTGCCTCCTAAAAGGACGCCAAAACCTGGCTCTGCCAACTGGCTTGGGGTCCTGATGGGCTCATCCCACTTTGGAGGCCGTTACAGGAAGTCCTCGACTTATGACCCAAGACAGTTGTTAAGTGAGTTTTGCCCCATTTTATGACTTTTCTTGCCACGGTTGTTAAGTGAACCTGGCTTCCCTATTGACTCTGCTTGTCAGAAGGTCGCAAAAGGGGATCACGTGACTCCAGGACACGGCAACCGTCATAAATATGAGCCAGTTGCCAAGCCTCCGAATTTTGTTCATATCACCACGGGAGTGGCTGCAATGATTGTAAGTGTGAAAAATGCGAATGTTGCTTTGTTTTAGTGCCGTTGTAACTTCAAACGGTCACTAAGTGAAGCGTCAGTCGAGGACTACCTGAATTCCTTGACCATAGACCTCATCACCAAGCAGTTGTTCAAACACAGACTAAGCCACCTGCACCCTAAGAGCACACACAGGCAATTTCTCCAAAGACTAGGCTAGACTGGATAGATGACCTCTAAGGTCCCTTCCATCTCTGTTCTTCTGTTCTCCAAAGCACCTGAAGGGAGGACAAGAAACAAAGGATGCCACAGAGAGGAGGGGGTCAGGCTGTTCTCTATGGCACCAGAAAGCCAAACAAGGAATAACGGATGGAAGCTGACCAAGGAGAGATTCAACCTGGAAGTGAGGAGAAACTTTCTGACGGTAAGAGTGATCAACAGCTTGCCAGCGGAGGTTGTGAGAGCCCCAACACTTGCGACCTTCAAGGAGAGACTGGACTGCCATCTGTCTCAAATGGTGTAGGAACTCCTGCTTGAGCAGGGGGTTGGACTAGATGACCTACAAGGTCCCTTCCAACTCTAATAATAAATCTAAAAAAATCTAAACTAATCAAGGAGAGAAGCAACCTGGAACTAAGGAGAAATTTCCTGACATTTAGAACAATTAACCAGTGGAACAACTTGCCTTCAGAAGTTGTGAATGCTCCAACACTGGAGGTTTTTAAGAAGAGTCTGGACAACCTTTTGTCCACAATGGTATAGGGCAGTGATGGCGAACCTATGGCACGCGTGCCACAGGTGGCACGCGGAGCCATATCTGCCGGCACACAAGCTGTTGCCTAGCTCAGCTCCAGCACGCATGTACGTGCCAGCCAGCTGTTTTTTGGCTCACATGGAGGCTCTGGGAGACGTTTTTGGCTTCTGGAGGGCCTCCGGGGGGATGGGTGAGGGCGTTTTTGCCCTCCCCAGGCTCCAAGGAAGCCTCTGGAGCATGGGGAGGGCTCACCAGAAGTTGGGAAATGGGCCATTTCCGGCCTCCAGAGGGCCTCTGGGGGGCGGAAGAGGGCGTTTTTGTCCTCCCCAGGCTTTGAATTATTGGTATGGGCACTTGTGCATGCGTGATAGTGCGCATGCATGCACTTTCGGCACCCGAGGGAAAAAAGGTTCGCCATCACTGGTATAGGGTTTCCTGCCTAAGCAGGGGGCTGGACTAGAAGACCTCCAAAGTCCCTTCCAACTCTGTTATTCTGTTCTCCAAAGCACCCGAAGGCAGAAGAAGAAGCAACGGGTGGAAACTAATCAAGGAGAGAAGCAACCTAGAATTAAGGAGAAACTTCCTAACAGTGAGGACAATTAATCAGTGGAACATCTTGCCTCCAGAAGTTGTGGGTGCTCTGGAGGGTTTTAAGAAGAGATTGGACAACCATTTGTCTGAAATGGTATAGTGTCTCCTGCTTGAGCAGGGGGTTGGATTAGATGACCTACAAGGTCCCTTCCAACCCTGTTAATCTGTATGTGTATCTGTGTATGTTGTAGGCTAATGTACAAAACCAAGCTCCTTACGAGCCAGACATCGGATCTGTAAAGCAATCCAGTGGATCTTTTGCCTCTAGGACAGTGATGGCGAACCTATGGCACATGTGCCACAGGTGGCACGTGGAGCCATATCTGCCGGCACGCAAGCTGTTACCCTAGCTCAGCTCCAGCGTCCATGTGCGCGCCGGCCAGCTGATTTTTGGCTCACATGGAGGCTCTGGGAGGGCATTTTAGGCTTCTGGAGGGCCTCCAGGGGGCGGGGGGCGGTTTTGCCCTCCCCAGGCTCCAGGGAAGCCTCTGGAGCCTGGGGAGGGCGAAAAACGGGCCTACTGGGCCCACCGGAAGTCGGGAAACGGGCTGTTTCCGGCCTCCAGAGGACCTCTGCGGAAGTGGGAGAGGCCCCAGGCATTGAATTATGGGTGTGGGCACTCGCATGTGCGTGATAGTGTGTGCGCACGCGCTTTTGGCACCCGAGGGAAAAAAGGTTCGCCATCACTGCTCTAGGACCTCAGTATAAGAAACCAACTCTTACAGATAGGGAGGATATCATGTTTGACCGATCACCCAAGGGATCTCTTGGGTGTGTGTGTGGAAAAGGCCCATAGATTCTAACGCAAAGAATCCGCTCTCATTTCTACAACATTCAGCCAGCTTAAAAAAAAAATAGACCCTGGTGGGAATCTTTCAGGTGGGAGCCCCTACAAGCCATCCTTACAGCTTTCTGCCCGTTTACACAGGATCCGGCTGGGCTTCCGCCCCTGGGACCGAAAGGAGACGCTCAGCTGAGCTGCGGCAGGCATCTCTTCATGTGCAGTGTCCAGGGAGAAGATTCTCGGGGCGTCCATCCGATCGAGGGGCGACTCTTCCTTTTCGTGCAAGCGGGACAAACCCACCAACCCCCCCGGCGTCCGCCCGGGAGACGCTCTCCCTCCTCGGAGGGCTCTGCGTCCAGCCGAGCTCAGTCACAATCGGAGACTGGAGAAGAACGCTCATAAATAAGCGTTCTGAGCTTGGGTTCCAAAGGCCGGGCGGAATCAAACACCATCTTCGAATCTCATTCTGCAAACAAGAGGTGGTGGCGGCAAAGGTGGGTTTCAGCCGGTTCTGACCCGTTCTGGAGAACCGGTAGCGGAAATTTTGAGTAGTTTGGAGAACCGGGAAATACCGCCTCTGACTGGCCCCGCCCCCATCTATTCTCCGCCTCCCGAGTCCCAGCTGATCGGGAGGAAATGGGGATTTTGGAGTATCCTCCCCCTGCCACGCCCACCATGCTATGCCACGCCCACCAAGTCCACGCTCACAGAACCGGTAGTAAAAAAAACATTGAATCCCACCAATGGGTGGCGGGGGAAAGAGAGCGGCTGTGGAAGACTGGGTGGAATCTCTCTCTCGATCTCTCGCTCTTTGTGGGAGGGTCTTTCCTAAACGGGATCGCAGATCGCGCAAAGTGGGGAACGAAGAATCCAGAGATAAAATAGCAATAGCGCTTAGACTTATATACCGCTTCACGGTGCTTTTACAGCCCTCTCTAAGCGGTTTACAGAGTCGGCCTCTTGCCCCCAACAATCTGGGTCCTCGCTTTATCGACCTCGGAAGGACTGAAGGCTGAGTCAACCTTGAGCTGGTCAGAATTGAACTGCTGGCAGTCGGCAGAGTTAGCCTGCAATCCTGCAGTCTAATCACTGCACCACCATGGCCTTCCTTCCTTCCTTCCTTCCTTCCCTCCCTCCCTTGCATCTCCTTCCTTCTTTCCCTTCCTCCCCTCCCTCCATCTCCTTCCTTCCTTCTTCCCCTCCCTCCATCTCCTTCCTCCCCTTCCTTCATCTCCTTCCTTCCTTCCTTCCTCTCTCCCTCCCCTCCCTCTTTCTCCCTTCTTTAGCACTTAGCAATAGCACTTATATACCGCTTCACAGTGCTTTTACAGCCCTCTCTAAGCAGTTTACAGAGTCAGCCTCTTGTCCCCAACAATCTGGGTCCTAGTTTTATCGACCTCGGAAGGACTGAAGGCTGAGTCAACCTTGAGCCGGTCAGGTTCGAACTGCTGGCAGTCGGCAGAGTCAGCCTGCAATACTTCATTCCCACCACTGCGCCACCACGGCTCTTGTCGGATGTTGGATTGCACTGTGTTGCTCAACAATGGTGAACATGAGCCGAATATGGAAAAAGAAGAACATCAACCTGGCAACCAAATATAGGTTAGTCTGCTCTATCGTGTTTCCCCGTATCTAGCGATGGTTGTGAAAGTTGGACCTTAAAAAAAGTGGAGAAATGAAGGAAATCATTTGAGCCATGATGCTGGAGAAGGCTGCTGCATCTTCCTTGGACAGCAAAGATGACAAGTGAGTCCTGTAGCGCATAACCCCAGACACGTCACGGGAAGGCAAAGATCACGAAATTGCGTTTTACTTTGGCCACGTCAGGTGGGGGAGTTCACAGGAGAAAGCAATTCTTTTTGGAAGAGTAAACTGGTAAAAGGAAACCAGAGCAGCGAAGAACACAGTGGCTGGAGACCCTCAAAGCCGACACCAGCCACAGCATAGAAAAACTCAAAGGAGTAATAGAAGATTGGAAGATATGGAGCAGGGGTCCTCAAACTTGGCAACTTTAAGACTTGTGGACTTCAATTCCCAGAATTCTCCAGCCAGCATAGCTCCATCACTGGAGGCATAGCTGGGTGGAGAATTCTGGGAGATGAAGTCCATAAGTCTTAAAGTTGCCAAGTTTGAAGACCTCTGAATTATGGAGAGACCTGACCCACAGAATCGCCAAGAATCGGACACGACTGAATGGATAACATCATCCTCATCATCCTCATGTCCTCTCAGGACCCCTCTCTCCTGCCCCCCCCCCAAGGTTTGCAATAGCACAGCAGGGCTTAAGGGGGCTGCTAGACACGCTTCCTCGTGTTCTCCGATGCCAGCAGGCACAGGGCTTTGGCAGCACGGCCGTGTGGCACGCTGCAGGCAGGCAGGACAGAGCAAGCTCCTTTTTTTTAGAAAGAATTAAAAGAACAGCTTTTCCATTTAAGCCTTCTTATCATCGTTGGATCTTTTTTTGGGGGGGGGGATGAAAATGGATCCAAAACCATTCTGGCTCCAAGAACGGCATTACATGACACATACTGTCAAAGATTATTTTGTCTGCCTATGCCTCCATATCTGTCTGTCTGTCTGTCCACCCACCCATCTCTATTTCTCTCTCTCAATATCTATCTATCTATCTATCTATCTATCTATCTATCTATCTATCTATCTATCTATCTATCTATCTATCTATCTATCCATCCATCCATCCATCCATCCATCCATCCATCCAATCTATCTATCCATCCAATCTATCTATCCATCCTATCTATCTATCTATCTATCTATCTATCTATCTATCTATCTATCTATCTATCTATCTATCTATCTATCTATCTATCTATCATCTATCTATCTATCTATCTATCTATCATCTATCTATCTATCTATCTATCTATCTATCTATCTCTATCTCTCTATCTCTCTATCTCTCATCTATCTATCTAGCTCTCTTTCTCTCTCTCTCTCTCTCTCTCTCTCTCTCTCTCTCTCTCTCTCTCTCTCTATCTCTCTCTCTCTATCAATCTCTATCTATCTATCATCTATCTATCTCTATCATCTATCTATATAATCTCTCATCTTTATCTCATCCATCCATCCATCCTCCGTCCATCCATTTCTCTGTCCTTAGATCACCTGCCTGCCTTCCGCTCCCATCTTAAAGCGTCCCATTTCCCTCACAGAGGGACCCTGGGTGGTGTATGCAGCTCATTTTACTGGAAATGACTACTACAGGATCTCCCTGATGAAGGAAATAGCTGCCCCTGGAGTCATTTTGTCTCTCCTGCTTTGCTTCCCGTCAGGGACTGTTCGGTGGTAGGCTGCCTCTTGACAGAGAGGCTCCATCGCACCTCTCTGCCTGTTGTGAAGTTTGCAAACCACCCTTCCGACTCCTTTCCTGCATCCCTCGCAGGGAATTTCGTGTACTAATTGGGGAGGGAAGCATGGCGGAGGCTCACTTCCCAAATGTTTTTTTTCTGAAAATTTCTCTTAAGAGAAGCTCCTACCAGAGCTGTAGCTGTCGGTCGATGATTGAGAGATGGAGCGGGATAGCGAACGGCGGCCGATCTTCGTGGGACGCTTGTTGAATTCTTGCTTTTGGTCAGCAAACTGGATCTATAAAAAGAGAGAAATCCAGATTTAGCGAAGAAGAATTCAGGCTCAACAGACAACAGCCGTCTGGCGCACAACTCCATGGCACCTTCAACCAGAAGCCTTCTCAAAGGACCCAACAGGGTTCATTACGTCTCCCAGGTCAATATTAATATCATATTGCCTTTTGGAAAAAGCAGCTATTGGCACAACCCTGGGGGATTTAAACCACTTAAGATTTGCAGATGACGTTGTTCTCTTCTCACAAAATATAGCCACAAAGACACATACAGCCAATGAACAAACAACCATTTTGGCTTAAAAATAAACCTGAAGAAAGAACCAGGTTATGTTTAATACGTTCAGCAAAGAAAGAAAATTGTTTATGTCTGGAGAAGAACTAGATCAGAGGTCCCCAAACTTGGCAACTTTAAGACTTGTGGACTTCAACGCCCAGAATTCTCCTTCCTTTCTCCCCCCCTTTCTTTCTTTCTTTCTTTCTTTCTTTCTTTCTCTCTCTCTTTCTTTCTTTCTTTCTCTCTCTCTTTCTTCCTTCCCTCCCTCTCTCCCTCTTCTTCCTCCCTCCCTCCTTTTCTTCCTATTTCTTCCTATTTCTTTCTTTCTTTCTTTCTTTCTTTCTTTCTTTCTTTATCTTTCTTTCTTCTTCCCTCCCTCCCTCCCCCCTTTCTTTCTTTCTTTCTCTCTCTCTTTCTTCTTCCCTCCCTCCCTCCCCCCCCTTCCTCTCTCCCTCTTCTTCCTTTCTTCTTCCCTTCCTTCCTCCTTCTCTCCCTTTCTTCCTTCCTTCTTCCCTCCTTCCCTTTCTCCTCCCTCCCTCCCTTCTTTCTTCCCTCTTTCTCCTTCCTTCCCCTCTCCCTCCCTCCCTCCCTCCATTCCTTCTTTCTTCCCTCCTTCCCTCTTTCTCCTCCCTCCCTCCCTCCCTTTTTTTCTTCCCTCCTTCCCTCTTTCTCCTTCCCTTCCTTCCTTCTTTCTTCCCTCCTTCCCCCTTCTTTCCTTCCTTCCTTTCTTCTTCCTTCTTTCTCCTCCCTCCCTCCCCTTCCCTGCCTGCCCTCCCCATTCTGCCTGGGGAATTATGGGAGTTGAAGTCGACATATCTTAAAAGTTTCCCCGGAAGGGAAACCCTGCTCTAAGTGATTTCTCCAGATCTCTGCTCTAACTTATCTGGCTTTCTAACGAGATCCGGCTTCCCTCTGTGTCTCCCCCCAAAACAAATTTCTGGGAGTTGATGTCCACAAGTCTTAAAGTTGCCAAGTGTGAAGACCTCTGAACTAGATGTAGATACCTTGGCCAACAGATCTCAATGGAAGAGGATACAAAAAAAGGGAAATTGAAAGGCGGGTTAAAGGTGTTTGGCAGCCAAGTTAAGCTTAATTTTCAAGAGCAACCTCCCCCTTAGGATGCCCAAAGAGAAAAATTTTGGATCCGTGTGTGCTACGTGCTCAAACACATGCTGGCGAAACATGGACATGAAGCTCACAATTGACACAAAAGCTACAAGGGGCGCACAAGATCCACGGAAAGATCCACGCTCGGCATCACAAGACAAGGTAGAAAGACCCACACGTGGATTAGGGAACAAACGAAAATATAGGATGCCATCAAGAGAGTCAAACCGCCCCTGGAACGCTTCAAATCAATGGGAGAAAACCTAAAGAAGGTGGAAATTTTTCGGTATCTGGGGTCCCACCTCCAAGGCAATGGCGTGGTGCCAGCAAGGGTGTGAATGCAGCCTGGGTGCGTTGGCAAGAACTCACCGGTGTGTTATGTGACAGACGAATGCCAACCCGTCTTAAATCTAAGATTTACAAGACAACCATCCGCCCTGTTGCACTGTGTGGCCCTGAATGCTGGGCAGCAACAACAGAGGCCGAAAGCTCTCTCCATGCCATGGAAATGCGAAGGCTCCGTTGGATATCGGGCATCTCCCTTCTTGATCACATCACAAATGACACCATTCGACAGCATTTTGGTCTGGCGCCAATTACGGAGAAGGCCGGCTCCGCTGGTATGGACACGTCCAGAGAGCAGCACCTTCCATCTTCGCAGAGACGGCCTACCAACTAGAAGTCAATGCCCGGCGACCTTGCAGGTGCCCAAAACAAGAGATGGCAAGACACCATCAACAAAGATATGCAAGCCACGGGCCTGCACCCTGGAGACTCAGCTGGCAGTGCAAAGTGGCATTCAATGATCCGAAAAGCGGACCCTGCACCTGTGGGAATACGCTAGGTGGGAGGAGGAGGAGGAGGAGGAGGAGGAGGAGGAGGAGGAGGAGGAGGAGGAGAAGAAGAAGAAGAAGAAGAAGAAGAAGAAGAAGAAGAAGAAGAAGAAGAAGAAGAAGAAAGTAAAAGAACTGCAACGGAAACAGGCTGGTCGCATAGCAAGAAGAACAGATGGCAGGTGGACAGAGGCGATCGTAGAATGGATCCCACTGGATCCAAAGCATCCACGAAAGAGACCTAAAACAAGATGGAGCGACAGCATCAGCGAGTATGGGGGTCCCAGTTGGCAAAGGAAAGCTCAGGACCGCATGAGTTGGAAGCACGTGGAAGAGGCCTTCATCCTGCAGTGGATAGACTACGGCTAGAATGAGGAGGATGAGGAGGATGAATGATGACCTTGATGAGCAAGGATCTCTACAGACATCCAACCTGGAACCAAGGTGGAATTTCCTGAGAAGGAGAACGGATTAATTGATGGGATAGTTTGCCTCCTGGAGTTGTGGTTACTCCATCACTGGAGGTGTTGTGGCCTGTCGGCCACCGGCCCCTCCAACAGCCGAATCAGAGGAGGAGGCGGAGGCGTGGGAGTTGGGGTCAGCATCAAGGCAACCTGAGAGCTCCGAGGGGGAAGAGGGAATGGAGCTGGCAGAGAGAGAGAGAGAGAGAGAGAGAGACAGAGGCAGACCTTGGTCTTTCCGTCAGCCCTCAGATGGAGAGTCAACAGCCCCCAGGTCTGGAGGTGGCTGATGAGGAAGAGGAGGAACAGCTGGGTCCAGTGCCTGATGCCCGGATGCGCAGAAGGCAGAGGAGAGGAGAGCAGTGGAAATCTATGGGCCGGTCCTTGGGACGGAAGAGCCACCGCTGCTAGCAAAGCCCCACCTTAGCTCTGGGGATAAAAGGCAGGGGGCGGAGATGAATGGACGTGGCGGACAACTATTCATCTCCCAGACAGACGGACTTGTTAGCCTGCGGTGAGAGAGAAACTTTTTGCAGAGGCTGCCGGCACTCCTAATTAAAGGAATCTTTGAGTTGACTTCAGAGGGTTTGTGGTGTTTGGGGAGCTGGGTCAGAACAAGAGGTCTTATTAAGAAAAGATTGGACAGGGTGGTATAAAGGACTCCTGCCTCGGGCAGCGGGTGGACTAGAAGACCTCCAAGCTCCCTGGGATGCTATGAAATTCCCTCACCTTGCCTTGAATCCCCAAGTGCCCGTTCGCAGTGGTCATCTTCTGGCCAGGCATGGTGCCACGTCTTGAAGCCTTCTCGGAGGTAGCACCTGAGCAGGTGCCCATCCCTTTATACCTTCCCTCCAGTGGAAATCCTGCCTACTCTGGTTTCATCCCTTTGCTTGGGGCGGGGGCGGGGGGGGGAGGTGGGCGGGGAGGGTGAGACCAAGGTATAGAGCACCTGGTGGTTTCAACCTTCGTTCCAGGTTTCCATTTCGTGGCCGGAGAACCAATGTTAGAAAAGGCAGCCGTCCTTTGCAAACCAAACCTCTCACCGCCTGTTCCATCGTCCCCGGCCCATTCCTTTTTCTTTTTAATTTTCATTTTCATCACCGCCACATCATTGAACTCTGGTTTCTTAAAACGGCCTGCCTCGTACACGCCTTTTAACAATAGCTTATTTCTATATTCCCCCCCCCCCCTGCTTGCTATAATTAACTCGGTAATTAGGTACCTTTTAAAATTTGAATTTCTCTCCCCCCCCTCGCTTCTAACAGGAGTCCGTTCGCGGAAAAGTTGAACTAGCAAGCCTCTAAAACAATAAAGGCATTTATTATTAACCAAAATAGAAGAGAGCTGCTTCCCACCCACTCACCACATTTCAAAAATCCTGCTCTGCTTTAGAGCAAGGGTGATATTTTGGGTGCTCCTGCAGCTGGTTAACTTCTCTTGCCAAAAAAACCAAAAAAACACCTACCTAGAATGAGTTGGATTTACTTCCTGGTGACTGGATGGAGCCCACCTCAACCTGACCACCTGGTGATAACCTGCGCCCGGGCTGTTTTTTAGGGATACAGGTAGTCCTTGACTTACGACCACAACTGAGCCCCAAATCCCTGTTGTTAAGCGAGATGTTTGTTAAGTGGGTTTTGGCCCATTTTACGAACTTTCTGGCCACTTTCTTGTGAAGTGGAATTGCTGCAGTTGGTAAGTTAGTGAACGCGGTCGTTAAGTGAATCTGGCTTCCCCGTGGATTGAGCTGGTCAGAAGGTCGCAAAAGGGGATCACGTGACCCTGCAACCGTCGTAAACGGGAGTCAGTTGCCAAGTGCCTGAATTCTGATCACGTGACCATGGGGAGGCTGCAATGATCACAAGTGTGAAAAAGGCCGCAAGTCAGGTTTTTCAGGGCTGTTGTAAAAACAGTCACTAAACGAAACGTTCTAATTCGAGGACTACCTGTCTATGAGTCCCTGCTTGCTGATCATCACCCCTTGATTGGTCCTTCCGGCAGTCCTCTCTCGGTATGTCTGTTTTATTTTGTAAGCACAGGAATCGCTAACGGATTGGATTGGCCTGCAAATGTCCCAAATAAATACATAAAAATCAAAAGGCTTGCTAATTTTTCCAAACTGGGGGTCTCAAAAGAGCGATTGCATTTAATGGCCTATCGTCTTGACTCTCTGGACCAGAGTTTCTCAACCATGCTGGCCTGAAGGTGTGTGGACTTCAACTCCCAGAATTCCCCAGCCAGCTAGGAATTCTGGGAGTGGAAGTCCGCAAGTCTTCAAGTTGCCAAGGTTGAGAAAAATTGCCTTAGACCAAGGCTGTCCAACTTTGGAGACTTGAATACTTATGGACTTCAACTCCCAGAATTCCCCAACCTTGGCGAAGACTTGTGGACCAATTCTCAGAATTCTCCAGCCAGTTACGAATTCTGGGAGTTGAAGTCCACTCATCTTCCAGTTGCCAAGGTTGAGAAACATTGCCTTAGACCAGGGGTGGGCAAACTATGGTTCTTTGAGGACCTGTGGACTTCAATTCCCAGAATTCCTGAGCCAGTCTCAGGAATTCTGGGAGTTGGTCCACAGGTCCTCAAAGAGCTATAGTTTGCCCACCCCTGCCTTAGACCAAGGGTGCCCAACCTTGGCAAAGTGAATAATTGTGGACTTCAACTCCTAGAATTCCCCAGCCAGCTAGGAATTCTGAGAGTTGAGGTCCACAAGTCTTCAAGTCGCCAAGGTTGGAGACCCCTGCCTTAGACCAACAGGAGGGGGCTATGAAAGGAAAGCTTCGGCCATCTCCAAGTGGGCTCCCATCGACTCTAAACAAATTTCTGCCCCGAGCAGTTTCACTGCACATACCAGACGGGACTTTGTGGCAAGGCTTTGAAGGGCTTAGTAAGAGGCTGAGGATTCCAGGCTAAGCCTGTCACATGAGTGGGAGCCTTGAGAGGATTAACACTACTACACGTTTAACTCTTCAAGTTCTTGAGTGTTCTCCAACACAACATCCAACCCCGGGCGCGATCTTCAAGGCACACGATTCCCACTGCATGGACATGCTTGGCCGCATGAGATAACAGATAAACTTTTAGTGGTTCGCAAAGATGGGACGTCTTTTTAGTCAACCAAATTGGAAGGAGCCTTTAGGTTTGGTGAACATCCAAATTAAAAGTACCCTAGATCAGGGGTCTCCAACCTTGGCCACTTTAAGACTTGTGGACTTCAACTCCCAGAATTCCCCAGCCAGCTTTGCTTTAAGACTTGTGGACTTCAACTCCCAGAATTCAAAGCTGGCTGAGGAACTCTGGGAGTTGAAGTCCACAGGTGGCCCAGGTTGGAGACCCCTGCCCTAGATAGATAGCTGCCTGGTCTTCACATGGAAACATCTAACAGTGAGGAATCATTAACCCCTAATTATCCATTTTGGGGTAGATTGATTATTTTAGAAGAGAATATTTGTAGCTTGGGATTGAGCTGTGGGGGGTCCTTGGTGCTCTCTAAGCTGGTTGGTTTTCTGGCGGGACGTTTCATGTCCGTACTAGGGAACATCAGCAGGGCTAGAAGGGATTTGTGGAGTGGAGTGGAGGGAGGGAGGGAGGGCTGTGGGGGTCCTTGGTGGTCTCCGAGCTTGGTGGCTTTCTTGCAGATGTTTCATGTCCGTACTAGGGAACATCATCAGGGCTAGAAGGGAGTGGAATTTGAGGGAGGGAGGGAGGGAGGGAGGGAGGAAGGAAGGAAGGAAGGAGAGAAGGGGAGAAGGAAGGAAGGAAGAGGGTGGGGAGGATGGAAGGAAGGAGAGGGAGAGAGGGAGGATGGAAGGAAGGAAGGAGAAAGAGGGAGGGAGAATGGATGGAAGGAAGGAAGGAGAAAGAGAGGGGAGGATGGAAGGAAGGAAGGAGAAAGAGGGAGGGAGGAAGGAAGGAAAGAAGGAGAGAGGGAGGGAGAGAGGGCGGATGGAAGGAAGGAGATGGGAGGGAGGGAGGGAGGGAAGGAAGGAAGGATGGAAAGAGAAAGAGAGGGAGGGAGGGAAGGAAGGAAGGAAGGAAGGAAGAGGGTGGGGAGGATGGAAGGAAGGAGAGGGAGGGAGAGAGGGAGGATGGAAGGAAGGAGAAAGAGGGAGGGAGAATGGATGGAAGGAAGGAGAAAGAGAGGGGAGGATGGAAGGAAGGAAGGAGAAAGAGGGAGGGAGGGAGGGAGGGATGGAAGGATGGAAGGAAAGAAGGAGAGAGGGAGGGAGAGAGGGAGGGCGTATGGAAGGAAGGAGATGGGAGGGAGGGAAGGAAGGAAGGAAGGGCTGTGGGTCCTTGGTGCTCTCTGAGCTTGGTGGTTTTCTTGCACACATTTCGTGATCCAACTAGGGAACATCAGCAGCTGTAGAAGTTTCTCCCCTTCCTTCCAGCACTGATGAGATTACCTAGTTGGGTCATGAAACATCTGCAAGAAAGGAACCCAGCTCAGAGACCAGGAACTCCACTGGTTACTCTCTACCAAAGGCACACCTGGACAACTGTGTTACAGACCTGCACGCCCACAGCACCCTCACCATCTGTCAGAGAAGCTACCCTATCCAAAAAATAAATAAATAAATAACGGGGTAAGATTAGTTGGCCAACTCTTTAGTCAGGGACTCCTTTATCTTTTGTTTTTATTATTTTCATGACTTTTCTGAGCGGTTGATAGAATAACTCTTTCATTCTCCTTTTATTCCGAAGAGACCTGAAGGAGGGCGTCCTTTGTTCTCTCCCTCCGTCCTTGACCTTCCCAGCTACAATTTCTTTCCCAACAGAAGGGCTGGCAGACGGTCGCTTTTCTATCTGGGACTCACGTTCTTGGGGGAACTTACAATTATTTTACGGGCTTTATCGCTGCATTTTGCCCAAGGACATCATTAATGATTTTCAGATAATAAGCAATCACAATTTGTCCGGCCACCCATTAATTTGATCGTGCATGAAGGAGTTACTCAGGCAATGGCTGGCACAGAAGACACACACACACACACACACTCTTTTCTCTCTCTCTCTCTCTCTCTCTCTTCTTTTTCTCTTTCTCTCTTTTCTCTCTTTCCCTCTTCTCTCTTTCTGTCTCTCTCCTTTCTTTTCTTTCCCTCTTCTCTCTCTCTCTCGCCTTTCTTTTCTTTCCCTCTTCTCTCTCTCCTTTCTCTCTTTCCCTCTCTCTCTCTCTCCTCTTTTTCTCTTTCCCTCTTCTCTTTCCCTTTCCCTCCCTTTCTCTTTCTTTCGCTCTTCTCTCTTTCCCTCTCTGTCTCTCTCCCCTTTTTCTCTTTCCCTCTTCTCTCTCTCTTTCTTTTCTCTTTCCCTCTTCTCTCTTTATCTCTCCTTTCTTTTCTTTCCCTCTTCTCTCTCTCTCGCCTTTTTCTTTTCTTTCCCTCTTCTCTTTCTTTCCCTCTTCTCTCTTTCTTTTCTCTTTCCCTCTCTCTTTCTCTCTCTTCTTTCTTTTCTCTTTCCCTCTTTCCCTTTCTTTCCCTTTCTCTCTCTCTCTCTTTTCTTTCCCTCTTCTCTCTTTCTCTTCCCCTCTTTCTCTTTCCCTCTTCTCTTTCCCTCTTTCCCTTTCTTTCCCTTTCTCCCTTTCTCTCTCTCTCTCTTTTCTTTCCCTCTTCTCTCTTTCCCTCTCTGTCTCTCTCCCCTTTTTCTCTTTCCCTCTTCTCTCTCTCTCTTTCTTTTCTCTTTCCCTCTTCTCTCTTTCTCTCTCCTTTCTTTCCTTTCCTTCTTCTCTCTCTCTCTCTCCTTTTTCTTTTCTTTCCCTCTTCTCTTTCTCTTTCCCTCTTCTCTCTTTCTTTTCTCTTTCCCTCTCTCTTTCTCTCTCTTCTTTCTTTTCTCTTTCCCTCTTTCCCTTTTTTTCCCTTTCTCTCTCTCTCTCTCTTTTCTTTCCCTCTTCTCTCTTTCTCTTCCCCTCTTTCTCTTTCCCTCTTCTCTTTCCCTCTTCTCTTTCCCTTTCTTTCCCTTTCTTTCCCTTTCTCCCTTTCTCTCTCTTTTCTTTCCCTCTTCTCTCTTTCTCTTCCCCTCTCTTTCTCTTTCCCCTTTTTCTCTTTCCCTCCTCTCTCTCTCCCCCCCCTCTCTCTCCTTTCTTTCCTCTTTCCCTCTCCTCCCTCTCCCCCTCTCTCTCCCTCTCTCTTTTAAAGAGCAAATAAATCCATTTTTCAAACGCATGCTGTCCTTTAGCTTTCTAGGATTATAGTCAAAGAGAAAAATTTTTTTAGTGAAACAATCTGGGGGGGTTTTCTGAACCTCTTTTCCGATTGCTTTGCCCTACACCAACCCTGGAGGCTGAAGGACTTGTCTGGACTTAGCAAAAATGCAATCAAAGATATCACCATTACTACCAGTTTACTCCTTCGATGCTTTTAGTTCTGCCCCAAAGCTCTTACCCCTAGGTGTTGAAAACTGTTCTCTGAATTTGTTTATTCTGCCGCTGCAAAGATTTTATAGTCCTTGACTTACGACCATTCAAAGTTACAACGGCACCGAAAAAAGTGACTTTTGACCGTTTCTTCACCCTTACGACCGCTGCAGCATCCCCACCTTCACGTGAACAAAATTCAGACCCTGGGAAAACTCGTACAGCGTCCTGGGGTCACGTGATTTCCCCTTTTGCGACCTCCGGACGAGCACAGTCAATGGGGAAGCCGGATTCGCTTAACGACGGTGTCACTAACTTAACAACCGCAGCGATTGGCTTTAACAACTGCGGCGGTAAAAGTCGTAACGACGGGGCGACATTCATTTAAACAGTGTCTCTCGCTTAGCGACATATATTTTGGGTTCTCCAATTCTGGTCGTAAGTCGAGGACTGCCTGTACAGTCCAAAAAACCAGAGAGGGTCTCTTCTTGCCTATCTTCCTGCTAAGGGCTCAGCTGCCAAGGTCATTCCCACAACCCCCGTGACAGTCGAGATAGGATTAGAAGGCGTGACAGATTAGCCATCCATGCGTTAATTAAAAAAGCAGATTTAAATTTAATGGCTGTTTTAATAGCTAATTATGCTGCAGATTACTCCACAAAACTAATCTGCCTTCTTTTAATTAACTGGTTTTTACGGCAGGCTTAGGCTAGGATTAAGAAGGGGTGTGCACTTACTTACAAATCTCGAAAACAATTTTCTAGCAAATGTAGAGATCCTGCCTTTTGCTCCCAGAATTTAAGGAAACCTTTCGGCAAAACTCTAATAGTGACTCTAATTATGGTCATTGGCTGAGTGCAATAACAAAGGTTGCTATAAAAAAACCGAGTCCCTTTATTTTAGGGGTCCCCAAACTTGGCAACTTTAAGACTTGTGGACTTCAACTCCCAGAATTCTCCAGCCAGAAATCTGGGAGTTGAAGTCCACAAGTCTTAAAGTTGCCAAGTTTGAAGACCTCTGATTTATTTGGCCAAAGTTATCACTTAGATTAGTAGGGAACCACTAATTTTAAAAATGCATTTATATAAAAAAGGGAATTATTCAGAGACAAGGAAAGGAAGATCATAAAAGTATAATCGAAAAAACCTCACACAATCTCAAATGTCACCTTGGATCATGCCGCCAATGTACAGAATAGAATATATTGAATAGAATAGAATATATAGAATAGAATAGAATAGAATAGAATAGAATAGAATAGAATAGAATAGAATATAGAATAGAATAATAGATTAGAATATAGAATAGAATAGAATAGAATAGAAAATAGAATAGATTAGAATATAGAATAGAATAGAATAGAATAGAATAGAATAGAATAGAATAGAATATAGAATAGAATATAGAATAGAAGAATAGATTAGAATATAGAATAGAATAGAATAGAATAGAATAGAATAGAATAGAATTCTTTTTTTTTTAAAATAGTTTTTATTGAGTTATTTACATTTAAAAACAGAAACATACAAAAGAAAAAACATTTACGACATTAACAAGTACAATATAAACATATACAAAACATAAAAAAAACACATACAGCTATAAAGCTGTTCTATTTCTATAGTTTGTTCTACGGCAAATATATATTAACATTTAATTTAACGTGGTTTTCAATTTTTGTCTCGTATTTTGCATTGTGTTTTATAAGTCAAACGTAGTAATGGTACAATTAACCATAATATTTATAATATTATAACAATAGTAATAGTAGTAATAGTATAAGTAGTAATGATAATCATAGTACAGAAAAAGTAAGGCACTGTTAGTTTAGTAATATCATAGTATACATATATAGTAATACAATATAACTATTTTCCCTATAAATTCTCTAATTCAATTTCTATATGCCTTATTTGGCTTGTATTTCTATTTGTTGCATTGATGTTGTTTGTTTTCGTTTTTTGTACCAATTGTAAAATAAATTCCAGATTTCATAGTAATCGGAGTCTTCCTTTCCTTTCAGTTCCATGGTTAATTTATCTGCTTCGGCACAGTCCAGGATTTTACTAATTACACTGCTTTCCTCGGGAATATCGTTTGATTTCCAGTTTTGTGCTATCGTTATTCTCGCCGCTGTTAGTATATGTAGAATAATGTAATGGTATTTCTTTTGCATTTTTTGATTAATATTTCCCAATAGGAAAATTTCCGGTTTGATATCTATGTCTTGTTGTGTGATTTCTTTTAACCAGTTTTTGATTGTATTCCAGAAGGTTTTTATTTTTGGACAGGTCCACCACATATGATAGTAAGATCCAGTTTTGTGTTGGCATCTCCAACAGTTTGGTGATAAATTTTTATACATTTTTGCCAATCTCGCTGGAGGGAGGTGCCATCTATAGAATACTTTATAATAATTTTCTTTGTATGAAACTGATTTTGTCATTTTGTAGTTTTGGTTCCAAATTTTTTCCCATTCATTAATTTGTATCTCATGTCCAAAGTTTTTTGTCCAGCTTATCATATTTCCTTTTATTATATCTTTTTGTGTTTTGTTTTTTTGAAGAAATTTATATATTTTAGTTATTGCTTTTGGTTCTTGATCTAATAAAATTTTATCTAATTCTGATTTGAGTTTTTGTATTCCGTATTTTCTCTTGTCGTTTTCTAATCTGTTCTTAATTTGAAAATATGGCCACCAATCAATCTTGATTCCTTCCTGTTCCAGTTTTGCTATAGATTTTATGGCTCCTCCTTCTTCCAGTATTTCTTCATATGTGACCATTTTTTCCAGATTCGTTGTGTTTGGGTGTGTAATGGCTTCCATACCAGAGAACCAGGGTGGTATTTTGGTGTAGTATTGTTTTTTGATTTTAAGCCAAGTTCCTAAGAGAGAGTCTCTGATTTTATGTCTTTTGAAGTATGAGTGTATTTTATGTTTATCATCCCAGAGGAATCCATGCCACCCTAAATGTAAATCATAACCTTCAAGTACCAGTAAACGTCTATTTTTAATTTGGATCCAGTCCTTTATCCATGTTAAAACGGATACTTGATAATATAGTTCAAAGTCCGGTAATCCGAAACCTCCCTGATTCCTATTTTGTTGTAAATATTTTAATTTAATTCTTGGTTTTTTCCCGGCCCATATAAATTTGGTTAGTATTTTATTTAGTTGTTCAAAATATTTTTTCTCTAACTTGATTGGAATGGTTTGGAATAGGTACAGAATTTGAGGTAATATTGACATTTTAATCGCTGCGATTCTACCAATTAGAGAGATTTGTAATTTGTTCCACTTATCTAATTTTTTTTCAATTTGTTTTAAAATTTCCATATAATTTGCTTCTTTTATTGTGGTGCATTTTGCTGACAGATTGATTCCTAGATATTTTATTTTCTTAACAGTTTGTAGTTCTAATTTCTTTTCTAATTCCTTATTTTGTGTGTCTGTCAAGTTTTTGGTTATTATTTTAGTTTTTTGTTTATTAATTTTCAGACCAGCTACTTTCCCGAATTCATTTATTTCTTTTAATAAAATTGGCCCTGTCTCTAATGGTTCTTCTATGTTAAAAACTAAGTCGTCAGCGAATGCCTGTAATTTATATTCCTGCTCTTTTATCTTAAGTCCTTTTATTTCTTTATTTTCTCTTACTTTTTGTAATAATGATTCCAATGATAGTATAAATAATAGTGGGGAGTAGAATAGAATTCTTTATTGGCCAAGTGTGGTTGGACACACAAGGAATTTGTCTTTGGTGCATATGCTCTCAGTGGACATAAAAGAAAAAGGTAGTCCATGACTTACGATGATTCGCTTAGCGACCATTCAAAGAGACAACGGCACTGAGAAAAGTGACAATTTTTCGCACTTACGACCGCTACAGCATCCCAGGGGTCCCATGATCAAAATTCAGACGCTGGGCAAATGACTCATATTTATGACGGTCACAGTGTGTCCCGGGGTCATGTGATCCCCCTTTGGTGACTTCCTAATGAGGAAAATCAACGGGGAAGCCAGATTCACTTAACAACCGTGTCACTAACTGAACAACTGCAACGATTCACTTAACAACTATAACGAGAAAGCTCGCTCAACCCGTGCTTCACTTAGCAACCTAAAGCTTGGGCTCAATTGTGGTCGTAAGTCGAGAGCTACCTCTATGCCAGTGTTTCCCAACCTTGGCAACTTGAAGATGTCTGGACTTCAACTCCCAGAATTCCCCAGCCAGCATTCGCTGGCTGGGGAATTCTGGGAGTTGAAGTCCAGACATCTTCAAGTTGCCAAGGTTGGGAAACACTGCTCTATGCCGAGAGTTCTTGCTCATTTCAGCCGGGGAGTGGGTTGGGGGGAAGATGTATGTGAACAATACAAAAGAAATAACCGGTCAATAAATGGCTCTTAAGATCGGTTGCAATTCGGGAGAAAAAGAGACAATCCATCCTGAACTATTTCACAATTGCTTGCCGAGTTGGCATTCTCTTGGGAGAAATCGGATCTTTCAACCTCAAAAATCCCGGATTCCCTCTCCCAATTTTTTTCCCCGAGGGCAATAATCAAAGGTTTGGGACTTCTAAAAATAAAAAGGCAGGCAAGCGAGGGTTATTTCTGTCGTCTCTGAACAGAGACAGGCAAGACGTGGGAAGAAGGCAGTGGTTAAAAAGTTTTGTGAAATCTGTACACCCCGATCTTTAATGCAATGAGAGGGGCATCTCTGGAGTATTGTGTGTGTTTGTGTGTCGGTGTATCTGTCTAGAACAGGGGTCAGCAACCTTAAACACTCGAAGAGACATTTGGACCCGTTTCCCACAGAAAAGAAAACACCAGGAGCCACAAAACTCTTCCCGTGCCTGACTGATTTCCTGAGCGGCCACAGAACTAGCATATGTAGTTGAATTAAACGTTCTGTTTTCTTCTGAAACTTTTCTTTTCTTGGATTTATCCATGGTTGGCCTACCGGGGGTCGAAAAGCTCAATAAATCACGTGTCCGGCGGGTATCACACATTGGCAGTTGTGACGCATATTTTGAGCAACAGGGAGCCGCAGCAGAGGGATGAAAGAGCCTCATGCGGCTCCAGAGCCGCAGGTTGCTGACCCCTGGTCTAGACTAATGCAGAAGGTGGGCTGGGAGCATGCCTGCTTCAGATGCATGGGATGGAGGGGTTCAAGACTTTGGAAAGGTGCAGAGAAGAGCAACAAAGATTATTAGGGGGCTGGAGGCTAAAACAAACGAAGAACGGTTGCAGGAATTGGGTGTGTCTAGTTTAATGAAAAGAAGGACTAGGGGAGACATGATAGCAGTCTTCCAATATTTGAGGGGCTACCCGAAAGAAGAGGGGGTCCACCTATTCGCCGCCCTGAGTCCCTCGGGAGTTGGGCAGCATATAAGAAAACCAAATAAATAAATATTCTCCAAAGCACCAGAAGGCAGGACAAGGAACAATGGATAGAAACCGATCAAGGAGAAAACCAACCTGGAAATAAGGATAAATTTCCTGACAGTTAGAACAATTAACCACTGGAACAACTTGCCACCAGAAGTTGTGGGTGCTCCAACACTGGAGGTTTTTAAGAAGAGATTGGACAACCATTTGTCTGAAATGGTAGAGGCTCTCCTGCTTGAGCAGGGGGTTGGACTAGAAGACCTCCAAGGTCCCTTTCGACTCTCTTATTCTGTAAAAGAACGGTGAAAGTCTTAAAAAGGAAGCCCTGTTTAAGATTTGTATTCACCTTAAGGTCATTTAGAAGCAAAGAAGTGCTAGGAGAGAGAGAGAGAGAGAGAGAGAGAGAGAGAGACAGAGACAGAGACAGAGACAGAGACAGACAGAGACAGACAGAGACAGAGACAGACAGAGACAGAGAGACAGAGACAGAGAGAGAGAGAGAGAGAGAGACAGACAGACAGACAGACAGAGAGACAGAGAGAGAGAGAGAGAGAGAGAGAGAGAGAGAGAGAGAGAGAGAGAGAGAGAGAGAGAGAGAGAGAGAGAGAGAGAGAGAGAGAGAGAGAGAGAGAGAATGCTTATGGAAGAAATTGCAATGAATAGTTCAAATTTAAAGCAAAGTAATTTATGTAGAAAAGAAGGATCTGTTTCGATCACCCCAGGAGAGGATGGGCCTGATTAGATGTGAGAATGAATTTCCATAAAAAAATCTGCCCACCGGGAAAAAGGGCTTATCCCAGGGGTCTTCAAACTTGGCAACTTTAAGACTTGTAGACTTCAACTCCCAGAATTCTTAAAGTCGCCAAATTTGGGGGGGCCTGGCTTATCCTGTTAAGCCAAAGTTTGGGCCATGATGTGTCCTTATGAAGACTGAGAGCCCATAATTGCTCAATAGATGTGCCAAGGTCAGGAACAAAGAAATTTGAAGCCACCTCTGGTCTACCAACGGGAAACGCCAAAGAGCAGCTCTGCGCTCAACTGCCGTTGCTTGGATTCTCCGGTTCTCAACTCCGTCACCCCCGATTTTGATGCCGAGGGGGGCGGCCTCACCTTGCCACCGAGAGCAAGCCACCGGCAATTCGAGGGGAAGCCAAACCCCTGGGGGAAAATGGCCTTTTGAGGCGCATCCATTTGCAAAAGAGTTTGGCTCCTTGAGGGAGGGTGAGGAGTGTGCACCCCAACTCTCAACAGCAGCGTCCAACTCTTCTTCTGCAACCCTTGGATGTTTGAGCTGATGGCGGCCACCTTTGCACGAAATGTGCCCTTTTGCTCAGTGCAAACAAGTCCCTGGGTTTTTCTTTCTTTCTTTCTTTTTTCTTTCTTTCTTTCTTTTTTCTTTCTTTCTTTCTTTCTCCCTCTTCTTTCTTTTTCTTTCTTTCATCATCTATCTATCCATCATCTATCAATCATCTATAAATCTATATATCCATCCATCTATGTACTGTATCTACGGTATGTATCTATCTGATCATCCATTCATCTACCTACCCACCATCCATCCATCCATCCATCATCTATCTATCCATCCATTTATGTATCTACAGTATGTATCTATGTATCTATCTATCTGATCATCCATCCATCATCTATCAATCATCTCTCTCTCTCCATCTTCTATGTATCTATGTATCTATCTATATCTATCTATCTATCTATCTGATCATCCATCCATTCATCATCTATCCATCCATCCATCCATCCATCACCTATCAATCATATCTCTATCTTCTATCTATCTATCTATCTATCTATCTATCTATCTATCTATCTATCTATCTATCTATCTATCTATCTATCTATCTATCATCTATCTATTCATCCATCCATTCATCATCTATCCATCCATCCATCCATCCATCACCTATCAATCATCTCTCTCTCTCACACACACACACACACACATCTATCATCTATCTATCTATCTATCTATCTATCTATCTATCTATCTATCTATCTATCTATCTATCTATCATCTATCATCTATCTATCTATCTATCCATCCATCCATCCATTCATCATCTATCCATCCATCCATCCATCCATCACCTATCAATCATCTCTCTCTCTCACACACACACACATCTATCTATCATCTATCTATCTATCTATCTATCTATCTATCTATCTATCTATCTATCTATCTATCTATCTATCTATCTATCTAATCTATCTATCTATCTATCTTCTATCTATCACACCACTTTTATTATTTTTTACAAATATCTCAAGGTGGCGAACAAATCCCACACACCTTCATCCTCCTATTTTCCCCACAACAACAACAACCCTATGAGGTGGGTTGGGCTGAGAGAGAAAAGGCCTGGCCCAAAATCACCGAGCCAGTTTTTCATGCCTAAGGCGGAACTAGAACTCTCCGTCTCCTGGTGATTGGTTCAAAGACATTCAGCTGCTTTTCCTGCCTAAATCAGGACTAGAATTCCCCATCTCCTAGTGCAGTGTTTCCCAACCTTGGCAACTTGGAGATGTCTGGACTTCAACTCCCAGAATTCCCCAGCCAGCATTCGCTGGCTGGGGAATTCTGGGAGTTGAAGTCCAGACATCTTCAAGTTGCCAAGGTTGGGAAACACTGTCCTAGTGATTACTCCAAAGTCACCCAACTGGGTTTTTTTTTTAATGACTAAGCTGGAACTAGAACTCACCGTCTCCTGGTGATTGGCCCAAGGTCACCCAGCTAAGTTTCATGCCTAAATCAGGACTAGAACTCCCCATCTCCTGGTGAATTCACCCAAAGTCACCCATCTCTCTTTCATGGCTAAGGTTTTGTCTTGAAGTTTAAGTCTCGACATCTAAGGCTGACCTTAGCCCTGAACAGAGAATAAAACCAAGCTAAAACGTATCGCACGACGGAAGTCCAAGTTTCCTCCCACCCCGTTCTTATTAATGGAAGCTAAACGGAGTTGAACTCACCATCCAATCTGGCAAGTGGAAAGCAGAGGTCCCGCCGGTGTTCTCCCACTTCTCCATCCCAGCGACTTAAGAGACGGTGGGTTTCTAAGGAGGCTTTGATTTGATTCTAGCAAGCTGGTCAAGGGTGAACAGAACTCACAACTGTTGACTTGTCTCTTCTGAAGGAATCAGTCGAGGAAGAGTTGGTGGCTCTCTTTATGACCGCCTCTTGTCTACGGCGCAAGTCCCTGGTCTGACTAAGGCTTCAGAGTCCAGAGCACAAGCAGATACTTCGAAGAAAGCCCTCTGCGCCAATTCTTAGGACCGAGAAATTAACTACATAGACAAGGCTCCCAACCCAAGACATCACCCAAAATCCTGATACCAGAGCTCAATCTGCCCCAAAGTCAAGGAGGTGTTCCTGCCAGAGAGAGGTCTTCTCGTGTGTAGCTTTGGTATCGTGTAGCATCACAAGTTTGTGTAGCTAAAGGGGAAAAAAGCCTGACAGGACATCTGGCTGCCAAGCAAGGATGCCTGGCACGGGGCCAGCCTCAAAGTATTTAAAATGAACCTTTGAGAGACGTGACACTTGTGAGTTTTGTTCTGAGATATTTTCTTTTTGCTTGTCTGCAGCTCCCTCTGTTGGGTTGTGCACAAAAAGGCAGTGTTCCCATATCTAAGGGGCTGCCCCAAAGACGAGGAAGGGGTCAGCCTATTCTCCAAAGCAACCGAAGGCAGGACAAGAAGCAACGGGTGGAAACTCATCAAGGAGAGAAGCAACCTGGAATGAAGGAGAAATTTCCTGACACTGAGAACAATTAATTGGTGGAAGTTTTTAAGAAGAGTTTGGAAGTTGTGGGTGCTCCAACACTGGTGGTTTTTCAGAAGAGATTGTCCAGAATGATAGGATCTCCTGCTTGAACAGGGGGTTGGACTAGAAGACCTCCAAGGTCCCTCCAAACTCGGTTATTCTGTTAATTACCACACACTGAGAGATCAGAAATGGCAGGATTCAAAGGATGCCCAGAGTTTGTTTAATCTAAACGAAATATTTTGTAGCTCAGGGTTGAAATGAGGGGTCCTTGGTGCTCTCTGAGCTTGGTGGTTTTTTTGCAGACGTTTCATGACCCAACTAGGGAATATCATCAATGCTAGGAGGGAATGGGGTTGGAGGAGGAGGAGGATTGTGGGGTCCTTGGTGCTCTCTGAGCTTGGTGCAGACATTTCGTGACCCAAACTAGGTAACATCTGTAGCACTGATGATGTTACCTAGTTGGGTAATGAAAAGTCTGTAAGAAAACCACCAAGCTCAGAGAGCATCAAGGACCCCACAGTTCTTCTACTTGTCTTCCTTCTTCCTCTTCCTCTTCCCTTCCACCTCCTCCTCTTCCCCAAACCCCACTCCCTTCTAGCACTGATGATGTTACCTAGTTGGGTAATGAAACGTCTGTAAGAAAACCACCAAGCTCAGAGAGCATCAAGGACCCCACAGTCCTCCTCCTTCTTCTCCTCTTGCTCTACTTCTTATATGCAAGTTCCACTCCCTTCTAGCACTGATGATGTTACCTAGTTGGGTAAAGAAATGTCCGCAAGAAAACCACTAAGTTCAGAGAGCATCAATGGCCCCACATTCCTCCTCCTCCTCTTATATGCAAATCCCACTCCCTTCCAACACTGATGATGTTACATAGTTGGGTAACAAAACGTCTGCAAGAAAACCACAAAGTTCAGAGAGCACCAAGGACCCCTACAGCCCTTGTCCTCCTTCTCTCCACAACCCCCCCCCCCATCTTCCAGCACTGATGGTGTTACCTATTTTGGCTAATGAGAAGAGCCGAGGTGGCGCAGCGGTTAGAGGCAGGTACTGCAGGCCACTTTAGCTGACACTGATCCGCAGGTCAGCGGTTCAAATCTCACCGGCTCAAGGTTGACTCAGCCTTCCATCCTTCCGAGGTAGGAAAAATGAGGACCCAGATTGTTGGGGGAAATGTAAATATACATTGCTTACTGCTGTAAACCGCTTAGAGAGGGCTTGCACTGTGAGGCGGTATATAAATCTCACAAAATAAATAAATAAAAATAAATAATGACAACTCTGCAAGAAAACCACCACCAGATGGACACTAGAGAGCGCTCGAAGCTCACACAAATCCATTCTGCCCTTGGAGGCAGGGAGAAAAAGGAAAGAAAATTCATTCCAGAGATTTTTGGAGGAAAAAAAGGAGAATAGAATAGAATAGAATAGAATTCTTTATTGGCCAAGTGTGATTGGACACACAAGGAATTTGTCTTTGGTGCATATGCTCTCAGTGTACATAAAAAGACAAGATAAGTTCGTCGAGAATCATAAGATACAACACTTAATGATAGTCCAGGTACAAATAAGCAATCAAATCATATTAGGAACCAGTCAATATAAATTGTAAGGATACAAGCTACAAAGGTAGAGTCATACAGTCATAAGTGGAAGGAGATGGGTGACAGGAACGATGAGAAGACTAATAGTAATAGTAATGCAGCCTTAGTGAATAGTTTGACAGTGTTGAGGGAATTATTTGTTTAGCAGAGTGATGGTGTTAGGGGAAAAACTGTTCTTGTGTCTAGTTGTCTTGGTGTGCAGTGCTCTATAGCGTCGTTTTGAGGGTAGGAGTTGAAGCAATTTATGTCCAGGATGCGAGGGGTCAGTAAATATTTTCACGGCCCTCTTTTTGACTCGTGCAGTATACAGGTCCTCAATGGAAGGCAGGTTGGCAGCAATTGTTTTTTCTGCAGTTCTGATTATCCTCTGAAGTCTGTGTCTGTCTTGTTGGGTTGCAGAACCGAACCAGACAGTTATAGAGGTGCAGATGACAGACTCAATAATTCCTCTGTAGAACCAGCAGCTCTTTGGGCAGTTTGATCTTTCTGAGTTGGCGCAGAAAGACCATTCTTTCTGCGCCAACTCAGAAAAGTGGGAAAAGGCCAGGCAGGCACCGTATTACAAGATATATGGGTGGAAGCAATGGGTGGAAACTAATCAAGGAGAGAAGCAACTTAGAACTTAGGAGAAATTTCCTGACAGAACAATTAATCAGTGGAACAGCTTACCTCCAGAAGTTGTGAATGCTCCAACACTAGACATTTTTAAGAAGATGTTGGATAACCATCTGTCTGAAGTAGTGTAGGGTTTCCTGCGTAAGCAGGGGGTTGGACTAGAAGACCTCCAAGGTCCCTTCCAACTCTGTTATTATTATTATTATTATTATTATTATTATTATTATTATTATTATTATTATTATTATTATTATTATTATTATTATTATTATTATTATTATTATTATTATTATTATATTGGCAGCAAATCCAGTCCTTGCTAATGAGCTGAAGAGGCCGGGCGGCTGATGGGCCTCCAACGTGAAAGATGAGTTTAAATTCAGTAATTGTGAAAGAACAAAGTCTGTGCACAATTTTAAATTCCAATAATGGGACTGAAACCATGAACAGGGTGATATTTGCCATTGAAAAGCCATGCAAGCAGTCCTCGGCTTACAACCAAAACAGAGCCCCGCTGCTAGGTGAGACAGTCGCTAAGGGAGTTTTGCCCCGTTTTAGGACCGTTCTCACCACCGTTGTTGAGTGGATCGCTGCGGTCGTTCAATTAGTCAACACGGCTGTTAAGTGAAGCCGACTTCTCGGTTGACTTGGCCGGTCAGAAGGTCGCAAAAAGGGGAATCACGTCATCCAGGGACACTATAACCGTCGTAAGTATGAGCCAGTTTGCCAAGGGTCTGGATTTTGATCACGTGACCACGGGGATGGTGCAACGGTCGTTAAGTGTGAAAAATGGTCATCAGTCTCCCCCCTTTTTTTGTGCCGTTGGTCACTAAATGAACTGTTGTAAGGTATGGATTGCCTGTAGGAAGGTTCCATTATGGTCGTAAGTCGAGGACCAGCTGTAATTTCTGCTCCTGGGATAATTCACAAATCACAAAAGGCAAATTCGAATCTTGATAGTGGATCTTTGGCTCCTGGTACCAAATAAATGTGATAAAAAGAGAGAAATTTTGTCTGCCAAGCAAAGCCACATGGAGCCTCTAGCACTAACCACTGAGCAGCCCTGCTGGGTTCAAATGGCCGCTGGAAGGGGGCGTTCCTTGAGTTAAGAGGGCTCACGTTTTCTCCAACCATGACTCACTGAAGCTCCACTAGATGCCCCAGATTTGATCTTCCCCACGGCAGGCCTTTGACCTTGCTGGCAACCATCGGGGATTTCCGGCCTTCCTTGCAAAAGAACCACTGGCCGGGAGTTCACCCACAACTCAGGTGGTGAGCAGCGATGTAGGAGAATATTGGTAGCTCAGGGTTGAACTGTGGAGGGTCCTTGGTGCTCTTTGAGCTGGGTGGTTCTCCTGCAGACATTTCATGGCCCAACTAGGTAACATCATCAGTGCTGGGAAAGTAGGAGGGTTAGTGGTGGAGAGGAGGAGGAGGAGGAGGAGGAGGAGGAGGACTGTGGGGTCCTTGGTGTTCTCTGAACTAAGTGGTTTTCCTGCAGACATTTCACGACCCAACTAGGTAACATCATCAGTGCTAGGAAAGCAGGGGGGTTAGTGGTGGGGAGGAGGAGGAGGAAGAGGAGGAGGAGGAGGAGGAGGAGGAGGAGGAGGAGGAGGAGGAGGAGGAGGAGGAGGAGGAGGAGGAGGAGGACTGTGGAGGGTCCTTGGTGTTCTCTGAACTAAGTGGTTTTCCTGCAGACATTTCACGACCCAACTAGGTAACATCATCAGTGCTAGGAAAGCAGGGGGGTTAGTGGTGAGGAGGAGGAGGAGGAGGAGGAGGAGGAGGAGGAGGAGGAGGAGGAGGAGGAGGAGGAGGAGGAGGAGGAGAGGAGGACTGTGGGGTCCTTGGTGTTCTCTGAACTAAGTGGTTTTCCTGCAGACATTTCACGACCCAACTAGGTAACATCATCAGTGACAAACAGGAGTGGGGTTTGTGGAGAGGAGGAGGAGGAGGAGGAGAACCCAAAGTAGTTAACCTCATTAATCAAGGAAGGCCCTTTGAGAAATACATTCAACAACTTTGCTTAACCTATGTCACTATGAAGCAAGGGCTAAATGCGTGAAACCAAAAGGGGAAACGTGTATTTGCATAGATTGCCTCCGGATAAAGAGATGCCCTGAGCCAGCCTGCCAGGCGCAGGGAAATGGCACCATGACTGGGCTTGACAAGGTCGGAAAAGGGAGTTGAGATAATGGCAGTGTGCATTTTTCCAAAACGTCACGAGCATCTGGATATGTTTAAACAAGCGCTGACTTTCCACAGACAAAAGAAGATTACTCATTGCTCCTTGGGCCAGGACGAGAGGTTGCTTTTTCTTACTTGCATATATTTATTTAAAATTTCTGCATCTGCATTCATCCTCAGGAACACGCTGCCTCAGGACGGCCGGGTGAGGAACGGAGACTCCCAAAAAAGGGGGAGAGGACATCCCAGCTATGAGTGAAGAAACCTGCAAGTACAGGCAGTCCTCAACTTACGTTGCTAAGTGAAACAGTGAAGTGAATTTTGCCCCATTTTACGACTTTTCTTGACCCGGTCCTTAAGTGACTCACTGCCGTTGTTAAGTGAGTCGCACGGGTGTTAAGTGCATCTGGCTTTCCCACTTGACATTGGTGGTCAGGAGGTCGCAAACGGGGATCGCGTGACCCCGGGGGACACTGCAGCAGTCATAAATGTGAGTCGGTTGCCAAGTCTCCCGAATTTTGGGGATATTGCAACGGTCTTCAGTATGGAAAAAGGGACAAATATCGATTTTTTTTTTCAGTGCAACAACAACTTGCCTTCTACAGCAAAAGACTCTCTAACACAGGAGTCTCCACCCTTGGCAACTTTAAGACCTGTGGACTTCAACTCCCAGAATTCCTCAGCAAGCTTTGGGAACTCTGGGAGTTGAAGTCCACAAGTCTTAAAGTTGCCAAGGGTGGAGACCCCTGCTCTAACAGAAGAACGAAGTTGGAAGGGACCCTACTTATTTCAGACCAATGGCTATCCAATCTCTTCTTAAAAGCCTCCAGTGATGGAGCACCCACAACTTCTGGTGGCAAGCTGTTCCACTGACTAATTGTTCTCACCGTTAGAAAATTTCTCCTTAGTTCCAGGTTGCTTCTCTCCTTTGATGAGTTTCCATCCGTTACTTCTTGTCCTGCCTTCAGGTGCTTTGGAGAATAGTTTGACTCCCTCTTCTTTGTGGCAGCCCGAGATACTGGAAGACTGCTATCATGTCACTCCTGGTTCTTCTTTTCATTAAACTAGACATACCCAGTTCCTGCAACCGTTCTTCATATGTTTTTGCCTCCAGTCCCCTTAAAATTATCTTCGTTGCTCTTCTCTGCACTCTTTCCAGAGTCTCAACATCCTTTTTATAATATGACGACCAAAACTGCAAATATTCCAAGTGTGGCCATACCAAGGCCTTATAAAGTGGTACTAACACTTCACCTGATCTTGATTCTATCCCTCTGTTCATGTCACCCAGGATCGCATTGAATAACAGAGTTGGAAGGGACCTTGGAGGTCTTCTAGTCCAACCCCCTGCTTAAGCAGCCGACCCTATACCATTTCAGACAAACGGCTGTCCCAGTCTCTTCTTAAAAACCTCCAGCGTTGGAGCACCTACAGTTTCTGGAGGCAAAATCGGCTTTTAAAGTTTCCTTACACATTCTTTTGGGAACAGCGATCCGAGGGCAGCGATCACGTGTGGCCGAGGTATCACAACACGCGCATCCACGCGTGTATTTCATCCCCTTTTATGCGGAGGTCTTTCGCTTCCCTGCAATTTGAGCCCTATTTCACCTGAGTTATCGTGCATGGGAAGTTTTTAAGATGAATGCGATGAGTGGTTCCTTCCTTATTCTTTTTAAGGCAGCCTCTCGCCACCTAAAGAAGTCTGCTCAATAGACAGGGAAGTTCGGCAGAAACACACACACACACACACACACACACACACACACACACACACACACACACACACACACACACACACAAAGAAATATGAGCAAAGCAGGCCAAATGGAAAACTGTGAGTTATCACAAAGTCTTGTGGTTTTGAGATCAGGAGGTCTGGCCACCTGACTTCAACCCCCCCCCCCCAAGGGTGACTCATGGGAGGGGATCAGAATTCAAGACCACCCTGGAGAGAAAGACAGGGCTATGCTTCTTACGAGCAATCCTCAACTTACGACCAAAATCGAGCCCCCCCAAAAAAAATTCTCGGTCGCTAAGTGAGACAGTTGTTAGGTGAATTTTGCCCCCATTTTACAATTTACCTTGCCATAGCTGTGAAGCGAATCCCTGCGGTCGTTAAGGTAGGGACACGGTTGTTAAGTGAATCTGGCTCTCCCCCTCCATTGACTTGGCTGGTCGGAAGGTCGCCAAAGGGGATCACGTGACACTGCGACGGTCGTAAATACGAGTCGGTTGTCAAGCAGTCCAAATTTTGATCTCACGAATATGGAGATGTTGCAATGGTCATAAAGGACTTTTTTCAGTGCCGTAGTAACTTCGAACGGTCACTAAATGAACTGCTGTCCTAAAAGAGCAGAAGTCTTCAAACTTGGCAACTTTAAGACTTGTGGACTTCAACTCCCAGAATTCTGCAGCCAGCACAGCTGGAGAATTCTGGGAGTTGAAGTCCACAAGTCTTAAAGTTGTACAAGAGTGTGCAGTGTGAAAAGCCAGGCCACTGTTGCTCACCTTAACCTTCAGGTGTGTATTGGCAACGAGGAGGGAGAGATTATCAGCCTGTTGATGCATTCAGGAGCGAGCGTTGGTTCCCTTGGGCAACTAGGACGCACTCCAATTATTCCTTTGTATATGTACGGTACATATAATTTTTTAATTAAACACATCACAATATAACATACAATATTTCAACGTCTCTCCTTAAAGATCCAAGCTTTTAAGCCCAATCGTCCTTACAGTGGGGGGTTGGCTGATTCCTGAAAAGTCCCAATTCTTTGCAGATGCTGGCAAGCCGGCAGTATATAAAAATGAGAGCAAACCCCACTGCCTCCTAGCACTGATGATGTTACCTAGTTGGGTCATGAAACGTCTGCAAGAAAGCAACCAAGCTCAGAGAGCACCAAGGACCCCCACAGTCTTCCTCCTCCTCACGACAAGTTGGATCACGAAACAGCTGCAAGAAACCCTCCAAGCTCAGAGGTCACCATCAATGGTAATTCTGCAAGACTGGACAGCAACACAGCATTCCACTGAGCATCAAAATGACAGAGATGCTGCCCTTATGTACTTCCATGCTCATGTGTAGCTCCTGCGTTTTTATATCCCAGGCTGGTTAATACTTCACTTCTGCTAAACCTTCAGGACGGAGGCAAACTCTGTGCCTGAAGCAATTTGATCTGCATTCCTAAAATTCAGATTATAAGATGGTCCTCTTCAAGGGCTCAAGAAACCTCGGAGCCAAAGCTGGATTCTCACAGCCACCTGTCGCATTTGAGAGTCACCAAGATAGCTGAGGCACTCAAGGGGGTCACACGTTAACAGAATAGAATAACAGAGTCGGAAGGGACCTTGTGGGTCATCTAGTCCAACCCCTCGCCCGAGCAGGAGACCCTGCACCGTTTCTGACAGACGGCAGTCCAGTCTCTTCTTGAAAGCTTCCAGGGATGAAGCTCCCACAACCTCTGAATAACAGAATAATGACAGGGTTGGAAGGGACCTTGTAGGTCATCTAGTCCAACCCCCTGCCAAAGCAGGAGACCCTACACCATTTCTGTGAAGATGCAAGATGCAAGCTGTGAAGCAATGCAACGCAGAGGTGAGCCGTGGACAGCATTGAATCCTCGGTCTTAGCAAGGCGTATCTGGACCCCTTCAAAAGAGGCCCACCCCCGAAGACCTCTCCCCACTTTGTCCAACCTTATGATGGGAAGGCGGCTTTCGCTCACGACTGCCGTGACTCAGAAAACCTCCCCACGTGGAAAATCCATGTGAGTCAAGCCCTCCTCCCCATCTAGAACAGATGGGGACTGGGAAGGGAAGGGAAGGGAAGGGCGAGGTAGGGCAGGGCCTTGCAAGCACACCCTGGTGCCTCTGTTTAGCTCTCCTCCCCTGTCCCCTCCCCCTGGGAGCAAGCTGCGGCCTGCCCAGCATCTGCAAAACCCAAAGGCCCAGGAAGAGATTAAGCAGGAATGGCAGCAACGGTTAAAAAGGAAAAAAAAAGATTGCCCCAGGATGGCAGAAGCTGCCAGCTCAGTAGGAAAGGATGACGGTGACCTTGGCCAGGAGGGTCATCCTTGAATCTCCAAGACACCCAGAGAGGTGGTGGCACTTCAACACTTTCCTCCCTCCCTCCCTCCCTTCTTTTCTTCCTTCCTTCCATCAAGTCCTTCTTTCAACAAGAAAGCTAGACAGACATAGCTAGACTGAAAGGGATCAATAGTGAAAAAATAGATAGATATAAATAGATAGATAGATAGATAGATAGATAGATAGATAGATAGATAGATAGATAGATAGATAGATAGATAGATAGATAGATAATATAGATAGATGATATAGAGATAGATAGATAGATAGATAGATAGATAGATAGATAGATAGATAGATAGATAGATAGATAGATAGATAGATAGATAGATAGATAGATAATATAGATAGATGATATAGAGATAGATAGATAGATAGATAGATAGATAGATAGATAGATAGATAGATAGATAGATAGATAGATAGATAGATAGATAGACAGATGATATAGAGATAGATTGCTAAGAGCTGAGGTGGCGCAGTGGTTAAATGTAGCACTGCAGGCTACTGCTAGTTCAGCAGTTCAGCTGTTCAAATCTCACCGGCTCAAGGTTGACTCAGCCTTCCATCCTTCTGAGGTCGGTAAAATGAGGACCCAGATTGTTGGGGGCAAGAGGCTGAACTCTGTAAACCGCTTAGAGAGGGCTGTAAAGCACTATGAAGCGGTATAGAAGTCTAAGTGCTATTGCGATAGATAGATAGATAGATAGATAGATAGATAGATAGATAGATAGATAGATAGATAGATAGATAGATAGATAGATAGATAGATAGATAGATAGATAGATGATATAGATAGATGATATAGATAGATAGATAGATAGATAGATAGATAGATAGATAGATAGATAGATAGATAGATAGATAGATAGATAGATAGATAGATAGATATAGATAGATAGATAGATAGATGATAGATGGATGGATAGATAGATAGATAGATAGATAGATGATAGATGGATAGATAGATAGATGATATAGATAGATTAGATAGATAGATAGATAGATGATAGATGATGGATAGATAGATAGATAGATAGATAGATAGATAGATAGATAGATAGATAGATAGATAGATAGATAGATAGATAGATCGATCGATCGATCGATCGATAGATAGATAGATAGATAGATAGATGATAGATGGATAGAAATGAAAATAGAAGATATAGATAGATAGAAATGATATAGACAGACAGACAGACATTAGGGAGATGATGGATAGATAGATGATAGATAGACAGACAGAGACAAACAGAAATGGGGGGGGGATAGACAGAGGATGGATGGGTGAGGGACAGATAGACTGACAGATAGAGAATAAAAAGAAGAGCGTCCAGCCAGCCCACAGCAAAAGGGGTGGGGCAAGGGGAATCGACGTAACCCAAGGACATGCCTGCCTGGGGCCTGCATTGCTGAGAACCTCCCCACCCCCTGGGCCACGTGAGAAAGGAGCCGCACGTTCAGCCCAAAATCCAGCATGGATCTCCTTCCCATCCCAGCCGAGAGCTGTGGAAGGACGGAGGAGAAAGAGGAGGTTAATGAGGGAGGAATTAATGGGCAGCCTTCGTCCAGCCGGAAAATCGGCCGTCTAGGGGGAGTTATTCAAGCCCTGGTGGCCTTCCTCTCTCCGGCCATCCCGGTTTCCCATGGGAACCCAGCCCAAAGTCCGGCATGGGATTTTTTGCCTCCTATCCTTGACCTCCTACCCTATTTCGCCTCCAGAGTTCCGCCTCTGGCCATTCATTTGTAACGTCGAACGGACACTAAACAAGGACTACCTGTAACTATAAGCACATTCACTCCAGGGGAAGCAACAGAAGAAAATTGTATTTTCGCCACCCAGAGTCTCTGTGGAGTGGGTGGCATACAAATGCAACTAATAAATAAATAAAATATTTTTCAAAACAGAAATTTCCTGGCTGTGAGGACATTCAGTGGAACAGCTTGCCACCAGAAATGGTGGATGCTCCAACACTGGAGGTTTTTAAAAAGAGATTGGACAGCAATTTGTCTAAAATGGTATAGGGCAGTGATGGAGAATGTTTTTTAGCTCGGGTGCCAAAAGGGCACGCGTGCGCAGTGCCCACACCCAAAATGCAATGCCCTCCCCCCCACGCATGCACGCACAACACCCCCCCTTCCCCGCACATGCACACAGGCCTCACTGAAGCCTCTGGACTTCCAGTAGGCCCGTTGGGCTGTTTTTCACCCTCCCCAGGAAAGCCTCCTGAAGCCTAGGGAGGGCGAAAAACAGCCCAATGGGCCTACCAGAAGTTAGTTTCTGAACTTCCAGTAGGCCCGTTGGGCCCGTTTTTCACCATCCACAGGCTCTGGGGAGGGCAAAAACGGCCTCCCCCCGCCATCCGGAAGGCCGAAAATCAGCTGGCCAGCGCGCACATGCGCCCTGGAGCTGAGCTAGGGCAACGGCTCACATGCCGGCAGATATGGCTCCGTGTGCCACCTGTGGGATGCGTGCCATAGGTTCGCCATCACGGGTATAGGGTCTCCTGCTTGAGTTGGGGGTTGGACTAGATGATCTCCAAGGTCCCTTCCAACTCTGTTTATTCTGTTATTCAGATTCTCTTTCTCTGCTGTAGCCCCCAACATGAATTAAAATCTCACTTGACCATAGTTGATACTGGAATTTTTTAAAATACCACTTTTAAATACCAAGAATGAACTTAACTGTCTTTCCTCTATTGAGATCTGCATTAAACACCCTTTAATATGCTTAATATAAAGCAATATTGCAGCTACCTTTATCGTACATAAGTAAAGATTTTCATCTGGATTATTTTTTTTTTGCCAGCTGCCTTAATTTGCCGAGGGTCTCCCCCCAAAATATTTGTGAAGCCATCATGCTCTGTAGGTTCAAAGCAGGAAGAAGAAAAAAATTCCTGCAACTTGAGGGGATAAAAGGAAAAATACTGACTCAAAACTCGCTAAATCTACTAAGCACCAAACATATGGGGGATTGGAAAGAACACAAAATGAATGTGCTTTAAAGTGAGAAAATGGAAAACTCCCAATACTTTTGCTCTTAGCAAATGAGAACATTTTGACAGCAGAAAAGAAGAAGAATAATAATAAAAATCTGTAGAGTTGTTGAATAGTTACTCCCACACTGGAGTAACACAGAGTTGATGGGAACAGTATTCTCCACACAAACCTAAGATTGATAAAAGCTGCTCCAATTTTTGCGGTGAAATGGAAATGACCCATGTTGGCTTAAACTCGGTTATTCAATACCCATCTTTTCTTTGGATAATCCCAGAACTTCTAAAACAAAACCAAAAATGGAACAGAGAGTTAGCCAAATACCAGTTTTGCTGCTTTTAGGCCCTGATGGAGTGATGTGACTTGCCCAAAAATTTATTTTAGGGAACCACCATTGGCAAAGAAGTTAAACCTGTCCAGAATACGAGCAAGCCCTTTGCATTTAAAAAGGGACTCTACAAAAACAGGGGGTTGGACTAGAAGACCTCCAAGGTCCCTTCCAACTCTGTTATTCTGTTAAAACATCGCTGTTAAGATAAAAGAGTTGAGAGTTTTGATTTCTGCTTCAATGGAGGGATTTTTAATTGGCTGGATGATTTCATGCGCCCTTTTATGTTCTGCCCCTAATCTACATGTCGAAAGCTCCAATTCTTGCATTATTAGTAATGCATGGGGGTTTACTAAAACAGAACACTTACCTCACCAAAAACAATTTAATAACTTGCCGTAGAGCGTGGTAGCTTAAATATGATTGTGAGTGGTATTGCTTAGGGTTTAATCGCTTCTCTAATCTCATAGAATTATACAATCGCTTGTTTGTGGCTGCATAGATTAGATAAATAAATAGTAAATATTAGGTGAAAAAGCAGCCGTAGTCAATACAACTTTCTACCATGGGGAATTTTCAAACGTGCCAATTGAGTCTGAATAGTTATATTTATAACTTTAATAAATATAAATATCAAGTACGAAAGATATGAATATTTTTCTTCTTCTGTTCTTTAGAAATCTTCTCAAATGCCAGTTTGTCAATCTGCTACTGTATACATTTAATAAAATAATAAATATAACATAATAAATTGAAATAAATATAATACAGGTAATCCTTGATTTACAACCATTCGTTTGGTGACTGCTTAAAGTTAAAATATCAGTAAAAAAGTGACATGACCGTTTTTCACACTTATGACCATTGTGCAGCATCCTCATGATCACGTGGCAACTGGTTCGTATTTATGACGGTCGTAGCGTCCTGGAGTCACGTGATCCCCTTTTGCGAACTTCTGACCAGCAAAGTCAACGAGGGAAGCCAGAGTCACTTAACGACCATGTTAACTGACTGAACAACTGCAGTGATTCACTTAACAACGGAGGTAAGAATATACGGGGATGCTGCAACGGTCATGAAAGTTTGAAAAACCGTGGTAAGTCGTTTTGGTCTGTGGCCGTTGTAACTCCGAAACGGTCCCTAAGTGAACCGTTGTAAGTCGAGGACTGCCTGTGTGCAGGTGAGCTTGCAAAATGCTTTCAGGCCCCAAAGCTAAAATGCTCCTATCACAATTTGCTCAGAGCTCAAATCGTTTTGAATTCAATCCGTTTTTGCAAAGGTTTTCATCATCGTCACGAGGCTTAAACCGTGAGTAGTCAGTACTTAAAGAGTGAGTAACAACTCCCATAATGGGTCTTGGGGGCTGTCGCATCTGCCGGGCTGTGGGTGATGGGAGTTAGCATCCTAATTGGGGCGCTAGTTGGCTGCCACACCGAAGCGGGGAGGGGGTTGCGGGTTCGGCCAAACGAAGCAGAGAGAGAGGGGGAGGGAAGCCATATGTGTGTTTGTGGAGTGGGGGGAATGTGGGGGGGGGTCTCAGAAGAAATGTCACTGGCAACCATTTTCACACGGGATAGCAGCAGCTCATGTGCTTTCGGATTCATAAATACTTTTGGTGAACTAGAAATCTTTGCAAGGCGCATTAAACTCCCCATTTCAACTCCGCTATTTCTTTATTTCAGCAAGATAAACAGGCCAATTAAACTCATTTCAAACATGCACGTGGTTTTTTTAAAAAATAATATACTTTATTAAGGGTACCAAAATCAGAGAATACTTGGGATTGAGCTGTGGGGTCCTTGGTGGTCTCTGAGCTTGGTGGTTTATTTGCAGACGTTTCATGACCCAACTAGGGAGCATCTTCAGTGTTAGAAGGGAGTGGGGTTTGCAGAGGGAGGAGGAGGAGGAGGAGGAGGAGGAGGGGAAAGAATGAAGGGGAAGAGGAAGAAGGAGGAGGAGGAGGAGGAGGAAGAAGTGTGGGGCCTTTGGTGTTTTCTGAGCTTGGGGTTTTTCTTGCAGACGTTTTGTGACCCAACTAGGGAACATCTTCAGTGCTAGAAGGGAGTGGGGTTTGCAGAGGGAGGAGGAGGAGGGGAAAAAGAAGAAGGAATGAAGGGGAAGGAGGAGGAGGAGGAGGAGGAGGAAGAGGAAGAAGTGTGGGGTCCTTGGTGCTCTCTGAGCTTGGTGGTTTCCTTGCAGACGTTTCATGACCCAACTAGGGAACATCTTCAGTGCTAGAAGGGAGTGGGGTTTGCAGAGGGAGGAGGAGGAGGGGAAAAAGAAGAAGGAATGAAGGGGAAGAGGAAGGAGGAGGAGGAGGAGGAGGAGGAGGAGGAGGAGGAGGAGGAGGAGGAGGAGGAGGAGGAGGAGGAGGAGGAGGAGGAGGAGGAGGAGGAGGAGGAAGAGGAAGAAGTGTGGGGCCTTTGGTGCTCTCTGAGCTTGGGGTTTTTCATGCAGACGTTTTGTGACCCAACTAGGGAACATCTTCAGTGCTAGAAGGAAGTGGGGTTTGTGGAGAGGAGGAGGAGGAGAAATGAGAGGAAGAGGAGACTGCAGGGTCCTTTTCTTGCAGGCATTTCATGACCCAACTGAGTTACATATCAATGCTAGAAGCCTACACTTTGAACACTGATCGTGTTCCATAGTTGGGTCATGAGACGTCTGGAAAAAACAACAACCAAGTTCAGAGACCATCAAGGACTCCACAGTCCTCCTCCTCCCAAACCCCACTCCCTTCTAACACTGATGATGTTCCCTAGTTGGGTCATGAAACGTCTGCCAAAAAACCCCCCCCACAAAGCTCAGAGACCACCAAGGCCCCATATTTTAAGGGCACATCAATCCAACTGAATGTTATGGCTGGGAACGGAGTTAATGGTTGGGGAAAGCAAGACTGGGGGGGGGGGAACCAGAATCCTATTTTTTCCTGAACAGGTAAATCTGAAGCGCCCGAAAACTCGGATCACAGTGTGAAAAATATCCATGGGCTTGGGGAAAAATAAAACCCCGCAGGCAATTATTCTACCGGTACATTCCTAGTTTTCTCCTATCTTATAGGAGGACCGTGATGACAAACCTATGGCACGCGTGCCACAGCTGGCACGCAGAGCCCTCTCTGCGGGCACGCAAGCCATCGCTCAGCTCAGTTCCATCACGCATGCGCACATGTGCCTCCCACCAACCAGCTGTTTGGGATGCGGGGGGCGCATGCGGGGGTTGTGCATGCATGCACAGGGGGTGGGGGGAGCGTGGGGGACTGCGGTCCCCCCCCGTAGCCCCTTTTTGGGTCCCAGGAGGCTGCAGGGAGGCCTATTAGGCCCAAAATGGGGTGCATGAGGGTCACACGCGCATGCATGGGGGTCGTGGTGTGCGCATGTGCGGGAGGAACATGGGGGGGGTGTCGTGCACGCATTCGCAGGGCCCCCTGCATTGCATTATGAGTGCCAGCACGCACACTGACAAAAAGGTTAGCCATCACTGTTATAGAAGGCAGGAATCGGTATTAAATCTGACGTCTCCATGAAAAACTGTGAATGATGTAAAATCTCACCCAGGATAGAGTTCATCTCATAAATCAGAAGTCTTCAAACTTGGCATCTTTAAGACTTGTGGACTTCAACTCCCAGAATTCTGGGAGTTGAAGTCCACAAGTCTTAAAGTTGCCAAGTTTGGGGACCCTCCGTGACATAGATTCTCGTCCCCATTGATAAAAATCTTCTCCCTTTGAATCGACCAATTTCACTCAAAGTGAAATTGGATTGCTAAAATTGGATTACGGCAGCTCGAATGATGCCCTTTAAGCCATTTCATCTTTGCTTACTCGGTCGGAGACAGCAAGCGAGCCTCCTCTCGTGGCGACTCTTCTCCGGGACGTGCGAGGCCAGTACAGGCAGTCCTCGACTTACGACCACAACGGAGCCCAGAATTTCTGCTGCTAAGCGAGACATTTCTTCAGTGACTTTTGCCCCATTTCACGACCTTTCTCGCCGCAGTCGTTAAGCGGATCGCTGCAGTTCTTAAAATAGCAGCACGGCTGTTAAAAGTGAATCTGGTTGATTTTGCTCGTCCGAAGGTCGCCAACGTAAATGTGAGCCAGTTGCCAAGTGGCAGAGTTTTGATCACATGACCACGGGGATGCTGCAATGGTCGTTAAGTGTGGAAAGCGGTCATAACTCATACTCTTCCGGGCTGTTCTACTACTATAATATAATACATGGTATATAGTATAATAAACTGCTTGAATTCACAGTAACAAGTGGTCCAGTTGATTGCTCGAGAGCCAATCTTCTAGTGATTAATCTTCATTAAATTAAAATACTTTACTGAACGTGTTTCATATAAGAAACCCACAGATGCATGCTGTTACAACAGAACAATGGAAAATCTGTCCTTTTTTTAATGACTCAGTCTTAGATAAGGCTTTTATAAAATGGGTGTGATTCACCGAATGTCTCATATACGTGTGAACTTCTGTTTCATTGAGTAAGGCGATAATAGCTATTTCTTCAAAGTTGAGGCTTAAAGGCCTTTGGACTAAGACTGCTACAGATCAGGTTTTTCAAGAATTAGCATTATTGTTTGACCAGATGACTGTCAGATCCATGGAGTAGCAGGAAAAAGCCTACCCCCAACTAAGTATCGTAAAACAAGACAACAATACAGAGGCTGTACAGTAATCCTCAAGATGCGGCCACAATTGAGCCCAAAATGTATGTTGCTAAGTGACCAATTTGTTAAGTGAGTTTTTGCCCCATTTTACAACTTTTCTTGCCACTTTTCTTAAGTGAATCACTGTGGTTGTTGAAGTCCACCCTTCTTAAAGTCGCTGAAGTCTGGCTGGGAAATTCTGGGAGTTGAAGTCCAACCATCTTAAGGTTTCTGAGGTCTGGGCTGCCCGGGGAATTCTGGGAGTTGAAGTCCACCCAACGTATTTCTCATTTCTCCTAATTGCTGTGTATGTTCCTCCACAAGCTTGTGTAAACAATGCATTACGAACTCTAGCTGACCAGATTATGTGGGCTGAAGTTAAATACCCAGACTCTCTTCCAATTATTTTAGGAGATTTTAATAAAGCAAACTTAGGAGCCGAGGTGGCGCAGTGGTTAAAAGCAGCACTGCAACCTTCTTCAGCTGACTGCTAGTTCAGCAGTTCAGCTATTCAAATCTCACTAGGCTCAGGGTTGACTCAGCCTTCCATCCTTCCGAGGTGGGTAAAATGAGGACCCAGATTGTTGGGGGCAATATGCTGAACTCTGTAAACCGCTTAGAGAGGGCTGTAAAGCACTATGAAGCGGTATATAAGTCTAAGTGCTATTGCTATTAAGGAAAGAGCTACCAAAATATTTTCAGCATGTCAATTGTCCCACCAGAGGCAAGAATATTTTAGACCACTGCTACACAACATTAAAAGATGCTTATCGATCTTTACCACGAGCAGCTGTGGGTCACCCTGATCATTGTATGATTCACCTTGTATCTGCTTACAGACAAAGACCTAAAACCATGAAACCAACAATTAAATCAGTGAGGACTTGGACTGAAAGAGGCAAAGCTAAAGCTACAGGCTTGCCTTGACTGAACTTCTTGGAATGTGTTCGAAGATACCTCTGCAGACTTGGGAGAGTCATATGTCAGTTTTATGTGTGCCGACCAGAAACCTGAGAATATACAGTAACAATAAACCTTGGTTCACAGCTAAACTTAAGCAGCGACGTCGTTCCAAAGAGGAAGCCTACAGAAAAGGCGATAGAATGCTGTACAATCAGGCCAGAAATGTATGAACAAGGGAGATCAGAGCAGCAAAAAGAAGCTACTCTGAAAAGCTAAGGAATCAGTTCTCAACAAATGAACCAGCAAACATGTGGAACTCTTTAAAATATCACTGGTTACGGTAAACCTCCTTCCCAAGCTGAAGGAAATCAACAACGGGCAGATGACCTGAATGTGTTTTACTGTAGGTTTGAGAGAAAACTACTGCCACCCATCTCCACAACCTCCATCTCAGACACACCAATATCAGCCAAGCAACAAGACAGACAGAGACTTCAGAGGATAATCAGAACTGCAGAAAAAACAATTACTGCCAACCTGCCTTCCATTGAGGACCTGTATACTGCACGAGTCAAAAAGAGGGATGCGAAAATATTTACTGACCTCTCGCATCCTGGACATAAATTGCTTCAACTCCTACCCTCAAAACGATGTTACAGAGCACTGCACACCAGAACAACTAGACAGAAAAACAGTTTTTTCCCCGAACGCCATCACTCTGCTAAACAAATAATTCCCTCAACACTGTCAAATTATCTACTAAGACTGTATTACTATTCTTCTTCTCATCCTTACTAGTACCTATCTCTTCCCACTTATTACTATATCCATGTTGCTTGTATCTTTCAATTTATATTGTTTTTATTTGTTTCCTAGTACGATTTGACAGCTTATTAGTAACCTTGACTATCGCTGCGTATCTTATGATTCTTGACGAATATATTTTACTTTTTCTTTTATGCACACTGAGAGCATATGCACCCAAGACAAATTCCTTGTGTGTCCAATCACACTTGGCCAATAAAGAATTCTATTCTATTCTATTCTATTCTATTCTATTCTATTCTATTCTATTCTATTCTATTCTATTCTATTCTATTCTATTCTATTCTATTCAGGTTTCTGAGGTCTGGCTGGCTGGAGAATTCTGGGAGTTGAAGTCTACCCATCTTAAGCTTGCCAAGGTTCAGAAACCTAAAGATGGAATCCTCTTATTTTTAGTTGAATCTTAGCGGTGGAAGGGACCTTAGAGGTCCTCTAGTCCAACCCCCCTCTTGACTCCATAGTTTTGGTTTCAAACACAAATCTGGTAAAAATAATAATAATGTCAAGTTCTGAGGCAGATGATTCTTTGAAATCCATTTCACACGTTTTCTTTGCCAGCTTTATGAGATAGCCTAAGTCACGTTACTTCTTCCACTGATTTATTAAAGTGGGACTGTTTTTACTCTAATCTCACCTTTGTAAAAATAAAGGTGTTTCTTTTGTTGACAGTTACTATCAGAACCTGGGAGTTATTTCATAATAACTGGATAAGATCGCTTTCTTTCCCTGGTACCATGAACTCGGGTTGCAAATGTTGTCTCAAATCAATATGCAAGGACGAAGGACAGATTTTTTTCAGAAATGGACAGAGAATTTGATTTTAATTGGAAACACGTATAGTAAAGAAGCTCAAGAAAGTCCTCACAAAACAAATTATATTCTGTTTGTCTTTTTTAGCCTTGAACGTTTTATATTTGTGTCCTATTTTTCCAAGAGTGCTAAAGAGCTTTAACAATAAAATGCAGATAATACTAGCAAGCAGTTTAACAGATTAACAGAGTTGGAAGGGACCTTGCAGGACATCTAGTCCAACCCCCTGCCCAAGCAGGAGACCCTACATCTGCCTCTACCTAGGATTGAACTCACAAAGTTAAATCAAAGAAAATGATTGTAAGGGGGGGAAAAGAAACCAAACTTACTTGTCGAATAACTTTCTTTTACAAACCAAGGTGCAGGTAGTTCTCGACTTACGACCACAATTGAGCCCAGAATTTTTGTTGCTAAGTGAGCTTTGCCCCCATTTTACGACCTTTCTTGCCATAGTTGTTCAATGAATCACCTCAGTTGTTAAGTTAGTAACACGGTTGTTAAGTGAATCTGGCTTGCCCATTGGCGTTGCTTGCCAGGAGGTCACAAAAGGGAATCACATGATTCCGGCCGGGACACTGCAACAGTCATAAATATGCGTCAGTTGCCACCTGTCTGAATTTTGATCATGTGACCGTGCGGAAGCTGCAACGGTTTGTGTGAAAAATGGTCATAGTGCTGCTGTAACTAAATGAACTGTCGTAAGTTGAGGCCTCTCTGTATCGATCAACTTTTTAAACTTCCATTTTCAAGTATTTTCCTTACTTTCCCCTGAAATTATCTGGGGAATCAGCAGTTTTCCAGGTTGTCAAACTATTATTACAGGTCGTCCTTGACTTATGGCCACCATCGAGACTAAAATTTACGTCACTAAGTGAGACATGTAAGTGAGTTTGGCCCTGTTTCATGACTTTTCTTGCCACAGTTGGAGGAGGAGGAGGGGAAGGAGGAGGAGTTGGCTGGGGAATTCTGGGAGTTGAAGTCCACAGGGGCCATTGTCGCCCCACCCACCCCCTCTGTTTTAAAAGAAACGGAGGCAGTTAAAATTAAAATCTCTCTTCTTCCCGTCGACGCATCCAGGACGTTCTGAACACCCCAGGGCAGCCGATTGAATGGCAGCAGATTGGGAGGAGGCACGTGCTAATTTTCCTGCAAAAATCTGCCGAGAGGAACCCCGGGTACCAACTCTGAAGATTAGAGGAGGCAGAATAGCTCGCCCAACCATCCGGTTGCTAGGCTACACGATGCTGCGCTTAACTTCCCACGCCTGTTTTCAACTGAGCCTATGAGCCATGAAGATGCGCCAGCCTTCCAGAAGGCATATCTGAACACCGGGTTACACTTACGTCTGCCAGGACCTCCGCGGGGTCTGTGTGTGTGTGTGTGTGTGTGTGTGTGTGTTAGGAAGGGCTGCGTCTCAGCCTATGGGCCCATAAGTGACAGGTCGTATAGGACTCTGCGCTGTCCATATTCTTAATCCAAATTTATTTATTTATATTAACATTTTAATCTCGTCTTTATTGCTTTATAGGTAACTCAAGGCGGGAAAACAGACCTGACTGACTTTTCTCCTCTTATTTTTCCCACGACAACAACAAGCCTGTGAGGTGGGTTGGGCTGAGAAAGGGACTTGGCCAAAGTCACCTAGCCGGCTTTGGTGCTTAAGGCGGGACTAGAATTCACATCTTCTGGTGAGTGGCTGAAAGTCACCCAGTTGGCTTTCATGCTTAAGGCGGGACTAGAACTCCCTGTCTCCTAGTGATTGGTCCAAAATCACACAGCTGCCTTTCATGCCTAAGGCGGGACTAGAATTTATCATATCCTGGGGTTTGGCTCAAAGTTACCCAGTTGGCTTTCATGTCTAAAGCGGAACTAGAACTCCCAGGCTCCTGGTGATTGGTCCAAAATCACACAGCTGCCTTTCATGCCTAAAGCGGGACTAGAATTTACCATCTCCTGGGGATTGGCTCAAAGTCACCCAGTTGGCTTTCATGCCTAAGGTGGAACTAGAACTCCCTGTCTCCTAGTGAATGGTCCAAAATCACACAGCTGCCTTTCATGCCTAAGGCGGGACTAGAATTTACCATCTCCTGGGGATTGGCTCAAAGTCACCCAGTTGGCTTTCATGCCTAAAGCGGAACTAGAACTCCCAGGCTCCTGATGATTGGTCCACAGTCACCCAGCTGCCTTTCATGCCTAAGGCAGGACTAGAATTTACCATAACCTGGTGATTAGCTCAAAGTCACTTAGCTGGCTTTCATGCCTAAGGCAGGACTAGAATTCACCGTCTCCTGGTGATAGGCCTAAAGTCACCTAGCCAGCTTTCCTGCCTAAGGTTGGACTAGAACTCACCTTTTCCTAGTTTCTAGCCTGGCTGAGGAATTCTGGGAGTTGAAGTCCACACATCTTAAAGGTGCCAAGTTTAAAAAATACTCTGATCGAGTGGAGGTTACAAAATGCATAAGCGTCACCTATATAAACTGTTTTGAAGGACAATTGGGGCCATATCAGCTCCTTGAGACAAGTCTAAAGACACATTTTAAATAAAAGAACATTATCTAGGAAAGGGTGGGGTGTCCTTTTCCGACATTGAACCGGCTCCCCGGTGAGAAAGGTAAGCCGATAACCCCTATCAGAGCTAAGAGCAAACATGTTAAAACAAAGCGTTTTTTTACATCAGAAAAACCGAAACTCTTATCAGTCTTCACCACACTGAGCCTAAATTCATTAAAAAATAATAATAAACACTGTGCTTCTGGTTCGCATATTTAAATATTTAGTATTTAAAAAGTCATTTTGACCACTTTCCTCTAGGTGGGTTAGAAAGGAAGAGAGGTTGAAACACCAGTGAAATAAAAGGGATAGAGATGAATTAAAGTCCAGGGGTCTCCAACCTTGGGAACTTTAAGACTTGTGGACTTCAACTCCCAGAATTCCTCAGCCGGAGGCACTCTGGGAGTTGAAGTCCACAAGTCTTAAAGTTCCCAAGGTTGGAGACCCCTGAATTAAACACAAGGAGCATAATTCACAATGAAGTGGACTCCGGCGGCAATTTCCAGAACCTTCCATGAATGCCAAAATCTGCTAGCAACCCCCTAAGTGAGACCCACTATCGTGGAGGGCAGAATTCTGGGAGTTGAAGTCCATGCGACTTAAAACGGCTAAGGTTGAGGTAAAGTGGCCTAGTGGCGGGGTGGATTTGATTTAAATCAAGTCGATTTAAATCACGACTGAAATCACTAGTAAAAAGGATCAATTTAAATCGACTCGATTTAAATCATAATTTTTAAAAAGCAACTGTCGAATCTGTCCCGCAGCAGCTCTTCCTCTGAGCCGCTGTTGACTCAATGACAGTCCCAATATTGCAGAATATACAGTATACAGCCTCATGCTACATAACTAAGCTCCATTTCATGTTGAGTAAACTAAATTATTAATGTATCTTAAACAAAAAACTATCTTTAGATAGATTTTCACTCCAAAAGCATTTTATTAAAATAAATTTAATAAAAATTAAACAAAAAATTCAATTAAAAAATCCGGATTTTTTTTTATTTTTTAAATTGATTTTTATCCATCCTGCCTAGTGGTTAGAGAAGTCAGCGGTTAAAATGTAGACGCAAAGGATGAAGTCTTGCAAGATTGTAACATATACAGACAGGTAGTCCTCGACTTATGACCGCTCTCTTAGCGACTATTTGAAGCTATGATGGAGTATGAAAAAGGGACCGAGGACTCAGATTTGAAGTCCATGACGGTCACATGACAACGTTTTAGGTGCTTGAAACCCGCACACCATTACGGCCCTGTGGAGCGCCCCATGGTCACATGACTGTGATTTATGATGTTTAGTATTTAGAAATTAAATACTATTAAATACTAAATATTTTTGCTGGATTCCAACAAAACAAAACAAAAAACCCCAATACAAGTAGTTCTCGACTTACAACGGTCTGCTTAGTGACCATTCAAAGTTACGACGGCACAGGAAAGAGCGACTCACGGCCATTGTCATACCTAGGAACGCTGCAGCATCGGTCACGGGATTGGCATTCAGTCACTCAGCAACTAACTCACATTTACGACGGTCGCAGCATCCCAGGGGATCCCACGATCCCCTTTTGTGACCTTCTGACCAGCAAAGTCAACGGGGGGGGGGGGGGAGCCGGATTCACTTAACAACTGGCTGACTGATTCAGCCACCGCAGCAGGGATTCACTTAACAAACGGTGGCAAGGAAAGTCATAGCCAAGTCTCGGAGTTTTGACGATGTGACCGCAGGGATGCTGTAACAGTCGTAAGTGGGAAAAAGTTCATAAGACACCTTTTTTTTAGGGCCGTTGTAACGTCAAACGGTCACTAAAGGAACGGTTGTAAGTTCGAGGACTATCTGTAGAGTAACTTTTCTGGAGGAAGACTTTTGCGTGCAGAGTTTAAAAGATGTTGAGACTTTGGAAAAAGTGCAGAGAAGAGCAACTGGGGTGGTTAAAGGCCTGGGGACTAAAACATAGGAAGAAGGTTTGCAGGAATTGGGTTTGGCCAGTCTAGAGAAAAGAAGGACTAGGGAGGACAGGATAGCAGCATTCCAGTATTTGAGGGGCTGCCACAAAGAAGAGGAAGGCATCAACCTATTCTCCAGGGAAGGCAAGACAAGAAGCAATGGATGGAAACTAATCCAGGAGAGAAGCAACCTGGAATGAAGGAGAAACTTCCTAACAGTGAGAATAATTAACTAGTGGAACAACTTGCCACCAGTTTGTTTGCTTTCTTGCAGACGTCTCATTACCCAACTAGGTAACAGCATCAGTGCTAGAAGGGAGGAGGAGGAGGAGGACTGGGGTCCTCGGTGCTCTGTGAGCTTGATTTATTGCAGACGTCTCATGACCCAAGTAGGCAACATCATGAGTCTTAAGAGGCTTGTCTTCAACAAGTCTGGGAGTTGAAGACTTGTGGACTTCAACTCCCAAAATTCCTCAGCCAGCTTTGCCAGTGGAACAACTTGCCACCAGAAATTGTGGCTGCTCCATCACTGGAGGATTTCAAAGAAGAGATTGGACAGCCATTTGTCTGTGATGGTATCTCCTGCTTGAGCAAGGGGTTGGACTAGAAAAAAAACCCTGAGAGCTTCATTCACGTGAACCGTTTTTGCTTCCTGGTAACACAAGGTGAAGATCAGATGGGGATTAAGCAGGTGGCTTCTTCAGGTGTGGCCTTCTCAGGGTGCATTTGAGAGGCATTATAAAGTAATTTAATGTTGTTGGTGGCTTTGATCTTCACAAGGATCAGCCTTCCCTGTGTAATCCTCTCCCCTCACAATATAAATATCTCACAACCAGGTGGCATATTAAGAAGTGGAAGGATGTGCCACCTAGAACAGGGGTCCCCAACCCTAGCAACTTTAAGACTTTGCTGGCTGAGGAACTCTGGGAGTTGAAGTCCACAAGTCTTAAAGTTGCCAAGGTTGGGGACCCCTGAGATAGACAGACCGGCATGTGGCTTATCTCATGCCTGGCCAATCTGAAAGCCCAGGATAAACAGAACCTGGCTTGAGAGGAGAGAGAGAACTTCAGGGCCATGGATCAATAACTCACAAGGGCTCTATTGTGATGGAGAAAACCTGCCAAGGGGCAAAGAGGCATCCAGCCCTCCAGACTGGCAAGGAAAACACACAGACGGGCACAGAGAACGATCGGTGCCTCTTCTGCCTGATTCACCAGCCTGAGCGACAAAAAGACGGACAGCTTGCTTGGGGAATGTCAGCCAGGAGAACGAAGACAGATTGTGGAGTTGGGCTGGGTTTTCTCCATTTGCCATTGTTCCCATTTGTTTCCCTACCATCTTTCCACCAACAGTGAAAAGAGTTTGAGTAGGACAATTGAATCTGAAAAAGGATATGTAAGCTGGGGAATTCTGGGAGTTGAATCCCACCTATCTCAAAGCATGCCAACTGGGGAATTCTGGGAGTTGAAGTCCACCCATCTCAAAGCATGCCGGCTGGGGGATTCTGGGAGTTGAATCCCACCTATCTCAAAGCATGCTGGATGGAGAATTCTGGGAGTTGAAGTCCACCCATCTCAAAGCATGCCGGCTTGGGGATTCTGGGAGTGGAAGTCCACCCATCTCAAAGCATGCTGGATGGGGAATTCTGGGAGTTGAATCCCACCTATCTTAAAGCATGCTGGATGGGGAATTCTGGAAGTCCAGTCATCTCAAAGCATGCCGGCTGGGGGATTCTGGGAGTTGAAGTCCACCCATCTCAAAGCATGCTGGGTAGGGAATTCTGGGAGTTGAAGTCCACCCATCTCAAAGCATGCTGGGTGGGGAATTCTGGGAGTTGAATCCCACCCATCTTAAAGCATGCTGGATGGGGAATTCTGGGAGTTGAAGTCCACCCATCTCAAAGCATGGCTCTACTTTCCACTAAAGATGCCAGAACTTTGCCTCCAGAAGTTATGGGTGTTCTAACACTGGAGGTTTTTAAAGAGGTTTTTAAGGAGGTTTTTAAGGAGACTGGAGAACCATGTGTCTGAAATGGTATAGGGCTTCCTGCCCGAGCAGTGGGTTGGACTAGAAGACCTCCAAGGTCCCTTCCAACTATGTTATCCTGTTCTATTCTATTCGATTCCTTATTATTCTTATTCTATTTACATTCTATTCTATTTTGTTCTGTTCTTTTTGCATTCTATTCTATTCTGTTCCATCTCTTTTTAGCAGAACATATGAATACAGATTTTTTTTTTAATGGAATAGAAGCAGCATGCTTTCTTTCTAGAGACCTCTACAGTATTATCGCTGCTCTTTGCAGCTCCCTATGGGGGCCACTTGCTAGCACAGATCAGGGAGGAAAACAGCCGCCCTCCCAGCCCCGATGCCAGTCTAACCGCCTATGAAAAGATACTGGCTCCAGACACAAAGGTTAAAGCTGAAGGCAACCGGTTCACCTAGGCAGGGTGGATGCAAAGGCCTGCTTGCCACAGAGGCCTATTGAAATGATAATGGTTACCAAGGTTTCTTTTAAATTTCCACTCTAGCCTGAAGGGCCTTCTCCAATTCAGGAATTTTCCACTGTTTGGCTCTCCTGAGAAACTCCAGGGAGACACAGGTAACACTCTCTTCTTTGGGTTTTTATTGCAGCTCTTCTCAAAAGTATTCTTCTGCGTGGGTCAATAAATACAGAGGTCAGGTGGAAATTAAATCCAGAGAGAGAGAGCATCAGTCGAATGGTGAATGGAGAACTCGGGTACTTTGGCTGAGTGAAATACAGGTAGTCCTTGACTTACAACCGTTCGTTTAGTGACCGTTAATAGAAGAGAAGGGAATGGGGATAGGACATAGAATAGAATATAGATAGAACAGAATATAGAACAGAATAGAACAGAACAGAAAATAGAATAAAAAATAAAATAGAAGAGAATATAGAAGAGAATATAATATAAGTAGAGTAGAGAAGAGTAGAATATAGAATTAATAGGAATGGAATATAGAAAATAGAATAGAATAATGAAGAGTAGAGTAGAGTAGAATATAGAATTAATAGGAATGGAATAGAATATAGAAAATAGAATAATGAAGAATTAGAGTAGAGAATAGAACAGAACAGAACAGAAAGAATGGAATGGAATAGAACAGGTGGCAGTGTTTCTCATGATTGGCAGCCTCAAGATGTGGGAGACGAAGGCCAGGCTGCCCACTGAAGGGGTCCGGGGGTCTTATGCCTTGCTCCGACAGACCATCGATTAACGCTGTAAAAGGCATTTGCTTCTAATGGTGCATTTTAAAAAATGGTCTATTTAAAATGAATCGTGCTGCTGGACCTCAATCAAATTTGAGAGTTACATTTTTAATTAGGTGCCCTCAGAAAGATTTGCCTCCTGGTGACCACACTGGACAAATGTCGCCCATGGTCAGGTGAGGTCCAAAAGGTCCTCCCCATCCCAGCCTCTGCACACAGCTGCGCTGAGCAAGCCATGGTTCAGGGCTGCCTTATGTAACGTTACCGTCCTCCCCTCCTCTACGTGGGGCCCAAATCTCATGGTGTCAAACAGGGGTCTAGCGTTTTTAAAGCAATCTGCCCCCCCCCCCACCTCAGCAGCCCCGGACTAGGAAATGGGTCTCAGCACACAGGGAGGGCTGGGGCAGGTTTGGGAAAAAAGCAAGGTTTAAAAGCTCGGATGTATCTGGCCGCTTGGAGTCCTGCGTGCGAGACGGGCGGCTATAGAAATGGAATAACTAAATTGAGTCCTGGGTGCTCTCTGAGCGGAGTGTGGTTTGCTCACAGACATTTTATTACCCAATTACGTTACCTCATCAGAGGGAGCAAGGGTGGCCTTTGGACCCTGGTTACATGCAAGAGCTTGCCTTGCCAGTTTTGCAGGGAACAACCCCCCCCCCCCACTCACAGGGATGATGTTACCGTGTTGGGTAACACCTGCAACAGCCTCAGAGAATATCATGGACTTCAACTGAAGTACAGATATTGAAGGGCAAACAGATAGGGAGGGAGGAAGGGATGAAAAGGAAGGAAAGGAAGGAAGGAAGAGAGAGAGAGAGAGGAGAGAGAGAGAAAGAAAGAAGATAAAGAGGGAAAGCAAGCAAGAAGGGAGGGAGGCAGGGAGGGAGGCAGGAAGATAGAGAAAGAGGGAAAGCAAGAAAGAAAGAGAGGGAAAGCAAGCAAGCAAGAAGGGCGGCAGGCAGGAAGATAGAGAAAGAGGAAAAACAAGAGAAAGAGGTAAAGCAAGCAAGCAAGTTCAGGGATGTGATGGCTAGCCCCTTTCTAAAGCTCACGGCTTGGGCAGGACGACTAACATGGGTCAAAGATTTCAAGCGTTGCATTTATGAGACTCTGAAGCAACTCAGTTACCTATCAAGAGATTCTCACCTGGCTTGTCAAGAAACCTGCCTGAGGAAATACAACTATTGAGAAATTACTGTCAGGCTGGGAAGCCGCCGGGTTCAACTTCTGCATGTAGATATTTTTTTTAAAAAAAGACGACAAAATATCTTTTCTACCCAGAGCTTGGCTCCCCGTGCTAATTTCACAGGTTAATTCTCCAGTACATAAAACAGGTGCTCAACTCTTTTTGGGAAGCTGTGTGAGATAAGCCCTACTCCCTACTCGGGAGTAGGGCGGCCTAGAAGAACCAATAATAAATAAATAAATAAATAAATAAATAAATAAATAAATAAATAAATAAATAAATAAATAAATAAATAAGCGCAGATCAGATTTTAATCCCCATGGCCTCTGCCATCCCCTGCCCATCAAAGGGCTGGGGATATGAAGATGGCACCAGCTTAGATAAAACCTCCTGGCTTCAAAAGGAGCAGGTGATCCAAGAGACGGTTCTTTGGGCCTCCTACGGTCAGTTGTCTCCAAGGCATGCAAATCCAAACACGGGCATCCTGTTTGTAGCTCCCATGGAGTCAGCTCCTAAAATGCAAGACAGCCAGAAGGCAGACGGACCTCTTCAAAGGAGAACAACCGAATTCTTTTGTTGGCTTCTCCCCTGGATGGCCCTGGATCATTTAAATCTCTCAACATAATAAAACAGAATTAGAGAAATGGCTTCTCTTTAAAAATCACGGCAGGGAGCTGAAGACTGATGCCTAATACAATTAGGGCAGATGGCTGGCTGAAACACTGAAATGGCCCACTTCCTTCCTGCAAAATGAATATTCAATATTCAAGGGAAAGCAGGAATGGATAAGGGAGGGAGGGAGGGAGGAAGGAAGGAAGATTAAGGGAGGGAGGAAAAAGATGAAGGGAGGGAGGGAGGAAAAATGGGACATAGACAGAGAGAGAGAGAGAGAGAGAGAAAGAGAGAGAGAGAGAAGAGCGAAAGAAAGAGAGAGAGAGATAAAGGGAGAGAGAGAAACTGCCATTTGTTTAGTGTTTCTCAACCCTGGCAACTTGAAGAGATGTGGACTTCAACTCCCAGAATTCCCCAGCCAGCTGTGGGGAATTCTGGGAGTTGGAGTTCACTCTTCAAGTTGCCAAAGTGGAGCAACAAGACCCCAATATAGCAATAGCACTTTACTTATATACCGCTTCATAGTGCTTTACAGCCCTCTCTAAGCGGTTTACAGAGTTCAGCATATTGCCCCCAACAATCTGGGTCCTCATTTTACCCACCTCGGAAGGATGGAAGGCTGAGTCAACCCTGAGCCTAGTGAGATTTGAACAGCTGAACTCCTGAACTAGCAGTCAGCCTGCAGTCGCAGCATTTAACCACTGCACCACTTCAGCTCTTCATTGCCCAATGGCAATGAAGAACAGAAATGGCAATGTTATGCGCAGCAGCAGGGGTGAGAGGCCTCGGTGTGATGTCATCTGAACAAACACAAACACGAACGCATGATTAAAAACCCAAAATGCAGGTAACTGTTTGTTAGGATGAGAATAAAATCTCATAGAGGCGATGTTGGATCTTTACTTGGAATCCAGACAGTTAGAAAACCGAGATTAAATGTCTAATAGAAAATATTTATTTCAGTACAAAAACAATAAATCCTGAATAATTACATCTTTGCTAAGAAACACAACCGTTCAGGTCAAGATCCAAGGCAGAAGTGATTAATGGCGATTAGGAATGTGGACTTGCGTAGACAGCATATCACGTGTTCTGCTTGTACTGGAAAGTACCATCATATTTAGGATAGGGGTGCATCACCCTGCATAGACTCACAACTGACAATATTCACTACGTGACACTGTTTTCTGATGCTACATTTGGGTCTAAATAAGGATGCCCTCTAAACTGACTGGGCCCAAAACCCAAGGCGGCTTGCGGGTTTAATCTTGTGTCTACTTAGCTGAGCCTCTTTGCAATCCCCAAGATGAATCAGAATCAGAATAGAACTGGAAGGGACCTTGGGAGGTCTTCTAGTCCAACCCCCAGCTCAAGCAGGAGACCCTATACCATTTCCGACAAATGCCTGTCCAATTTCTTCTGTAAAATCTCCAGTGTTGGAGCTCCAGTGTTGGAGCACCACTTCTGGAGGCAAGTCGTCCCACCGGTTAATTGTCCTCACTGTCAGGAAAAATTCTCCTTATTTCCAGGTTGCTTCTCTCATTGGTTAGTTTCCATCCGTTGCTTCTTCTCCTGCCTTCAGGGGCTTTGGAGAAGAGGCTGACCCCCTCTTTGGGCTCAATTGTGGTCGTAAGTCGAGGACTACCTGTATCCTCTGCAAATGCTTGATGGCAGAAGCTCAACCATTTAACTGCGGCAAACCCACCCCATAAGGGCAGTGGGTTCAAGAGCCTTTAACCTTCAAAACATTTATATAGATATATATATCTGAGATCAAGTAACAGGCAGAATTTTGAGTGACGGCTTGTATTTGACCTCACCAATCCATTCCAGGGTGTCAAAAGAGTTTGTCCAAAGGCAAACGTTCGTCACACATATAATTTCTGCATTTATATTTTCCAGCCGGAGGTTGACCATTAATGTCCCTTCTGACATGCAACGACAGAGACGTAGAAAAATAAGCAACATAAGACCAGCAGAGAACCTTGGATAGTCAAAATTGATTTATCACTTTGTTGCTTGTGTGTACGAATTCCTTGTGTGTCCAATCACATTTGGCCAATAAAGAATATTCTATACTATATATTCTATTTTCCTAGCCTGAACAGATGCAAGGTATAGAAAAGCTAATCTTTCTATTGCTGAGAAACTGAACGTTCTAGGACCGTGATGGCGAACCTATGGCACGCATGCCACAGGTGGCACGCAGAGCCCTCTCTGCAGGCACACGAGCCGTCGCCCCAGCTCAGCTCTACCATGCATGCGCTCATGCCTCCCGCCGGCCAGCTGGTTTTTGGGTCTCTCCCACGCAAGTGTGGGGTGCATGTGGGAGACATGCGCACATGCGCAGGGGGTTGCGTGTGCATGTGGGCTGCGTGTGCGTACGCTTCTGGCACGCAGCGACAAAAAGGTTAGCCATCACTGTTCTAGGACAACTTTAAGATACTGGCTAGGGAATTCTGGGAGTTGAAGTCCACCCAACTTAAAGTAGCCAAGTTTGAATGTTCTAATCCAATTGATTAAAGATTTGTGTCCAGTTAAGTTCTGGAAATCTCAGGACTCCACACCTTAATATACCATATTTTTGGAGTATAAGATGCACCTTTTTCCTCCCTAAAAGTGGCTGAAAATTTGGGTGCTTCTTATACTCTGAATGTAGCTTTTTCGGAGCTTTTTTTCCAGCCCTAACTAGGTGCTAACAATCTTCCCAGCTCTTACCTTGCAGGCTTTTTCATTGTTACTCTCTCGGAAGAATGTTTTTCCAGCACTAAGTCATTGCAGGGTTTTTTTCATTGCTCTACTTGCTCCGAATAAGTTTTTTTCTAGCCCTAACCAGGTGCTAACAGATCTTCCCAGTTTTTACTGGCTTGCAGGCTCTTTCATTGTTACTCTCTCAGAAGAAGGTTTTTTAAAGTCCTAACCAGGGGATAAAATAATGTGCTGAAGCTGACCAGACTAAGGACGTTAGCCAGATGAATACCTGGTAGGCAGATTGTTTTCCTATTTTCCTCCCCAAAAACTAAGGTGCATCTTATACTCCGAAAAATACGGGTAACTAATTTTAAGGTTCCCCCCCAAAAAAATAATTTATTTTATGTTACCATGTTTAAGCTAGCAGCAGGAAATGGAATCCACTAGTTTTCCATTCTAATCACAAGATGCGCAGACACTTGGCTTTTCATCTCCAAGTTCTGAATCACTCCATTTGCAATATCATCTAAGCAGATTTTTTTAGCTTCGGGTTTATTGGGACAAGTGTTCTGTTCCTCAGCAACCAGACCCAGGCAACACCGTTTGCAGTTAGTGAAATAACGATTTCAATAAAAGCCTTCTGCAGCTTTTGACATTCAGTCCCAAGTAATGCTTTTTAAAAAGCAGAGCGGATCTACATTTTAATTCTAAACCGCAGTGCCGCATCAATCTTTATTCCAGTAAGTTTGACAGGCGTTTGATAGCCAGAAAATGTGCAACACCCCACAAAGATTAATATTTATTCCTTCTATAAACACATCGGTCAATCGGAGTTTATAAATGAACAGGATATGCCAAAATGTTAACTTGTATTGTTATGGATGACCCCGTGCCAAACGATTTTTGCTATAGACAACGTGTGGCAAAATAATCCCCCTCCCCCCAAGGCTAGCTCAGCTCAATGGAATATTCCAGGGGTCTCCAGATTTGGCAAATTTTAAGACTTCAGATGCTGGCTGGGGAATTCTGGGAGTTGAAGTCCACAAGTCTTAAATGTTGCCAAGTTTAGAGACCTCTGGATTATTTAATCAACCAAACTAAATTGAATACCGGAATATTTGTGATGCTGGTTATTTCAATTAGCACAAACCTTGTTTATATCTTCTGTGAAGGTTTCCCTGTCTGTCGCTAGGGCATTTTATTCAATTTTTATCAACATCCATCCAGCTGTCAAACGTTGGGGACAATTTCTTCCCAAAATGTTCTATCCTTCCAGATTCTGCAACAGCTTTGCTCCCTCGGCCACCCGTCTGGTAAACTCCTAAGATTCGTTTCTCTCGCCATGTATATGCATGCAGCTGAACTAGACTGTGTTTTTTCTCTGGGTCGTATAATATATGTGGGTATATGCATAATTTTTGTATTTATTTTATTTATTCTGTCGTGTTTCTGTAGTGTATACTGGAGGTGGTGACCCTCTGAGAGCTGTAGGCAATGAAATTTCATTTTAATGTATGCCGATTAGTGTGCATTCAAAGTGACAATAAAGTCTGTCTATCTATCTATCTATCTATCTATCTATCTATCTATCTATCTATCTATCTATCTATCTATCTATTTTTTTTAATCTTTTAATAAATGAAATGTTTTTAATTTTTTGCTACTGTTTTGTATTGTTCTTGTGCTCTGTTGTGCACCGCCCTGAGTCCCCAGGGAGTAGGGCGGCATATAAGAACAGCAAAATAAAAAATAAAATAAAATAAAATAAAATAATAAAATTAAATAAAATTAAAATTAAAATAAAATAATAAAATAAAAATCTATCTATCTATCTATCTATCTATCTATCTATCTATCTATCTATCTATCTATCTATCTATCTATCTATCTATCTATCTATCTCTATCTACCTACCTACCTACCTACCTACCTACCTACCTACCTCTCTCTCTCTCTCTCTCTCTCTCTCTCTCTCTCTCTCTCTCTCTCTCTCTCTCTCTCTCTCTCTCTCTCTCGTTGGAAGGTCGCAAAATGGGATCAGCTGACCCTGCAATCGTCATAAATACGAGCTGGATACGTATGCTGCAATGGTGGTATGTGTGAAAAACGGTCATGCGTCAATTTGTTTTTAACTTCGAACACTCACTGAATGAATGGTTGTAAATCTAGCACTACCTGTATCCAGTAAGACAGGCAGGGAATGCAAACTTTTTTAAAGAGTTATTTAAACAATAACCAGGTGACATCAAAAGAACCACCTACCTAGAGCAATCCATGTCAAAACAACCAAATGTGAAGTTTCCGAAAGCTTTGCAAGTTGACACCAAAGGCCCCACCCCCTAAAACGGTCTATCCCAGGGGTCTCCAACCTTGGCAACTTTAAGACTTGTGGACTTCAACTCCCAGAGTTCCTCAGCCAGCCAAGTCTTAAAGTTGCCAGGGTTGGGGACCCCTGTTCTAGGTGGCACACCTTGTATCCTTCCACTTCTTGATATGCCACCTGGTTGTGAGAGATTTATATTGTGAGAGGAGGGGATTACACCGGGAAGGCTGATCCTTGTTGTGAAGATCAAAGTCACCAACAACATGAAGTTATAATGCCTCTCAAATGCACCCTGAGAAGGCCACACCTGAAGCAGCCACCTGCTTAATCCCCATCTGATCTTCACCTTGTGTTACCAGGAAGCAAAAAAGGTTCACCTGAATGAAGCTCTCAAGTTTTTTTTTCTAGTCCAACCCCTTGCTCAAGCAGGAGATACCATCACAGACAAATGGCTGTCCAATCTCTTCTTTGAAATCCTCCAGTGATGGAGCAGGCACAATTTCTGGTGGCAAGTTGTTCCACTGGCAAAGCTGGCTGAGGAATTTTGGGAGTTGAAGTCCACAAGTCTTCAACTCCCAGACTTGTTGAAGACAAGCCTCTTAAGACTCATGATGTTGCCTACTTGGGTCATGAGACGTCTGCAATAAATCAACCAAGCTCACAGAGCACTGAGGACCCCACAGTCCTCCTCCTCCTCCCTTCTAGCACTGATGCTGTTACCTAGTTGGGTAGTGAGACGTCTGCAAGAAAGCAAACAAACTCAGAGAGCATCCAGGTACTGCCGACTTCAACTCTGAGCTATTAATCCAGCAGCTCCTATAATGCTCAACCAGCCACATCCGATATTTCCCCGTGGAAGCAATGGGCCCACATGGACTTCCCAAATCTAACTGGCTTCCTTCAATCCCCAAAAGACTCAAGTCATTGGGGATTAGGGCGGCATAGAAGAACAAATAATAAAAATATAAAAAAATAAATTTAATTGTCTCCAGAAATAGGATTCTGCTCCCCATTTCATTTCTGTGGCATGTAGAGTCACCCTAAAAGAGCTTTCCATGGGAAATTACCTAGCAATTTGAGAGGTTTCGACCAAGAATGACAAGCCTGTGATTACATCAAAACCGCAAGACCACCATTTTGGTGTTTGAGGGAGGGGCTCAATGGAAGCACTGTTGCTTCAAGGAGACCTGCTACCCCCCACCTCGAACCCAATAAAAGCAGGGAAAGAAGGAAAAAGAAGGGGAAGAGGATAGTTGGCTGATGGGTTTTTTGAAAGACCACAAGCTCTTTTCAATGAAGTGTGTCTTACAGAATACTGGGGGGGCTGACACCTGTCCCTCAAACTGCCCTTATTTACCTCCCTCAAAGTACAGACTGTATCTGCAATCTTCCTCAATGCAGGTCATCTTCAACTATTCGTTTAGAGACTGTTCGAAGTCACAACGGCACTGGAAAAAGTGACTCATGACCGTTTTCCACACTTACGACCGTTGCAACATCCCTAAGGTGACGTGGATAAAATTCAGATGCTTAGCAAACGGACTCGTATTTACGACGGACGCAGGGTCACGTGATTCCCCTTTGGCGACTGTCTGACAAGCAAAGCCAATGGGGAAGCCAGATTCGCTTAACAACCCTGTGACTAACTGAACGACTGCAGTTATTCGCTTAACGGCGGAGACACGAAAGGTCACAAAACGGGGCAAAACTCATTTAACAGCAGTCTTGCTCAGCCACAGAAATGTTGGGCTCAACGGCAGTCGTAAATCTGACTGGTACAGGCAGATTTACAACAGTTCATTTAGTGACCATTCAAAGTCACAACAGCACTGAGAAAAGGTGACCTGTGACCGTTTTTCACACATAGAACCATGGCAGCATCCCCATGGGTCACGTGATCAAAATCCGGCTGTTGGTCACTGACTCGTATTTACGACGGTCGCAGGGTCCCCAGGGGGTCATGCGATCCCCTTTTGCGACCTTCTGACCAGCCAAGTCAATGGGGAAGCCAGATTCCCTTAACAACCAGGTTGCTAACTTAAAAATGCAGTTATCCGCTTAACAACGGGGACAGGAAAGGTCGTAAAATGGGGCAAAGCTCACTTAACAACTGTCTTGCTTAGCCAGAGAAATGTGGGGCTCCATTGCAATCACCAATCGTACAGGAAGTCTTGCAGACTACCCGTTGTAGCCTTCTGCAACTCTGGAACAACTCACTGCAGGTACATCCAGTTCATGTATGACTCATCTGCACCCAGCTATGGCATCAAGGCCGTGTTTGAACGATAGAATGCTAGTATGGGAGGTGGTTTACTTGGAAACCCAACCGGATTCATTTTTCCAAAGCTCGGAGTGGAACATTGCTCATATTCCGGCACAATGTGCCACATTCAATGGCTAGAGTAGACTGTGATTCAGGGTTAGGGGAAACCAGTCACAGCAAACTGGGATGTGTGAACTCAGATTTAAGGGTCCGCCATTGTGTGAATCCAACCTATTAGAAGTATATTAGAATGACTGGATGTAAATATCTTCCTTGGATTTGCCAGGTGATACAGTAATGGCTCTAATGGCCTTGTGTCTAATCACACTTGGCCAATAAACAATATTCTATTCTAATCCTATTTTCTTTCCTTTTCCTTTCTTTTCCTTTCCCTCCCTTTCCTTTCCTTTCTTTTTTCTATTCTATTCTATTCTATTCTATTCTATTCTATTCTATTCTATTCTATTCTATTCTATTCTATTCTATTCTAATTCTATCCTATTCTATATCCTATCTATATTTTATTCTACATTCTATTCTAATTCTATCCTATTCTATATCCTATCCTACATTTTATTCTACATTCTATTCTATATCCTAATTCTATTCATTAGATAGATCAGTGTTCCTCAACCCTGATGACTTTAAGATGAGTGGACTTCAACTCCCAGAATCCCCTAGCCCAAGGGGAATTCTGGGAATTGAAGTCCACCCACCTTAAAAGGTTGAGAAACACTGAACACAGATTGTCTGGAAGCGGAGTCATGGCAACTAAAGTAGACCGAGGTGGCGCAGCGGTTAGAGTGTAGTACTGCAGGCCACTTTAGCTGACTGTGATCCGCAGTTCAGCGGTTCAAATCTCACCGGCTCAAGGTTGACTCAGCCTTCCATCCTTCCGAGGTAGGTAAAATGAGGACCCAGATTGTTGGGGGCAATGTAAATATACATTGCTTACTGGTGTAAACCGCTTAGAGAGTGCTTGTACTGTGAGGCGGTATATAAATCTCATAAATAAATAAATAAATAAATAAATAAATAAATAAATAAATAAATAAATAAATAAATAAATAAATAAATAAATAAATAAATAAATAAAAAAAAATGGATGGATGGATGGATGGATAAACAAACAAACAAACAAACAAACTGGACAGCTTTTCTTTTGGGTGTGAAACGCTTCGCTGCTTATCCGAGTAGCCATTATCCCTTCCTCTTACCCCAAAGTTTCACAGCCTTGAGCTCCCGCACGTATATTTGAAATTCCAACTTTATGGTGCTTCAGTCATAAAACAGGGGGTTTTTTTTGACTTGCAAAAAGTCATTCTCAGACTAGCCGTTAACCAAAGAACGATAAGACACTGTCTTATCAGGCAAAGCAACATTCCTGGACCCAGAAGCCACTGTTTTATCTTCAGTTATTCAACAACCAAATCCCTCCTGAGGCTTCCACCTGTTTTCCTTTCGCTCTGTTTAATCTGGGAAAGAATTCTGTGGAAGCTCAGAAGGTGCTGGGAAACTTTCGCCGGTATTCAAAATATAAGGATGATTTAATAGAATGACAGGGTTGGAAGGGACCTTGGAGGTCTTCTAGTCCAGCCCCCTGCTGAAGATGGAGACCCTATATCCGTGATGGCGAACCTATGAGCACACGAGCCATCGCCCTAGCTCAGCCCCGCCACGCATGCGCGCGTGCCTCCCACCAGCCAGCTGGTCTTCAGTCTCTGCTGTACATGCGGGGGTGGGCGGGCGCGTGCACGGGGGGGGGCAGGGCACATGCGGGGAGGCATACACGGGGTGGGGTGCATGCAGGAGGTGCACATATGCACAGGGGTGGGCCACATGTGCGGGGCTGCGCATGCATTGTATTTTGGGGGTTCGCGCACACGCGCACTCAGTCCGGAAAAGGTGAGTCTTCACTGCCCTATATTATTTCAGACAAATGGTTGTCCAATCTCTTCTTAAAAGCTTCCAGTGTTGGAGCACCCACAACTTCTGGAGGCAAGGAGTTCCACTGATTAATTGTTCTCACTGTTAGTTCTCGGTTGCTTCTCTTCTTGATTAGTTTCCATCCATTTCTTCTTGTCCTGCCCTCAGGTGCTTTGGAGAATGGATGGACCCCCTCTTTTGGGGGGCAGCCCCTCAAATATTGGACCGCGGAAGGTTTGAAAACTTCCTGAGTTAAAGATACTCTACCCAGGTCTCCATTTTTGTCTGCTTGGGCTGTAATGAAGTGGACAGGTACAGAGCCTCAGAAAATGTTAGGGAAGAAAAACTTGATGATTCCCAAGTATAGATTCCACCAAAACATGCCTTAGAATCGACTAACCACGATGTAATTTAAGGGAGAGCAAAACTGAGAGAGAGTTGGGAGGGGGATTGGCCCAAAGTTACCCAGGTGGCTTTCATGCCCAAAGCAGGACTAGAACTCCCCAGTCTCCCGTTTTCTAGCCTGGTGCCTTAACTGCTTAGACCAAACTGGCTCTCTCTCTCTCTCTCTCTCTCTTATTCCCAGAGCCACAATGAGACAAGCGGCATATACATTGAATAAAATCAATGTATACATGCATAAAATTGCTCTTCACACTGAGCTAGAAGAAATACTTAAGACGCCAAGCGGACGCTTCGAAAGAGGAGCATGTCCATGCTTAGCACACTGAAGCCCACCTGGCACTGCCAAGTGGGGCTGCTGGCATGCCTGGAACAATGCCAAGCAGGGATGCTTTCCCTTCAGATAAGGTGCCAAGGGCCACAGCTGGCAGCAGGCAAGAGAGACAGGTGGCTTGCCACCCAGAGTAGGTCACAGGAAGCTCCAGATGGGGACTCAAGAGGGGGGGCTAGCAAGCCGGGAGGGGGGGGACAGATGGGTTTGATATCAGGGTAGGGGCTCTTTGGGCAGCTGCCTCCTCTCTGGCCATGCTCACCCCAATTCCTAGGAGGAAGCAGGCTGCAAGACCCCCAACTTCTCCCAGCTGTAGAGGGCAAGATCCCTGACCCACAGCTGCTGCAAAGACTCTCTGACCCACCCACCCCCAATCTCCCCTAGACTGCAAAGACCCTGAGATCCTCCCCCACGGTTGCAGAAGGCAAGATCCACAGCCCCACCTGGGCTGCAAAGACCCTCGACACCCACCCACCCACCCCCGGACTCCAAAGAAAGACCCTCAATGTCCTTCCAGGCTACAAAGGGCAAGAGCCCCCCCATGTCCCCAACTGCAAATACCCTCGACCCCCTCAAGGCTACAAAGGGCAAGACCCCTGATCTTCCCCCAGGCTGCAAAGACCCTCCATCCTCCTACCCACCCACCCCCGTGCCTCAATGATCTCCCCAGACTACAAAGAATAAGATCCCCGATCCCCCCATTTGCAGAGACCCTCGACACACACCCCTCCGCAAGTCTGCAGAGGGCAAGACCCCTGATTCCTTCCAGGCTGCAAAGACCCTCAAACCTCCCCCCCACCCCCCATTGGCTGCAGAGCACAAGACCTCTGATCGCCCCAGATTGCAAAGAACGTCCACCACCCTCCAAGGCGGCAAAGACCCTCGAGGCCTCCCCCAAGGCTACAAAGGGCAACCCCCCCAATCCCCCCAGGTTGCAAAGACCCTCCAACCCCTCCCCCAAGCTGCAGAGGGCAAGACCTCCCCTCCCCCCATCTTCCCCCAGACTCTCTCCAGACTTGAAAGACCCTCCACCACCACCACCCGCTACAAAGGGCAAGACCCCAGATCTCCTCCTCCGCAAAGCTGCAGAAGGCAAGACCCCCGACCCCTCCAGGCGGCAAAGACCCCCGAACAACCCCCCCAAGACTCCAAAGGAAGACCCTCGATGCCCCCCCAAGGCTACAAAGGGCAAGACCCCCGATCCTCCCAACTGCAAAGACCCTCAGCCCCCTCCCCAAAAGGCAAGGGACCCCCGACCTTCCCCCCGAGACTACACAGACGCCCCCCCCCAGGCTTGAAAGATCCTCCACCCCACCCCCGAGGCTACAAAGGGCAAGACCCCCAATCTCCTCCCCAGACCCCCTCGGGCTTGAAAGACCCCACCCCACCCCCAAGAGGGCACCAGGAGCTTCCCTGGGGACCCTCCCTCCTCCCCTCCCAGGGACTACAACTCCCATCAACCCCAACCCCCACGGGGAAGAGGAGGAATAGGAGTAGGGGGGGAGCCATTCTGGCAGTCCGGTCCTCCGCAAACACCTCCACAGGCCGGGGGGAGGGGACGATGGGCCCTGTAGTCCCGAGGGGAGGAGATTCCCCCCCCCATCCCCTCCCTACCTTCTTGACGGTGCGCGGCGCCTCCGTGACGGTCCCGTCGGGGCTGACCAGCGCCTCGCCCAGCGGCCCGCCCGCCCCGTCGCCCCCGTGGCCGGTCAGCCGGAGCGGCGGCTCGCAGCGCTTCATGGCCGAGGCCTGGGGGGCTCTGGCGGCAGCCGAGGCGGGGGCCGCCGGGGCCGCTTTCTCGCCCGCCAAGGCCGGGCCGGGCTCGGCGTGAGGCGGCGAGCAGGGCCCGGGGACGGCGGCGGGGGGCTTGTCCAGAGGCCCGGCCAGCTCCTTCAGCTCCACGGCCGGCGGGGCCGCCACCCGCACCGACATCATCCCCGCAGCCTCCTCGCTCGGCCCGCCCGGCTGCCCGCCCGCCCCCCTCCCTCCTCCCTCCTCCCTCCTCCCTCCCTCCCTCAGGCTGGACACGCCCGCCGGGGCCGCCCACCCAGCGCGCGGGGCACGCCGGGAAACGAGTCCCGCGCCCTGTTGGCAAGAGCGGCGCCCCAGCCTTCGCAGACTGCCGCTCCCGGCGGGCTTTGCGCGAGGGAGGAGGAGGAGGAGGAGGAGGAGGAGGCTCCCCGCGCGGAGGCTCTTGGGAGCTGCAGTTCTTGGGAGCTTGTGGCAGGGAAAGGACGTTCCGGAGCGGCGGGACTGCAATTCCCATGAGCCTCGAACGAACCGACTTGGGCGCTTTGGGGATCATGGGAGGGCTTTGAAGGCTCCGGGTTTCACCCAGCCAGCGCCCGTTGGAGTTTGAGAAGGACTGCATGAACCATCCACGTAGGACTCCAGGACCCATCATCTTTTCCTTGCTAGCCTGCATGGCTGATGGCTATCATCATCATCATCATCATCCTATCTTCTTCTTATTTATTTATTAGTGAGACTTATATACCGCCTCACAGTGCAAGCACTCTCTAAGCGGTTTACACCATTAAGCAATGTATATATTTATATTGCCCCCAACAATCTGGGTCCTCATTTTACCTACCTCGGAAGGATGGAAGGCTGAGTCAACCTTGAGCCTAGTGAGGATAGATAGATGGATGGATGGATGGATGGATAGATGATGGATGGATGGATGGATAGATGATGGATAGATGGATAGATGATGGATGGATGGATGGATAGATGATGGATAGATGGATAGATTGATAGATTGATAGATAGATAGATGATAGATAGATAGATGATAAATAGATAGATAGGTAGATAGAATGAAATAAGACAGATGATAGATGATAATATATAGATGATAATTAGATGATAGATGATAGATAATATAGATGATAGATGATAGAGATAGATGACAATGAGATGATAGATGATAGAGATAGATAGATAGATAGATAGATAGATAGATAGATAGATAGATAGATAGATAGATAATGAAATAAGACATGATAGATGATAATATAGATGATGAGATGATAGATGATATAGATAGATAGATAGATAGATAGATAGATAGATAGATAGATAGATAGATAGATGATAATAGAGATATAGATGATAATGAGATGATAGATGATAATATAGATGAGATGATAGATGATATAGATAGATGATAATAGAGATATAGATGATAATGAGATAGATGATAATAGATATGATAGAGATAGATAGATAGATAGATAGATAGATAGATAGATAGATAGATAGATAGATAGATAGATAGATAGATAGACAGACAGACAGATGATAATAGATACACATAGATGATAGATAATGAGATGATGGATGGATGGATAGATAGATAAATAGATGATAGATAAATAATAGAGATATACATAAATGATAGATGAGGATGGATGGATGGATGGATGATAGGTAGACAGACAGACAGAATCAAGGGTGTGAAAAGCATTTGCAAGGAATCTGGGGGGGACCTAGAATAGATGCGGCTTTTTTTTTTTTGCAGGTTATAAAACAATTTAAAAACCTAACAAGCCTCCAGTTTTCTCAGCACTCCCTGTAGTCAATGAAATTATGTATTTATGTGTTTATTTCGTCAACCATTCTAATCCATGCTGACGCTTGAACGGCTTACAAAACCTCCTCCTGTAAGAGGATTAAAAATAATACATGAGCACCAGGAGAAAAAGGAATGAAAACAAAGAACAAATTTCAATTTCAGCAGAAAGAGGGAGATAAGATATGACTTATCTTTCTTTACCTGTGATTTCAGGAGCACAAGGTGGACTTCCTGTCCTTTACCCCAAAGTCAAATTAATTGTTTCCAGAAGTTAAAAATCTTGTCCTTTTACTTAACCTCTGGTTTTTTTCACTAAGGCTTAGAGGAAGGTTACAAGACACAATCACAGCATGTAATTTGTCACTCCCCCAGGAGTGTTGAAAATGCACTCTGCGCATGTTCTGAGCCAAGGACAATTCCCACGATCCCTGCTAGCATTCTGTATATGGACGGGTGCTGGTGCCATGGAATTTATTAAATGGGGTGGGGGTGGGGAGACTGCCCACTTTTCAAATGGGACTCGGGGTGCTAAGAACACACACACACACACACACACACACACACACGATCACAAAACTTCTGATAGTTTCTTTGAAAAGGCAAGTAAAAATTGACCTCTGGATTAAAGCTGCCATTTGTTTAAATCAGTTTCTCAAGCTTGGCAATTTGAAGAGGTGTGGACTTCAACTCCCAGAATTCTCCAGCTAGCATGGGGAATTCTGGGAGTTGAAGTCCATACCTCTTCCAAGTTGCCAAGCTTGAGAAACAAAACCCCAATACTGGCTGGGGAATTCTGGGAGTTGAAGTCCACTCATCTTCCAGCATGTTGGCTGAGGAATTCTGGGAATTGAGGTCCACCCATCTGAAAGTATACTGGCTGAGGAATTCTGGGAGTTGAAGTCCACTCATCTTCCAGCATGTTAGCTGAGGAATTCTGGGAGCTGAAGTTCATCCATCTTAAAGTATACTGGCTAGGGAATTCTGGGAGTTGAAGTCCACCCATCTTAAAGCAGGCTGTCTGAGGAATTCTGGGACTTGAAGTCCACAAGTCTTAAAATCACCAAGTTTGGAGACCCCTGGTTTAGAACATAGAATATTAGGGCCCTGCTTAGCCCCCTGCTCAAGCTAAGACCCCTTACTGCAACCCAGTCCAATGGTTGTCCAATCTGTTTTCGAAAACTCCAGCGATGGCGCACCCACAACTCCTTTTAATGTGCAGTGCAACACAACAGGGCAGTCAAACTTCTATCTCTCATGCCCAGTGCAGTTGAAAATATCTTTTTTTAACCATGCCCTGCACATACGTACACACGCGCACACACAGAGGCATATTGCTTGCTGCCATACGGTGCCCACATCCTGGCACATTTCCGCCAAGTACCGTATTTTTCGGAGTATAAGACGCACCTTTTTACCCCCAAAGAGGGTGAAAACTTGGGTGCGTCTTATACACCGAATGTAGACCCACCCACCCCCACCCTTTGGCCTCTGTCTTCCAGCAATTTACCTGCTTGCAGGAAAGAGGGAAGAGCCTTTAAAGCCAAGCAAGTCAGTAGCAGTTTCCCGACGAACAGCTGATTAGGTTTGTGGAAAAATGAAAGTGAAACTAACTGCAAAGAGGCAAATAGTTGGGAGAGACAGGCAGGTTTTTATTTTTGCTGAACTGGCTGCAAAGGGGTAAGTGAATAACTATAAATGTCTGTAGAATGTTCAAATTATTAGACTTATTTTTTAAAGACTGCTTTATTATTGTTCTAGAGCAGAGGTGGCCAAACTATGGTTCTTTGAGGACCTGTGGACTTCAAATCCCAGAATTCCTGAGCCAGCCATGCATGCATGGCTAGCTCAGGAATTCTGGGAGATGAAGTCCACAGGTCCCCAAAGAACCATAGTTTGGCCACCCCTGTTCTAGAGCCAGGGGTCTCCAACCTTGGCAACTTTAAGACTTGTGGACCAACTCCCAGAATTCAACAGCCAGCTTTGTTAGCTTTGCTGGCTGTGGAATTCTAGGAGTTGAAGACCACAAGTCTTAAAGTTGCCAAGGTTGGAGACCCCTGTAAATCTAGACAACTTAACAAAATAAAGAAGCTTTTTAAAATAAATGCTTGCTCTGAAGAGGCCTAATAATATTGTATCTTCTTTTAAATATTAGAGAATAATGTATACTTCCAGAAATTTTAATTAATTTTAACAGCTCTGTACAAATATAGCATGAAATGTAACAGTGTCCTGTTTAGTATTAGAGTTTAGTTACCTTGGAGTACATCTATTTAAATAATTGGGAAGAGTTAGTGTGACTACCTTTAAGAAAACTTTCTGGCATAATGTACATTTCTCCAATTCTTTGCTATTTCTATGGGTCAGGTACACATGCACAGAAATACACAGCAAACAGTGTATATCATCTGTGCTGTTTGCTGTTTGGCAAATTGCTTGGAGGCAGAGGCCTTTTTTCCTTGTTTTCCTCCCCCAAAACTAAGGTGCGTCTTATACTTCGGTGCATCTTATACTCCGAAAAATACGGTATTAATCCTAAAGCAGGAGTTTGATTCGGATTAAGACAAATGATCCAGGCGCTCACCGAGAAACAAACGTGGAAATCTCGCGATTCGTTCCGTGGCACGGAAAGAGGTTGGCAGATTCCGTCAGGAACATTTGTACGGGCGATCCATCGCTCCGTCCCAACCAACAGAGCTTCGACCTGTGCTGGCGGTTCAGCCATGCCAACGCGGGCAGGGCATCGATTCAGATTTAAAAAAAACAGCAATCATGCAGAGATCCAAGGCAAGTCAGATTTAGAGAATTCTCGTCCGTTTGCCCAACCAGGGCCAAATCACAGGCAGTCCTCGACTTACAACAGTTCATTTAGTGACCGTTCAAAGTTATCACGGCACTGAAAAAAAACCGTTTTATGACCATTGTTCACACTTACAATCTTTTGGCTGGATTTAAACCTCACTAAAACTCATCCGGGCTGCCCACAGACACCTGTGGGCCGCTTTCTCTGCTTCAGATGATACTTCTACTTTTATACACAGGGGGTTCTCGATTTACAACAGTTCATTTAGTGACTGAAGTTACAACGGCATTGAAAAAAGTGACTTAGGACCGATTTTCACACTTATGACCGTGGCAATATATATCCCCATGGTGACGTGATGAAAATCCAGACACTTGGAAACTGACTCACATTTATGATGGTTGCAGTGTCCCAGGGGTCACTGACGCTGACAGTGGGGGGGGGTGTAGGAAGACCCACTGCGCTCATCCGAGGAGCCGCTTCAGAGGGACATGGCGAGGCTCGCTCACCTTTTGGGCGAGTCCGACGCGTGTCTGTCCTGAAAATGAAGCTTGCTTCCCCTTCCTGGGACGCGGCTAAAGGATCTGGGCTCGGCGACATAATTCGAGCCGCCCACCCACGCACGGGGGCTTGCAGGAAGCAGCAGCGTCGGCAGCAGCGGCAATAGCACCTCGCCCTGAGGCGCCATGGCCAGGTCCTAGCACTCGAGAGGCTCTGTTCCACAGGCCGGACTTGCATTGGACTCGGCAAAGCCACTTTTGCCTCAGACGTTTTCTCTCTGGGACGCGGCGGGCTAGAGAAAAAGAGCCCGGGAGGCTGCCGAGCGAAGAGCTGGAGAGGCCCAGTGGGTTCCTCTGAGGGGCTGTGCCCACCTGCGAGGCTTGTGGGGGGGTTTACCTTCCCCCGAGGCTGCTAGCCCCTAACCTGGGGAAACACCAGCGTCGGAACTTTTAAAAAACTTTTTAAAATTAAAAATGCTTAAAAAAATTTTTTTTTAATTGGCTATGCCCACCCAGTCACATGACCCCCCCACCAAGCCACACCCACGGAACCGGTGGTAAAAAAAATTACATTTCCCCACTGAGTAACGGTCATAAATATGAACCAGTTGCCGAGCATCTGAATTTTGATCACATGATCATGGGGATGCTACAAAGATCATAACTCTGAAAACGGTCATAAATCACATTTTTAATGCAGTTGTAACTTTAAACGGTCACTAAACGAAATGTTGTAAGTTGAGGACTACCTGTATAAACATTTGGGGAGTTTTTTTTCCTGGGAAAGCCAAAGGCACAATTCAAATCCTGCTCTCTATTGCCACCTCCTGGTTTTATAGATATAACATCTTGCAATCTTTCATTTGTGTGGCTGCATGCTGTCCGTTTAATTCAATTAAAAGGTTTTGCAGTTGGATTCAATTAAGATTTTGGGTTAAATCAGTTTTAACCCCTCCTGAGTTTAGGTTAGGAAAAAACGTTCACACCAAGACTCTTAACCAGCTGAATTCCAAGTTAGTGAAATTCTTATTTTTATTTTGAAACAAAAACCAATTGGATTAACCCAAACTTCAAGAGAGACACAAAAATGGTGAATCCTGACCAACGATTTTCTTCTAAGTGTTGGGGACACATTTTATTTTGCAAAAATAAAACATAAACGTGACACAGATATTGCTTAACATATAAATATTTATTCAGCGACCGCTTGAAATTTTAAAAAAAGTGACTCAGAACTAGTCCTCACACTTATGACCGGGTCTGCCTCCCTACGATCACACCATCAAAATTCTGGTGGCACCTATTTGCGACATAAATACATGTCCAGTTGGCAAGGGCCACAATTTGGATCGTGTGACGACAGAGATGCGACAACCGTTAAGTGTAAAAAAAACCATCCTAAGTTGCTTTTTTTAGTGCCGCTGTAACTTCAGTCACTAAATGAACCGTTGTTAGGTCGAGGAATACCTGTGTATAAAAGTAGAAATATCATCCGGAGCAGAGAAACTGGTCCACAGATGCTTGTGGGCATCCCGGATGAGTTTAACGGGGTTTAAATCCAGCCAGAAGATTGTGCCCAAAGTTATCCAAGTTTTCCAAAGAAATCCTAAGAAATTTCTTTAAATGAGAGATGATAAAAGGTTTAGATTTCGCAGCCATGAAAAACAGACGAAAACTTTGCGTTATACACAGGTATATTAAAGAACAGTAACAAACCTGGAAATATTTTAACATGTTGCTACCGCCTCTTCCCATTCAACCCAGCCTCTATGCTTACTCCATGTTCTAATTCAGAGGTCTTCAAACTTGGCAACTTTAAGACTTGTGGACTTCAACTCCTAGAATTCTCCAGCCGGCATAGCTGGCTGGAGAATTCTGGGAGTTGAAGTCCACAAGTCTTAAAGTTGCTAAGTTTGGGGACCCCTGTATCTAATTCCTATCGCTGTCTGGTCCCACCAGGGAGAGGATGAAGGCTAAGACTACAAGTCCCATCAAGCTGCACGGGGAGGTAGAGGCACAGCACGGGATGTGGGAGAGTTCTCCAGACGTTCGAGGCTTTCCGACGGAGGTCAGGTGACCTCAGAAAAAGGTTCTTCCACCTGCCCTGTGGAGTTGACCCCATGAAGACTTGAGAAGTTATGGGGAAGAATCCAACTCGGGGGTCTCCTACAGAATTCTGCGAGGAGCTTCGAATCAGAGATGGGGGCTATGTTAAGGTTGGATCTCAAGGTCCATCAGGAAGGGTCAGAGATGGTGGACAAAGGACTGAGTTTGAAGATCCTGGGTACCACAGGCTACCACAGACTATCCAGATGGTGGACATGGTGTTCCTCAACCTCGGCCATTTTTACGATGGGTGGCCGTCCAACTCTTCCATTCAACACAGCCTCTCTACTTACTCCATATTCTAATTCCTATCTCCGTCTGGTCCCACCACGGAGAGGATGAAGGTGAATACCACAAGTTCCATCACTGGCTGGGGAATTCTGGGAGTTGAAGTCCCCCCAGTGGCCAGGGTTGAGGAACACTGATCTAACATTCTGAATAGTCCCTTCCAGTCCCTCACAATCATGATCTTCAAACTCGGTTCTGAGGCACCCTCAGCCCTGGATCTCTTGAGAAGAGGCCCAAATCAACCTCTCTGTGTAGAACGTCCTTCGTCTCCTACGGGTCTTCTCCAAGAAATCTCCTTGTTTGAAATAAACCTTTCCCCCCTACTTTCTGCTCAGAATTGCGACAGGTACGGAAGATGCCCAAAGCGATAGGAGATAATATGTACCTAGAGCCCCTTACGCATTTGGGTACAATGTCCAGGGTAGTTCTCAAATTGCCACCGGAATTGTGTCTGGAATTAGTCATTAGTTGTTGATTGCTAGGCAGGACATCATGTGACTGTCCTGATTTTATGACAGTTTTTGTTTGGCGATGGTTGGGAGGGAGGGAAGGAAGGAAGAGGGAAGGAAGGAGAAAGAGGGAAGGAGGAAGGAAGGAGAAAGAAGGAGATCAGGAGGGAGGGAGGGAGGGACGGACGGAAGGAAGGAAGAGAAAGGGAGGGAGGAGAAAGAGGGAAGGAGAAAGAGGGAGGGAAGGAAGGAAGGAAGAAGAGGAAAGGAGGAGAAAGAGAGGGAGGGAGGAGAAGGAGGGAGGGAGGGAGGAGAAGGAGGGAGGGCAGGAGGGAGGGAAGGAAGGAAGAAGAGAAAGGAAGGGAGGGAGGGAGAAGAGGGAAGGAGAAAGAGGGAGGGAAGGAAAGAAGGAAGAAAGAAGAGGAAAGGAGGAAGGAGGGAGGGAGGGAGGAGAAAGAGGGAAGGAGGAGAAAGAGGGAGGGAAGGAAGGAAGGAAGGAGGGTCCTTGATGGTCTCTGAGCTTGGTTCTTTTCTTGCAGACGTTTCATGACCCAACTAAGTAGCATCATCAGTGCGAGGGAGGGGACCTTCTGCAGATGCTGATGCAGTTTTCCTCATTCTGGAAGTTAGAAAGCTTCTTGAGGTTCTCCTCATACCAAAGCGAGGAGGACAATCCCATCCTTGGTCTTCTTGCAGGGGTCCACAAGATGAAGAGGGGGGAGGGGAAGGAAGGATGGTCTTCAGAAGGTGTCCAAGGAGAGTCTCTTCCAATAATCTCTGTCTCCTTGTAGGTGATGGAGCAGAAGGAACCCAAGGATGGTCCCAAAGGGGCAGCCCCTTCCCCCTCTTTCTACCGACCACCCCGCGGCTGATCGACCTCCAAGCCAAGCCACGTTGTAAACCCCCTCCTAGAAGTCGGAGTCCAGATCTACCAACTCGGCGTCCATCAGGTTTGTCCGGGAATGGATGGGGGGCAACCCACCCCACCTGCCCAGAGGCGGCTGCACCCCATAGACGTCACCGCCCAGGAACAAAGCAGCTGAGCTCCTGGCGGAAGCATGGAGGGCAGCCCCCTGAAAACGCAACGGCTGCTGTCCGGGGAACAGCCACGCTCCACGTTCCGGTCCCGTTTCCTCGGGACCCCCGAGATCGGGGCAAAAGGGGTGGTTGATGAGATCCGGGGGGTTGTTGCGCTGGCAGCTGCCAGGGGGCGGGTCCCGGGGCTGTCTAGCCAGGATGGGCTCCACCTGTCGGGGGGCTCGGGGTCTCCATTCGGGGTCCGCTCGAGACAAAAGGATGTCATCCAAAGCTTGGCTTTGTTGTGGGTCGGCGACAAAACACTTGGTTTGGGGGAGCCGGGGCAGGCGTGGGACGGAACTGGGGACCCCCGGGGCGAAGTAATTCGGGGCACAGGTCTCGGCCGCCGGCCCAGAGGGGCAAACTCCCTTCTTCTTTCTGTGCTTCTTTTTCTTCCGAGTGGGTTTCTTGGCCCGCCGGGAGGAGAACTCGCCCTCCATCAGCCAATGGCTGGCTCTTTCCTCAGGCGGCACTGGAAAAGGAGGGCGAGAGAACCGTCATTCCACAGGTAAAGCTCCACCAGATTCCCGAAGGAGGAAGATTGGCAGCTGTCACAAGACCACTAGGTCTCATTTTGGGAGGTCGGGCTGGGACAGGTGGCAGTTTCGCATTTAGGCCGGGGTGCATTTTGTACTAGAGGGAGTCCTCGCCTTACGACCATAATTGAGCCTCGCCTTTCCGTTGCTCAGTGAGCCACGCCTTTCCGTTGCTACGGGTAGGAGCTGCAAAGTGAGTTTTGCCCCATTTTACAACCTTTCTCGCCCCGGTTGTTAAGTGAATCCGTGCCATTGTTAAGCGAGTCACACCGTTGTTAAGCGAATCCGCCTTTCCTCGCCTTTGCTTGTCGGAAGGTCACAAAAGGGGATCACGTGACCCCAGGAGACATTGCGACGGTCATAAACATGAGCCAGTTGCCGAGCGTCTGAATTTGGATCATGGGACCACGGGGATGCTGCAACGGTCGTTAAGTGTGAAAAATGGTCACAAGTTCCTTTTTTTCAGCACTGTTGTAAATTTGAATGGTCACTAAATGAACGGTTGTAAATCGAAGACTATCTTCATTTTATGTTTGCATGTATTAGCCGCCCAACTCCAATGGAGTAGAGGGAGTCCTCGACTTACAACAGTTGTTTAGTGACGGTTTGAAGTTACAACAGCACTAAAAAAAGTGGTTTGTGACCATTTTTCACACTTACGACCGTTGCAGTATCCCCCATGGTCAACATGATCAAAATTCAAACACTTGGCAATTGGGTTCATATTTATGACCGTCGCAATGTCCCAGGAGTCATGTGATCTCTTTTTCCTGATCCTCTGAGAAGCCAAGTCAACGGGGAAGCCAGATTCGCTTAACGACCAGCTTACTAAATCGACACCTGCAGCGGTTCACTTAATGTGGCGAGCAAAGTCTTAAACTGGGGGAAAACCCACTTAACCCCTGTCTGGCTTAGCAACAAAATTCTGGGCTCAAATTGTGGTCGTAAGTCCAGGACGACCTGCACAGTTAATTTTCATTCCACCCTGGTATAAAGTAAATCGAATTCAGTTTTTGTCCAAGCATTGCCTATTTGCATATTTACAAAATCTCTCCCTCCTTCCCTCTCTCCCTCTCCCTCTCCCTCTCCCTCTCCCTCTCTCTCTCTCTCTCTCTCTCTCTCTCTCTCACACACACACACACACACACACACACACACACACACACACACCCTGGATGGCACATTTTTTACCTTTCCAGGTGACCCCTCCCCTGAAAAAAGCACAGGAATGCCCCTCTCCCCATCACTAAACTTTCTAAGGCCAGGAGTGTGCATTACAGGTGGACTACCTGTATTTCCAGTGTCTGGCCAGCAGCTGGCAGCAGTGAGTCAAAATAGAATGGACACCAATGGATGGAATGCCACATTGCCCAAAAAGGTCATTCGAGCTCAGCCTGACCTCCTGCCCATCCAACCTCTACGGGAACCATTACCTGGCGTGGCTACAGGTGTGACAGAGACATCCTGAGACAAGATGGCGCCTCTCCTGGCCACCATCTTGGTCACATGTTGCGCCCAAGCCGAGGACATGTCTCCCGAAGGCTCGCTGATATCGAACACCAAACCGGCTGGAAAGAGAAACAAATATAATTTTAATTCAATTATCAAAATTGAGCCGTATCTTTTCGTCACTGTAATCATCGACTACAGGTAACCCTCAACGTACGACCACAACTGAGCCCCAAATTTCCATCGCTAAGTGAGACGTTTGTTAAGTGAATTTTGCCCCATTTCTCACCACCATTGTTAAGTGAATCACCGCTGTTGTTAAGTGAGGAACGCGGTTGTTAAGTGAATCTGGCTCGCCCGTTGATTTTTCTTGTCAGAAGGTCGCAAAAGGGGATCGGCATGACCACGGGACACTGCGACCGTCATAAATATGAGTCAGTTGCTAAGCGTTTGAATTTTGATCACATGACCAGGGGGATGCTGCACGGGTCGTAAGTGTGAAAAATGGTCGCAAGTCACTTTTTTCATTGTAAGTGTGAAAAATGGTCATAAGTCACTTTTTTCAGTGATATTGTAACTTGGAACGGTCATTAAACAAACTGTTGTAAGTCGAGGACTACCTGTACACGTAGTTACAGGCAGTCCTTGACTTATGACCAGTTCCTTCGCAACGGTTCAAAGTTACAACGGACCCCTCAAAAACTACCTACTACCTAGCTTCAAAGTTCCTGTGGCCACCCTCCCTCCATTGTCACCTGATCATATTTTGGCTATCTGGCAATCAGCTGACATTTCTGGCCATTTATATTATCCCATGGTCACATGACCAGAATTTTTGGCATTTTTTTTTTGCTGGAAATGCATTTACTACCAATTTCTGGCAAAAAATACAAATAGAGTATAATGGGTTTGCTTAACGACCGTCACGTTTGCTTGACGACCGTGGTATTTGCTTAACAGCCGCTGCAAACAAAGTCATAAAATCAGGTATGAGCACAGGGGTGACCCGTTTAACGACCACAACTGTGATTACAAAACTCAATTACAGTTTACAGTCGTAAGTCGAGGACTACCTGGGAAAAAGAGCTTGACGCAAAACTAGTTTACGATTTGAGCTGGGTACCTTGGTTTTGTCTCTCTTTCAAACACATGACAATAACTAAATCGATGGAAAAACTACAAAAACTACTTCTGCAAACAATAACAAGAGTAAACTTGTATGCTGCCCGACTTACGGAGACTAGGTGACTCACAACAATGAACAAAATTACAATTAAAAAACTTCCTTTTTACGACCCTGTAATCCCGTAATTTGTGGTAGGGTTGAATGGAGATGAGCATTTGCTGGCCGGATGCCCTTCCTGACGCCTACTCAGGGTTCACAGCAGACTTTTTTTCCCCCTTGCGCTCTAGGAGAGAAACATCTGCTGCTACCTAGAATTAAACCCTCTACCTTCCGATTGGGAAGGGAGCAGCTTCAACCACTAGGCCACCATGCCACTCTAATAATAATAATAAAAAATACAATAAAATAAATAAAAGATAAAAGCTGGGAAGTACAATAGCCCAGATAGAAGGAAGGGAGATAAGTGTGTCCAAGCTCCTTCTGCTCAAAACCTGATAAATTTTAATTTTTATAAACTTTGATTCAGCTTTTATATCCCTCAGTCACCAAGTGACATAATTTTAACACAGTACCAATAAAAGAGAATATTTGTAGCTCAGGGTTCAACTGCGGGGTCCTTGGTGCTCCCTGAATCTGGTGGTTTTCTTGCAGACGTTTCATGAGCCAACTAGGTAACATCATCAGTGCTAGAAGGGGGTTGGGAATTGTGGAGAGAAGGAGGAAGAGGAGGACTGTGGGGTCCTGGGTGCTCTCTGAGCTTGGTGGTTTTCTTGCAGACGTTTCATAACCCAACTAGGTAACATCATCAGTGCTAGAAGGGGGTGGGGCTTGTGGAGAGGAGGAGGAGGAGGAGGAGGAGGAGGAGGAGGAGGAGGACTGAGGAGTCCTTGGTGCTCTCTAAGCTTGGTTTAATTTAATTTAATTTAATTTAATTTAATAGATTTGTATGCTGCCCAACTCCCGAGGGACTCTGGTCAAAATGGTTGTTTTCTTGCAGACGTTTCATGACCCAAATAGGGAACATTATCAGTGCTACAAGGAAGTGCACTTTGCTTCCTGTTTATATAACCCCACTCCCTTCCTAGCACTGATGATGTTCCCTGGTCGGGTCACGAAACATCTGCAAAACTCTGAGAGCACCGAGGTGCCCCTGGCACAAGTATCCTCGTTTTTCTCCTTCTCCGGGACGTACCGACGGGCCCCTCGTGCGAGACGGTGCGCAGGCTGAAGGAGAGCTCCTGCTCGGGGTTGTGCTGCAGCTCCTTCCTCCGGGAGAAGGCCTTGGCGATCATCTTGCTTTTCTTGATCCGCTTGGGCTCGTTGCTGCTCCGGCCGGTCAGCCTGGAGGAGAAGAGGACATCAGAGGCCTCCTGGCCATGCCCAACCACTGACCCACAACCTCTGGGCAGAGGGTTAGGGCCAGGCTGCTTGGGATGGGTGCAGAAAGGAAGATCCCTTCTAGATTTATTATTTTAAGCATCCCATCATCCTTCTGGTTGTCTATCAAGATTCTCCGTCCTCCAGGTCATGGTTGTCCCAAAGGTGCTTTTTTCAAGAGGCAACTGGACTTTCTTGGTTTTCCTTTAAAGACGTTTCACCTCTCATCCAAGAAGCTTCTTCAGCTCTGACTGGATGGTGGGGAAGGGAAGGATTTATATTCCTTGCAGGCAGCTGGTCGTTTGCATCCTTTTTAGAGAGTCGTTGAGGCCACTTGGAGGTTTTTCTGTGTCCTCAGGGGCCACCTGAATAGTGCAAATGGATGTGGAACAAAAGGACTGTGCAATTCCAAGGCGGCTCCACACCCATTTGCACTACTCGGGTGACCCTGAGGACACAGAGAAACCTCCAAGTGGCCTCAATGACCCTCTAAAAGGATGCAAATGACCAGCTGTCTGGAAGGAGTATCAATCCTTCCGTTCCCCTCCATCCAGTCAGAGCTGAGGAAGCTTCTTGGAGGAGAAGCGAAACGTCTTCAAAGAAAAACCAGAAAGTCCAGTTGCCTCTTGAAAAAGCACCCTTGAGACATCCTTCCGATTGCCACCTCCGGCCATTTGCAACCTAGCCTGTGGGGTTATTTTCCCCATCCTTTTATGTCCCACTTAAGACCAAATTGCAGAGTTTTGCAATGACTCCAGAACGCACCAACTTATAAATGGAGGGGTAGTAGTGACAAGAGCCCCATAAAATGCAAAAACATCGTGTACAGGAAGTCCTCGACTTACAACAGTCCACTTAGTGACCCTTCAAAGTTACAACGGCATTGAAAAGTGACTTCTGACCGTTGCAGTATCCCCTGCAACGGTCACGTGATCAAAATCCAGAGGCTTGACTCTCATATTTATGATGGCTGCACTATCCCTGGGGTCATGTGATCACTTTTTGTGACCTCCTGGCGAGCAAAGCCGAAGGGGAAGCCAAATTCACTCAACAACCGTGTTACTAAGTGAACATGTTGCAGTGATTCGCTTGACAACCGAGGCAAGAAAGGCCGTAAAAGGAGGAGAGGGAGAAGAAAGAAGGAAGAGAAGGAAAGAAGTGGAGAAAGGACAGAAGAAGCAAGGAAAAGAGGAGGAAAGGAAGGGAAAGGATGGGAAGGGGAAGGGAGGGGAGGGGAGGAGGAAAGGAAAGGAAGAGGGAAGGAAAGGAAAGGAGGGGAAAGGAAAGGAAAGGAGGGGAAAGGAAAGGAAAGGAAGGGAAGGGAAAGGAAAGGAAAGGAAAGGAAAGGAAAGGAAAGGAAAGGAAAGGAAAGGAAAGGAAAGGAAAGGAAAGGAAAGGAAAGGAAAGGAAAGGAGGAAAGGCTCAAACATAATCCCAAAAGTTGGGAAGAAGGAGAAATAGTAGGAGAAGGAGGAGGAGGAGGATAAGAAGGAGAAAGAGAAGAAGGAAGAGATGGAAGAGATGGAGGAGGAGGAGGAGAAGGAGAAAGAGAAGGAAGGGAAGAATGACCCAGAAGGAAGGAAGGAGAAAACAGGAAGGAAAAAAGGAGCATGAAAAAGGAGAAGAGGTGATAATCGTAGAGGAGAAAAGAAAGGAGGAGGAGACGAAGAAAGCGAAAAATGAGGAGGGGAAGAATGCTTGCCGTACTAACCCTGATTGGTCACTAAACAAACAGATGTAAGTCAAGGACCTACCTGCAGTTGTTGGGCCCTTGAGAGGAACACCTTCTACCTCTTCCTACCGTGGATTTGGAGAGCTCCTTCATTCAACACCTGCCCCCCACCACCAAAATCCCTCTGGTACTCCAACCAGCTCCCCCTCCCCCGCAAGGCGCCATCCCTCCAGCATCCCTCTTACCTGCCCCAGGTGCGCTTCCAGATGAGCAAGGTAGCTTTGGTCCACACCCAGGTGCTCATGGAGATGCCGGTGCCAAACATGGCGAAGAGGTTGATCTTCTCCACCAGGAGGCTGGGCCGGTTCTTGATCTCGCAATCTGGGATCGGCTTGTTGGTCTGGGTCGCGATCGTCACGTTGGCCTCGCACCTGCGGCAGGCAAGAGGGAGGAGAAATTGCAGAGGGAAGGGCCTTAGGAACCCCAGTTAAGCAGCTAGTCCTCAACTTCCATAGTGAGCGTCTGGAAGTTACGACGATGCTGAAAAAAATATTTCACACTTAATGACCGTTGGCAGCATCCCCATGGTCACGTGATCGAAATTCAGAGGCTTGGCAACTGGCATGTACTTATGTCGGTTGCAGGGTCCCCGGGGCTCACGTGATCCCCTTTTGCGACCTTCGGACAAGCAAAGTCCAGGGGGAAGCCAGATTCGCTTAACTAACTGAGCAATTGCAATGATTCGCTTAACAACTGTGGCCAGAAAGGTCATAAAAAGGGGCAAAGTCACCGTCTCGCTTGGCGAGAGAAATTTTGGACTCGATTGCAGTCGTAAGTTGAGGGCTACCTGCATTCCTCAGGAGAGCCAGGTAGAGCACATGGCCCCTCAGGGCAAGTTTTGAAAGGGCTGGGGGATTCTGGGAATTGAAGTCCACCTGTCTTTGGGATGGGATGGGATAGGTTAGGATAGGATAGAAAATAGGAATAGAATAGAAAATTGGAATGGAATGGAATGGAATAGAATATAGAATAGAATGGAAAATAAGAATAGAATAGAAAATAGGACTGGACCGGACTGGACCGGACCGGACCGGACCAGACCGGACCAGACCAGACCAGACCAGAATAGAATAGAATAGAATAGAATAGAAAATAGGAATAGAATGGAGTGGAGTGGAATGGATTGGATTTGAATAGAATAGAATAGAGAATAGAAAAGAAAAGAAAAGAAAAGAAAAGAAAAGGGAATTGATTGGAATAGAATAGAATATAGAAAATAGAATAGAATAGAATAGAATAGAATAGAATAGAATAGAATAGAATAGAATAGAATAGAATAGAATAGAATAGAATAGAATAGAATAGAATAGAATAGAAATTAGGAATAGAATGGAGTGGAGTGGAATGGATTGGAATTGAATAGAATAGAGAATAGAAAAGAAAAGAAAAGAAAAGAAAAGAAAAGAAAAGAAAAGAAAAGAAAAGAAAAGAAAAGGGAATGGAATGGAATGGAATGGAATGGAATGGAATAGAATAGAATAGAATAGAATAGAATAGAATATAGAATAGCATAGAATAGAATAGAATAGAATAGAATAGAAAAGAATAGAAATTAGGAATAGAATGGAGTGGAACGGATTGGAATGGAATAGAATAGAATGGAATGGAATAACTTTATTGTCACTTTGAATGTACACTAATTGGCATACATTCAAAATGAAATTTCATTGCATGCAACTCTTAAAGGGTTACCACCTCCAATATGACACTACATAAACATGACAAGATAAATAAATAAGTAAATACAAAATTATGATAAACTTGCTGAGCTTCAGAAACACTGAACCGCCATAAAATGCTAGGATGGCAAAAAAAAACCTATTTTAAGTCACCAGAATTCGGACATTCAGCCAAAACAAACCTCTTTTCAAAGAAAACCAGGACCATTTCTCACACCCAGGAGAATGGATTGCTACAGGATCCAATCTGGGTTGGTCACAATTCGATTCCCATGCAAGCAAACCCAGAATCTGGAGTTCAGGGCCCCAAACCGAGTTGGGCTGCCCTATTCTTCAGCAAAGCCATCACTGCTTGATGCTGGTTTCTGGACCCTGGCGTGGAAGTGGGCAATCTGGTTTCCGGAGGTCCTCGATACAACAGCTGCCCCGGGGAAAAGGGCTCGGTTGGAAAGCCCTGGACCCCCTTCGGCAATCGGTCATCGAGGGAACCTGGTGCGGGTGCTAATCCACCCCGGGTTGCGTTAAGACAGAGATGCGCAGAGCGAGGAACGTGACTTACAGCACGTATTCCCGGAAGCTGCGTTCCCACTCCGCCTGGTTGAAGAAGTCGTAGAAGTGGCAGCCGAAGGTGATGAAGACGAAGCCAAAGGCCAGGAAGCCGAAGATCCCTGCGAATGAAAGGCTGCAGTCAGAGACAGGGGTCTCCAACCTTGGGAACTTTAAGACTTGTGGACTTCAATTCCCAGAGTTCCTCAGCCAGCAAAGCTGGCTGGGGAATTCTGGGAGTTAATGTCCATAGGTTTTTAAGTTGCCAAGGCTGGAGACCCCTGGTCAGAGGGACTGCTGACCCCGGGGAAGTCCCGAGCAGCGGCTGCATTCATGAGAGGCTGAACTCCCTTCCTGTTTAGTAGCCCATCACCCATTGCACAATTGGCGGAACCATAATCAACTGTGTGGTTTGATTTATATTGCACCATTATTATTTTTTTATAAACAACTCATGGTGGTGAATATTCATGAGAGGGAGAGGGGGAGAGAGAGAGAGACTGCCAGTTGGCTTTCATGCCTAAGGCGGGACTAGAACTCCCTGTCCCCTGGTGATTGGCCCAAACTCATCCACCAGCCAGCTCTCATGTCTAAAGTACCACTAGAACTCACAGTCTCCTGTGATTGGACGAAAGTTACCCAGCTGGCTTTTGTAGCTAAGGTGGGACTAGAACTCACCGTCTCCTGGTGATCAGCACAAAGTCACCCAGCCGGCTTTCATGCCTAAGATGGGACGAGAACAGGGGTGAAATGCTCCCGGTTCGCTCGTGCCTGTCGGTCGTCGGAGAGCCAGCCGCGAAGGCAGCGCGAGGCTCCGCCCACCCGCTGGGACACCGCCATTTGGGTTCTTTTACCCTCTGCGCATGCGCAAAACATTCTGTGCATGCGCAGAGGGTAAAAGAACTTAAATGGTGGTGTCCGGGCGGGTAGGCGGAGCCTCGCGCTGCCTTCGCGATCGGCTCTCCGACGACCGACAGGCACGAGCGAACCGGGAGCATTTCACCCCTGGACTAGAACTCACCATCTCCTGACGATTGGCGCAAGTCACCCAGTTGGCTTTCATATCTAAGGCAGGACTAGAAGTCATTGTCTCCTGGTGATTGGCCCAAGTCTGGTTTTCATGCCTAAGGCAGGACTAGAACTCACAGTCTCCTGGTGATTGGCCCAAGTCACCCAGCTGGTTTTTGTGGCTAAGGTGGGACTAGAACTCATTGTCTCCTGGTGATTGGCTCAAAGTCACCCAGTCGCCTTTCGGGCCTAAGGCAGGACTAGAACTCACCGTCACCCAGATTTTAGTTTAGTGCCTTAACCACTAGACCAAACTGGCTCCTTGAAGTAAACGAATTCCTTAATTAAAGGCCTTGATTCACACAACTATGCCCAAAGAGCACAACACTTTAGAGAAAGCATTCGATACAAACTCGGGGTTGCGTGCAAGCAGTATGCTAAATGGTGGCTTATTTTAATAATGGCTTGCTAACCTAGCCACAGTGGCTGGATCAGCACATTAAGGAGCAAGCCACGTTTCCCACCACCGTAACTTGATTCGGAGACAGTTGGCCAAAGCAAGCCACGTCAGGAGTTGACCCCCCCCCCCATTTCAACCCCTAGCTACAAATATTCTGCTTTATGGTTACCTCTACTTACCAAGGCGTAACATGGTCTCGTTGATCTTACTGGCCGCCTTCTCACTCAGGAGGCCCGGATGGTTGCTTTTGATGGAGAAGAGAGTCATCACTCCTGGGGGGGAAAAAGAGGGCATTTATTAGGGCAGTGATGGCGAACCTTTTTTTCCTCGGATGCCAAAATAGTGCGTGTGCGCGCTATTGCACGCCCGTGCGTGCCCACACCCATAATTCAAAGCTCCTCACTTGCCCCACCCTCCTGCACATGCGTGCGCGACCCCCCCCCCACTCCCCCATTTCCTGACTTCCAGTGGGCCCGGTGGGCCCATTTTTCGCCCTCCTCAGGTTCCAGAGGCTTTTTCCCAGCTGCTATCCGTTTGTAACTAGCAATAGCCCATAGACTTATATACCACTTCATAGTGCTTTACAGCCTTCTCTAAGCG
>JALIGW010000004.1:2157500-2182439 GCA_023053685.1 Diadophis punctatus similis | reverse complement strand
CCTCCCTCCCTTCCTTCTCTTCCTATCTATCTGTCTCTTTTCCTTCCTTCCTTCTCTCCCTCCCTCCCCTTCCTTCTCTTCCTATCTATCTGTCTCTTTCCTTCCTTCCTCCCTCCCTCCCTTCCTTCTCTTCCTATCTATCTGTCTCTTTTCCTTCCTTCCTTCCTCCCTCCCTCCCTCCCTTCCTTCTCTTCCTATCTATCTGTCTCTTTTCCTTCCTTCCTTCCTCCTCCCTCCCTCCCTCCCTTCCTTCTCTTCCTATCTATCTGTCTCTTTTCCTTCCTTCCTTCCTCCCTCCCTCCCTCCCTTCCTTCTCTTCCTATCTATCTGTCTCTTTTCCTTCCTTCCTTCCTCCCTCCCTCCCTTCCTTCTCTTCCTATCTATCTGTCTCTTTTCCTTCCTTCCTTCCTCCCTCCTCCCTCCCTTCCTTCTCTTCCTATCTATCTGTCTCTTTTCCTTCCTTCCTTCCTTCCTTCTCTTCCTATCTATCTGTCTCTTTTCCTTCCTTCCTTCCTCCCTCCCTCCCTCTCCTTCCTTCTCTTCCTATCTATCTGTCTCTTTTCCTTCCTTCCTTCCTTCCTCTCTCCTCTTCTTCTCTTCCTCCTTCCTTCCTTCCTTCCTCCTCCTTCCTTCTCTTCCTATCTATCTGTCTCTGTTCCTTCCTTCCTTCCTTCCTTCCTCCCTCCTCCCTCCCTCCCTCCCTCCTTCTCTTCCTATCTATCTGTCTCTTCTTCCTTCCTTCCTTCCTCCCTTCCTTCCCTTCCTTCCTTCTCTTCCTATCTATCTGTCTCTTTTCCTTCCTTCCTTCCTTCCTTCCTTCCTCCCTCCCTCCCTCCCTCCCTCCCTTCCTTCTCTTCCTATCTATCTGTCTCTTTTCCTTCCTTCCTTCCTTCCTCCCTTCCTTCCTTCCTCCTTCCTTCTCTTCCTATCTATCTGTTCTTCTTCCTTCCTTCCTTCCTCCCTCCCTCCCTCCCTCCCTCCTTCTCTTCCTATCTATCTGTCTCTTTTCCTTCCTTCCTTCCTTCCTTCCCTCCTCCCTCCTCCCTCCTCCCTCCCTCCCTCCTTCTCTTCCTATCTATCTGTCTCTTCTTCCTTCCTTCCTTCCTCCTCCCTCCTCCTCCCTCCCTCCCTCCCTCCCTTCTCTTCCTATCTATCTGTCTCTGTTCCTTCCTTCCTTCCTTCCTTCCTCCCTCCTCCCTCCCTCCCTTCCTTCTCTTCCTATCTATCTGTCTCTCTTCCTTCCTTCCTTCCTCCCTCCCTCCTCCCTCCTTCTCTTCCTATCTATCTGTCTCTTTTCCTTCCTTCCTTCCTCCCTCCCTCCCTCCCTTCCTATCTATCTGTCTCTTTCCTTCCTTCCTTCCTCCCTCCCTCCCTCCTCCTTCCTTTCTATCTGTCTCTGTCCTTCCTTCCTTCCTTCCTCCCTCCCTCCCTCCCTTCCTTCTCTTCCTATCTATCTGTCTCTTTTCCTTCCTTCCTCCTCCTCCCTCCCTCCCTTCCTTCTCTTCCTATCTATCTGTCTCTCTTCCTTCCTTCCTCCCTCCCTCCCTCCCTTCCTTCTCTTCCTATCTATCTGTCTCTTTCCTTCCTTCCTTCCTCCCTCCCTCCCTCCCTTCCTCTCTCCCTATCCTTCCTCCTTCCTCTCTTCCTTCCTTCCTCCTTCCTTCTCTTCCTCCTTCCTTCCTTCCTTCCTTCCTTCCTCCCTCCCTCCCTCCCTTCCTTCTCTTCCTATCTATCTGTCTCTTTCCTTCCTTCCTTCCTCCCTCCCTCCCTCCCTTCCTTCTCTTCCTATCTATCTGTCTCTTTTCCTTCCTTCCTTCCTCCCTCCCTCCCTCCCTTCCTTCTCTTCCTATCTATCTGTCTCTTTTCCTTCCTTCCTTCCTCCCTCCCTCCCTCCCTTCCTTCTCTTCCTATCTATCTGTCTCTTTTCCTTCCTTCCTTCCTCCCTCCCTCCCTCCCTTCCTTCTCTTCCTATCTATCTGTCTCTTTTCCTTCCTTCCTTCCTCCCTCCCTCCCTCCCTTCCTTCTCTTCCTATCTATCTGTCTCTTTTCCTTCCTTCCTTCCTCCCTCCCTCCCTCCCTTCCTTCTCTTCCTATCTATCTGTCTCTTTTCCTTCCTTCCTTCCTCCCTCCCTCCCTCCCTTCCTTCTCTTCCTATCTATCTGTCTCTTTCCTTCCTTCCTTCCTCCCTCCCTCCCTCCCTTCCTTCTCTTCCTATCTATCTGTCTCTTTTCCTTCCTTCCTTCCTCCCTCCCTCCCTCCCTTCCTTCTCTTCCTATCTATCTGTCTCTTTCCTTCCTTCCTTCCTCCCTCCCTCCCTCCCTTCCTTCTCTTCCTATCTATCTGTCTCTTTTCCTTCCTTCCTTCCTCCCTCCCTCCCTCCCTTCCTTCTCTTCCTATCTATCTGTCTCTTTCCTTCCTTCCTTCCTCCCTCCCTCCCTCCCTTCCTTCTCTTCCTATCTATCTGTCTCTTTTCCTTCCTTCCTTCCTCCCTCCCTCCCTCCCTTCCTTCTCTTCCTATCTATCTGTCTCTTTTCCTTCCTTCCTTCCTCCCTCCCTCCCTCCCTTCCTTCTCTTCCTATCTATCTGTCTCTGTTCCTTCCTTCCTTCCTCCCTCCCTCCCTCCCTTCCTTCTCTTCCTATCTATCTGTCTCTTTTCCTTCCTTCCTTCCTCCCTCCCTCCCTCCCTTCCTTCTCTTCCTATCTATCTGTCTCTTTTCCTTCCTTCCTTCCTCCCTCCCTCCCTCCCTTCCTTCTCTTCCTATCTATCTGTCTCTTTTCCTTCCTTCCTTCCTCCCTCCCTCCCTCCCTTCCTTCTCTTCCTATCTATCTGTCTCTTTTCCTTCCTTCCTTCCTCCCTCCCTCCCTCCCTTCCTTCTCTTCCTATCTATCTGTCTCTTTTCCTTCCTTCCTTCCTCCCTCCCTCCCTCCCTTCCTTCTCTTCCTATCTATCTTCCTTTCCTTCCTTCCTTCCTCCCTCCCTCCCTCCCTTCCTTCTCTTCCTATCTATCTGTCTCTTTTCCTTCCTTCCTTCCTCCCTCCCTCCCTCCCTTCCTTCTCTTCCTATCTATCTGTCTCTTTTCCTTCCTTCCTTCCTCCCTCCCTCCCTCCCTTCCTTCTCTTCCTATCTATCTGTCTCTTTTCCTTCCTTCCTTCCTCCCTCCCTCCCTCCCTTCCTTCTCTTCCTATCTATCTGTCTCTTTTCCTTCCTTCCTTCCTCCCTCCCTCCCTCCCTTCCTTCTCTTCCTATCTATCTGTCTCTTTTCCTTCCTTCCTTCCTCCCTCCCCTCCCTCCCTTCCTTCTCTTCCTATCTATCTGTCTCTTTTCCTTCCTTCCTTCCTCCCTCCCTCCCTCCCTTCCTTCTCTTCCTATCTATCTGTCTCTTTTCCTTCCTTCCTTCCTCCCTCCCTCCCTCCCTTCCTTCTCTTCCTATCTATCTGTCTCTGTTCCTTCCTTCCTTCCTCCCTCCCTCCCTCCCTCCCTTCCTTCTCTTCCTATCTATCTGTCTCTTTTCCTTCCTTCCTTCCTCCCTCCCTCCCTCCCTTCCTTCTCTTCCTATCTATCTGTCTCTTTTCCTTCCTTCCTTCCTCCCTCCCTCCCTCCCTTCCTTCTCTTCCTATCTATCTGTCTCTTTTCCTTCCTTCCTTCCTCCCTCCCTCCCTCCCTTCCTTCTCTTCCTATCTATCTGTCTCTGTTCCTTCCTTCCTTCCTCCCTCCCTCCCTCCCTTCCTTCTCTTCCTATCTATCTGTCTCTTTTCCTTCCTTCCTTCCTTCCTTCTCTTCCTATCTATCTGTCTCTTTCCTCCTTCCTTCCTTCCTCCTTCCTCCTTCCTTCCTTCCTTCTCTTCCTATCTATCTGTCTCTTTTCCTTCCTTCCTTCCTCCTTCCTTCCTTCCTCCCTCCCTTCCTTCTCTTCCTATCTATCTGTCTCTTTCCTCCTTCCTTCCTTCCTTCCTCCTCCTTCCTTCCTCCTTCCCTTCCTTCTCTTCCTATCTATCTGTCTCTTTTCCTTCCTTCCTTCCTTCCTTCCTTCCTTCCTCCCTCCCTTCCTTCTCTTCCTATCTATCTGTCTCTGTTCCTTCCTTCCTTCCTCCCTCCCTCCCTCCCTCCCTCCCTTCCTTCTCTTCCTATCTATCTGTCTCTTTTCCTTCCTTCCTTCCTTCCTTCCTTCCTTCCTTCCTTCCCTTCCTTCTCTTCCTATCTATCTGTCTCTTTTCCTTCCTTCCTTCCTCCTCCTTCCTTCCTTCCTTCCTTCCTTCTCTTCCTATCTATCTGTCTCTTTTCCTTCCTTCCTTCCTTCCTTCCTTCCTTCCTCCCTCCCTTCCTTCTCTTCCTATCTATCTGTCTCTGTTCCTTCCTTCCTTCCTCCCTCCCTCCCTCCCTCCCTCCCTCCCTTCCTTCTCTTCCTATCTATCTGTCTCTTTTCCTTCCTTCCTTCCTTCCTTCCTTCCTCCTTCCTCCTTCCTTCCTTCCTTCTCTTCCTATCTATCTGTCTCTGTTCCTTCCTTCCTTCCTTCCTTCCTTCCTTCCTTCCTTCCTTCCTTCCTTCTCTTCCTATCTATCTGTCTCTTTTCCTTCCTTCCTTCCTTCCTTCCTCCCTCCCTCCCTCCCTTCCTTCTCTTCCTATCTATCTGTCTCTTTTCCTTCCTTCCTTCCTTCCTTCCTTCCTTCCTTCCTTCCTTCTCTTCCTATCTATCTGTCTCTGTTCCTTCCTTCCTTCCTTCCTTCCTTCCTTCCTTCCTTCTCTTCCTATCTATCTGTCTCTTTTCCTTCCTTCCTTCCTTCCTTCCTTCCTTCCTTCCTTCCTTCTCTTCCTATCTATCTGTCTCTGTTCCTTCCTTCCTTCCTTCCTTCCTCCCTCCCTCCCTCCCTCCCTCCCTCCCTCCCTCCCTTCTCTTCCTATCTCTGTCTCTGTTCCTTCCTTCCTTCCTTCCTTCCTTCCTTCCTTCTCTTCCTATCTATCTGTCTCTGTTCCTTCCTTCCTTCCTTCCTTCCTTCCTTCCTTCCTTCCTTCTCTTCCTATCTATCTGTCTCTGTTCCTTCCTTCCTTCCTTCCTTCCTCCCTCCCTCCCTCCCTCCCTCCCTCCCTCCCTCCCTTCTCTTCCTATCTATCTGTCTCTGTTCCTTCCTTCCTTCCTTCCTTCCTTCCTTCCTTCCTTCCTTCCTTCCTTCCTCCCTCCCTCCCTCCCTCCCTCCCTCCCTCCTTCTCTTCCTATCTATCTGTCTCTGTTCCTTCCTTCCTTCCTTCCTTCCTTCCTTCCTCCTCCCTCCCTCCCTCCCTCCCTTCCTTCTCTTCCTATCTATCTGTCTCTTTTCCTTCCTTCCTTCCTTCCTCCCTTCCTTCCTTCCTTCCTTCCTTCTCTTCCTATCTATCTGTCTCTGTTCCTTCCTTCCTTCCTTCCTTCCTCCTCCCTCCCTCCCTCCCTCCCTCCCTCCCTTCCTTCTCTTCCTATCTATCTGTCTCTTTTCCTTCCTTCCTTCCTCCCTCCCTCCTCCCTTCCTTCTCTTCCTATCTATCTGTCTCTTTTCCTTCCTTCCTTCCTCCCTCCCTCCCTCCCTTCCTTCTCTTCCTATCTATCTGTCTCTGTTCCTTCCTTCCTTCCTCCCTCCCTCCCTCCCTTCCTTCTCTTCCTATCTATCTGTCTCTTTTCCTTCCTTCCTTCCTCCCTCCCTCCCTCCCTTCCTTCTCTTCCTATCTATCTGTCTCTTTCCTTCCTTCCTTCCTCCCTCCCTCCCTCCCTTCCTTCTCTTCCTATCTATCTGTCTCTTTTCCTTCCTTCCTTCCTCCCTCCCTCCCTCCCTTCCTTCTCTTCCTATCTATCTGTCTCTTTTCCTTCCTTCCTTCCTCCCTCCCTCCCTCCCTTCCTTCTCTTCCTATCTATCTGTCTCTTTTTCCTTCCTTCCTTCCTCCCTCCCTCCCTCCCTTCCTTCTCTTCCTATCTATCTGTCTCTGTTCCTTCCTTCCTTCCTCCCTCCCTCCCTCCCTTCCTTCTCTTCCTATCTATCTGTCTCTTTTCCTTCCTTCCTTCCTCCCTCCCTCCCTCCCTTCCTTCTCTTCCTATCTATCTGTCTCTTTTCCTTCCTTCCTTCCTCCCTCCCTCCCTCCCTTCCTTCTCTTCCTATCTATCTGTCTCTGTTCCTTCCTTCCTTCCTCCCTCCCTCCCTCCCTTCCTTCTCTTCCTATCTATCTGTCTCTTTCCTTCCTTCCTTCCTTCCTCTCTTCCTATCTATCTGTCTCCTTTCCTTCCTCCTTCCTTCCTTCTCTTCCTATCTATCTGTCTCTTTTCCTTCCTTCCTTCCTTCCTCCCTCCCTCCCTTCCTTCTCTTCCTATCTATCTGTCTCTTTTCCTTCCTTCCTTCCTCCCTCCCTCCCTCCCTTCCTTCTCTTCCTATCTATCTGTCTCTTTTCCTTCCTTCCCTCCCTTCCTTCTCTTCCTATCTATCTGTCTCTTTTCCTTCCTTCCTTCCTCCCTCCCTCCCTCCCTTCCTTCTCTTCCTATCTATCTGTCTCTTTCCTTCCTTCCTTCCTCCCTCCCTCCCTCCCTTCCTTCTCTTCCTATCTATCTGTCTCTTTTCCTTCCTTCCTTCCTTCCTTCCTTCCTTCCTTCCTTCCTTCCTTCCTTCTCTTCCTATCTATCTGTCTCTTTTCCTTCCTTCCTTCCTCCCTCCCTCCCTTCCTTCTCTTCCTATCTATCTGTCTCTTTTCCTTCCTTCCTTCCTCCCTCCCTCCCTCCCTTCCTTCTCTTCCCCTATCTATCTGTCTCTTTTCCTTCCTTCCTTCCTTCCTTCTCTTCCTATCTATCTGTCTCTTTTCCTTCCTTCCTTCCTTCCTTCCTTCCTTCCTTCCTTCCTTCCTTCTCTTCCTATCTATCTGTCTCTGTTCCTTCCTTCTTTCCTCCCTCCCTCCCTCCCTTCCTTCTCTTCCTATCTATCTGTCTCTTTTCCTTCCTTCCTTCCTTCCTTCCTTCCTTCCTTCCTTCCTTCCTTCCTTCCTTCCTTCTCTTCCTATCTATCTGTCTCTGTTCCTTCCTTCCTTCCTCCCTCCCTCCCTCCCTTCCTTCTCTTCCTATCTATCTGTCTCTTTTCCTTCCTTCCTTCCTCCCTCCCTCCCTCCCTTCCTTCTCTTCCTATCTATCTGTCTCTGTTCCTTCCTTCCTTCCTCCCTCCCTCCCTCCCTTCCTTCTCTTCCTATCTATCTGTCTCTTTCCTTCCTTCCTTCCTCCCTCCCTCCCTCCCTTCCTTCTCTTCCTATCTATCTGTCTCTTTTCCTTCCTTCCTTCCTCCCTCCCTCCCTCCCTTCCTTCTCTTCCTATCTATCTGTCTCTTTCCTTCCTTCCTTCCTCCCTCCCTCCCTCCCTTCCTTCTCTTCCTATCTATCTGTCTCTTTTCCTTCCTTCCTTCCTCCCTCCCTCCCTCCCTTCCTTCTCTTCCTATCTATCTGTCTCTTTTCCTTCCTTCCTTCCTCCCTCCCTCCCTCCCTTCCTTCTCTTCCTATCTATCTGTCTCTTTTCCTTCCTTCCTTCCTCCCTCCCTCCCTCCCTTCCTTCTCTTCCTATCTATCTGTCTCTTTTCCTTCCTTCCTTCCTCCCTCCCTCCCTTCCTTCTCTTCCTATCTATCTGTCTCTTTTCCTTCCTTCCTTCCTCCCTCCCTCCCTCCCTTCCTTCTCTTCCTATCTATCTGTCTCTTTTCCTTCCTTCCTTCCTTCCTCCCTCCCTCCCTTCCTTCTCTTCCTATCTATCTGTCTCTTTTCCTTCCTTCCTTCCTCCCTCCCTCCCTCCCTTCCTTCTCTTCCTATCTATCTGTCTCTTTTCCTTCCTTCCTTCCTCCCTCCCTCCCTCCCTTCCTTCTCTTCCTATCTATCTGTCTCTTTTCCTTCCTTCCTTCCTCCCTCCCTCCCTCCCTTCCTTCTCTTCCTATCTATCTGTCTCTTTTCCTTCCTTCCTTCCTCCCTCCCTCCCTCCCTTCCTTCTCTTCCTATCTATCTGTCTCTTTTCCTTCCTTCCTTCCTTCCTCCCTCCCTCCCTCCCTTCCTTCTCTTCCTATCTATCTGTCTCTGTTCCTTCCTTCCTTCCTCCCTCCCTCCCTCCCTTCCTTCTCTTCCTATCTATCTGTCTCTTTTCCTTCCTTCCTTCCTCCCTCCCTCCCTCCCTTCCTTCTCTTCCTATCTATCTGTCTCTTTTCCTTCCTTCCTTCCTCCCTCCCTCCCTCCCTTCCTTCTCTTCCTATCTATCTGTCTCTGTTCCTTCCTTCCTTCCTCCCTCCCTCCCTCCCTTCCTTCTCTTCCTATCTATCTGTCTCTTTTCCTTCCTTCCTTCCTCCCTCCCTCCCTTCCTTCTCTTCCTATCTATCTGTCTCTTTTCCTTCCTTCCTTCCTCCCTCCCTCCCTCCCTTCCTTCTCTTCCTATCTATCTGTCTCTTTTCCTTCCTTCCTTCCTTCCTTCTCTTCCTATCTATCTGTCTCTTTTCCTTCCTTCCTTCCTTCCTTCCTTCCTTCCTTCCTTCCTTCCTTCTCTTCCTATCTATCTGTCTCTGTTCCTTCCTTCCTTCCTTCCTTCCTCCCTCCCTCCCTCCCTCCCTCCCTTCCTTCTCTTCCTATCTATCTGTCTCTTTTCCTTCCTTCCTTCCTTCCTTCCTTCCTTCCTTCCTTCCTTCCTTCCTTCTCTTCCTATCTATCTGTCTCTGTTCCTTCCTTCCTTCCTTCCTTCCTCCCTCCCTCCCTCCCTCCCTCCCTCCCTCCCTCCCTTCTCTTCCTATCTATCTGTCTCTGTTCCTTCCTTCCTTCCTTCCTTCCTTCCTTCCTCCCTCCCTCCCTCCCTCCCTCCCTTCCTTCTCTTCCTATCTATCTGTCTCTTTTCCTTCCTTCCTTCCTCCCTCCCTCCCTTCCTTCTCTTCCTATCTATCTGTCTCTTTTCCTTCCTTCCTTCCTCCCTCCCTCCCTCCCTTCCTTCTCTTCCTATCTATCTGTCTCTTTTCCTTCCTTCCTTCCTTCCTTCTCTTCCTATCTATCTGTCTCTTTTCCTTCCTTCCTTCCTTCCTTCCTTCCTTCCTTCCTTCCTTCCTTCTCTTCCTATCTATCTGTCTCTGTTCCTTCCTTCCTTCCTTCCTTCCTCCCTCCCTCCCTCCCTCCCTCCCTTCCTTCTCTTCCTATCTATCTGTCTCTTTTCCTTCCTTCCTTCCTTCCTTCCTTCCTTCCTTCCTTCCTTCCTTCCTTCCTTCTCTTCCTATCTATCTGTCTCTGTTCCTTCCTTCCTTCCTTCCTTCCTCCCTCCCTCCCTCCCTCCCTCCCTCCCTCCCTCCCTTCTCTTCCTATCTATCTGTCTCTGTTCCTTCCTTCCTTCCTTCCTTCCTTCCTTCCTCCCTCCCTCCCTCCCTCCCTCCCTTCCTTCTCTTCCTATCTATCTGTCTCTTTTCCTTCCTTCCTTCCTTCCTCCCTTCCTTCCTTCCTTCCTTCCTTCTCTTCCTATCTATCTGTCTCTGTTCCTTCCTTCCTTCCTTCCTTCCTCCCTCCCTCCCTCCCTCCCTCCCTCCCTCCCTCCCTTCTCTTCCTATCTATCTGTCTCTGTTCCTTCCTTCCTTCCTTCCTTCCTTCCTTCCTCCCTCCCTCCCTCCCTCCCTCCCTCCCTTCCTTCTCTTCCTATCTATCTGTCTCTTTTCCTTCCTTCCTTCCTCCCTCCCTCCCTTCCTTCTCTTCCTATCTATCTGTCTCTTTTCCTTCCTTCCTTCCTCCCTCCCTCCCTCCCTTCCTTCTCTTCCTATCTATCTGTCTCTTTTCCTTCCTTCCTTCCTTCCTTCTCTTCCTATCTATCTGTCTCTTTTCCTTCCTTCCTTCCTTCCTTCCTTCCTTCCTTCCTTCCTTCCTTCTCTTCCTATCTATCTGTCTCTGTTCCTTCCTTCCTTCCTTCCTTCCTCCCTCCCTCCCTCCCTCCCTCCCTTCCTTCTCTTCCTATCTATCTGTCTCTTTTCCTTCCTTCCTTCCTTCCTTCCTTCCTTCCTTCCTTCCTTCCTTCCTTCCTTCTCTTCCTATCTATCTGTCTCTGTTCCTTCCTTCCTTCCTTCCTTCCTCCCTCCCTCCCTCCCTCCCTCCCTCCCTCCCTCCCTTCTCTTCCTATCTATCTGTCTCTGTTCCTTCCTTCCTTCCTTCCTTCCTTCCTTCCTCCCTCCCTCCCTCCCTCCCTCCCTTCCTTCTCTTCCTATCTATCTGTCTCTTTTCCTTCCTTCCTTCCTTCCTCCCTTCCTTCCTTCCTTCCTTCCTTCTCTTCCTATCTATCTGTCTCTGTTCCTTCCTTCCTTCCTTCCTTCCTCCCTCCCTCCCTCCCTCCCTCCCTCCCTCCCTCCCTTCTCTTCCTATCTATCTGTCTCTGTTCCTTCCTTCCTTCCTTCCTTCCTCCCTCCCTCCCTCCCTCCCTCCCTCCCTCCCTCCCTTCTCTTCCTATCTATCTGTCTCTGTTCCTTCCTTCCTTCCTTCCTTCCTTCCTTCCTCCCTCCCTCCCTCCCTTCCTTCTCTTCCTATCTATCTGTCTCTTTTCCTTCCTTCCTTCCTCCCTCCCTCCCTCCCTTCCTTCTCTTCCTATCTATCTGTCTCTTTTCCTTCCTTCCTTCCTCCCTCCCTCCCTCCCTTCCTTCTCTTCCTATCTATCTGTCTCTTTTCCTTCCTTCCTTCCTCCCTCCCTCCCTCCCTTCCTTCTCTTCCTATCTATCTGTCTCTGTTCCTTCCTTCCTTCCTCCCTCCCTCCCTCCCTTCCTTCTCTTCCTATCTATCTGTCTCTTTTCCTTCCTTCCTTCCTCCCTCCCTCCCTCCCTTCCTTCTCTTCCTATCTATCTGTCTCTTTTCCTTCCTTCCTTCCTCCCTCCCTCCCTCCCTTCCTTCTCTTCCTATCTATCTGTCTCTTTTCCTTCCTTCCTTCCTCCCTCCCTCCCTCCCTTCCTTCTCTTCCTATCTATCTGTCTCTGTTCCTTCCTTCCTTCCTTCCTTCCTTCCTTCCTTCCTTCCTTCCTTCCTTCCTTCCTTCTCTTCCTATCTATCTGTCTCTTTTCCTTCCTTCCTTCCTTCCTTCTCTTCCTATCTATCTGTCTCTTTTCCTTCCTTCCTTCCTTCCTCCCTCCCTCCCTCCCTTCCTTCTCTTCCTATCTATCTGTCTCTTTTCCTTCCTTCCTTCCTCCCTCCCTCCCTCCCTTCCTTCTCTTCCTATCTATCTGTCTCTTTTCCTTCCTTCCTTCCTCCCTCCCTCCCTCCCTTCCTTCTCTTCCTATCTATCTGTCTCTTTTCCTTCCTTCCTTTCTTCCTTCCTTCCTTCCTTCCTTCCTTCCTTCCTTCCTTCCTTCTCTTCCTATCTATCTGTCTCTGTTCCTTCCTTCCTTCCTCCCTCCCTCCCTCCCTTCCTTCTCTTCCTATCTATCTGTCTCTTTTCCTTCCTTCCTTCCTCCCTCCCTCCCTCCCTTCCTTCTCTTCCTATCTATCTGTCTCTGTTCCTTCCTTCCTTCCTCCCTCCCTCCCTCCCTTCCTTCTCTTCCTATCTATCTGTCTCTGTTCCTTCCTTCCTTCCTCCCTCCCTCCCTCCCTTCCTTCTCTTCCTATCTATCTGTCTCTTTTCCTTCCTTCCTTCCTCCCTCCCTCCCTCCCTTCCTTCTCTTCCTATCTATCTGTCTCTGTTCCTTCCTTCCTTCCTCCCTCCCTCCCTCCCTTCCTTCTCTTCCTATCTATCTGTCTCTTTTCCTTCCTTCCTTCCTCCCTCCCTCCCTCCCTTCCTTCTCTTCCTATCTATCTGTCTCTTTTCCTTCCTTCCTTCCTCCCTCCCTCCCTCCCTTCCTTCTCTTCCTATCTATCTGTCTCTTTTCCTTCCTTCCTTCCTCCCTCCCTCCCTCCCTTCCTTCTCTTCCTATCTATCTGTCTCTTTTCCTTCCTTCCTTCCTTCCTTCCTTCCTTCCTTCCTTCCTTCCTTCTCTTCCTATCTATCTGTCTCTTTTCCTTCCTTCCTTCCTTCCTTCCTTCCTTCCTTCCTTCCTTCCTTCCTTCCTTCTCTTCCTATCTATCTGTCTCTTTTCCTTCCTTCCTTCCTTCCTTCCTTCCTTCCTCCCTCCCTTCCTTCTCTTCCTATCTATCTGTCTCTGTTCCTTCCTTCCTTCCTCCCTCCCTCCCTCCCTCCCTCCCTCCCTTCCTTCTCTTCCTATCTATCTGTCTCTTTTCCTTCCTTCCTTCCTTCCTTCCTTCCTTCCTTCCTTCCTTCCTTCCTTCTCTTCCTATCTATCTGTCTCTGTTCCTTCCTTCCTTCCTTCCTTCCTTCCTTCCTTCCTTCCTTCCTTCCTTCTCTTCCTATCTATCTGTCTCTGTTCCTTCCTTCCTTCCTTCTCTTCCTATCTATCTGTCTCTTTTCCTTCCTTCCTTCCTTCCTTCCTTCCTTCCTTCCTTCCTTCTCTTCCTATCTATCTGTCTCTGTTCCTTCCTTCCTTCCTTCCTTCCTTCCTTCCTTCCTTCCTTCTCTTCCTATCTATCTGTCTCTTTTCCTTCCTTCCTTCCTTCCTTCCTTCCTTCCTTCCTTCCTTCCTTCTCTTCCTATCTATCTGTCTCTGTTCCTTCCTTCCTTCCTCCTTCCTCCCTCCCTCCCTCCCTCCCTCCCTCCCTCCCTCCCTCCCTCCCTTCTCTTCCTATCTATCTGTCTCTGTTCCTTCCTTCCTTCCTTCCTTCCTTCCTTCCTTCTCTTCCTATCTATCTGTCTCTGTTCCTTCCTTCCTTCCTTCCTTCCTTCCTTCCTTCCTTCCTTCTCTTCCTATCTATCTGTCTCTGTTCCTTCCTTCCTTCCTTCCTCCCTCCCTCCCTCCCTCCCTCCCTCCCTCCCTCCCTCCCTTCTCTTCCTATCTATCTGTCTCTGTTCCTTCCTTCCTTCCTTCCTTCCTTCCTTCCTTCCTTCCTTCCTTCCTTCCTCCCTCCCTCCCTCCCTCCCTCCCTCCCTCCCTTCTCTTCCTATCTATCTGTCTCTGTTCCTTCCTTCCTTCCTTCCTTCCTTCCTTCCTTCCTTCCTTCCTTCCTTCCTTCCTTCCTTCCTCCCTCCCTCCCTCCCTTCCTTCTCTTCCTATCTATCTGTCTCTTTCCTTCCTTCCTTCCTTCCTCCCTCCCTCCCTTCCTTCTCTTCCTTCTCTTCCTATCTATCTGTCTCTGTTCCTTCCTTCCTTCCTTCCTTCCTCCCTCCCTCCCTCCCTCCCTCCCTCCCTCCCTCCCTCCCTTCTCTTCCTATCTATCTGTCTCTGTTCCTTCCTTCCTTCCTTCCTTCCTCCCTCCCTCCCTCCCTCCCTCCCTCCCTCCCTTCCTTCTCTTCCTATCTATCTGTCTCTTTTCCTTCCTTCCTTCCTCCCTCCCTCCCTCCCTTCCTTCTCTTCCTATCTATCTGTCTCTTTTCCTTCCTTCCTTCCTTCCTCCCTTCCTTCCTTCCTTCCTTCCTTCTCTTCCTATCTATCTGTCTCTGTTCCTTCCTTCCTTCCTTCCTCCCTTCCTTCCTTCCTTCCTTCCTTCTCTTCCTATCTATCTGTCTCTGTTCCTTCCTTCCTTCCTTCCTTCCTCCCTCCCTCCCTCCCTCCCTCCCTCCCTTCTCTTCCTATCTATCTGTCTCTGTTCCTTCCTTCCTTCCTTCCTCCCTTCCTTCCTTCCTTCCTTCCTTCTCTTCCTATCTATCTGTCTCTTTTCCTTCCTTCCTTCCTTCCTTCCTTCCTTCCTTCCTTCCTTCTCTTCCTATCTATCTGTCTCTGTTCCTTCCTTCCTTCCTTCCTTCCTTCCTTCCTCCCTCCCTCCCTCCCTCCCTCCCTTCCTTCTCTTCCTATCTATCTGTCTCTTTTCCTTCCTCCCTCCCTCCCTCCCTCCCTCCCTTCCTTCTCTTCCTATCTATCTGTCTCTGTTCCTTCCTTCCTTCCTTCCTTCCTCCCTCCCTCCCTCCCTCCCTCCCTCCCTCCCTCCCTTCTCTTCCTATCTATCTGTCTCTGTTCCTTCCTTCCTTCCTTCCTTCCTCCCTCCCTCCCTCCCTCCCTCCCTCCCTCCCTTCCTTCTCTTCCTATCTATCTGTCTCTTTTCCTTCCTTCCTTCCTTCCTCCCTTCCTTCCTTCCTTCCTTCCTTCTCTTCCTATCTATCTGTCTCTGTTCCTTCCTTCCTTCCTTCCTCCCTCCCTCCCTCCCTCCCTCCCTCCCTTCTCTTCCTATCTATCTGTCTCTTTTCCTTCCTTCCTTCCTTCCTCCCTCCTTCCTTCCTTCCTTCCTTCTCTTCCTATCTATCTGTCTCTTTTCCTTCCTTCCTTCCTTCCTTCCTTCCTTCCTTCCTTCCTTCTCTTCCTATCTATCTGTCTCTGTTCCTTCCTTCCTTCCTTCCTTCCTTCCTTCCTCCCTCCCTTCCTTCTCTTCCTATCTATCTGTCTCTTTTCCTTCCTCCCTCCCTCCCTCCCTCCCTCCCTTCCTTCTCTTCCTATCTATCTGTCTCTGTTCCTTCCTTCCTTCCTTCCTTCCTCCCTCCCTCCCTCCCTCCCTCCCTCCCTCCCTCCCTTCTCTTCCTATCTATCTGTCTCTGTTCCTTCCTTCCTTCCTTCCTTCCTCCCTCCCTCCCTCCCTCCCTCCCTCCCTCCCTTCCTTCTCTTCCTATCTATCTGTCTCTTTTCCTTCCTTCCTTCCTTCCTCCCTTCCTTCCTTCCTTCCTTCCTTCTCTTCCTATCTATCTGTCTCTGTTCCTTCCTTCCTTCCTTCCTTCCTCCCTCCCTCCCTCCCTCCCTCCCTCCCTTCTCTTCCTATCTATCTGTCTCTGTTCCTTCCTTCCTTCCTTCCTCCCTTCCTTCCTTCCTTCCTTCCTTCTCTTCCTATCTATCTGTCTCTTTTCCTTCCTTCCTTCCTTCCTTCCTTCCTTCCTTCCTTCCTTCTCTTCCTATCTATCTGTCTCTGTTCCTTCCTTCCTTCCTTCCTTCCTTCCTTCCTCCCTCCCTTCCTTCTCTTCCTATCTATCTGTCTCTGTTCCTTCCTTCCTTCCTCCCTCCCTCCCTCCCTCCCTCCCTCCCTTCCTTCTCTTCCTATCTATCTGTCTCTTTTCCTTCCTTCCTTCCTTCCTTCCTTCCTTCCTTCCTTCCTTCCTCCCTCCCTCCCTCCCTCCCTCCCTCCCTCCCTCCCTCCCTTCTCTTCCTATCTATCTGTCTCTGTTCCTTCCTTCCTTCCTTCCTTCCTTCCTCCCTCCCTCCCTCCCTCCCTCCCTCCCTTCCTTCTCTTCCTATCTATCTGTCTCTTTTCCTTCCTTCCTTCCTTCCTCCCTTCCTTCCCACTTAGCAATAGAAGGTAGACTTATATACCGCTTCACAGTGCTTTGTTACAGCCCCTCTCTAAGCGGTTTACAGAGTTCAGCATATTGCCCCCAACAATCTAGGTCCTCATTTGACCCATCTCGGAAGGATGGAAGGCTGAGTCAACCTTGTAAAAGTAAAAGTCAAAATGTTTTACTTTTTAAAACACACACACACACACACACACACACACACACACACACACACACACACACACGTGCATCCAGACACACAAAGTTAGATCTCCCTTGCAAAAGGGCGTTGGGATTTAAATTTACAGAATTCAGATGGCGACAGGAACATTCATTTATTTACAGGTAGATCTCAACTTACAACAGTTCACTTAGTGACCATTCAAAGTTACAACGGCACTGGAAAAAAAGGGACTTAGGTCTGTTTTTCACACTTACGACCGTTGCAGCCTCCCCGGGATCACACAATAAAAATCTGGATGCTTGGCCACTGACTCGTACTTATGACGGGATCCCCTTTTGCGACCTTCTGACGAGCAAAGCCAATGGGGAAGCCGGATTCACTTAACAACCGTGTTACCAATTTGACAACTGCAGTGATTCACTTAACAACTGTGGCAAGAAAGGTCGTAAAACGGGACAAAACCCACTTAACAAATGTCTAACTTAACAACAGAAATGTTGAGTCAATTATAGCCATACGTCGAGGACTATAATATTATAATTGTTATGTCAGGCGCTACCTGGGTCGCTTTGTATCTTCATTGTACACCATCCAGAGTCACTTCTTGTGAGATGGACGGCTGTATCAATTGATTTAAAAAAGAAATAACCCCATGATTTCGGATCGGTCTCTTCCCTGCCCACCTGGACTTCACCAGAACTTCTTGCCACAAAGAGCCTTCCATTTTGCCTCACCTGGTCTTCCGGTTGCCGGCAACAGGAATAAGGCACCGAGCAAAACTCCCAGCTGGGATTTTGGGGTGTGCAGTTGAAGTACATGTTTTGGGACCAGTCCTTGTAGGAGACGCCCCCACAGCAGCTGAACTGCGTGGAAAGGAAGGAGAGGCAGTTCAGAAACCGTTTTTTCAGTACCTTCAATAACTTTGAGCAGTTGCTAAATAAATGCTTGTAGGACTCTAGAAAGAGTGCAGAGAAGAGCAACCAAGATGATTAGGGGACTGGAGGCTAAAACATATGAAGAACGGTTGCAGGAACTGGGTATGTCTAGTTTGACGAAAAGAAGGATCAGGGGAGACATGATAGCAGTGTTCCAATATCTCAGGGGTTGCCACAAAGAGGAGGGAGTCAAGCTGTTCTCCAAGGCACCTGAGGGCAGGACAAGAAGCAATGGATGGAAACTAAACAAGGAGAGAAGCAACCTAGAATTAAGGAGAAATTTCCTGACAGTGAGAACAATTAACCAGTGGAAGTTTTTAAGAAGAAATTGGGAGTTGTGGTTGCACCAACACTGGAGGTTTTAAAGAAGAGATAGGACCAATCTGGGCTGGATAGGCTGGTGTTGTTTGGCCTGGTCCAGCAAGAATATGTATATACTACGGTATAAGAATATGAGTATACTATACAAGAATATGCATATACTATAAAAATATATGTATACTATAGTACCGAGTTCTAGCTCAACCTTTCCGGGTTGGTGGCCCAGAGCGGGTGGAGGAGGGAAAGAGGGGCTGACTTTGAGGGAGGGGCAGGCGGGTGTGTGTGCGCGCGCGAATGCCCGCGATGTTGGCAACGACATGCAAGAGGGGCCGCAAGTACCTGCGATGGCGCTTGCGTGAGTGGGGCCGCACATGTCTGCAGAGGCCAGCCACTCATGCAGCCGGGTAGCAATTGGGCCGCGGCCTTGTAGTGGGCCACAGCCCACAGGTCGGGGAATCCTGTTGTAGTATATGCCTATTCTTTTGGGGGGGAAAGTGCAGAGAAGAGCAACTAGGACGGTTAAAGGCCTGGGGACTAAAACATAGGAAGGTTTGCAGGATTTGGATTTGGCCAGTCTAGAGAAAAGAAGGACTAGGGTGGACAGGATAGCAGTATTCCAGTATTTGAGGGGCTGCCCCAAAGAAGAGGGGGTCAATTTATTTTCCAAAGGATCTGAAGGCAGGTCAAGAAGCTCAGGCAGGAAACCCTATAAATTCCAAACAAATGGCTGTCCAATCTCTTCTTTAAAACTTCCAGTATTGGAACATTCACAACTTCTGGTGGCAAGCTGTTCCACTGGTTAATTGCTCTAACTGTCAGGAAATTTCTCCTTAATTCCAGGTTGCTTCTCTCTTTGATTAGTTTCCATCCATTGTTTCTTGTCCTGCCCTTTTGGTGCCTTGGAAAATAATTTGACCCCCTCTTCTTTGTGGCAGCCCCTTAAATACTGGAATACTGCTGTCATGTCACCCCTAGTCCTTCTTTCCTCTAGACCAGCCAAACCCAAATCGTGCAACCGTTCTTCACATGTTTTAGTCTCCAGGCCTTTAATCATTCTAGTTGCTCTTCTCTGCACTTTTTCCAATGTCTAAACATCTTTTTTTTGTCTTGAAGTTGCCAAGTTTGGTGACTCCTAGACTCGACCTCCAATGTCCCTTCCAACCCTAAGTTTCTATAAGCATCAGATTACAACAATTTGTAACAATCCTTAATCATGATTAAAAAAACACACACCCTAGTTCCAGAGTGTCCTTCAAAGATCCAGGTTCTCACGTGTCCTCCAACTCTACTGGGTGATCCCACCACCAGCTTCAGTTTGAAAGTGAGGGTGGGGCTCCAGTATGGACCACCTTTTGGTCCTGGCCCTCCTCAGTCATTGGGCAACCCAACCAGCGGTTGGGTTTCGAAGACCAAAGATAGACTCAATGGTCTCACCAAACCATTAATAGAGGGATACAATCAAGGACCAGAGAGGTACTTGTACCACTCTATAAAGCCTTAGTTAGACCACACCTAGAGTACTGCATCCAATTTTGGTCACCACACTACAAAAAAGACATTGAAACTCTAGAGAAGGTACAGAGGAGAGCAACCAGGATGATTAGGGGACTGGAAACTTTAACATACGAAGAGCGGTTGCAGGAACTGGGCATGGCCAGTCTGGTGAAGAGAAGGACCAGGGGTGACATGATAGCAGTCTTCCAATATTTGAGGGGCTACCACAGAGAGGAGGGGGTCAGGCTGTTCTCCAAGGCACCAGAAGGCCAGACATGGAACAATGGATGGAAGCTGACCAAGGAGAGATTCAACCTGGAAATAAGGAGAAACTTTCTGACGGTGAGAGCGATCAACCAGAGGAACAGCTTGCCTGCGGAGGTTGTGAGAGCTCCAACACTTGAGTCTTTCAAAGGGAGATTGGACTGTCATTTGTCTGAAATGGTGTAGGGACTCCTGCTTGAGCGGGGGGTTGGACTAGATGACCTACAAGGTCCCTTCCAACTCAAAATAATCTGTAATCTGTAACCCTACCTCCTTCTGACCAAAATCAATCAGGTTCTGGAGGTCCAAGTCATCTCGGTAGTGCACAATGGCATTATTGACCATGTCACTCATCTTCCCTCGCGCCTGGAACAAATAATAACGCTAGCATGTAGACTTATATACCGCTTCACAGTGCTTTACAGCCCGGTCTAAGTGGTTTATGGAGTCAGCCTTTTGCCCCCAATCATCTGGGTCCACATTTGACCGACCTCGGAAGGATGAAAGAGGTTGGTTGACCCAAAACACCTATTTTCCTGAACAAATGATATTGATGTAGAGTTTTATGAAGACTGAAGTCTTTTTGCACCCACCTTGTCAGAGAAGACGAATCCGAGAATGCCCGCAGCCAACTGCAGCAGGAAGAGGAGGGCCAAGCAGAAGGAGAACTGCAGGAACAAAATATTTATTTTTTATTCAGTTTCTATACCCACCCATCTCAGTCACGGACTCTGAGACAATTCAAAGAAATATATAGTTCGTCCTCAACTTACGACCACAATTGAAACCACAATCTCCCATCATAAGCAGAGTTGTAAATCGAGTCATCACATGACCCAGACCCGATTTTACCAAGCATTTTCCATGGTTGCAAAGCGAATCATCATTGTTGTTAAACAAGTCAAGATTCCCCAAGCGATATTTCTACTGGAAACGACGGAGGCGGTTTCAATTCACGCAAACCCCAGAAAGTTGCAACCGTCATAAGTACATGCCAGTTGCCAATCAAATTTTGATCATGTAACCGTTGGGGATGCTGTTGACAGTCATAAGTGTGAGGATCTTGTAAACCACTTTTTTAATGGGCGTTGCAACTTTGAACAGTCACTAAATGAATGGTTGTAAGCAGAGGTCTAATTGTTATTTTGAAACGGTGCATCGTATTTTCTTTCGTTATGAATTTTGTAGGAGTTTTCAGCAGAATATTTACCCAGACTTTTTAAAAAAATCTATGCCAAGGCATTTCTGAACAAGTTAAAATTTTACTTGCAGACAAACATTCTAAAATTACAGCAGCAATTTTTCGACAGAGCTATAAAAACAAGGTCTTTAGTTTACACATCCTAAATTTGATTTATAAACACTTGCGTGATATTTATCAATTGATTGTTTCTTCCTAAACTGTTTTCGTCTCCAGCCAAATTTCAGATTCTGTCGGGGCAGAGCTATTTGGATCTGTTGGTTGTAAATAAAACTTAAGGTTATGAATTTATTTTCAGCTAGGAATCTCTAAGTAGGATCACTCAGGAGAAAGGAAAAAAGTTTCTCAAATTAGAAATTAAGAACATTTTGGTGTATAGGCTGACTCTGTAAACCGCTTAGAGAGAGCTGTAAAGCCCTGTGAAGTGGTATATAAGTCTAAGCGTTATTGCTAAAAGGAAGGGAGGGAGGGGAGGGAGGGAGGGGGAGAGAGGGAAAGGAAGGGAAGGAAGGAAGGGCCGTGGTGACGCAATGTTTAGAATGCAGCATTGTAGGCTGACTCTGCCCACTGCTATCAGTTCGATTCTGACCGGCTCAAGGTTGACTCAGCCTTCCGTCCTTCTAAGGTCGTAAAATGAGGACCCAGATTGTTGGGGGCAATGTAGTGACTCTCTAAACTACTTAGAGAGGGCTGTAAAGCACTATGAAGCAGTACATAAGTTTATTGCTAAGTGCTAAAGAAGGAAGGGAGAAAAAGGAAGGAAGGAAGGAGGGAGGGGGGGGAGGGAGGGAGATGGAGGGATGGAAAGGAAGGGGAAGGGGAAGGGAAGGGAAGGAGGGAGGGAGGGAGGAAGAAAGGAAGGGAGGGAGGAAGAGCCGTAGTGGTGCAGTGGTTAGAATGCAGCATTGCAGACTGACTCTGCCAACTGCCAGCAGTTAGATCCTGACCAGCTCCAGGTCGGTATAAACGAGGACCCCGATTATTTAGGGTCAATAGGCTGACTCTGTAAACCACTTAGAGAGGGCTGTAAAGCACTGTGAAGCACCATATAAGTCTAAATGCTATCGGTATTGCTATCATTGACCATTCATGGAGGACCCGCTCACCGTCTGAAGCAAACAGATGTTCTCCCGCAAAGAGCCAAGGCAGCCGCAAAAAGTGATGAAGAACATCAGGACACCAATGACCACAAGCAAGACGGCCGGATCCATAGCAAAACAAGCCACGGCTGCTTCTATGGAGGAAATGGAGAGAAACGTGTTTGTCCATCTTTGTCCAGCAAACAACATTTTTTGGATCAACCAAACCATCATATCGTGTGGTCTCCCTTTCACTTCAACCATAGACTCCTAGGCTGGAAGGGACCTTAAAGGGCCTCTAGTCTGACCCCCTGCTCGAGCACGGGAACCTTACAGAATAACAGAGTTGGAAGGGACCTTGGAGGTCTTCTAGTCCAGCCCCTTGCTCAAGTAGGAGACCCTATACAGGTGGTACTTGATTTATGAACATAAAACAGTCATAAGTCACTTCTCTTAGCGGTATTTTAACTTAGAACAACTGCTAAACAATTGGTCGTAAGTCGAGGAGTAACTCTAGTTCCTGGGGAAATGAAGCACACTGGATGGAACCCTCGTTGACAATGCCTTACCTCCATGTCCCAAAGTTGCTTTTTCAAGAGGCAACTGGACTTCTGGTTTTTCTTTGAAGACATTTCGCTTCTCATCCCAGAAGCTTCTTCAGCTATGACCGGATGGTGGGGAACAGAAGGATTGATACTTCTTGCAGATAGCTGGTCATTTGCATCCTTTTAGAGGGTCCTTGAGGCCACTTGGAGGTTTATCTGTGTCCTCAGGATCACCTGAATGGTGCAAATGGGTGTGGAACAAAAGGAGTGTGCAATTCCAAGAAGGCTCCACGCCCATTTGCACCACTCGGGTGACCCTGAAGACACAGATAAACCTCCAAGTGGCCTCAATGACTCTCTAAAAAGGATGTAAATGACCGGCTGTCTGAAAGGAATATAAATCCTTCCATTGCCCACCATCCAGTCAGAGCCGAAGAAGATTTTTGGATGAGAAGTGAAACGTCTTCTAAACAAAACCCAGAAAGTCCAGTTGCCTCTTGAAAAAGCACCTTTGGGACAAACCATGACCTGGATGACGGAGAATCTCCCTAGACCTTACCTCCATGCTTGAACAGCCGCGCATAGATCCCGACAGCCACCAACACCACGGAGATCACCTGCACATAAAAAGTCCAGAAGCATCAGAACTGATCCTTGGTCAGGATGGGAGTCAAAAGGATCAGGTGATCCATCTTTCAAACTTCCCTGAACCCCCAGATTTGGAGAACGAATGTGGGGAGTTACAGAGTTAACCATAAATCTCCAGGTTTTTCAATAAAGAATATTTGTATTCTTATTTGGAGAATATTTTTATCCACCGGGATACTATTTATCCCATCCCATAATTGAAGAGAAGGGCCTTTGTACATTTTGGGGACAGAACAGGACAAATCTTCCCCCCTCCCATATCGTCTATTGAAGAACCCCTCCCATTAGGGCAAGATCTAGATTGGCATTTGTCAATCTCAGAAATTTTAGGTTTGGGGGAGTTCAACTCTTTAAATTCCCCTGCTGACTCAGTAACTTAGGGTGAGAGTGGACTTCCTCCAAGAATTTCCCAGCCAGCTCAGCAATTTTCAGCTGAGTGGGGAATTCTGGGAGTTGAAGTCCACCCATCTTAAAGTTGCTGAACAACAACAACAACAACAACAACAACAACAACAGAGTTGGAAGGGACCTTGGAGGTCTTCTAGTCCAACCCTCTGCTTAGGCAGGAAACCCTACACTACTTCAGGCAAATGGTTATCCAACATCATCTTAAAAACGTCCAGTGTTGGAGGCATTCACAACTTCTGGAGCAAGCTGCTCCACGGATTAATTGTTCTCACTGTCAGGAATTTCTCCTTAGTTCTAAGTTGCTTCTCTCCTTGATTAGTTTCCAGCCATTGCTTCTTGTTCTACCCTCAGGTGCTTTGGAGAATAGGTTGACTCCCTCTTCTTTGTGGCAGCCCCTGAGATATTGGAACACTGCTATCATGTCTCCTCTGGTCCTTCTTTTCATTAAACTAGACATACCCAGGTCCTGCAGCCGTTCTTCATATGTTTTAGCCTCCAGTCCCCTAATCATTTTTTGTGCTCTTCTCTGCACTCTTTCTAGAGTCTCCACATCCTTTTTACATCATGGCGACCAAAACTGAATGCAGTATTCCAAGTGTGGCCTTACCAAGGCATTATAAAGTGGTATTATTACTTCGCGTGATCTTGATTCTGTCCCTCTGTTAATGCAGCCTAGAACTGTGTTGGCTTTTTTTGGCAGGCTACTATGGGAACTTTTTACCTGTGGATTTCAAACTCCCAGAATTCCGGAGCCCACCTGCTCTTGAGCACCACAACCGCATCCCTTCTTGCAAACTCCTTGTTTGGAAAGATGCTGGGAGGCACATCCTCCTTGCGGCTCTGCAAAGGGCCATCTGTGGGGGCTCAGAAGCCCCCTGCCCTGCTGGATTGGCCAAGGAAGGATCTGAGGCAGCCCCCTCTCTTTTCCAAACTCAACCTTCCCGTTCCCACGTCCTGCTCAGCCCTCCTATCCCCGGGTTGAAGGAGACGCTCCGGGCTCAAACAAGGCAGAAGGGTGGAAGCCTCGCTTTTTAAGACCCCCCCCCCCCCTGATCCATTTCGGGGCAGCCTGCACGGGGCAGCCTCCAAAGGGATCCCGCTTCCAACACGGGTCAGACGGAACCAGTGACTTCCAGCTTCTGTTCGCACCCCGCCAAACGTGGCTCGTTGCAGCTTTGGCCGCGATCCCTCGAAATGCACGCATTCCCACGAGCGGCGCGTTTCCAGAGGGTGGGATAAGGGAAGCACCGGGCATCGGGCGCCCACCCGCGCCCACCCGCGAGGGGCAAAAAACTCCGAGCGCTCCTCCCGCTGGACCCGCATCGCGCATTCAGCGGGGACCGCGCTTTTTGCACGCGTGCATCGCCCCTTCCCACGTCTCCTGCCCGACTCACCCAGAAAAGCAGGTTGAAAAAGAAGAGCAGGTACTTGACCAGGGGGCTGACCCCACGCTCCCGGGGAAGGGCCATAGCTCTGGCTTCCAGCGGCCCCGGGTGCAAGCAAGTCCAGCTTCCGCCCAGGCAACCAGTCCTGTCCGGAGAGCACCCGAACCCGGCTCGCGTTGATCTTTAGTCTCTTAAGGGCGTCCCCTCCCCACTCGCCAAACGGCGCGGCGATTGGTCGAGCTGGTGGTCATTTTTTCCCCCCATTGGCCACCCCGCCTTTCACCTCATTCCCCCTCCCCTCCTCTCTTTAGAAGGTTGGCTTCCCTTGCCACCTGCTCCGGCGATCAGCTGGAGCAGAAAACTCTCTTAAGGGAGCTGCGCAGCGCTCAGCTGAGGGCGGCCTGCCCTGTGCAAAAGGGACGGGTTCCCACGCTGTCAAAATGATTTTGTCCACCATTCTGCAAAATAAAAAATAAAAAATGCACATATACGTGGAAATAAGATAGCGAGAATATGAATTTACAGCTTAGCTGGAAGTTCCCAATTTGGTCCAGCTTATTGTCATCAACAGGTTGCTCCTGATTGGCCCTGGTCCAAGCCAGGGCTATCCTATTTAAACCCCCAGCCACAGCTGGGGTTTGAGCAGTTGTTTCCCACCATGACCTAATAAAGAGCGGAAACCACTAACTTGCCTCCTGCCTCTTCAGTATGAGAACCTAACAGTTCATGTTAAGGAATTTGTGCTCTTAACCACGTGACAGCGAAACGTGATATTGCAGTTGATATGAGGTGATATGATTCAGTCAATAAACAGATACGTTTAAAGTATATACAAATAGTTTACTCAAAGAATTAGCAAAGTCGAAATAAGAAGTCCAAGTCATACACGTTAAGTCAGTCAATACGAAGAATCTTCCCACCAGCCTATCTTTGTCTTAATTAGCAAACAAAGATTACAGCTAACAAACGAATCTATACTATCACAGATAGTTATGCTATACACAGCCGCTCTTCACAGTACTTTCACAGACACGAAGTCAATTACTCAATGAATCAGCAGTGAATCAGCAGAGACAATCAGCAGAGAGAGTCAGCAGGGAGAATGAGCCTGTTCTCTACCTCTCTTTTATAGTAATCAGAAAACTTACAATACATTTAAAGCAATATTACCTATATTCACATAAACATTGATTTGTGGCTTGTTTAT
>JALIGW010000004.1:2095000-2152500 GCA_023053685.1 Diadophis punctatus similis | reverse complement strand
CCTTTTTGCAAAGGAGAAGAAAACAGTTACTCCTATAATCCACTAGAGGACCAAAAAATTTGATCTTTCGTACTATATCAAGACTGAGTTAAACGACACACATCAGAGGATAGTTTACGTCACTACTGTATATAAAATTGTTTATTTTGTGAGATTTATGTGAATTCTGTCACTCCCATGGGATCTTTAACCACACCGCAGTGTCTAAACAGTATTTAGAGGAAAAAGAAAGAGGAATGTAAGTAGGGTGGAGAAAAACAAGGATTGCAGTCTAAAAACTCCTTACAGGAGACTAGATCATAGATTTCGAGGGCTGAAAGGGATCTTAGAGGTCTTCTAGTCCACCCCCCCTCTGCTCAAGGCAGGAGACCTTATACCACCCTGGATAAACGATTGTTCAGTCTGGATTTACCACAATACAGGTAAATCCTCAGCTTACGACCACGATTGAGCCCAACATTGGTGTTGCTAAGCGAGACAAGTTGCTAAGTGAGTTTGGCTCCATTTTAGGACTCTTCTTGCCACAGCTGTGAAGTGAACCACTGCAGTTGTTAAGTGAGTGACAGGGTTGTTAAGTGAATTTGGCTTCCCCGTTGACTTGGCCTGTCGGAAGGTCACAAAAGGGGATCACGTGACCTCGGGAGATGGCGACCGTCATAAACAGGAGCCGGTTGCCAAGCGTCTGAATTTTAATCATGTGACCATGGGGATGCTGTCGTTGTGGAAAAACTGGCTGGGAGTTAAAATCCACCCATCATTAACTGGCTGAGGTTGAAAAACACTGCGGTATACAATTGTTCTGCCTCTACAGCAGTGTTTCCCAACCTTGGCAACTTGAAGATGTCTGGACTTCAACTCCCAGAATTCCCCAGCCAGCATTCGCTCCAAGAGTGAGCACCCATAGTGGCTGTGCATTCTGGGGTCCGTAGTCCCAGTGCACCCAGAGGTTGGAGAAGCATTTAGCATTTAAGCACAAATCTATGCACTTATTGCGTAAGCATACAGCAAATGCTGATCAGCCAGGAAGCTAAAGAATCACAAAAATCCACCAAAATGTGGCAAAAGACTCTCCCAGTTGAACTTTGGCCTGCAATCAATCCACCAAAGGCAGGCCGATGAAGAGGCGTGGCTTCAACGCCCCCTTTCCGGGGAATTCTGAGAGTTGAAGTCCCCGCCTCTTCTGGCTGACGTGGGGGAGAGGCGGGAGAAAAAAACGCTCGCACCTAAGGTGACCCGGCCGCGCGCGCATGCGCGGAGGGATGCTCCCCGTCCGCCCTTCCCGCCTCTCAAGCCGCTGAGCTCACTTCCGGCGAGCGCGTGCAGCCGCCCGGACGCTTTTGCGAGGGACATCATCCGCCGCTCCACCGGAAGTCCCACCTCGGCGGCCGTCCCTTTCGGGCCTGGAACCGGGGAAACAAGCCGTCGCGAGGCGGGAGGCCGCGTTCGGAGCTCCGGCGTCTCCCCCGGCGTCTCGGCTGGACACGGAGGCCTAGTCTGCGAGGCCGGAACTCGCGCGCGCGGGGCGTGGTTTCCGGAGGGAGCGCCTTCCGGGTGACTCCGGCGCGCTTCCGCCTCCTCCCGCAGCGGCGGCTCGCTTCCTTCCCGGTAACGGACTCGGCGGAGGCGCCGCCCCGCGATGGCTACGGAGGCTTGAGGGCCAGGAGGCGGCGGCGGCGGCAGCGGCGGCGGGATGGATCCTGTCGAGCCCGGCGGGGGCGCCGGCGGGAAGCCGAACCTGCAGATGGTCTATCAGGCCGTGCAGGCGCTCTACCACGACCCGGACCCCAGCGGCAAGGAGCGCGCCAGCCTCTGGCTCGGGGAGCTGCAGCGCTCGGTGAGGGAGGCCGGGGAAGCCTCTGGGCCCCGGGGGAGGGAGGGGGCAGCGCGGCCTGAGTTCCCTCCGCCCCGGGGGAAGGGGGAAAAGGAGGGAGGGTCTCCTTTGGGGGGTGGGGGGCTGCTCTCCGAGGGGATCGAGTGGGGGGGGAGGGAGGGGGGCTGCTCTCCCCTAGAGGATCGGGGTGGGTGGGTGGGAGGGGGTCGCCTGTTGCAAATGGGACGCGAGGCCTCCTCCTTCTCCCTCATTTAAGGGGGGGGAGAAGGATGAGGGTCTCCCCTGGTTAAATGAGGAGGGGGCCTGGAGTCCCTTTGCAACAGGCGAGCCCCTCCCCTCCCTTCCCCACCCCGATCCCCCTCCTTTCAGAGTGGGCTTCCTTTTGGGGTGGGGGCTTCTCCCCTAGAGGATCGGGGTTAGGATCGCCTGTTGCAACGGCACCCCAGGCCTCCTCCTCTTCCACCCCCTCCTCATTTAACCAGGGGAGGGGAGACCCTCGTCCTTCTCCCCTCCCCTCCTTAAATGGGGTCCTTTTACAACAGGCGACCCCATCCCACCCACCCAGCAATCCCGATCTTCTAGGGAAAAGCCCCCACCCCAAAAGGAGGCCCCTTCTGAAAGGGGGGGAATCGGGATGGGGAATGGAGAGGGTCTCCTGTTGCAAAGGGACCCCAGGCCTCCTCCTCTTCCACCCCCTCCTCATTTAACCAGGGGAGGGGAGACCCTCGTCCTTCTCCCCTCCCCTCCTTAAATGAAGAAGGGGAGAAGGAGGAGGCCTGGGTCCCTTTGCAACAGGTGACCCCCCCATTCTCCATCCTGTCCCCCCTTTCAGAGGGGCCTCTTTTGGGGTAGGGGCTTCTCCCCTAGAGGATTTGGGTGAGTGGGTGGGATGGGGACCCAAGAGGCCCCCTTCTCTGTCCCCTCTGCATTTAAATAGGGGAGACACATTTAACTACATAGCCTAGTTAAATGCAGAGGAGGGGGCCTGGGTCCTTTTGTAATAGGTGACCCCAAAAGAAGCCCCCCTCTGATGGGGAATGATGAGGGTCTCCTCTTGCAAAACGCTTCCTCCTCCGTCCCCTCCCCCTTCTCCCCTCCCCTCCTTCAATGTTATGGGGATGGAGAAAGTGGACTGGAGTCCCTTTGGAAACAGGCGATCCCCTCCGTTCTTATCCCGCTGCCCCCCAACCCTCACCCCAAAAGGAGGCCCCCTCGGAAAGCCACCACCACCAACTCACCCCGCAGAATAGGTAAAGGGCATTTTCCCCTCCCCCTGAAGTTTCTCGTGGGTGCCCAAGGCAGGCCTGGGGATAAGAGGGGGTGTCTCTCTCGCCTTTGCACCCCAAATCTACCCTCCCAGCGCTGTTGGGCACCTCCCTCCCCCCCAAGCCCTTTGCAAAGGCGCAGAAAAGAGAAAGCTCAATCAAGATGCAAGCTGGGAAAACCTTGCCCTGGGCCAACGGGTGCCGGCAGCTCCATCCCGCAAAAGCGGTTTGGAAAAAAAAAATCCATCCCCGATAACTTTGTTATAATTGCGCAATGGACGGCAACCCCCGGGTTTGGAAAGTGAAAGCTTGACTGCCTTGAGGGATGCCCTTCCTGGTTATTTTCCTTTTGCCTAGTTGCAACTTTTTTCTCCCCCAAATGCAACTTAAAAAAAAAAGAAAGAAGTGCAGCTCCTGGTTTGTGTTGCAACACAGAGGGGAGGGGAGAAGCCACTTCAGGCCTGCCAGGAATGAACTTTTTCCAGTGGATTCCTTGTGAAGCCAGGGGCTCCTCTCTCATGCTTTTGTGCTGTTCCTACTTTTGAGCAGGCTGGGAGTTGGATTATCTTCTCCCGCTCCACTAGAGCTCTTGAAACTATATTTGTTTTTCTGGCTGACAGAGATAGCGAAAGTCTCTCCTAATTGTTCCCTCTTTCTGTGCTTCCCAGGAAGGTGTGGTCCTGCACCTTAGCTGCAGTGTTCATTTGGAAGGTTTGGACCTACTTGAAACATCAAACTGTCTGAGAAGGAATTGTTTCAATAGACGAGAATATTTGTAGCTCAGGGTTGAAACGGGTGTTTGGTGCTCTCTGAGCTTGGTGGTTTTCTTGCAGACGTTTCATGACCCAACTAGGGAACGTCATCAGTGCTAGAAGGGGGCGGAGTTTATGGAGGAGAAGGAGGACTATAGGGTCCTTGGTGGTCTCTGAGCTTGGTGATTTTTCTTTCTGATGTTTCATGACCCAACTAGGGAACATCATCAGCGCTAGAAGGGAGTGGAATTTGCAGAGTGGGAGAGGAGGAGGAGGAGGAGGGGGAATGTGAGATCCTGGGTGCTAAATAACTAAATAACATCAGAATTGTTGCTTGTAGCTTGAATGGATGAGATGCAATTGTATCTCCTGCTTCTAAGCCAGGTCCCTGGTGAGCTTCTATATAGTAACTCTTAACAGGAAAAGGGATAAAGTCACTTTGTATATGAATATTTGTAGATTCCTATCTGTTCTTGAGAAGGGCCAGCCTTTGCCATATTTCTATTTTATTAGTGTAGGTTTTCAGACATCATATACAAACCGTGTGGGTTTCGGGCAGCTTGCTTTTCTCGAAATCTGTATTTCAGTGTTGCTTTTGAAGGCGATGTACCATGCAATCCGTTCTTAGCATATTTCTGGGGTGGGGGGGGAAAGTTTCATTTATTCCGTTGGATTCCCTGTTTGTTGGATTTATGTCCTATCCCTCAGCCCAAAATGATTGAAATCGAAGTCTTTCTTCCTTTTTAATTCTGCAGCCACAACATGCAAGGCAGTTTAGGCAGAGAGAGAGAGAGAGAGAGAGACTGGCTAAAAGTCACCCAATGATGATCTGTGCCTGAAGCAAAGATTAAACCTAGGTTTCTCCAGGGTTAAATTAAAGTCAATTGGGAAGCCAGATTCACTGAACAACCGTCTTACTAGCTTAACAACTGCTGTGATTCACTTGTCAAACGTGGCAAGAAAAGCCGTGACTCACTTAACCAATGTCTCACTTAGCAGCATAAATTTGGGGCTCAGTTGTGGTCGTAAGTCGAGGACTGCCTATACATGGAGAAGTTTCCCTTAGTAATATTTTTAGAAGTTGTTTACCATTGCCTTCTTCCTAGGGCTAAGAGGTAGTGACTGGCCCAAAATACAGGATTGGAACTCATGAGCAGCTAGCTTGCTGTCTTTAACTATTAGTATATTTATTTACCTACTACAGATAGTCCTCGACTTACAATGGTTCACTTAGTGACCGTTCAAAGTTACATTGGCACTGAAAAAAAGCAACTTACGGCTATTTTTTCCACGCTTTCAGCCGTTGCAACCTCCCTGTGGTCGCGCAATTTACATTCAGATGCTCGGCAACTGATTCACACTTACGACGGTCGCAGTGTCCCTGGGTCATGTGATCCCCTTTTGCCACCTTCTGGCCAGCCAAGTCAATTGGGAAGGGGGGGGCGGAAACCAAGATTCACTTAACGACTGGGTTACTCACTGAACGACCGCAGTGAGTCCCTGAACAAACGCGGCAAGAAAATTGTAACACGGGGCTAAGCTCACTTAACCGATTCCTCACTTCTCAACTTCAATGTTGGGCGTCGTTGTGGCCGTAAGTCGAGGACTCCCTGTATTGAGAGAACGAGACAGAGCAATCAATCTATGGAACACAAGTTGCCTTCAGAAGTTGTGGGAGCTTTATCCCTGGAGGCTTTCAAGAAGAGACTGGACTGCTATATGTCAGAAATGGTGCAGGGTCTCCTGCTTGGGCAGGGGGTTGGACTAGATAACCTCCGAGCTCCCTTCCAACTCTGTTATTCTGTTATTCAGAAGTTGTGGGAGCTTCATCCCTTGGAAGTTTTCAAGGAGAGGCTGGACTGCCCTCTGTCAGAAATGGTGTAAGCTCTCCTGCTTGGGCTGGGGGTTGGACTAGATGACCTACAAGGTCCCTTCCAACTCTCTTAATCTGAACATTGTTGCACCAGAGAGTCATTCGTAAGGGTATTTGTGCTTCGACGTCGCAAGACAAGAGCAGGACCCCGCGAGCCTCAGAATTAAATGCCACTGGTGCTTCTCCGCGGGGGAATAAGGCTGGGATGAAAATGACTCTTGAAAGGTGCCTAACCCCCAGGGCTGGGCTGGGCGCCTGACGGAGCGGCCCTTTTTGGCAGGGAAACACACCCTGATTTACGTCTGCCTTCCTGCCAAGGTCTCATTTCTGGAGGAGCGAAGCAGTTCAAGTCGGGGTGGCACGGCTGCCAAAATTCAGCAAATACGATTCCGTATAGCAGAGGTCTTCAAACTTGGCAACTTTAAGACTTGCGGACTTCAACTCCCACAATTCTCCAGCCAGCTGTGATGGCTGGAGAATTCTGGGAGTTGAAGTCCGCAAGTCTTAAAGTTGCCAAGTTTGGGGGCCCCCTGCCGTATAGCTTGTAATTCTTATTTCTTCCATGGTCCCTGCTTTCTCTTGAGAGAGAAATCCTTGGGGGAAGAGAAACCTGTAAGAGGTGGAGGTTGAATGTTTGAAATCTGTTTTTCAGGCAAACTGGCCATTTCCGAGCTGCCCCCATCATTGGGGGCAGAATCCTGAGACAATTCAGGCGGTCCTCGAGTTACAGCGGTTCATTTAGCGACCGTACGGAGTTACAGCGGCCCTGGAAAAAGCGACTTAACGACCATTTCCCCCCCACACTTAACAACCGTTTCGCCCCATACTTAATGACCATTGCCGCATCCCCGTGGTCACGCCACCAAAATTCCGACGCTCGGCAACTGACTCGTACTGACGACGGTTGCGGTGTCCCCGGGGAAGCTAGATTCACTTAACAAGCGTTTACTAACTTGACCAGTGCAGGGATTCACTTAACGACCGAGGCGAGAAAGGTGGTAAAGCGGGGCGAAATTCACTTAACAAACATTTCACTTAGCAACAGAAATATTGGGCTCACGTGTGGCCGTACGTCGAGGACTACCTGTACTCTGATAGATTCAAAGATTAGCATCTCTTTTTCTCTCCGTCTCTCTGTGTCTCTTTCTCTTTCTTTCTCTCTCTCTCTGTCTCTTTCTTCCTGTTGCTCTCTCTCTGTCTCTCTTTCTCTCTGTCTCTCTTTCTCTGTCTCTCTTTCTGTCTCTGTCTCTCTGTGTCTGTCTCTCTCTGTGTCTGTCTCTCTCTGTGTCTGTCTCTGTCTCTTTCTCTGTGTCTCTTCCTCCCTCCCTCCCCCCCTCTCTCTCTCTGTGTATCTCTCTTTCTCTGTGTGTCTCCCTCCCTCCCTCTCTCTCTCTCTCTCTCTCTCTCTCTCTCTCTCTCTCTTTCTTTCTCTCTGTGTCTGTCTCTCTCTGTCTCTCTGTCTTTCTGTGTTTCTCTCTCTGTGTCTCTGTCTCTGTGTCTCTCTCTCTGTCTCTCTCTGTGTCTCTCCCTCCCTCCCCCTCTGTGTGTGTGTGTGTGTGTCTTTCTCTCTTTCTCTGTGTTTTTCCCTCCCTCCCTCCCCCCCTCTCTTTCTTTCTCTCTGTGTCTCTTTCTCTTTCTCTCTCTCTCTGTGTCTGTCTCTTTCTCCCTGTTGCTCTCTCTCTCTCTCTCTCCCTCCCTCCCTCCCTCTCTCTCTCTCTCTCTCTCTCTCTCCCTCCCTCCCTCCCTCTCTCTCTCTCTCTCTCTCTCTCTCTCTCTCTCTTTCTTTCTCTCTGTGTCTGTCTCTCTCTGTCTCTTTCTCCCTGTTGCTCTCTCTCTGTCTCTCTCTCTCTCTCTCTGTCTTTCTGTGTTTCTCTCTCTGTGTCTCTGTCTCTGTGTCTCTCTCTCTGTCTCTCTCTCTCTCTCTCTCTCTTTCTTTCTCTCTGTGTCTGTCTCTCTCTGTCTCTTTCTCCCTGTTGCTCTCTCTCTGTCTCTCTTTCTCTGTCTCTCTGTCTTTCTGTGTTTCTCTCTCTGTGTCTCTGTCTCTGTCTCTGTGTCTCTGTCTCTCTCTCTCTCTCTCTCTCTCTTTCTTTCTCTCTGTGTCTGTCTCTCTCTGTCTCTTTCTCCCTGTTGCTCTCTCTCTGTCTCTCTCTCTCTCTCTCTCTTTCTTTCTCTCTGTGTCTGTCTCTCTCTGTCTCTTTCTCCCTGTTGCTCTCTCTCTGTCTCTCTTTCTCTGTCTCTCTGTCTTTCTGTGTTTCTCTCTCTGTGTCTCTGTCTCTGTGTCTCTCTCTCTGTCTCTCTCTCTCTCTCTCTCTCTTTCTTTCTCTCTGTGTCTGTCTCTCTCTGTCTCTTTCTCCCTGTTGCTCTCTCTCTGTCTCTCTCTCTCTCTCTCTCTCTCTTTCTTTCTCTCTGTGTCTGTCTCTCTCTGTCTCTTTCTCCCTGTTGCTCTCTCTCTGTCTCTCTTTCTCTGTCTCTCTGTCTTTCTGTGTTTCTCTCTCTGTGTCTCTGTCTCTGTGTCTCTCTCTCTGTCTCTCTCTCTCTCTCTCTCTCTTTCTTTCTCTCTGTGTCTGTCTCTCTCTGTCTCTTTCTCCCTGTTGCTCTCTCTCTGTCTCTCTTTCTCTGTCTCTCTGTCTTTCTGTGTTTCTCTCTCTGTGTCTCTGTCTCTGTGTCTCTCTCTCTGTCTCTCTCTCTCTCTCTCTCTCTCTTTCTTTCTCTCTGTGTCTGTCTCTCTCTGTCTCTTTCTCCCTGTTGCTCTCTCTCTGTCTCTCTTTCTCTGTCTCTCTGTCTTTCTGTGTTTCTCTCTCTGTGTCTCTGTCTCTGTGTCTCTCTCTCTGTCTCTCTCTCTCTCTCTCTCTCTCTTTCTTTCTCTCTGTGTCTGTCTCTCTCTGTCTCTTTCTCCCTGTTGCTCTCTCTCTGTCTCTCTCTCTCTCTCTCTGTCTCTCTCTCTCTCTCTCTCTCTCTTTCTTTCTCTCTGTGTCTGTCTCTCTCTGTCTCTTTCTCCCTGTTGCTCTCTCTCTGTCTCTCTTTCTCTGTCTCTCTGTCTTTCTGTGTTTCTCTCTCTGTGTCTCTGTCTCTGTGTCTCTCTCTCTGTCTCTCTCTCTCTCTCTCTCTCTTTCTTTCTCTCTGTGTCTGTCTCTCTCTGTCTCTTTCTCCCTGTTGCTCTCTCTCTGTCTCTCTTTCTTTCTCTCTGTGTCTGTCTCTCTCTGTCTCTTTCTCCCTGTTGCTCTCTCTCTGTCTCTCTTTCTCTGTCTCTCTGTCTTTCTGTGTTTCTCTCTCTGTGTCTCTGTCTCTGTGTCTCTCTCTCTGTCTCTCTCTCTCTCTCTCTCTCTCTTTCTTTCTCTCTGTGTCTGTCTCTCTCTGTCTCTTTCTCCCTGTTGCTCTCTCTCTGTCTCTCTCTCTCTCTCTCTGTCTCTCTCTCTCTCTCTCTCTCTCTTTCTTTCTCTCTGTGTCTGTCTCTCTCTGTCTCTTTCTCCCTGTTGCTCTCTCTCTGTCTCTCTTTCTCTGTCTCTCTGTCTTTCTGTGTTTCTCTCTCTGTGTCTCTGTCTCTGTGTCTCTCTCTCTGTCTCTCTCTCTCTCTCTCTCTCTCTTTCTTTCTCTCTGTGTCTGTCTCTCTCTGTCTCTTTCTCCCTGTTGCTCTCTCTCTGTCTCTCTCTCTCTCTCTCTCTCTTTCTTTCTCTCTGTGTCTGTCTCTCTCTGTCTCTTTCTCCCTGTTGCTCTCTCTCTGTCTCTCTTTCTTTCTCTCTGTGTCTGTCTCTCTCTGTCTCTTTCTCCCTGTTGCTCTCTCTCTCTCTCTCTTTCTCTGTCTCTCTGTCTTTCTGTGTTTCTCTCTCTGTGTCTCTGTCTCTGTGTCTCTCTCTCTGTCTCTCTCTCTCTCTCTCTCTCTCTCTTTCTTTCTCTCTGTGTCTGTCTCTCTCTGTCTCTTTCTCCCTGTTGCTCTCTCTCTGTCTCTCTTTCTCTGTCTCTCTGTCTTTCTGTGTTTCTCTCTCTGTGTCTCTGTCTCTGTGTCTCTCTCTCTGTCTCTCTCTCTCTCTCTCTCTCTCTTTCTTTCTCTCTGTGTCTGTCTCTCTCTGTCTCTTTCTCCCTGTTGCTCTCTCTCTGTCTCTCTTTCTCTGTCTCTCTGTCTTTCTGTGTTTCTCTCTCTGTGTCTCTGTCTCTGTGTCTCTCTCTCTGTCTCTCTGTCTCTCTCTCTCTCTCTTTCTTTCTCTCTGTGTCTGTCTCTCTCTGTCTCTTTCTCCCTGTTGCTCTCTCTCTGTCTCTCTCTCTCTCTCTCTCTCTCTCTCTCTTTCTTTCTCTCTGTGTCTGTCTCTCTCTGTCTCTTTCTCCCTGTTGCTCTCTCTCTGTCTCTCTTTCTCTGTCTCTCTGTCTTTCTGTGTTTCTCTCTCTGTGTCTCTGTCTCTGTGTCTCTCTCTCTGTCTCTCTCTCTCTCTCTCTCTCTTTCTTTCTCTCTGTGTCTGTCTCTCTCTGTCTCTTTCTCCCTGTTGCTCTCTCTCTGTCTCTCTTTCTCTGTCTCTCTGTCTTTCTGTGTTTCTCTCTCTGTGTCTCTGTCTCTGTGTCTCTCTCTGTCTCTCTCTCTCTCTCTCTCTCTCTCTCTCTCTCTCTCTTTCTTTCTCTCTGTGTCTGTCTCTCTCTGTCTCTTTCTCCCTGTTGCTCTCTCTCTGTCTCTCTTTCTCTCTCTCTGTCTTTCTGTGTTTCTCTCTCTGTGTCTCTGTCTCTGTGTCTCTCTCTCTGTCTCTCTCTCTCTCTCTCTCTCTCTTTCTTTCTCTCTGTGTCTGTCTCTCTCTGTCTCTTTCTCCCTGTTGCTCTCTCTCTGTCTCTCTTTCTCTCTCTCTCTCTTTCTGTGTTTCTCTCTCTGTGTCTCTGTCTCTGTGTCTCTCTCTCTGTCTCTCTCTCTCTCTCTCTCTCTCTCTCTCTCTTTCTTTCTCTCTGTGTCTGTCTCTCTCTGTCTCTTTCTCCCTGTTGCTCTCTCTCTGTCTCTCTTTCTCTCTCTCTGTCTTTCTGTGTTTCTCTCTCTGTGTCTCTGTCTCTGTGTCTCTCTCTCTGTCTCTCTCTCTCTCTCTCTCTCTCTTTCTTTCTCTCTGTGTCTGTCTCTCTCTGTCTCTTTCTCCCTGTTGCTCTCTCTCTGTCTCTCTTTCTCTCTCTCTGTCTTTCTCTCTCTCTCTCTCTCTCTCTTTCTTTCTCTCTGTGTCTGTCTCTCTCTGTCTCTTTCTCCCTGTTGCTCTCTCTCTGTCTCTCTCTCTCTCTCTCTGTCTCTCTCTCTCTCTCTCTCTCTCTTTCTTTCTCTCTGTGTCTGTCTCTCTCTGTCTCTTTCTCCCTGTTGCTCTCTCTCTGTCTCTCTTTCTCTGTCTCTCTGTCTTTCTGTGTTTCTCTCTCTGTGTCTCTGTCTCTGTGTCTCTCTCTCTGTCTCTCTCTCTCTCTCTCTCTCTCTTTCTTTCTCTCTGTGTCTGTCTCTCTCTGTCTCTTTCTCCCTGTTGCTCTCTCTCTGTCTTTCTGTGTTTCTCTCTCTGTGTCTCTGTCTCTGTGTCTCTCTCTCTGTCTCTCTTTCTCTGTCTCTCTCTCTCTTTCTTTCTCTCTGTGTCTGTCTCTCTGTCTCTTTCTCCCTGTTGCTCTCTCTCTGTCTCTCTTTCTCTGTCTCTCTGTCTTTCTGTGTTTCTCTCTCTGTGTCTCTGTCTCTGTGTCTCTCTCTCTGTCTCTCTCTGTCTCTCCCTCCCTCCCCCTCTGTGTGTGTGTGTGTGTGTGTCTTTCTCTCTTTCTCTCTTTCTCTGTGTTTTTCCCTCCCTCCCTCCCCCCCTCTCTTTCTTTCTCTCTGTGTCTCTTTCTCTTTCTCTCTCTCTCTCTGTGTCTGTCTCTTTCTCCCTGTTGCTCTCTCTCTCTCTCTCTCTCCCTCCCTCCCTCCCTCCCTCCCTCCCTCCCTCTCTCTCTCTCTCTCTCTCTCTCTCTCTCTCTCTCTCTCTGTGTGTGTGTGTGTGTGTGTCTCTCTCTCTCTGTGTCTCTTCCTCCCTCCCTCTCCTCCCCCCCTCTCTCCATATGTAGCTATACACGAAAGGAAGATTATCGAGGTTTTAAAACGCCAGGCCTGGGTTTAATTTATTCCCTCTGTTCTGCCTGACCATTTTTGCCTCGTCCCCTTTTGTAGCACTTTGACCTCCTCCTCTTCCCTTCCTCCCCGGGAGACGTTTGGCCAACAGAATTCACAATCGCAAAAAAAAAACAAAAAAATAAAAACCCTCGGCTGGGGAAAAACGAGCACAAATTGCTCTTTGATTCCAGCAGTTTAAAATGGTTTAGATTAAATAATAATAATAATCGGAGCAGTTTAGCTACGTGGTTCTACCAACTCTTCATTTCCCTCTCTGCTCCAGGGCCTTTGGGTTCACGGCTGGGCATTTGCTTTGCCCGTTTCCCGTTGGGCAATCTCCAAAAAAGAGGCTGAACTCAAGGGCCCATCATTCTGCGCCAACCAGGTGTGGAGGTGAAACTCACCACCTCCGCCTGCCCTTACAGGTGTGAGAGAGGAAGGGAGGCTCCTGTTTGGCACCCAGGGCTGTTTTCTCTGATCCGACCTGAAGATCCCCCCAGGCCTTGCCGGCTCTCTCAGCTTTTCTGGAGCCTTGGTGGAGGGATGGCTCCCCGGTTCCTCAGGGGGGGCACGATTTATGTTGGCAGGACAGGTGCCTGCGCCCCAAAAGCTTTTCTTTGAGAAAAGGTGACGAGGAAGGGAAGGAGAAGAGGAAAATGGAGGCAGGATGGGGGACGATTGTACTTCGACAAACTGGAGTCCTGGTGCACTTTACAAATCGGTGCGTTTGTGACCACCCCAGATGTGTATGGAGTATCAGCTGGAGTTAGCATGTTTCCTTTTCCTTCCTTCCTTCCTTCCCTCCCTCCTTCCTTCTCTCATCCTTCTGTTTCCTTCCTTCCTCTCTTTTTCCCTTATCCTCTCTCCCTCTCTTTTTCCTTCTGCCATCCTCTTTCCTTCCCCTTTCTCCTTTCCTTTCTTTTTCCTTCTTTTCTTTCCCCCCTCCCTCCTCTCTCTCTCCCTCTCTCCCTTCCTCCCTTTTTCCTTCTACCTTCCTCTTTCCTCCCCCTCTTTCTCTTTTCCTTTCTTTTTCCTTCTTTCCTTCCCCTCCCCCCTCTCCCTCCCTTTTTCCTTCTACCATCCTCTTTCCTTCCCCTCTTTCTCCTTTCCTTTCTTTTTCCTTCTTTCCTTCCCCTCCCTCTTCTCTCCCTCCCACCCCTCTCTCTCACACACACACTTGCCGGCGGCAGAGAGAGCCAAAGACATGGATCGCTCTGTGAGAAATATTAAACCGCGAGGTCGGAGAAGGGAGACTCGGAAGGTCCCGGCTGTTTATTACTTTCTCATCCAGCGACCACAGAGATGCTATCATCTCAGAATGAAAGCCTGGCGGATTTAGTAAGTTGCAGACCATGAAAGCTCTTGCCAGAATGAATGACTTCAATGATGATTGCTCTCGCTGGTGCAGACGTAGGGCCAACTGTTTGGAAAACCCATCACAGGGACTGGGCCTCAGTTACGTTCCGCTCCGTTCATGTCTCTTCAAACCAGAGGTCTCCAAACTTGGCAACTTTAAGACTTGTGGACTTCAACTCCCAGAGTTCTCCAGCCAGCAATTCTGGGAGTTGAAGTCCACAAGTCTTAAAATTGCCAAGTTTGAAGACCTCTGCTTCAAACGAACCTCCTCGCTTGCAGAATCCTGATACCAAACTCAAAAAGACATTCCTGGTGGTTTATTTAAAAGAAAAGATCTTCATTGCCCTGTTAAGGCACCTGACTGGATGGGTTTGGGATGTCCAAGGCAGCTGCCGCCTGGGACCCTGTTTACTCGAGGGTGCTCTTAATCCTCTCATCCACGACCTGGTGTAAAATTGACCTGGTGGATCGGCTTTCAGGGCTGCAAAGAGGAGAATTTGAGAGATACAGCTTTGGAATATCGCCTTGAGTTTCTCCTGCAGGGTTTATGGTCTGTAAGCAAAGTCCACTTGGAAATCTGAGATCATTGGCAAGCAGTGACAGGGGCTGCGCTGAGGTTTAAAGGGTTATGCCTTTTCATCTTCATCGGTGGAAAAAATTAAGGTTCTGCATTTAGGCGAAAAAAACCAAATGCTACAGGTATGGAAGAGGTGGTACTTGGCTCAATAGTAGTAACTGTGAGAGGGATCTTGGAGTCCTGATGGACGATCACTTAAATATGAGCCAGAAGTGTGCAGAAGCTGCCAAAAAAGCCACCACACTTCTAGGCTGCATTAACAGAGGGATAGAATCAAGATCACGCGAAGTGTTAATACCGCTTTATAAGGCCTTGGTGAGGCCACACTTGGAATATTTGCATCCAGTTTTGGTTGCCATGATGTAAAAAGGATATTGAGACTCTAGAAAGAGTGCAGAGAAGAGCAACAAAAATGATTAGGGGACTGGAGGCTAAAACATGAAGAACGGTTGCAGGAACTGGGTATGTCTAGTCTGATGAAAAGAAGGACCAGGGGAGACATGATAGCAGTCTTCCAATATCTCAGGGGCTGCCACAAAGAAGAGGGAGTCAAGTTATTCTTCAAAGCACCCGAGGGTAGAACAAGAAGCAATGGGTGGAAACTAAACAAGGAGAGAAGCAACTTAGAACTAAGGAGAAATTTCCTGACAGAACAATTAACCAGTGGAACTCCTTGCCTCCAGAAGTTGTGAATGCTCCAACACTGGAAGTTTTTAAGTAGAGACTGGACAGCCATTTGTCTGAAATGGCATAGGGCCTCCTGCCTGAGCAGGGGGTTGGACTAGAAGACCTCCAAAATCCCTTCCGACTCTGTTAAGTTTATCTCATGCCAGGAAGCTCATTTACGCTACCAGTCCAAAGCGTGGGAATAAATATTTTCTTGGCCAGGTTCTCCCATAACTGTTGGAGCCAGCAGGAGTTGTTGGCAAGGGCCCTGCCCTACGTCAGGACTCTGGCTTCGTAAGGAAAATGAAACACTCTTGGCTTGCCTAGCAAGAATCGGCTTTCAGGTGTCTGTCTGCGCTCTTCACATGGTCAGCTAGGGCAAGTTTGGGAAGCCCGTGGCCTTCCAGGTGCTGCATCCCAGAAGTTGTGGTAAGCATGGGCCATGGCGAGGGTTGCTGTGGCTTGAGCAACATCTGGAGGTCCGTCGGCTGTCCATCCTTCACCTCCTACTTGGTGTGATGATGATGATGATGATGATACTATTATGCATTCAGTTGTGTCCGACTCTTGCCGATTCTATAGTGGCCACAATAGTAGTTGTGGCCACTAATACAGTCCTTGGTTGTATAAACAGAGGCCTAGAATCAAGAGCCGAGGTGGCGCAGCGGTTAGAGTGCAGTACTGCAGGCCACTTTAGCTGACTGTGATCCGCAGGTCAGCGGTTCAGATCTCACCGGCTCAAGGTTGACTCAGCCTTCCATCCTTCTGAGGTAGGTAAAATGAGGACCCAGATTGTTGGGGGCAATATAAATATATACATTGCTTACTGGTGTAAACCACTTAGAGAGGGCTTGCACTGTGAGGCGGTATATAAATATAACAAAATAAATAAATAAATAAATAAAATCAGGTGAAGTATTAGTACCGCTTTATAAAGCCTTAGTAAGGCCACACCTGGAATGCTGCATCCAGTTTTGGTCACCACATTAGAAAAAAAAGTGCAAAGAAGAGCAACGAAGAGGATTAAAGGCCTGGAGATTAAAACATATGAAGAACGGTTGCAGGATTTGGGTTTGGCCGGTCTAGAGAAAAGAAGAATTAGGGGGAACACGATAGCAGGGTTCTAGTATTTGAGGGGCTGCCCCAAAGAGGAGGGGCTCAACTTATTTTCCAAAGCAGGCAGGACAAGAAAGAATGGATGGAAACTAACCAAGGAGAGAAGCAACCTGGAATTAAGGAGAAACTTCCCAACAGTGAGAACAATTAACCAGTGGGACAGCTTGCCACTAGAAGTTGTGGATGCTCCATCACTGGAGGTTTTTAAGAAGAGATTGGACAGCCACTTGTCTGGAATGCTATAGGGTCTTCTGCCTGAGCAGGGGTTGGACTAGAAGACCTCCAAGGTCTCTTCCAGCTCTATTCTGATTCTGATTCTAATCTTGCATTACAGTCCTCCACTTACAATAGTTCTTTAAGTGATTGTTCGAAGTTACAACGGAACTTTAAAAAAAAGTGACTTGTGACCATTTCTCACCCATAGACAAATGCACGTAGACATTAGACAGCACCGTGAGAATTCGGGGGTTCAGTCGAGAGATGGTACGAAGGAAAAAAACCCCCTGTGTCTGTGTCTAGTTGTTTTGCCCGCATTGTCCTGTAGCAGCATCCAGAGAGAGTGTTAGTTTGGGTATTTGCAATCAGGTTTTTCTGTTCTCAGATCCTGTTGCGTGTTGATGCCTTGGGGACAAACATTGTACCCCCAAATATTCAGTTATGGGTGCTGGAGAAAAAGAACCTCTGTGCAAAAGTAGTGTCCTTTTCCTTCCTTGCTTCCTCCCTCCCTCCCTCCCCTCTTTGCCTGAATGCATGCCTTCCCTTCCTTCCTTCCCTCTTTTCCTGCATGCATGCATATATGCATGCATGCCTTCCCTCCCTCCCTCCCTCTTTTTCTTCCCTCTTTTTCTTCCTTCCTTCCCTCCCTCCTTCCCTCCTCCATGTTTCTTTTCCTTTTCCCTCTCCCCTCTTTTTTCCTTTTCTTCATTCTCCCTCTTTCCTTCTCTCTCTCTCTTTTTCCTTTCTCTCCTTCCCTTTCTTCACCCTCTCTCTGGCACTAGGACACTACTTCTGTAGGATTTGGGGGAGATCTGGTGAGGTTTACACTCATTGCGTTGGAAAGGACCTTAGAGGTCTTCTAGTCCAACCCCCTCAACTATGGCTGAGCCCTTGTTGGGTGTCCTTCGAAAGAATTTGAGAATGGGGATTGTGGTTCCATCTCTTGGGTCCTGATGGCATTTCTCTCTCCCTCCCTCTTCTCTCCCATCCCCAAAGGTCCACGCCTGGGAGATCTCCGACCACTTGCTACAGATCCATCAGGATGTGGAGTCCTGTTACTTCGCAGCCCAAACCATGAAGATGAAAATCCAGACCGCGTTCTATGAGCTCCCCACCGATTCCCACGTCTCCCTCCGCGACTCCCTGCTTTCCCACATCCAGAACTTAAAAGACATGTCACCCGTCATTGTCACCCAGGTGAGCATCCAGCTGTACGGGCAGGGATACTGGTGGGCATACTTAGCTCTGGCAGCAGCTTGGAGACCCACCACTTCTGCCTCGCTTGGCAGGCCTCCGTGGGTCACTCTGAAACTGGGCTGGACAGGCTGGCAGTGTTTGGTCTGGTCCAGCAAGAATATGTGTATACAATGCAAGAATATGCATGTGGTAGTAGTATACACATATTCTTTTGGGAAAAGTGCAGAGAAGAGCAACCAGAATGATTTGGGGACTGGAGGCTAAAACATACGATGAACGGTTGCAGGAACTGGGCATGGCTAGTCTAGTGAAGAGAAGGACCAGGGGAGACATGAGAGCAGTCTTCCAATATTTGAGGGGCTGCCACAGAGAGGAGGGGGTCAAGCTATTCTCCAAAGCACCTGAAGGCCAGACAAGGAATAATGGAGGGAAACTGATCAAGGAGAGAGTCAACCTGGAAATAAAGAGAAATTTCCTGACAGGGAGAACAATTAAGTAATGGAACGGATTACCTACAGAAGTTGTGGTTCCATAAGGAGAGACTAGGACAGCCACCTGTCTGAAATGGTACAGGGTCTCCTGCTCGAGCAGGGGGTTGGACTAGAAGACCTCCAAGGTCCCTTCCAGCTCTATTTTGATTGAAGAATCTCATTCTGGGGTTCTGCTCTGCACGGGATCCTCTTATTAAGAGCCATGGTGGCACAGAGGTTCGAGTGAAGTAATGCAGACTAACGAGTTCAATCCTGAGCGGCTCATGGTTGACTCAGCCTTCCGTCCTTCCGAGGTTGGTAAAATGAGGACCCAGATTGTTGGGGGACATCATGCTGTAAGCCGCTTAGAGAGGGCTGTCAAGAACTGTGAAGCGGTATATAAGTCTTAAGAGGGAGGGAGGGAGGAAGGAAGGAAGGACCATGGTGGTGCAGTGGTTAGAATGCAGTATTGCAAGCTAATTCTTCCAACTGCCAGGAGTTCGATCCTGACTGGCTCATGGTTGACTCAGCCTTCCGTCCTTCTGAGGTTGGTAAAATGTGCAAGTGGCTGACCCTGTAAAGTGGTATATAAGTCCAAGTTCTGTGTTCTACCTCTGATCTCCCTCCTCCCCTTTCTCTTCTGCTCTCCCTCCGCAGCTGGCGTTAGCCATAGCAGACCTGGCCTTGCAGATGGCTTCATGGAAAGGCTGCGTGCACACCTTGGTTGAAAAGTAAGTCTCCCCCCTTTTCAGATCTGGCCTGAAAGCAGCCGATCAAAACCCAGGTTGTGTCCATGTCTCACAGGAGTGAGCCGAGTGCAATCCAAGGGGGAGGGCAGGTGGCTTCTGGAGGGATGGTTTCCAAGAACACCTGGGGGAACAGATGTTGAGGTTTAGAAGAATTGCAGCCTCCCTGCTTCGCTCCAATTTGACAGCATTTGATTTATTTTTAACTGCACAGGTAGTCCTCACTGCCCATTACAGTCATTGGTTGCGAGGGTAATACAGGTGGTTCTTGACTTACAACCGTTCGTTTATTAATTTTGTCATGCTTACGTAGTGTGTCTTGGAGGTGGGTGACCCTTTGAGAGCTGTATGCAACGGAATTTCATTTGAATGTATACCAATTAGTCTACATTCAGAGTGACAATAAAGTTTAGTTTAATTCTATTCTATTCTATTCTATTTTCTATATTTTATATTCTATTCTATATTCTTTATTCTATTCTATATTCTATTCTATATTCTATATTCTATTCTATATTCTTTATTCTATTCTATATTCTATACTATATTCTTTCTCTATTCTATTCTATATTCTATACCCGTGATGGCGAACCTATGGCACGCGGAGCCATAGCGGAGGGCATGCAAGCATTGCCCACCGGCAAACCGGAAGTGAGAAAAAACGCACTTCCGGTTTGTCCGTTTTGTAGTTTTTTGCACTCCGGAGGGTTCAGGGAAGCTCCCTGAAGCTCCGGAATGCAAAAAACTACAAAACGGACAAACCGGAAGTGCGGAAAAGTGCACTTCCGGTTTGTCCGTTTTGTAGTTTTTTGCATTCCGGAGCTTCAGGGAGCACACCGGCAAACCGGAAGTGCGTTTTTTCGCACTTCCGGTTTGCCGGTGGGAACCCTCGCGTGCCGGCTTTTATGGCTCCGCGTGCCACCTCTGGCACGCGTGCCATAGGTTCGCCACCACGGTCCTATCCTATCCTATCCTATATTCTATATTCTATTCTATATTCTGTATTCTATATTTTCTATTTCTCCTCTCCTTATCCTTATCCTTATTCTATTTTTATTTATTTACTTGTTTTGTCATGCTTATGTAGTGTGTATTGGAGGTGGGTGACCCTTTTAAGAGCCGCATGCAACGATTAGCGTACACTCAAAGCGACACTAAAGTTATTCCAAGTCTAAATTCTAATTCCATATCTTCTCACCTTTTTGGGGGACCCCAGGTACAATAACGATGTGACCTCCCTGCCCTTCCTGCTGGAGATCCTGACGGTGCTCCCCGAAGAAGTTCACAGCCGGTCCTTGCGGATCGGCGCCAACCGACGCACCGAGATCATCGAAGATCTGGCCTACTACTCCAGCACGGTGGTCTCCCTCCTGGTGAGTTTGGGTTTGAAACATTAGCAGCTCAGCTCAGCTGTAGCTTCTTGCAGAGAGAGACAGAGGGAGAAACCTAGAAGTTGGGAAGATTTGAACCCGGGGTTCCTTGTCGGCCATAAAATCAAGAGGGGGGCTTGGTGCAACTGAACCCCAATGATCTGAGCATAAACTGGGATTAATAAAGGAGAATATTTATAGCTCAGGGTTGCAATGAGGGGTCCTTGGTGCTCTGTGAGCTGGGTGGTTTCCTTGCGGACGTTTCATGACCCAACTAGGTAACATCATCAGTGTTGGAAGGGAGGGGCGGTTTTTGGAGACGAGGAGGAGGAGAATGAAAGGGAGGAAGATGAAGGAAGAAGAGGACTGTGGGGGGGGGGGTCCTTGGTGGTCTCTGAGCTTGGTGGTTTTCTTACAAACGTTTCATGACCCAACTAGGTAACATCATCAGTGCTAAACTGGGATTATACTGGGTCCATTTCTTTGGGTAGATGAATTCCCGGTTCATAGATGTTTTGGAGTCATGCTTGACTCTGGTTCCTTTAGGGGAATATGTGAAGTTTTCTTGGCCACAGAACAAAAATGGTTTATTCTTGTTTGTTCTTTTCATCTTCTCAGTCTAACTTACAAGCCTGGGATTTCCTTGTGGTCTCCCCTCCAGGGACTAAATAGGTTGTACCCTACAGATAGATGAGAATAATTGTAGCTCAGTGTTGAACTGTAGGGTCCTTGGTGGTCTCTGAGCTTGGTGGTTTTCTTGCAGACGTTTCATGACCCAACTAGGTAACATCATCAGTGCTTGAAGGAGAGGAGGAGGAGGAGAAAGTCTGTGGGGTCCTGGGTGCTCTGTGAGCTTGGTTGTTTTCCTGCAGACGTTTCATGACCCAACTAGGGAACATCATCAGTGCTAGAAGGGAGTGAGTGTGGTTTGTGGAGAGGAGGAGGAGGAGGCAGGGAGGAGGAAGATGATGACTGTAGGGTCCTTGGTGCTCTCTGAGCTTGGTGGCTTTCTTGCAGACGTTTCAGGACCCAACTAGGTAACATTATCAGTGCTAGAAGGGAGTGGGTTTTACGGGGTGGAGGAGGAGAAGAAAGGGTGGAGGAGGAAGAGGAGGAGAACGACAGTGAGTTCCCTGGTGCTCTCTGAGCTGGGTGGTTTCCTTGCAGACGTTTCATGACCCAACTAGGGAACGTCATCAGTTCTGGAAAGGTTTGGGAGGAAAGGAGAAGGAAGAGAGGGCTTTGGGGGGTCCTGGGTGGTTTTCTTGCAGAGACGTCGCAGGACCCAACTAGGCGCTTAGAAGCCTTCATGCTTGAGAATCACCACTGCCTTGGTGGGAGGGCAGGCCCACATGCCACGTGGCGGCCGTTCCGTGTCGGGAAGCCGAACCCGGGTCTCTCCTTTCTCTCCTGCAGATGACCTGCGTGGAGAAAGCCGGGAGCGACGAGAAGATGCTGATCAAGATCTTCCGGTGCCTGGGAAGCTGGTTCAACCTGGGCGTTCTGGACAGCACCTTCATGGCCAACAGCAAGTTGCTCTCGCTGCTTTTTGAGGTTCTGGTGCGTGTCCTGGGGGTCCCCCCCTTCACAAGCCTTGGAGGGGCAGCTGGGCACTCAAGTGCCGAGAAAGAAGACGCCGTGCAGGTGTCCGAACTTGGGGGTGGGAGCAAAACCATGGTAGGACCAGGACAGGTGGACCAGAACATCTCCCCCTTATGTCAGCATACGGTTAGGAAGAAGATCAAGACGCCATATTAAACACAACCCTGGTAAACGGGGCCTTAAAGGACAGGTAATCCTCCACTTAACGACTGCTCGGAATTACAACAGACCTACCTTGGGGCTAGTCAATAACCCGGATTCAAAGTTCTGATGGTTCCCTTTCCCTCTTGATCACGTGGCCGAACTTCGGACACCCGGCCCGCATTTACGGGCCATTTGAAGTGTCCTGCAGTCACACGACCCTGTTTCACAAGGCAGAACCTCCCCTGCATTGCTGAACATCCGTCATTAAATTTGTCATAAAGTGAGGTCAGTCCACATGATCCTTTTTCACTTAAGGACGGTGATGGGGCATGCTCCATTATGGTCGTAAGCGGAGGACAACTTACGAGCATGTTCATTTTTCAAAATTTGTGTGATCCGATTGCCTTCTTTTCTTTCTTTTCTTTATTTTCTCCCTCCCTCCCTCCCTCCCTCCCTCCCTCCCTCCCTCCCTCCCTCCCTCCCTCCCTCCCTCCCTCCCTCCCTTCTTTCTTTCTTTCTTTCTTTCTTTCTTTCTTTCTTTCTTTCTTTCTTTCTTTCTTTCTTTCTTTCTATTGCAAGTCGTCCTCCCCTTACAACCGCAAATTGAGCCAAAAAATGTACATCACTGAGCGAGAAATGTGTTCAGCGAGTTTTGCCCCCTTTTACGACTTTCCTCGCTGCATTTGTTAAGCGAACCGCTGCAGCTGTTAAACGAGTCATAGGGTTGTGAAGTGAACCTGGTTTCCTTGTTGACTTTGCTCGTCCGACGGTTGTAGAAAGGGGGTCGGCTGACCCCGGGACACTGCCACTGTCATAAATGCGAGTCAGTTGTCGAGCATCCGCATGTAAATCACGCGACCACGGGGACACTACAACGGTTGTGTGAAAAACATAAGTCATAAGTCACTTTTTTTCAGTGATGTAACTTCGAATGGTCACTAAATGAACCGTTGTAAGTCGAGGACTACCTGTACACCGGCTAATGAGACTCTGTGGAAATCTAGCCTGCTTGGTTATGAGGAGTACAGGTGGTGCTCGACTTACGACTGTTCAAAATTATGACAGATCTACAACAACATTCCCCGTCATGTCAGGAGACAGTTAGGTAGAAGATCAAAGGACTCCCATCTTAACACAACTCCGATAAAAGTGGCTGTTACGGTACAGTTACCGTATGGTACGGTTAAGTACAGAAAGTCCTCGACTTATGACTGACCTACCTCGGTGCTAGTTATGACCTGAATTCAAAGTCCTGATGCTCCCCCACCCCACGTCATGTGACCACGGGATTAGATACAGGTGTGTAACCCTCTCTCTCCATCCAATGTGGCAGGGAAGAGTGAATAACCACAGGTAATCAGGTAATACTCGGGCGTGGGAAAAGGAGACTGAGCGTTAACGGAGATCCGTGCGGGAGGTTTAAGCAAGATCTCCGGGTGGCCTCTTTTCCAGCAACAGGACAAGACGTCGTCCAACCTGCACGAAGCCGCGTCGGATTGCATCTGTTCAGCCCTCTACGCCATCGAGAACGTGGAGACCAACCTGCCCCTCGCCCTGCAGCTCTTCCAGGGCGTCCTGACACTGGAGACGGCGTATCACATGGCCGTGGCCCGCGAGGACTTGGACAAGTGAGTACCTGGAGCATCCTTCCCTTGGTTCCTGTTGCTGGGCAGGTGTTTGAGAGCAAGGTGTTCAGCCAGGTGGCAGTCAGATGCGCGGCTGTGTTGAACTTCCAATCTCAGTTGTTAAAGAGAACAAGAAATTGGGTCTGGGTTCAAGGAGATGTTCCCAAGAGGCACCAGGTTAAAAACTGGGAGACGATGAGTTCTAGTCCTGCCTTAGGCACGAAAACTGACTGGGTGACTTTGGACCAATCACCAGGAGACAGTGAGTTCTAGTCCCGCCTTAGGCATGAAAGCCAGTTGGGTGACTTTGGGCCAATCACCAGGGGACGGTGAGTTCTAATCCCGCCTTAGGCATGAAAGCCAGTTGGCTGACTCGCTAAGTGAATCTGGCTTGCCATTGTTTGGCAGAAGGTCTCAAAAGGAGATCACATGATCCCCGGGACACTGCAAGTGTCATAAGTATGAAGCACCTGCCAAGCGTCTGAAATTTGATCACGTGATCCTGGGGAATGCTCCCAAGGTCATGACTCTGAAAAACGGTCATAACTCCCGTTCTTCATTGACGTCATAACTTCGAACGGTCACTGAGTGAACTGCAGTAAGTTGTGCACTACCTGTAGTCCCTGCAAAGGGAACATCCATGCATACAGAGCTGGATCGGGGAGAAGTTATTAAACACAGGTGATCCTCGATGTACAAGCATTTGCTTAGCTGCTGTTCGAAGTTACGACGGCACTGAAGAAAGTCACTCATGACCGGTTCTTCCGCTTAACAACGGTTGTAGCATCCCCGCGGTCCTGTGATCAAAATTTGGACGCCCGACAACCAGCATATTTTTATGACCAGAGGTGGGATCCACAAAATTTAACAACCAGTTCACCTAGTGCAGAACCGAAAATGTGAGCGTGCGCGCGTGCACCTTCCGTGCTTGTGCGTGGCTTCAAACACAGCGATTTCATGCGTGCGGCTTTCAGCACACCTTCTCTGGCAGTCGCGGTGAGTGGAGCGGGTGAGGCGTGGAAATCAGGTGGGCTGCGTTGGCAGGGCCAGCGAGCCAGAGAGTGAGATATATAGGATGGGATCACACCGGGGCATCTGGGGATCGAGCGATCACCCCTTGCGATCTTCCTGCCCGGCTTCGGACAAGCCAAAGTCAGCGGACAAGCCGGATTCGCTTAACGACTGCACGATTCACTTAAGAACCACAGGGATTAACTTAACCACCGTGGCCCAAAAACAAACAAACAAACAAAAGTTATAAAACCAGGCAGGGCTCCCTTTTAAACTTTCATTGCCTCGCTTCGCCGTGAATGGAAATTCTGCTCCCACTCGTCGTCGTCGTAAGACGAGGACATCCTGTATTCCTGCCAGAAATCGCCTTGGCTTTGTCTGCCTGATTTTTGTCCCTACTGAGATTGTTTTGCTGACTCACGATCGCCTCTCTATCGTCGTTGTTTTTTCTAGAGTCCTCAATTACTGTCGGATCTTCACCGAACTCTGCGAGACCTTCCTGGACAAAATCGTTTGCACCCCTGGCCAAGGTTTGGGTGACCTTCGGACTATAGAACTGCTCCTGATCTGTGCGGGACACCCCCAGTACGAGGTAGGAAGCCCCAACCCCAGCCTTCCACTTCCTTGGTAGAACCCGCGACCGTCTTGAACATTTTGGGATGCTCAAGAGTGTGTTGAGGGGCAGGGGGCTGCCATCTTGTGCCGGAAGTGGTGGGGGAATTAAAAGGACCCCCTATCACTGGGCCCTCTCTAACAAAATGAAATTCAACGTAGAGAAAAGTAAAGTCGTACACTTAGGCAAGAAAAACCAAAAATACAGATATATAAACTGGGTGAAACCAGACTTAATGGCAGGAACTGTGAGAGGGATCTTGGAGTCTTAGTGGACAACCAGCTAAATAGGAGCCAGCCGTGTGCGGCGGCAACCAAAAAAGTCAATGCAATCCTAAGTTGCATTAACAGAGGGATACAATCAAGATCAAGAGAGGTACTAATACCCCTCTATAAAGCCTTTGTAAGAACACACCTAGAGTACTGCATCCAGTTTTGGTCACCACACTATAAAAAAGATTTTGAGACTAGAAAGAGTGCAGAGAAGAGCAACCAAGATGATGAGGGGACTGGAGGCTGAAACATACGATGAACGGTTACAGGAACTGGGCATGGCTAGTCTAGAGAAGAGAAGGACCAGGGGAGACATGACAGCAGTCTTCCAATATTTGAGGGGCTGCCACAGAGAGGAGGGGGATCAAGCTATTCTCCAAAGCACCTGAAGGCCAGACAAGGAAGAATGGATGGAAACTTATCAAGGAAAGATTCAACCTGGAAATAAGGAGAAATTTCCTGACAATGAGGACAATCAACCCATGAAACAGAAGTTGCCTTCAGAAGTTGTGGGAGCTTCATCACTGGAGGCTTTCAAGAAGAGAGACTGGACTGCCAGCTGTCAGAAATGGTGGAGGGGGCTCCTGCTTAGGTGGGGGGTTAGACTAGATGACCTACAAGGTCCCTTCCAACTCTTATTATGTAATCCCTAATCCCCGTCCCTCTTGCGACTCCCAGGTGGTCGAGATATCCTTCAACTTCTGGTACCGACTGGGGGAGCATCTGTACAAGACGGACGACGCCATCATTCACAGCATCTTCAAGGCCTACATTCAGCGGCTTCTTCACGCCTTGGCCCGCCACTGCCAGCTGGACCCTGACCACGTAAGCCCATGCTCCCCCTCGCCCCCGGTTCATCTCTCAGGCCAGCGGTCCCCAGCCTGTGTTGGAGGGGGAGAAGACGGGATGGTTCTGTGCAGGGTGGCTTTGATTTAAATCAAATCACGATTTCAATCACTAGTACAAAGGCTTGATTTAAATCGACTCGATTTAAATCATAATTTTTAAAGAGCAACTGTCGAATCTGTCCCTCAGCGGCTCCTCCTCTGACCGCTGTTGACTCAACGACAGTCCCAATATTGCAGAATATACAGCCACATGCTACATAACTCAGCTCCATTTCATGCCGAATAAACTAAATTATTAATGTATCTTAAATAGAAAACTATCTTTAAATAGATTTTTACTCCAAAAGCATTTTATTAAAATAAATTGGATAAACATCCAAAAAATCTGATTTAAATAAAAAAATATCCAATGTGATTTTTTAAAAAAAAATATTTTTATTTATTTATTTTTTAAAAATCATAAATTTTTATCCACCCGGGCCTCAAGCTCACGTGTTTCTCACTTAGCAAATGAGTGATTCATTGAACAAATTTGGCAAGAAAGGTCGTAAAATGGGTCAAAACTCACTTAACAACTGTCTCGCTTAGCGATGGAAAATTTGACTCGGTTGTTCGGGCTACCTACCTGTGTGGCAGCTATTCGACCTGTGGACTTCAACTCCCAGAATCCCTCAGCCAGCCCTGTTCAGTGGGCTGGCTGAGTGTCATTGAGTGACATCCTTTCTTCCCCTCTGCTTTTCCCCAAATCCTAGGAAGGGATCCCCGAGGAAACAGACGATTTTGGGGAGTTCCGGATGCGAGTCTCGGATCTCGTCAAGGATTTGATCTTCCTGGTTGGCTCCGTGGAGTGCTTTGCCCAGGTGAGGGCTGGAAGGGAAAGGATGGGCCCACCGTTAGCTCTTCCTTCCAGCTAGGAAGCATGGTTTTCTCTTTATTTTTATTCCACCCTTGTTACTCTATACATGACTCAAGGCAGCACGCACGCCTACTCCTCCTTCCTACTCCCTGTTTTTTTGCAAAACAACAACCCTGTGAGGTGGGTTGGACTGGTGACTGGCCCAAAGTCATGCAGCCGGCTTTCATGCCTAAGGTAGGACTGGAACTCCCTGTGTCCTGGTGATTGGTAGAGAATCACCCAGCTGGTTTTCATGCCTAAGGCGGGACTAGAACTCACTGTCTCCTGGTGATTGGATCAAAATCATCCAGACAACTTTCATGCCTAAGTCAGAACTAGAACTCACCGTCTCCTGGTGACTGGCCTAAAGTCACCCAGCCGGCTTTGGTGGCTAAAGGTGGGAAACTGGCACAGTGGAGTTTTTTTCAGTGTTGAAAATTGCTTGGGTACGTCCTTTGCCCTTGTTGTTGTTGTTGTTGTTGTTGTTGTTGTTATTATTATTATATTATTATTATTATTATTATTATTATTATTATTATTATTATTATTATTATTATTATTATTATTATTATTATTATTATTATTATTATTATTATTATCTCTCTTATGTATTAAAAATGAAGCTCAGTCAACGGGACATTTAAAAAAGTGTCACAAATACTGCTGACTGGTGCTAATGGTTGATACGGGTTGCTGCCAGTGTCCTAGGTATCAACCAAGTACCTTCTTAAGATGTATGATGTTCAGAGTAGCGCAGTTTTTTGCAGTTCCGCTGATGTTGCAATTTCTTGATGTGTTTTGTGAAATTCCTGGACATGGTATGAGCCGAGGTGGCGCAGCAGTTAGAGGCAGGTACTGCAGGCCACTTTAGCTGACACTGATCCGCAGGTCAGCGGTTCAAATCTCACCAGGCTCAAGGTTGACTCAGCCTTCCATCCTTCCGAGGTAGGTAAAATGAGGACCCAGATTGTTGGGGGCAATGTAAATATATATACATTGCTTACTGGTGTAAACCGCTTAGAGAGTGCTTGCACTGTGAGGCGGTATATAAATCTCACAAAATAAATAAATAAATAATAAATAAATAAATGGTACCAAGTGCCCCGATGACAATGGGTATCATGGTTACATGTTTCATCCATAGCCATGTAGTTTCAATGCCCAGGTCGCGATGATATTATTATTATTATTGTTATTGTTATTATTATTATCATCATTATTATCATTATCATCATCATCATCATCATCATCATCATCATTATCATCATTCCTCCTCTTCCTCCTCCCTCGGTTTCTTTTTGCAGCTTTATGCCACTTTGAAAGAAGGGAACCCACCCTGGGAGGTGACGGAAGCTGTACTGTTCATCATGGCCTCAATAGCCAAGAGCGTTGACCAGTGAGTAGTGGGAGGGGGAGCCATGCCAGGGTCTGGGCGTTGGGGCCACGGGGTTTCACGCGTGGGTGTTTGCATGGGCCTCCTAGTGAACAACGCATAGTATCAATTGGACCTAGACTGTGCCTCCCACTCTCCCTGCCTCTCTTTTCCCCCTGACTCGAAAGGGCTTGGCTTCCTTTAACAGTAACAGAGTTGGGAGGGACCTTGGAGGTCATCTAGTCCAACCCCCACCCCAGTTCTCACAGGCGATCCTATGTACCATTCCAGACAAATGGCTGTCCAGTCCCTTCTTAAAAGCCTCTTTTACTCAGGAGGAATCTGCCAGCTTGCCCCCTTTTTGAAATATTTTTATTTACTTACTTACGAGTGTAACAACTTCTTTACTTACTTACCTACTTATTTTTCTACTTATTTATTTATGTCATGTTTCGTGACATTTTATGATGGGCCAAAAGCGCTTATGAGCCGTAAAGCATCTTTTTCGCAACCGTCCTAATTTCAAATGCTCGTTAAGCGACCGGTCGTAAGTCGAGGACTACCTGCAGCTCTCCCAAAGTGGGGGGGGGCAGAGGTGGGGTGGGGCCAGAGGACGTCTCTACCCCACAGGCCTGGCCCCTAGAATCCAGGTGGCTTCCTGCGGGTGGGAGAAAGTGGGGGGGGGGAGATGTGCGTGCTTCATATGCCAGGGGTCCCCTAAATCGTTGGAGAGCCCAGGGACAAGGTGGGGGTACCTGTGGTCCATGTTGTGTTTTTTTGAGGGTTCAGAATTTACCTCCTTCGCCCCTTCCCCCATGCTGCAGAGAGAACAACCCCACCCTGGTGGAAGTACTGGACGGAGTGGTGCGCCTACCCGAAGCCGTGCACACGGCCGTGCGCTACACCAGCATCGAGCTGGTGGGGGAGATGAGCGAAGTGGTGGACAGGAACCCCCATTTCCTGGGTGAGTGGAAGGGCCAGGCGAGGGGGGGCGCAGACTGTGGGTTAGTCTCTGCAGACAGGAGCCCAAGGCAGCCCTTCGGACGAGGGAGTTATTCCACTGCCTTGGGTGGTCGTGGGAGCCCTCTCTGTGAGAGCCTCCCTTTTCAGACTGAACATCTGTGGATGGGTGGGTAGTAGGGAGGGAGGAATAGAATGGGATGGATGGATGGATGGAAGAATAGAAGGAAGAAAAGATGGATGGATGGAAGGATGGAAGGATAAAGGGAAAGATGGATGGAAGGAATAGGAGGAAAGATACGAGGAGGAAGGAGGAATCGATGGAAGAATAGGAAGAACATGGATGAAAGGAGGGATGGATGAAAGAATGGAAGGAAGAAGATGGATCGATGGAAGGAAGAAAAGATGGATGGAAGGAAGGAAGGATGGAAGGAAGAAAAGATGGAAGATGGATAGGTGAATGAAAGGAAGGATGGAAGGATGAACTAAGGAACAACAGCTGGAAAACATCCCAATGAAAAAGATGTTTGTCAAATATCAAATATTTGATAATACATGTCCTGACCGCTGCCAGAATAACTTACGCCCAAACATGGAAAGATGAAAAACCCCCAACGGAGAATATGATATTAAAAAAAATAATGGATTGTGCAGAAATGTCAAAACTAACACTAGAATTACAAAATCGAGATGACAAAGAATTTTACGCAGTGTGGGATAAATTTTACAATTGGTTAGAAATTAGAAAGAATAAGAAAATGTCTGAATGATTGTAAATATTATATATAGAATTATATAGAATAATATGTATGTAGATTGACGTTAAACCGATGTCTCAGGAATGAAGAACGTAAATGTATATGTACCATATGTGCCGGCGTATAAGACGACTTTTTACCCCTTGAAAATCTTCTCCAAAGTTGGGGGTCGTCTTATACGCCGGGTACTAAAACTTCCGAGCGGGGGGGGGGGACTCAAAAACAGCCGCAGCTGCATCCCCGCCGTTCTCCAGCCAAGCGGCCGAAGGAGCCTTGGAGCTCTGATGCTGCCCTGCTCTAGTCGCCTGCTGGGAAGGCTGCAGCAGCCACCATCAGCTGGCGGCATAAGGCAAGAGGCAGGCGGGAGACGCGGGCAGGAGCTGGCTGTCGAGGGAGCGCGCGGCTGAGAGGCATATCGCGCGGGGAGGAAACTTTGTCTGGCTTGGCTTCGAGAGCGAGCAAGCAAGCGAGAGCAGCGCAGCCACAGCGGGAAGGGAAGCAAGCAGCCTGCTCTGCCACTCAAGCCAGCGGCTGCCGGAAGCAACAAGGGCGTTAGGAAAAGAGAAGGAGGAGCTCCGCCACCGCCGCTAGCACTCTTTCCTTCACTTCTATCTTCTCCTTCTCTTTTCCTAACGCCCTTGTTGCTTCCGGCGGCCGCTGGCTTGAGTGGCAGAGCAGGCTGCTTGCTTCCCTTCCCGCTGTGGCTGCGCTGCTCTCGCTTGCTTGCTCGCTCTCGAAGCCAAGCCAGACAAAGTTTCCTCCCCGCGCGAGATGCCTCTCAGCCGCGCGCTCCCTCAGCACGACCGCAGCCGCCACCAGCACTCTTTTCTTCATTTGGGAAAAAGGATCTTGTGGTGCTGAGGGCTAGGAAAGAGGGAAGAAGAGAAAAGGGAAGGAAGGAAGACCAGAGATGGAAGGAAGGAAGGAAGGAAGGAAGGAAGGAAGGAAGGAAGGAAGGAAGGAAGGAAGGAAGGAAGGAAGATCAGAGATGAATGAAAGGAAGGAAGGAAGGAAGGAAGGAAGACCAGAGATGAAAGGAAGGAAGGAAGGAAGACCAGAGATGAAAGGAAGGAAGGAAGGAAGGAAGGAAGGAAGGAAGGAAGGAAGACCAGAGAAGGAAGGAAGGAAGGAAGGAAGGAAGGAAGGAAGGAAGGAAGGAAGGAAGGAAGGAAGGAAGGAAGGAAGACGAGAGATGGAAGGAAGGAAGGAAGGAAGGAAGGAAGGAAGGAAGGAAGGAAAGAAGAGGAAGAAGAAGAGGAAGGGTGGGAGGAAGAGAAAAAAGTGAGAGGGAAAGAAAGAAAGAAAGAAAGATTTTAGGAAGGAAGAAAGACAGAAAGAAAGAAAAAGGAAGATGGTAGGAGGGGTAGTCTTATACGGAGAGTATATCCCAAACTCTATATTTTCATTGGAAAAGTTGGGGGTCGTCTTATATGCCCAGTCGTCTTATACGCCGGAATATACGGTATGTTTTGTATTTAATGTTTTAATGATTCAATAAAAATATTTTTAAAAAGAAAGAAAGAAAAAGAAAAAGATGTTTGTGCAGAGGAAGAAGCCCCTCCCGTGCACTCCTAATCCAGCTTCTCCTCTCCCCCTTCCTTCTCTGCCCACAGATCCTGTCCTGGGCTACCTGATGAAGGGCTTGTGTGAGAAAGCCCTCGCCTCCATCGCTGCCAAAGCCATCCACAACATTTGCTCAGTGTGCCGGGACCACATGGCCCAGCACTTCACCGGCCTGCTGGAAATCGCCCGTTCCCTGGACTCCTTCATGCTCTCGCCTGAAGCAGCTGTCGGACTCTTGAAAGGTACGGCCTCCCTCCCTCCAGCCCCAGGCCAGGTGCCACCCCCCCTCAGGTGGGGAGAGCTCCAGGTGGCTAAACCCATAATCCTACTTCCCTGACTCTCTGTCTGCCGCCGGTCCCTCCAGCAGCTGACTCAGAGGAGAAGGAGGAGGTGTGGGAGTCGGGGTCAGCATCAAGGCAACCTGAGAGCTCAAAGGGGGAAGAGGGAATGGAGCTGTCAGAGACAGAGGCGGAGCCTGGGCTGTCCATCAGATGGAGATACATCAGCCCCCAGGTCTGGAGGTGGCTGATGAGGAAGAGGAGGAACAGCTGGGTCCAGTGCCTGACGCGTGGATGCTCAGAAGGCAGAGGAGAGGAGAGCAATGGAAATCTATGGGCCGGTCCTTGGGACGGAAGAGCCACCGCTGCTAGCGAAGCCCCACCCTAGCTCTGGGGATAAAAGGCAGGGGGCGGAGATGAATAGATGGGGCAGACAACTATTCATCTCCCCTGCCAGACAGACTTCTTAACCTGCGGTGAGAGAGAAACCTTTTGCTGGGGCTGCTGGCGCTCCTAATAAAGGAACCTTTGAGTTCACTTCAGAGGATTTGTCGTGTTTGGGGAGCTGGGTCAGAACAGCTTGACGGACTCCTGTCCATCCTCTCGTTGGGCAGGAACGGCGTTGGTGCTCGCCAGGCTCCCGCTGGAGAAGATCTCGGCATGCCTCAGTGAACTCTGTGCCGTTCAGGTGATGGCCCTGAAAAAGGTGAGTGGTCTGGAGGCCTCTCGGGCTTTTTGAAGGTTGGCTAGGAGAGTCGCAGGGTAGGAAAACGATCTTCTGCCAAGGAGCTTGGAGGTTTGGGAGCTATTGAGTTCCCTCTTGGGCTCCTACTCGCTCCTGTTGCCTCCGGGGAGACAACAAGCTTTTGGAAAAAGTTCGTGTGCTCAAGAATACCAGATTAGAAACCGGGAGGCTGTGAGTTCTAGTCCTGCCTTAGACATTAGTCATCTGGGTAAATTTGAGCCAATCACCAGGAGACAGTGAGTTGTAGTTCTGCCTTAGGCATGAAAGCCAGTTGGTGGCTTGGAGACTGGGAGTTCTAGTCCCGCCTTAGGCATGAAAGCCGACTGGGTGACATTGGGCCAATCACCAGCAAATGGTGAATTCTAGTCCTACCTTAGGCATGAAAGCCAGGTGCAGGATCTTGAGCCAGTTCCTCTCTCTCAGCCTAACCCTAAAAGCAGTGTTTCCCAACCTTGGCAACTTGAAGATGTCTGGACTTCAACTCCCAGAATTCCCCAGCCAGCGAATGCTGGCTGGGGAATTCTGGGAGTTGAAGTCCAGACATCTTCAAGTTGCCAAGGTTGGGAAACACTGCCCTAAAGGGTTGTAGGGAAAATAGGAGAAAATGGTATTAGACATCTTTGCCTCCTTATAAAAATAAAAAACGTAGGGCAATCAATCAATCAGGCAGGCGACAGCCCACTTCTCCGACTGCCTTTTGGGACACGGGGATTTGGGAATGATAGGTGTTGTAGTCCACATCCTTCCAAGTTACCTCTTTGGAGGGCGGTCTGAGATAGGATGGATCAAGAGCGAACGCGCACCATGACTAAATTTGGATATTTGGAGTTAGAGATGGGTGGCTAATACATGTCTCAAATAAATAAACTTTGCCCACCTGGGGCGGCCTTACCTGTCCTCTCTCTTCTTCAGCTGCTGTCTCAGGAGCCGAGCAACGGCCTCTCCTCTGACCCCACCGTGCCCCTCGACCGCCTTGCTGTTATATTTAGGTAAGCACCAGGGTGTGGGCAGAATGGGGTCGGGGGTCCGAATGCCAGGGCAATAGCTTCTTTGACGCCCCCCTCATGCCTTAGGGCAGCGTGTCTTCAACCTTCAGACCTTCCCAATGTGAGAAATAGTGCCGGACCTCTAAAGAGCTTTCCTTGAGTGGGGAATTGTTTAGGGCTTGATTCAACCGAATGACCAATTCAGACAAATCGGCTAATGGTGAACAGCCGCCTAACCAAGGAACCAACAAGAATATGCCCACCAGTGATGATAGGGTAGACCCCTTGTACACAAACAGAGAGGAAACCTCATTCCATTCTACAACTGATGATGTTCCCTAGTTAGCTCCTCCACCCCACACCCTCCTAGCACTGACAATGGTACCTAGTTGGGTCATCAAATGTCTGCAAGAAAACAATCAAGCTCAGAGAGCACCAAGGACCCCACAGTCGTTCTCCTCCTCCTCCTCCTCCTCCTCCTCCTCCTCCTCCTCCTCCTCCTCCTCCTCCTCCTCCTCCACCCCACACCCTCCTAGCACTGACAATGGTACCTAGTTGGGTCATGAAATGTCTGCAAGAAAACAACCAAGCTTGGAAAGCACCAATGAGCCCACAGTCGTCGTCCTCCTCCTGCGCCCCCAAACCACCCTCCTTCCTAGCACTGATGCTGCCCCCTAGTTGGGTCACGAGACGCCTGCAAGAAAGCCACCAAGCTCAGAGAGCACCAAGGACTCTCCACAGTCGTCATCATGGTCTCCTTACCTGTCTGGCTGAAACCGGCTTTCATCCTCGATCGTTCCCTTTTCTTTCCCTTTCTTTTTCCCTTCCAGGCATACCAACCCCATTGTAGAAAACGGACAGACGCACCCCTGCCAAAAAGTCATCCAAGAGGTAAACAGGCAGGGCCTTGTGTCCCACACTCATTCCTGAGGGCCGGAAGTGGCGAGTTGGGGATTTTGGGGAGTTGGGAGTCCGACACTGAAGGGCTCCAGGTTGGAGAAAAACTTTTGACAGGTTGTATAAGAGCAAATCTGGGCATTTAATGCCCCCAGGCCATATCTGGCCCTTTGGCTGTCCCTGCCTCTTTCGCATGGGTTGCTTTGATTTTGAAAGTGACTGCTATTTTCTTTTCAATTTACATGAGTGTGTGTGTGTGTGTGTGTGTGTGTGTGTGTGTGTGTCTATGCACCTTCACATCCCTATTGGTTCATTCGTCCACATCAGCCCCAGATTTTCATTTTCCACCTTGGGAAAATTAAGTGCCCATTCCGACGTTAAGAGGGTTTGTTTTCGCCCTGGGAGCACTCGTCCACTGCAGGGATCTCTAACCTTGGCAACTGTAGACTTCAACTCCCAGAATTCCCCAGGCAGACGTAGTGGAATGGGGGATTCTGGGAGTTGAAGTCCACCCATCTTAAAGCATGCCGGCTGAGGAATTCTGGGAGTTGAAGTCCACCCATCTTAAAGCATTCTGGCTGGGGGATTCTGGAAGTCCACCCATCTCAAAGCATGCTGGCTGGGGGATTCTGGGAGTGGAAGTCCACCCCTCTTAAAGCATGCCGGCTGGGGGATTCTGGGAGTGGAAGTCCACCCCTCTTAAAGCATGCTGGCTGGGGGATTCTGGGAGTGGAAGTCCACCCATCTCAAAGCATTCTGGCTGGGGGATTCTGGAAGTCCACCCATCTCAAAGCATGCTGGCTGGGGGATTCTGGGAGTGGAAGTCCACCCCTCTTAAAGCATGCCGGCTGGGGGATTCTGGGAGTGGAAGTCCACAAGTCTTAAAGGTTGGCCACTCTTGGTCCATTGCACTGTTGATATTCCTCTTGGTCTTTCTTCTCCAGATTTGGCCGGTGCTGTCGGAAACCTTGAACAAACACCGGGCCGACAACCGCATTGTGGAACGCTGTTGCCGGTGTCTGCGTTTTGCCGTCCGATGCGTTGGCAAGGGATCGGCAGCCCTTTTGCAGCCGCTGGTCACTCAGGTGAGATTTCTCGCCCCTCTGCCGTTGAGTGTTCATTCCTGAAACGTAGTACTCTGACAGGTTTTTTTAAAAACAAATATTCCAAATTTTGCTCTACGAGTGAATCGATTCTGGTTTAGTCGACTTCTGCAGGATTCCTGTTTTGCTGCCTTCTGCTCTACCATGGAGAGCTCTCTGTAGCATTTTAGGCAGTGCTCCCTAATCTTTTGGGCACCAGGGACCGGTTCCGTGGGAAACAATTTTTTATGAACTGGGGTGGGACACATGGTTTCGTCAGGGTCTATGACAACTTGCCACGGCCAGCTTGCCATGGTCACCACGGGAAAAGGATTGCACTAATAGCAAAGAAATACTCAAATAGAAGCATTAAAGCAGTGTTTCCCAACCTTGGCAACTTGAAGATGTCTGGACTTCAACTCCCAGAATTCCCCAGCCAGCGGATGCTGGCTGGGGAATTCTGGGAGTTGAAGTCCAGACATCTTCAAGTTGTCAAGGTTGGGAAACACTGCATTAAAGGAAGGATAACAATAGCACTTAGACTTATATACCACTTCACAGTGCTTTACAGCCCCCTCTAAACGGTTCACAGAGTCCGCCTCTTGCCCCCAACAATCTGGGTCCTCTTTTTACCCACCTCGGAAGGACGGAAGGCTGAGTCAACCTTGAACTGGTCAGGATCGAACTCCTGGCAGTGGGAATACAGTTAGCCTGCAATATTGCATTCTAACCACTGTGCCACCACAGCCTTGCCTTTCCTCTCCTCTCCTCTTCCTCCCTCGCTCCCTCCCCTTCCTCTTCCTTCTCCTTCCTTCTTTCCTTTCCTTCCTACTTTCCTCTTTCCCTCCCTCCCTCCCCTATCCCCTTCCTTCCTTCCTTCCTTCCTTCCTTCCTTCCTTCCTTCCTTCCTTCCTTCCTTCCTTCCTTCCTTCCTTCTTCCCATCCCCTATCCCCTTCCTTCCTTTCTTCCCAATAGCACTTAGATATATACCACTTTCACTGGTTTACAGAATCAGCGTCTTCCCCCAACAATCTGGGTCCTCATTTGATCGACCTCGGAAGGACGGAAGGCTTAGTCAACCTTGGACGCCAAAGGAGAGACAAAATAAAATACGAATGACAAAAATTAAAATCATTTTAAAAATCATTTAAAATAATGACATTGGATTGTTGAATCATCCCGAGGCGAGTTGCCTGAGGCGAATTGTCCCATTCCGTTCGTGTGCGATCTAGATCCCACGTATGAAGTTTCACTTGCTTCCGCAACCCAGTCTCTGACCGGCTGCGGACTGGTACCAGTCCATGGCCCAGGGGTTAAAGGGATCAGTGTACAGTTTCCATAGGTTTCATCAGCGCATAATTCCTCTTTTCAAGCACTGTTCGGCCCCGGACTGCTGAGCATGTGGGGCCCGGAGCATTGTTCCCACCCCAGTTGTGGGAGGCACCTCTTTCGCCTCCCGCAGCTACAGCCCCTCCTTCCTTTGTTGGCCGTTGAGCCTCGGCAGGCCGCAAGGGCCATTGGGGGCTGGCTTGCCTGGCACTGCCAGGTGTGTCCACTCCTCCGTTGAGACTCGGCTCCTTTCCTTGGCAGATGGTGAACGTGTACCAGGAACACCAGCACTCCTGTTTCCTCTACCTGGGCAGCATCCTCGTGGACGAGTACGGCATGGAAGAGGGCTGCAGGCAGGGGCTGCTCGACATGCTGCAGGTAGGTAGGTAGGTAGGTAGGTGGTGCTGGAGCCCTGGCAGAGGGGGAGACTAGAACCCCCTTCCTGGGCCAGGCGTCCTGGGCACCTGATCCATCCAGCCACTGGTTTAAAGGGGGCCCTGTTCACAAAGCACGCGGGACGCAAACAAAGCAGTTTAATCTGGTTAATTCACGCAAGCGGCTAAGCCCGTTGCTGCTTTCTCACAGCAGACCAAGCCATAAAAATTGCCAAGACAGCCAGGTTGGTCTAAGGCAGGGGTAGGCAAAGTTGGCTCTTCTGTGACTCGTGGACTTCAACTCCCAGACTTTCTGAGCCAATCATGCTAGCTCAGGAATTCTGGGAGTTGAAGTCCATGAGTCATAGCCAACTTTGCCTACCCCTGGTCTCAGGGGCTAGAAAGTGGGAGGCAGAAAAGCTGGCTGGGTGACTTTGAACCAATCCCCAGGTGATAGGGAGTTCTAGTTCTCTGCCTTATGTGTGAAAGCCAGCTGGATGGCTTTGGTTCAGTCATCAGGAGACGGTGAGTTCTAATCCCGCCTTACGCTTGAAAGTCAGATGGGTGACTTTGGGCCAATCCCCAGTCGACGGGGAGTTCTAATCCCGCCTTAAGCTCAAAAGTCAGCTGGATAAATCTCAGCCAATCACCAGCAGACAGGAAGTTCTAGAGCCACGAAAGCCAGCTGGGCGACCTTCAGCCACTCTCTCTCTCTCTCTCAGCCCAGCCTACCTCACAGGGTGGTGGTTGTTGTGGAGAAAATAGGAGGAGGAGGAAGCCGTATTCGGAATGTTCGCTGCCTTGAGTTATTTGTTAGCATAATAAAAGCAGGATGCAAATAAATAGGAATGAATAAATAACCTTGCCCCAGTTCAGCCTCGCCTGGCATTCTGTGTGAACCCAGCCGTTAAGAGTTGGAAAGGGCCAGGAGGGCGTCTTTGGGGGTCCTGGATGCCTACAGAAAGAGCCTCTGTGCCCCCCGCCCGGAAAGACCCTTTCCCAGAACCGCTTTGGGGAGGGACCTGGGGAGGGAGAGTTTGGCTCTCCTGGGGCTTCTCCCACCTGAAGAGATGCTCTCCGTCTTCCGTGCTGAGCCGCCTCCTTGTCGCTTCCTCCCAGGCGCTGTGTGTGCCCACTTTCCGGCTGCTTGAACAACCCAACGGCCTCCAGAACCATCCGGACACGGTGGATGACCTCTTCCGGCTGGCCACCAGGTACCCCCACCTGGGCCCGTCCTTGGCTTCCAAGCCTGCCAGGGGAGATGACCCTTGCCCAGTCTGAAGGGACCCTTCCTCCCGCTTTGGGTTTTGTGCTGTTGGGAAGCACAACCTGAGATCGAAGAAGCGGACCAAGACTAGGGAGCTGAGGCAGAACGGGGAATCACGTGACAGGGAGATGACAGCAGCAGATAAGATAAGAGGGATAGAAAAAGAGAGGGATAGAGGAACAGAGTGAGATGTGAATGGATGGATATAAAGATAGATGATACATGAATATTAGATGGATAAATAGAAGAGATGGAGGGAGGGAAGGATGAATGGGCGGACAAGCAGAGAGACAGAGAGGCAGAAAGAGGAAGAGAAAGATGGATAGCTAGAGGGATAGAAGTCTAAATAGATGAGAGACAGACAGACAGACTATAGCTCAGGGGTGTCAAACTCACATCACAGTGGTGTCACGTGGTGTATCGGGACTTTTCCCCCCTTCACTAAACCGGGTGTGGCCGTGGCCAGCATGTGACACATGCAGCTTGCGGGCCAGGAGTTTGACAGCCCTGCGATAGATAGATGGATGGATGGATGGATGGATGGATGGATGGATGGATGGATGGATGGATGGATGGATGGATGGATGTACAGATAGATAGATAGGTAGGTAGGTAGGTAGGTAGGTAGGCAGGCAGAGATAGATAGATAGATAGATAGATAGATAGATGGATGGATGGATGGATGGATGGATGGATGGATGGATGGATGGATGGATGGATGGATGTACAGATAGACAGATAGGTAGGTAGGTAGGCAGGCAGGCAGAGATAGATAGATGACAGATAGATAGATAGATAGATAGATAGATAGATAGATAGATAGATAGATAGATAGATAGATAGATATAGATGATTGATTGATTGATAGATATGATTGATAGATATGATTGATAGATGATAGATATGATAGGGAGATAGAGAGATAGATTGGTAGGTAGGTAGGTAGGTAGGTAGATATGATTCATAGATGAGAGAGAGAGATGATAGGGAGATAGAGAGATGATAGCGAGAGAGATGGATGGATGGATGGATGGATAAATACATAGATATAGAGGATTGATAGATGATAGGTAGGTAGGCAGATAGGAGACAAAGAGAGAGAGAGATACTCTAGATAGAGATACCTTGAGACATAGATAGAGACCGGTGTGGATGGACGGATGGATAGACACAGAGATACATGATAGCTGTAATGACAGATGGATAGATTGATAGAAGAGATCGATGTATGATGGGAGTGAGGGATGGACAGACGGATGGCTGCATGGAGGCACATCCAGAGAGAGATGGAAGGATAGACAGACAGATTGACAGATGGAGAGACTGGAGTTAGGGACAGACAGATTGACAGATGGAGAGACTGGAGTTAGGGACAGACAGATGGACAGATAGAGAAGAGCTTCAGGGTCGAGCCCAGAGGAAGTAGAAAGAATTCCACTCGGCTTTCTCATTGCCCCTTTAATTTGCAGCACCCCCAACATTCGCAAGGCGGCTGCAAGAAACGTCTTCTAACCCCCCTCTCCCCCCTTCCCTCCCCATGGCAGGTTCATCCAACGCAGCCCCCTCACCCTCCTACGCAGCCAGGTGATTCTCCCCATCCTGCAGTGGGCCATCGCAGCCACCACCTTGGATCACCGGGACGCCAACTGCAGCGTCATGAAATTCCTGCGCGACCTCGTCCACACCGGCGTGGCCAACGATGTGAGTCCGGGGGGGGTTTGGGGGGGGCGCCTGACGGGATAACGGGGAGGGAAACCCACACGGTGGCAGCGGCAGTCATCGGCTTTCAAAAACCGGCCCACTTATCAACTTTGCAGGTCTCGAAGGCCGATTTGTCGCTTGGTTTACCTTTTCCAGAATCTCCTCAGGGATCGAGGGTGGGCTGATAGGTCTGTAGTTTTCCCGGATCCATATTTTTTATATAATATGTAAATTTCGCCTGTTAGCCCCAATCCAGGAGCCCTCGCAGGCAGTCTCTTTCGCGACAAACTATTTTTGTGTTAAATTTATATAATGGATATATTATAGATAAATTTAATATAAAGTTAACACAAAAATAGTTTGTTTTGAAAGCGGCTGCCTGCGAAGGCTCCTGGATTGGGGCTGAAAGGCGAAAATGGAAGCAGGATGCTCTGTCCCATATTTGGGGTAAACCAGGTTGCCCTGATAAAAAACACTGTATTTTTCGGAGTATAAGACGCACCTTTCCCCCCCTAAAAGAGGCTGAAAATTTAGGTGCTTCTTAGAAGCTTTTTTTTCAGCCCTATCGAGGCGCTAACGATCTTCCTGGCTCTTACAGGCTTGCAGGCTTTTCAATTCCTACTCTCTGAATAAGGTTTTTTCCAGCCCTAAGTCTTTGCAGGCTAATTTTCATTGCTACTCTCTCCGAAGAAGATTTTTTTCAGCCCTAACCAGGGGATAAAATAATGTGCTGAAGCTGACCAGACTAAGGACGCTAGCCAGATGAATACCTGGTAGGTAGATTTTCCCCCTGTTTTCCTCCCCCAAAACTAAGGTGCGTCTTATACTCCAAAAAATACGGTAATCTCCCCCCCTTGTATAGCTCACAAAGCTAGGGCTCGTGCCTTAGGTTAATACATCTACCTAATATGGAAGGAGCCCGGGTTCAAATCCCAGAAAGGGTATGGTTAGCTGATGAGAGCTAAATAGCTTGAAATAGATCTATACTAGTCTGCCTTTATTTCTTTGTCTGTAAAAATAAATTTAACATATGGTACGATGGTTCTGAGATCACATCTGCCAGCTCCTTCCGAACTCTGGGATGTAATCTGCTTATTTTAATTTTTATTTCCAGTCTTGTCTTTTACTGTTAGGCTTTTGGTAGGTTGGGCTATAGTTTCTTTTTGTGTGAAGAATGAGTTAAACAGCTCTGCTTTCTCTCTTCTGCCTGTTACTTCCTTGCCATCTTGTCTCTTTAGTGGACCATCTGTTTCCTTGATTTTTTTTCTTGTTATTTATATGTTGGAAGAAACTTTTTTTTATGATCTTTGACTGTTATTGCAAGTCTTTGTTTGTTCAATTAAGTGGTCAATTAAATTTAACATTTAACATGTAGGATCCTCCATGGCTGAGTGCTAAAAGAAAAGAAAAAGCAGTACATTCTCCTCCCCTTTTGCAAATACCGTGTTTTCCCGAAAATAAGACCCTGTCTTATATTTTTTTGAACCCTGAAATAAGCGCTTGGCCTTATTGCTATGCACTCAAAAGCCCAATTGGGCTTATTATCAGGGGATGTCTTATTTTGGGGGAAACAGGGTATATATTAGTGTAATGTTTAGCTCAACCTGTTGACTGCTCTTTCTTTCTTTCTTTCTTTCTTTCTTTCTTTCTTTCTTTCTTTCTTTCTTTCTTTCTTTCTTTCTTTCTTTCTTTCTTTCTTTCTTTCTTTCTTTCTTTCTTTCTTTCTTCCTTCCTTCCTTCCTTCCTTCCTTCCTTCCTTTTCCTTTTCCTTTTCCTTTTCCTTTTCCTTTTCCTTTTCCTTTTCCTTTCTTTCTTTCATCTATCTATCACCTATCATCTATTTATCTAGAAAAAGCAGTCAATAGGTTGAGCTAAACATTACACTAATCTTCAAATCCCTCTGTTAACCATCAGTTATTATATTTAGCACGTAGAAAGTCTACAAACGCTTTCCAGTCTCTTATAAAGATGTGTAGTCTTATAAAACTGGAATAAAGCTTTGCTTTCCTGACTTCAACTTTGCAGATTCAGGCTACTTGCTGATATTTGGCCTTAGTTACGTGTCCCTCTTTCCATTTTTTGTCCCAGTGATTTGAACTCGTCCACGGGTGGACAGGTGCTCTCTTACCATTTTCTTGCCTATTTCAACTGTAGGCAGTCACCTTCTTGCCATTTTCTCCCATTGATGGACCAATTGTTTCCTTGACTTTTTTTCTTGTTCTTTACATCTTGAAAGAAGCTTTTTTAAAAATTATTTTTGACTATTGTCGCAAGCTTTAGTTCATTTTGAGCTTTAGCTTTCCTGAGTTCATCTTTGCAGATTCGGGCTATTTGCTGGTATTCTTCCTTAGCTTTGTGCACCTCTTTAGACAAGGAGCAGACTCTTTAAATCTGCTGCCTGGGGAGAGGGCAGGGGGTGGGCAGCGCCTGAGCCCGCTCCGTTGTGTGTCCTTTGCAGCACGAGGACGACTTTGAGGCCCGCAAGGAGCTCATCGGGCAGGTGATGACCCAACTGGGCCAGCAGTTGGTGAGCCAGCTGTTGCAGACCAGCTGCTTCTGCCTGCCGCCTTACACCCTACCGGACGTGGCCGAGGTGCTCTGGGAGATCATGCAGGTCGACAGGCCGGTAAGGGGCGCAGGAGGCCGTGTGGGGCCCCCGGTTGGATTGCCCCTCCGGGAAGGAAGAAGAGCAACCCACGGGTGGGGGAGTAGACTGCCCCACCCCCCAGACTAGACCAGCCCTCTAGATAGGTGGATGGATGGATAGACAGAAGACAAAGGATGGATGGGTGGATGGGGTGGGTGGGTAGCTTCTTGGATGAGATAGATGATAGGTAGGTGGGTATGTAGGTAGAGAGAGAGAAATGATAGATAGATGAATAGTTAATATATGGATGGATGGATGGATGGATGGATGGATAGATAGATAGATAGATAGATAGATAGATAGATAGATAGATAGATAGATAGATAGATAGATAGATAGATAGATAGATAGATAGATAGATAGATAGATAGAATGATACAGAGAGAGGGGGGGAGAGAGATAAATGATAGGACAAAGAGAGGTATAGAGATAGATGATAGATAGATAGATAGATAGATAGATAGATAGATAGATAGATAGATAGATAGATAGATAGATAGATAGATAGATAGATAGATACATGAGTAGGCAGATATGTGGATGGATGGATGAGTAGAGAGAGAAGATAGATAGATAGATGTAGATAGATAGATAGATAGATGTAGATAGATAGATAGATAGATAGATAGATAGATAGATAGATAGATAGATAGATAGATAGATAGATGTAGATAGATAGATAGATAGATAGATAGATGTAGATAGATAGATAGATAGATAGATAGATAGATAGATAGATAGATAGATAGATAGATACATGAGTAGGCAGATATGTGGATGGATGGATGAGTAGAGAGAGAAGATAGATAGATAGATGTAGATAGATAGATAGATAGATAGATAGATAGATAGATAGATAGATAGATAGATAGATGAGTAGGCAGATATGTGGATGAGAGAGAGATGGATGGATGGATGGATGAATATATAGATGAGATGATAGATGAGATGATAGATGAATGATGGATGGATAGAAGAGATAGATGAATGGTGGGAGGGATGGATAGATGGATGTTGACAGATGGATGGACAGACAGGCAAAGAGATAAACAGGCAGGTAGATAGATGGAGGGAGGGGGAGAGATGGAGAGGCAGCCGATGGACAGAGAGAGCAGAAGGAATTGCCCTGAGCCTTCTCATTACCTCCTTCTTTTGCAACACCCCCCCCCATCGTGGCAGAGAGACTGGGTCACTCAGAGGGTCTTACCATCTCTCTACTTCCCCCCCAACCCCCACCCCGTCCTGGCAATAGACGTTCTGCCGCTGGCTGGAGAACTCCCTGAAAGGGTTGCCGAAGGAGACCACGGGGGGAGCCGTTCAGGTGACCCACAAGCAGCTGACGGACTTCCACAAACAAGTCACCAGGTCAGTGCAGAGAAGGGCAGCGGGGTGCTTCAGGGTCGGTGGGGTGGGCACCCTTGAGAGCATTCGGCTGCCAGTCAGGAAGCCTCTGAGTTTCCTCTGGGACCAACTCCCCCCTTGCTGCATGTTCCCCCCCCCCAAATTTATTCCGTGAACATAAAACAGACAGTCCCATTGCCGCCACAGAGCTAGTCCTCGAGTTACGACCACAAATTAGTATCAAAATTTCTGGGTAAAATTTTGGGCCAGTCACCAGGTGACTGGGAGTTCTAGTCCCAGCTTAGTCGTAAAAGCCAGCTGGGTGGCTTTGAACCCATAAGCAGGAGAAAGTGAGTTCTAGTCCCGCCTGGGTGACCTTGGGCTAGTCCCTCTCTCTCTCTCTCTCAGCCCAACCCACCTCGCAGGGTTGTTGTTCTGGGAAAAAGAAGAGGGGCAAGGAGAATTGTGTGTGCTTCCCATCTTGAGTTATTTGTAGGTGGGATTCAAACACACAAAGAAAAATCAAGAAAAATTAAACAGCGAGAAGACAGAGAATATTACCAAACATGGAACTTACATGGGGTGAAAGCGAGACGATACTCTTTTAACTTTTGTATGTTTTTAATTATTGTATTTTATTGTATTTTATATTGCTGTAATGGATCTGAATATGTTGTGAGCCGCCCAGAGTCCCTAGGGAGTTTAGCGGCATACAAATCCATTTAATTAAATTAAAATTAAATTAAATTTTACCAGAGTGGTGGGGTGGCCTAGGGGTGGAGTTCTCGCCTCACAATCGGGAGGCTGTGAGTTCGATCCTAGGTAGAGGCAGATATTTATCTCTCTGGGTACAATGAGAATATATGTGCTGCACAAAACTCCACATTGGTGACAGGGAAGGGCATCCGGCCAGTAAACACTCAGCTCCATTCAGTTGACCAGATTCCACCCTCCGCAAGGGATTATGGGGGTCGTTAAAAGACAATGATGATGGGATTTATTTTACCAGTGGTTGGAAAAAAGGGGCAGAGAGTAAAAATGGAATCTGTACTGCTAAGCAAATCAAATACCCAGACAAAACGATGTTTATTAAGCACTAAGAAATGCAATCAATAAAAAATTAATTAAAAACAATTTTTTTAAAAAAAAACCTAAACAAGAAGGGAGACCCATTTTCAAAGCCGTCCTCTGCCCCCTAGCAAGCTGCTGTGTTGGGGTGCAGGTCCTGGGGTTCAGCCAGCTTCTGCTGGCATGCACACACACAACACACACACACACACACACACACACACACACACACACACACACACACACACACTTGCCAGTCCAGTTTTTCCACACCTGCTGGCCCCCGTCCTGCCCTGGAGCCTCATTCTACAACTCAGAAGGTATTGCTGGCCCCATGCAACCAGCTCGGGCAAGCCCATGCCAATGGCCGCTGGATGGCCGCCTCTTATTCTCGCCGCCCCCCCCCCCCCGAGGCTACGCCAGCACCTGGTGGCCTTCCTCTTTCTCCTGCACATTTCAGAGACGCGTCCCATCTTTCCCCAACGTGCCAGCCTGTCTCAGGCAGTTCAGATGCCTTCACAGATGCCAAGGGGCACCTCTGGCGGTTGCTCCGTGCGGGAGAAGCAGGCCTCCCTGCCTTTGCTAGCTTCGAAGGGGCTTCTGGGGGCTGGTGGTCTTCTCTCTTCTTCCTTTGGGGGAGAGCAGAGAAGTGAGGATGGGATGGCGCCAGACTGAGGCCAGCTCAAGTTGTTAGTCCTCAGTTTAGTCATCCTAGGGCTTGGTTACACATCCTCATTGCATACGAGATGGGCAGCAACTAAATGGAAGGAAGGAAGGAAGGAAGGAAGGAAAGAAATAGGAATGAGATAAGGGGGCAAAAAAAGGAAGGGAAGAGATATATGAGAAGAAAAGGAGGGAGGAAGGAGATGGGAATGAGAGGAAGGAAGGGAGGAGATATAAGAGAAGAAAATAAAAAGGGAGGGAGGGAGAGAGAGGAAGAAAAGGAAGGAAGGAAGGAGATGGGAATGAGGGGAGGGACGAAGGAAGGGGAAAGAAGGGAAGGGAAGAGAAATATAAGAGGAGAAAAGAAAGGGAAGAAGGAAGGAGATGGGAATGAGAGGAGGGAGGGAAGGAAGGAAGGAAGGAAGGGAGAAAGGAAAAAGGAAGGGAAGAGAGAAGAGAAGAAAAAAGGGAGGAAGGAAGGAAGGAAGACGAGGAAGGAAGGAGATGGGAATGAGAGGAGGAAAGGAAGGAGAAAAAGGAAGGGAAGAGAAGAAAAAGGGAAGAAGGAAGGAAAGGAAGGAAGGAAAGAGATGGGAAGGAGGGGAAGGAAGGAAGGAAGGAAGGAGAAAAAAGGGAAGGGGAGAGATAGAAGGGAGGGAGGAAGGAGATGGGAATGAGGAGGGAAGGAAGGAGAAAAAGGGGAGGGAAGAGGGTTAGGGATAGAAGAAAAGAAAGGGAGAGAGGAAGGAAGGAAGGAAGGAAGGAAGGTCAAGAAACTGGGAGCAAAGACATACAGGTAATCCTTGACCTACAAGCATTCATTCAGCGACCGTTCAAAGTTAGACCTGCCCCTGATGAACAAGGGAAGACTTGTGACCGGTTCTTGTGACTTTGACCCAGCCAGCTCTGCTGAGGAAGTTAACTGGCTGAGGCATTCTGGGAGTTGAAGTCCACCAGTCTTGAAGTGGCCAAATGTGGAGAGCCCTTGGTCTTTCAACTCTTTTGTTTTTTCTCCTGTTGGTACAACTTGAGCAACCCTCTTTCTCCCCCTCCCCTCCTTCCCTCCCACAGTGCTGAGGAGTGCAAACAGGTTTGCTGGGCTTTGAGGGACTTTACCAGACTCTTCCGGTAGCTGAGGCCTCTTTCGCTCTGCCTGTCCCAGGTGAGTAGCTGCTGTGCCCCCTTTTTCTGCTTTTAAAACAAAGGGTGCAAAGGATTAGAGCTTTCCCCCCCTTGAGAGAGGGTGCACCCAAAGGCATTTACTGCTCAGAGAAATTGCTCTTTAGTTAAATTAGGGGTGGGTGGACTTCAACTCCCAGTATTCCCCACTGGGGCAGGCAGTCTAGAGAATTCTGGGAGTTGAAGTCCACTGTGGGCTCCTTGGCACTCTCTGAGCTTGGGGGTTTTCTTGCAGACGTTTCATGACCAGCTAGGAAACATCATCAGTGCTAAAAGAGAGGGGGGTTTGGGGAGGGAAGGAGGGCAACTGTGGGGGTCCTTGGTGCTCTCTGAGCTTGATGGTTTTCTTGCAGACGTTTCATGACCCAGCTAGGTAACATCATCAGTGTTGGGAGGAGTGAGGTTTGCAGAGGGGAGGAGGAGGAGGAAGACTGGTTGTTTTGGAGGAGAAAGAGAAGGAAGGTGGGAGGAGGAGGAGGAGGAGAATTGCGCTTGTTGCTTTCTAGTTTTAGTGGTTTTCTTGCAGACGTTTCATGACCCAGCTAGGTAGCATCATCAGTGGTAGAAGGGAGTGGGGCTTATATATTAGTGATTTGCCCCGTCAGTGTTTGTGGCTGCATTGTTTTCTTCTTCTTAGTCCCTTGATTAGACTGTTGCTGTTTGATTGATTGTTTGTCTGAGTTGGTGGTTTCCCAAGAGACTAATGAAGGAACCACCAAGATGGCTCCCATCCACACTGACAGGGCAAGCCACTTGTCTATAAACAGAGCGAGCCCTACACTCACTAACACTGAAGATGTTCCCTAGTTGGGTCGTGAAACGTCTGCAAGGAAACTACCAAGCTCAGAGAGCACTCCTCCCCCTCCCCTCTCCTTCTTCTCCCCTCCTCAAACCTCACTCCCTCCTAGCACTGATGATGTTCCCTAGCTGGGTCATGAAACGTCTGCAAGGAAACCCCCAAACTCAGAGCGCTCCAAGGACCCCCACTGCCCTTCCTTCCTTCCTACCTACCTACCTACCTTCTTTCCTTCCTTCTTTGCTTCCTTCCTTCTGTCCTACCTACCTTCTTTCCTTCCTTCCTTCCTTCCTTTCTTTCCTTCTTTCCTTCCTTCCTTCCGTCTTACCTACCTTCCTTCCTTCCTTCCTTCCTACCTACCTTCTTTCCTTCCTTCCTTCCTTCCTTCCTTCCTTTCCTTCTTTCCTTCCTTCTTTCCTTCCTTCCTTCCGTCTTACCTTCCTTCCTTCCTTCCTTCTTTCCTTCCTTCCTTCCTTTCCTTCCTTCCTTCTTTCCTTCCGTCCTTCCTTTCTTTCCTTCCTTCTTTCCTTCTCTCCTTCCTTCCTTCCTTCCTACCTACCTACCTACCTACCTTCTTTCCTTCCTTCTTTCCTTCCTTCCTTCCTTTCCTTTCCACCTTCCTTTCCTTCCTTCCTTCCTTTCCTACCTACCTTCTTTTCCTTCCTTCCTTCCTTTCCTACCTACCTTCTTTCCTTCCTTCCTTCCTTCTTACCTACCTACCTTCTTTCCTTCCTTCTTTCTTTCCTTCCTTCCTTCCTTTCCTTTCCACTTTCCTTTCCTTCCTTCCTTCCTTCCTTCCTTTCCTACCTACCTTCCTTTCCTTCCTTTCCTTCCTTTCCTTCCTTCCTTCCTTCCTTCCTTCCTTCCTTCTTTCCTTTCCACCTTCCTTTCCTACCTTCCTTCCTTTCCTTCTTTCCTTCCTTCCTTCCTTCCTACCTTCCTACTTACCTTCCCTCCCTCCCTCCCTCCCTCCCTCCTCTCCTCAAACCCCACTCCCTCCTAGCACTGATGATGTTCCCTAGTTGGGTCATGAAACGTCCGCAAGGCCATCCTCAATCTCCGAGAGCTCCAAGGACCTTACCACTCTTGACCCTCTTTGCAACTCCATCAGGGACAACATAACCCCCCAAGCCTTTCATGAGATTTTGGCCTCCTCTTCCTTTCCCAGGAATGTCTTATTTTCAGAAGAGGAAATAAAACAGCCAAGACGGTGAAAACACAACCAGCAAACTTCACTGCGGCCGAAGGCTCTGACTCGCGTGTCCCGCCAATCCAGAAGAGACGTTTTGCTCCAAGAACCAGTCGGTGAAGTTCCTGCTTGTGAGTGAGAAAAGAGAAAGGCAGAAAAAAACAAAACAAAAACAAAACAAAAAACAAAAAACAACCAACCACCAGGGGGGGAAAAATAATAATAATAAAAAAAAGAGGAAATCCGAGCGCCATTTAACCTGCGACTGTCGAGGGGCTGCCATTGAGGGGGGAAAGAAGGGAAGAACGGCTTTCCGGATGGACTGGCTTTGGAAAACAAAAAGGAGAAAGAAAAAAAAAGAGAGAGAAAACAAAACAACAAAAAAAGAGGAAAATAACGATAACAGTAATAATAAAAAAAGTTTTTTTTAAAAAAAAATCCACCCAAACACGAAACCATCCACAGCTGTTTTGCTTGGCAGCAAGATTTGTTTAAAAAAAAAAAGGATGAGGGAGGGTGAGGGAGAAACGGGGGAGAAAAATAATTTCTGTGAAATGAGAAATAAATTTCCTTAAAAGATCCGTGGGGGAGGGGGGAGGGGGTTAAAACTCAATCCACGCGCACCGGGAGTCGGCCTACCTTGCAGGGTTGGGGTTGAGAATCGAGTCTTTGGTTCGTTCGGGGCACGTTGGTCAGCCAGGTCCACGAGGAGCCCACCCCTCCCACCCCCCAAAAAAGGAAAGATCACTAGAAGCCGGGAGCTGCGGTGAAGACCCCCCTCCACAGTTTTGGGGGTCGGGGGGGCCGGAGCTGCGGTTCTTCTTCCCTTTCCCACCCAGAGCGAACGACGGGAAGATCCGTCTGCCTTTCCGTGGCCCATCAACGTGCTGGCTTCTTTCGATAAAACTGTTATAATATATATTTTATACATATATATATATATATATTTCTTTTCTTTTTTTCTTTTAAGCTGATTTGGTTTTGGTTTTTTTTTTTTTTTCCCCCTGAGAATTTGGTTTCAATCGGTTTGGGAATTTTTTTTTTTTTAAACGGCAGGACGGGGTGATGGGGGGGGGGGCTTCCAGAGAGGTTTTGGGGCAGGCAGAATTATTTTGTGAAAAAATGATCCGGCGCCGGGATTTGAACGCGAAGGCAGGGATAGGGGAGGGGTCCCGTTCCGTCTGGTGGGAGTGGGTGGAGGTGGCAGTCCTCTCGAGAACTGTGGAGGGGGGGGCGGGAAAGAACCCCCCCCCAACAAAAAGAAATAAAAAAAGCAGACAAAAACAGTTGAACGCTAGTCGTCTCCGGAGCCTTTTTGTCACGCGCTCGCCGAAGATCGGCCATCCCTGGTGTGGAAAGGTAAGGCGAGGGTCGAGCTTTCTCCCGCGGGATTTTCCTGCGATCGGTGCCGGTTTTACCTCGGTTCCTTCGGAAGCCGGTCTGTGTTTTATTATTCCGCAGCTGCTTTTGGCGACGGTTCGCCACGAGACGAAGCAATGGGAGCCTAGTTGTGCCAGGAATTGGAAACTTCTGGGATTCTGGCTCCATTGGAGCGTTTCATGACCCAGCTAGGGAACCTCATCAGCGCTAGAAGGGAGCGGGGTTTGCTCTTGGTTTGTATGCTGGGGGCTGGCCTGCCTTGAGTTGGTAGTTCAGAAAAAAGATACAGTAAAGAAGAGCCTACACAGGGAACCCACCAAGAATAGTCCCACGTACACTGAAAGCCACTTGTATAGAAACAGAGGGCACACCTCCCTCCTAGCACTGATGATGTTCCCTAGTTGGGTCATGAAAGGTCTGCAAGAAAGCTACCAAGCTCAGAGAGCACCAAGGACCCCACAGTCCTTTTCCTCCTCCTCCTCCTCCTCCTCCTCGCAAACCCTACTCTCTTCTAGCACTGATGATGTTCCCTAGTTGGGTCATGAAACGTCTGCAAGAAAGCTACCAAGCTCAGAGAGCACCAAGGAGCCCACAGTTGTCATCCTCTTCCTCCTCCTCCTCTTTCTCCAAACCCCAATCCCTTTTAGTACTGATAATGTTCCCTAGTTGGGTAATGAAATGTCTGCATCAAAACTACCAAGCTCAGAGATCACCAAGGAGCCCACAGTCATCCTCCTCCTCCTCTTCTGCTTCTCCCTCTTCTTCTTCCCCTCCTCTTGTTTCTTCCTCCTCCCTCTTCTGCTTCTCCTCTTCCTCTTCCCGTCCTCCTCCTCTTGTTTCTTCCAGCTCTTCTTCTTTCCCTCTTCCTCCTCCTCCTCCTCTCTAGCACTGATGATGTTCCCTAGTAGTGTCAGAAAACATCTGCAAGGAAACCCCTCCCCAAGCTCGGATAACACCAAGGAGCCCACATTTCAACCCCGAGCTACAGACATTCTCTATCAAAATAGTCCCTTTAAGCCGAAAACGTCAGCGAGATGGGAAATGCCCATTCCCTGGGAAATAAAGACGACCACATAGCCACCTCCGAAAGGTTTTTCGGGTCAGGCACTCCATTCGTTTATTTGGGAAAACTCTTATCGGCTTTACTCATCCGATAGAACCTGCAGGTGGAATCTCTGCAGATGTGGAAAAACACAACTGGCACAGTGACAAAGAGGGCCGGCTTGGTTCCGTCCGCCCCGACCCACCAATATATATCCTTGGTGTGCTTCAAGGAAGCGAAGGCAGAAATACGAAGAAGAAATATAAAGAGCCGTTCAACATCAATCCACTTGGCTCTTTTACCCCAAGCTGGAAACAGAACAGCAGAAGGGAGCGTGGAGGTCTTCTAGTCCATCCCCCGCCGCCCTGGCTCAAGCAGGAGAACGTGGACCATGGGTGTCCAACCTGGGAACTTTAAGCCTTGTGGACTTCAACTCCCAGTTGAAGATGACCTGCAATTCACAAACACTCCTGGTTTCTCCAAATCGGAGGTCTTCAAACTTGGCAACTTTAAGACTGGCTGGAGAATTCTGGGAGTTGAAGTCCACAAGGCTTAAAAGTTGCCAAGTTTGAAGACCTCTGATCCGAACGAATCAGCAGCCCAAAATCTGTCTCGGGATCCTTTCTGTGAGATCCCTGGGCTGCTTCTCACTCTGCGCCAACCCCTGGATCCCACAACCGGAGAAATCGGCCTTCGACGCGCACGCACACACGTCCGATCTTTGGAAATCAAGCTTTTTATTCAACTCTGAAGCGTAACTGAATTCCTTGGGGACTTGGGAGTCTTCCATGTATTCCCGTTTCCTTCTTTCTCAACCCAAGGAGGATTTGGGGTGCAGAGAAAAGGGGGTTGGGGGGTCTCAGATGAAACCACTTTTATTGCATTGGGGGGGGGGGGATTTTCCAAGTTTGGGAAACAACGGCTTAAGGGCCCACAGGTGTTCTTTGTGTCGGAATTAAAGAATTAAAACCTAAAATCCCTTGTGTCGAAAAAGGGCCGATAGATTTACCTCTTGCTTCTCTTACAATATCCCACCGAGAAGAATACAGGTGATCCTTGACTTGCAACCATTTGTTTAGTGACCGTTCAAAGTTATGCCGACATGGAGAAAAGCGACGTGACCGTTTTTCACACCTGCAACCCTTAGCATCTCCACAATCACATGATCAAAATTTGGATTGCTTGGCAACCAACTCACACTTATGATGGTTGCCATGTCCCCGGGGGGGTCACGTGATCCCCTTTTGCGACCTGACCAGCAAAGTCAATGCGGGGAAGCCGGATTCACTTTACAACTGTGCTACTAACTTAACGGCTGCAGTGATTCACTTGACAACTGGAAAAGAAAGGTCGCAAAATGAGGCAAAACCCACTTAAGGACGGTCTCGCTTAGCAACGGAAATGTTGGGATCCATTGTGGTTTGCCTGCATTCTAACCATCATAACCAGCCAGACACTCAACCTTGCTCTTAAACCGGAACAGTCAGGAGGAGAAGCCTTGAAGACCAGGGTGCAAGGTCATGTGCTCGAGCAGGGGGTTGGACTAGAAGACCTCAGAGGTCCCAGATTTTATGGAACATCTTTTAAGATGGAGCTTAAAGAACGCAGCCATCGTTTTGAAGAGAAAAAAAGGCCCGGGATTTTGCATGTTCCTGAATCCGGGCAATTTTTAATCACAGTTCTCGGAGTTTCAAAGTTGGATGCCACCTTGCCACGTCCCCGTGTGCCAACTTCTCCATCCTGCTCGATTTTCCATTTAAAATTTAAAACGTTGAAGTCACGGAGGCTTCTGTGTTTCCTCCTCAATGCGATGGAGGGATGGTGGAGGGGCTCAGAAGAAGAAGGGGGGGGTCCTTATATCAGCCGCAAGAGTTTCGTTCTGCAGGGCCCAAATTTCAATCCATTTTCTAGGCGTCCCTCCTGGCGAGAAGCGGAGCCCATTTCTTCCGAATCGAGCCTGCTTCGGTTCAGAGTTCAAGTTTTCCATTTAATGCAGAGACCCCAAACGACGCGTCCCGGCTTCTATCTATCTACCTTGCAGCAGGAGAAGCTGGCCAGCCCACCTCCTCTAAATGACCTCTGGGGTGCCCAGGTGTTGCTTTAAAACATGCTCCAGAGGTCATCGGAAGCCGGGAGCTTGCAAGGGGCGTGCAAGCGGAGCTGGGGTGCGCCAGGAGACCCCTCCTCAGGAATGGCTCAGCAGGGCAGGCGAGGCCAGCTTGATTTGGGACGGCTCTTGCTGGAGTTTGCATGCCCAGTGGGTGCCGTCCAAATGCCACCGGATTGGGGGGGGTCTTTGGGGATGGGGGGTCTCTTGGCATCTCACTGCTGCATGCCGTTGCCCCCGGTCTGCATTTCCCAGCTGCTGGGGCCCCCCTCCTGCATGTTTTGCTGAATTTGCCAGAGGTGGTGCAGTTCTTTGAATTGCAAAACCATTTTGTCTTTGAGATCTGGGTGCGAAATCTGAAGGCGGACGCTGTCGGCTGACCAGGACAGTTCTCCAGAAAACATTTCTAAAAGGAGCCGGGCGGCTACGGGGACAACCTGTGTGAAAAGGGAGAAGAACTGTAGTTTAGAACAGCCGTTCTCAGCGAGGGAAGGACTGCAAATCCCAGAATTCCACCCAGCCGACATTTCTAAGCCTGGAGGATTCTGGGAGTTGAAGTTCAAACCCTTTAAAGGAGCGGAGTCCAAAAAGCATTGCGTTAAGTGACCCTTTCCGATGCCCCAAGGGGAGACCTGCCCCTCTAGGATTGTGTGAACTGGCTACACAACTGTGTGCAAGTGACACACCTGGCCTCAAGTCCGGTTGGGTTGTTTTAGCACATTTGATTAAAAGGTACCCGACATCGTGAATTACAGCTCAGTTCATCTGTTGCCATTGTCTATTACAGGAAGTCCCCGACTTACAACAGTCCATTTAGTGACCATTCAAAGTTACAATGGCACTGAAAAAAATGTGACTTAAGACTGTTTTCACACTTAACGACCGTTCCAGCATCCCCGTGGTCGCGTGACCAAAATTCGGAAGCTTGGTTACCGACTCACATTTATGATGGTTGCAGTGTCCCTGGGGTCACGTGATCCCCTTTTGCAACCTCCTGACAAGCAAAGTCCACGGGGAAGCCAGTTTCAATTAACAACGCCCCTAACTTAACCACTGCAGTGATTCACTTAACAACCCTGGCAAGAAAGGTCATAAAATGGGGCAAAATGCGCTTAACAGATGTTTCACTTAGCGACAGAAATTTTGGGTCGTAAATTCGAGGACTGCCTGTAATTATAAGCTTCCAAAGTGGCATCAGACATTTGATTTTTACCTAACGCAGGTGTCCTAAAATGAACGCACCTGAACGGTGATCAGTTTTTTCTCTTTCGGTTTCTGGTCCGGCCACTCTTCCCCAAAACAGAAGAAAATTTCATATGGGGGAGGTGTGGGAGTCTGGCCTTTCTGGAACATGATGAGTCCTGCAGGAAGGGAAAAATAAAAACGTGTCCCAGCCAGAGGGGGAAATCAACTTTTGACGTTAGCTGGAAAGCAGCAGAAGCCGTGGGGGAAAAACAAGGCAAATTCAGAAAGAAAGAAAAAAAATCATTTCCTAAATGTGAAATTTTGACCGGGAAACCAATGAATCCATCACCGAGAACGGCTGTTCTTTGCGGACTGTATTCAAATGTTGATTAAAATAGGATGTTGGGATTGGGTGGGTGCGGGGGGGATTGGCGGGCTCATCCAAATCTCCTGGCTCTCTAAACGTGGCAACTATAAGACCTGTGGACTTCAACTCCCAAAATTCCCCAGCCATCCATGCTGCCTGGGGAATTCTGGGAATTGAAGTCCACCTGTCTTACAAGTTCCCAAGGATGAAAGACACAGCTCTGAATCACGGCTTTCCAAATTTGACAATTTTAAAGACCTATGGACTTCAACTCCCAAAATTCCCCAGCCATCCATGCTGCCTGGGGAATTCTGGGAATTGAAGTCCACTCATCTTAAAAGTTCCCAAGGTTGAGAGAGAGAGCTCTGAATCAGGGCTCCCTAAACTTTGCAACTTTAAGACTTGTGGACTTTAACTCCCAGAATTCCTCAGCCTCTCCATGTTGCCTGGGGAATTCTGGGAGTTGAAGTCCACCTGTCTTAAAGTCACCAAGGTTCAAATGCTTTAACCAGACATGGTCCTGTCTACAACTCTTGAAAACCTCTCAACAGAAGCCAACATTTCCTCCATCCAGTTGGCCTCACGGAGAACATCCATCCACCGCCCTTCTAAGATGCTCTACTATGCATAGTAGTCTCTCTCCCCGCCCTCTCCGGCGAGGGTGAAACTCCAAAGCCCATCCTCCTCTTCCCAGGAGCCCCTGACACCTGCTGAAGACCCCATCTCACCATTGAGGAAACTCTCCAGGCTAAAAAGTTTGACTTTCTTCTCGCGTTCAATGGGATTGGGTCCGGCCAGTTCTCCAGCACACGGGCCGGTCCAGAAGACCTTACATTGGCACAACCGGATGGCGTAAATGTCCTGGCCTTGCAGTTCCAGGATCAGACCCCGGTCCAGGACGTCCAGTAGCTGGTGGGTGTAGTAACGCTGCTTCTCATTGGGGACGGCGTCGGCGCTGGGGAGACGCACCTGCTCCAACGTCACCGGCCCGAAGAGCTCCACCTGTTCGTGGGTGGGCTCCAGGTGGCTGTGGAAGAGGCGGCAGCCGTGCGGGTTGCTGATGGTCAGGGCTCCCACCGGACGTCCGCGGTACTGGAATTTGATCTCCAGGTCGGTCACTGGAAGGAGGAGGAGGAGATGACACAAAGGGCCAAGGGTGAACCAGGGCATCGCTGATGGGCAATCAGGCAGGGGTGACCCCAAACTCAAAATCTTTTGTGTGGGTGGGGGTCTGTAGGGTACGGTTGAAAAAGGCAAGATGGCCGCCACCACGGTGCAAACGGAACTCTACCAAGAGTATACAGGTAGTTCTCATTGTAATCAAAGGTAGGTTCACACAACAGATTAACAGAGTTGGAAGGGACCTTGCAGGTCATCTAGTCCAACCCCCTGCCCAAGCAGGAGACCCTAACATCTGCCTCTACCTAGGATCGAACTCACAACCTCCTGATTATGAGGCAAGAGCTCCACCTCTAGGCAACCTGCTGACCCTCCCCCATTTCCTGAATTACCCTTTTCCTGGGTCTTCATAGGACATTAAACCCGCCACTAACCGGTTCATTCATAGGACACGTTAAGCCACAAAAAAGGAACCGAGGTTAATAATAATAACTGAGTAACTCAGTAACGGAGTTTAAACATACATGGAATAAACACAGGCCCATCGTAGGACAAAAATTAAAATAATAATAAAAAAAAGTGAATGAATGAATTAAAAAATAAAAGACTCGATGGAGCCCTGGGTCTTTTTCTGCGGTTAGTTTTCAATGTTTCTATTACAGGTAGTCCTCGACTTATGACCACAATGGAGCCCAAATTTCTGTGGCTAAGTGAGATGCTTTAGGTCAGTTTTGCTGTCCTATTTTACGACCATGCTCGCCACAATCATTAAGTGAATCGCTGCAGTTGTTAAGTGAGCAAAACAGTTGTTAAGTGAATCCGGCTTCTCCATCGACTTTGCTTGTCAGAAGGACGCAAAAGGGGATCACGTGACCCCGGGATTCTGCGACCGTCATAAATACGAGTCAATTGCCAAGGGTGTGAATTTTGATCAGGTGACTGTGGGGAGGCTGCAACCGTCGTAAGTGTGAAAAACGGTCATGTCACTTTTTTCCAGGGCTGTTGTAACTTCAAACGGTCACTAAACGAACGGTTGTAAGTCGAGGACAACCTGCAATGCTAGCCAACATAGGCATTCTGTGCAAACGTGACTGCTAGATCTTTAGCTGAAGTGGGTCATGTGAACCTAGCCAGGAGGGGACCCCCCTTTCCCTCTCATCTCCCCATTCCCACAATGCCCCTCCATAAAAGACAGAGAGAGAGGCTTACGTGGCAGCATGTGGGGGCTGATCAATAAATTTGGAATGAACTGCTCAATGGGGGCTGCGGGACAGCCCCCCTCGGAGAGAGGCTCCAAGGGCCCTGGCATGGCCACGGTCTCCTGCACCAGAGGCATCCGGCTTGCAGATTCGCCAAAGTTGGGCACCGGTGGCTCCCCTCCTACCGCGAAGGCCCCCACGGGTGCTGGTGCTGAGGGTACAGGCCCCACCTCTGGGGGAGCCAAGTGGGGGAAGTTCCCATTGGCGCATGAGTTGGTGTAGAGGGTCTCTTGCTTGAGCCATGGATAGGGGGGCAGGGGCTCTGCGACGTGCGACGGATCTGGAACGAGAGAACCTGGTTAGAAATTCCGTTCACATATATATACC
>JALIGW010000004.1:2020000-2090000 GCA_023053685.1 Diadophis punctatus similis | reverse complement strand
AAGGAAAGGAAAGGAAAGAAGGAAAAGAGACGGGTACGAGCAGAACTTCCATGCAAGTTTCTCTGCCACCTCTTGGGTGTGTGGGTGGAGGGGACCCCTTGTGGTGGGGCAACGTAGAATCCATGGGTCCCCACAGACAAAGCAATGGCATTGCAAAAGCAGCCGGTACCTCCGTTGGGCAGGGGTGCGTCGCAGACCTCGTAAATCTTGTAGGGCTGCATCGGCGTGTCTTTGGTCCCGTCGTAGATGAGGCTGAACTCCCGGCTTTTGTTGAGGGCGCAACGCAGGTTGGCCTTCCATTTGGCCGGATCCGGCTCGTCCACGCCCTCGTTGTATTTGCCCGTTTCTTTGGCCCAGGCCTGTCCGTGCGAGAAAGAAAAGAGCGTGAGATTTCTGATGCTTCCCGCCGGCTTCCCCAAAGCAAAGTCACTGGGGGAGACAGCGGGAAGTCAGAACTCCCTCTAGTTCCCACTGCTATTTTGCCCTCCGGGGGCAATTCTGTTTCTCTTTTGAATTAGGGACTTCTCAACTTACAATAAAATGAGTACAACTTACAACCATTTGTTAGTAAGTAGTACAGGTACAGGCTTGTAAGAAGTATAGGTAGCATTGACTTACAGCCACTTGTTTAATTTAGATACAACAGCACTGAAAAACGCGACTTATGACCACGTTTCACACTTACAACCGTTGTAGCATCCTCATGGACAGGTGATCAAAATTTGGACAGTTGGCAACTGACTCATATTTATGACGGTACAGTATCTCGGGGTCACGTGATCCCCTTTTGCAACCTTCTGACCAGCAGAACTCAACAGGGGAAGCTAGATTCACTTAACGACTGTCTTAGTAACAACTGCAGTGATTCACTTAACAACAAAAGGTTATAAAATGGGGCAAAACTCACTTCACTTCTGTCGTCTTAGCAATAGAAATGTTGGGTTCAATTGTGGTCGTAAGTTGAGGACCACCTGTAAAAAGTAACTTATTTTTGAAGTTTGCTTGCTGCTCTAATTATTTTTCTATTTACGATATAGACCCTCGCTTAACGACCACGTTACTTACTTCACAAATGCAATGATTCACTTAGAGCCGAGATGGCACAGTGGTTAAATGCAGCACTGCAGGCTACTGCTAGTTCAGCAGTTCAGCTGTTCAAATCTCACCAGGCTCAAGGTTGACTCAGCCTTCCGTCCTTCCGAGGTGGGTAAAATGAGGACCCAGATTGTTGGGGGTAATAGGCTGAACTCTGTAAACCGCTTAGAGAGGGCTGTAAAGCACTATGAAGTGGTATATAAGTCTAAGTGCTATTGCTATTGCTAACTGCGGCAAGGAATGTCGTAAAATGGGACAAACTCACTTAACAAATGTTTCACTTAGCAACAGAAATCTTGGGCTCAATCCTGATTGCAACTCGAGTGGTATTTTTGTGATTTTTATTGGCCAGTCTAAAATTCTAATGAAAACGTTGATTCTGGTCCCTTCGGACTCCCTTCTTGACAAAGGATGACCCAGGTAGTCCACCCTAAACCTTAGCACCTTCCTTCCATGCTACCCCCAAATGTTTTGTGGCCAGCCAACCTGGACCCCACAGCCCATCCTCCTCCGCTCCGGGGTCACCTTGAAAATGGTGTTCTCGTCATCCTGGCAGGGCACGTGACGGGTGGCGTGGCGCCAGGGGATGCAAAACTGCTTCTGTTCCGGATCTACCCAGCGCAGACCCGGGTACAGGCCGCTGTTCACCTGGGCCACCAGCCAGGGCTTCAGGCGGATGCGCCGCGGGTGGGGGTTCATGGTTCAGCCCCCCCTCCCCTGTCGAAGGGCCTGGCCTGCAAGGAGAAGCCGAGAAGAAATGAGGAGCCGGAAGCCAAATCTGGAACCAGCAAATAGCGTTTTCTGAGGAAGAGCTGCCAGGGGCAGTCCCGAAGGGCTCGGAGGCTGCAGTCCAGCTGCCTCCCCTCTAACAATGGATCAGATTTGAAGGGGCCGGTTGGTGGAAGCCTCCACCCATCAGGAGAACCTCAGCCACAAAGACGCTTGGAAGGAAGGAGGCCACCAACAAAACATATGAGCCAGCCGTGTGCGGCAGCAGTCAAAAAAGCCAATGCCATCCTAGGCTGCATTAACAGAGGGATAGAATCAAGATCACATGAAGGGTTAATGTAGCTTTATAAGGCCTTGGTGAGGCCACACTTGGAATATTTGCATCCAGTTTTGGTCACCACATTATAAAAAAAGAGAGAGTGAGTCTGGAAAGAGGGCAGAGGAGAGCAACCAAGATGATTAGGAGACTAAAACATACGAAGAACGGCTGCAGGAATTGGGGATGTCTAGTTTAATGAAAAGAAGGACCAGGGGTGACATGATAGCAGTCTATGAGCTGAGATAGCGCAGTGGTTAAAAGCAGCATTGCGACCTTCAGCTGATTGCTAGTTCAGCAGTTCAGCTGTTCAAATCTCATTAGGCTCAAGGTTGACTCAGCCTTCCATCCTTCCGAGGTGGGTAAAATGAGGACCCAGATTGTTGGGGGCAATATGCTGAACTCTGTAAACCGCTTAGAGAGGGCTGTAAAGCACTATGAAGCGGTATATAAGTCTAAGTGCTATTGCTATTGCTATTCCAGTATTTGAGGGGCTACCACAAAGAAGATGGGGGGGGGGTGTCAACCTATTCTCCAAAGCCCCTGAAGGCAGGACAAGAAGCAACGGATGGAAACCAATCAAGGAGAGAAGCAACCTGGAACTAAGGAGAAACTTCCTAACAGTGAGAATAATAGATACAGATTAAGATTAACAGAGTTGGAAAGGACAATGTAGGTCATCTAGTCCAACCCCCCCCACCCAAGCAGACCCTACACCATTTCTGACAGAGGGCAGTCCAGTCTCTTCTTGAAAGCTTCCAGTGATGAAGCTCCCACAACTTCCGAAGGCAACTTTTGTTCCATGGGTTGATCGTTCTCACTGTCAGAAAATTCCTCCTGATTTCCAGGTTGAATCTCTCCTTGTTCAGTTTCCATCCATTATTCCTTGTCTGGCCTTCAGGTGCCTTGGAAAACAGCTCGACCCCCTCCTCTCTGTGGCAGCCCCTCAAATATTGGAAGACTGCTATCATGTCTCCCCTGATCCTTCTCTTCACTAGACTAGCCATGCCCAGTTCCTGCAACCGTTCATTGTATGTTTTAGCCTCCAGTCCCCTAATCATCCTCATTGCTCTCCTCTGCACTCTTTCCAGAGTCTCAACATCTATCCCTGTTGCCATCCTGTTTCCCCCAAAATACCTCCCCTGATAATAAGCCCAATCGGGCTTTTGAGCGCATGGCAATAAGGCCAAGCGCTTATTTCAGGGTTCAAAAAAATATAAGACAGGGTCTTATTTTTGGGGAAACATGATACACACACACACAATATTTATTTATATTTATTTTATATTTTCTATTGTTTTTCTACACTGCTGGATGCAGGCCAGAATCACTTTCTGCCGAGATGGGCGGCCGTTGACGTTGGGCAGAGAGATAAATAAATGTCAGCACCCGCCCATTTTCTTTAATGTGGCGATGACTGATCGCCCTGGATGTTGCAACGCCTCCAATTCTGGTTCCACGGGTGTGACCATGCCACCCACGAGGCAGTGGGGCAGGCCAGCCTTTCAACTGCTCCGTCGCAAACACAGCCACATGCGAAAGAGCGCTGACCCTGGTGGCATTCTTCTTCAGAGGATAATTCTATCTTTCAGAGGATAGTCAGAACTGCAGAAAAAACAATTGCTGCCAACCTGCCTTCCATTGAGGACCTGTATACTGCACGAGTCAAAAAGAGGGCCGTGAAAATATTTACGGACCCCTCACATCCTGGACACAAACTGCTTCAACTCCTACCCTCAAAACGACGCTATAGAGCACTGCACACCAAGACAACTAGACACAAGAACAGTTTTTTCCCGAACGCCATCACTCTGCTAAACAAATAATTCCCTCACCACTGTCTAACTATTCACTAGGCTGCATTACTATTACTATTAGTTTTTCTCATTGTTCCTATCACCCATCTCCTCCCACTTATGACTGCAGGACTGTAACTTGTTGCTTGTATCCTTACGATTTATATTAATATTGATTGTTTCCTGATTGCTTATTTGAACCCTATGACAATCATTAAGTGTTGTACCTCATGATTCTTGACAAATGTATCTTTTCTTTTATGTCCACTGAGAGCTTATGCACCAAAGACAAATTCCTTGTGTGTCCAATCACACTTGGCCAATAAAGAATTCTATTCTATTCTATTCTATTCTATTCTATTCTATTCTATTCTATTCTATTCTATTCTATTCTATTCTATTCTATTTCATTCCATTCCATTCCATTCCATTCCATTCCATTCCATTCCATTCCATCCTATCCTATCCTATCCTCTTCTATATTCTATTCTATTCTATTCTATCCTTTCCTATCCTATCCTCTTCTATATTCTATATTTTATATTCTATTCTATTCTATTCTATTCTATTCTATTCTATTCTATTCTATTCTATTCTATTCTATTCTATTCTATTCTATTCTATTTCATTCCATTCCATTCCATTCCATTCCATCCTATCCTATCCTATCCTCTTCTATATTCTATTCTATTCTATTCTATCCTTTCCTATCCTATCCTATCCTCTTCTATATTCTATATTTTATATTCTATTCTATTCTATTCTATTCTATTCTAAGATGCCTCTGCCAAGGGTTCATTTGAGCGCTCGGCTGCTCGGTGCCCTGTTTCAGCCATGCTCCTAAAGCGACAGGTGACCAACATGTGCAGCTCACCAACTTCGGATGCATTGGATTGAACATAGAAGAATAGAGTTGGAAGGGACCTTGGAGGTCTTCTAGTCCAACCCCCTGCTCAAGCAGGAGACCCTATACCGGTGATGGCGAACCTATGGCACGTGTGGCCAAAGTGGCAGGCGAAGCCATGTCGCCCAGCATGCACAGCCTTGCCTGTTTATCTTCCGGGTTTCTGGTGCACATGCACGGGCAATGATCAGCTGTCCTTCGTGCACATGGCAGTGCCCAAAACCGGTGTGCACATGCGCGCCGGTCAGCTGATCATCGGGCAGGCATGTGCCCTAGAACCCGGATGTTCGGCTTTTCCGGAGCGCGATCCCTTTGCACGCACGGCAGTGCTGAAAACTGCCCTGCACATGTGCACCCACCAGCTGATCATTGGATGTGCATGCGCACTAGAACCTGGAAGTTCAGCTTTTCCGGAGCGCAGCTGCAATGAGCGTGCACGCGTGATGTTTCCGTGTGCCGAAAAGGTTCGCCATCACTGCCCTATACCATTTCAAACAAATGGTTGTCCAGTCACTTCTTGAAAACCTTCAGTGATAAGAGCATCCAGAGTTTCTGGTGGCAAGTAGTCCCACTGGTTAATTCCTCCTTAGTTCCCTGATTGCTTCTCTCCTTGATTAGTTTCCGTCCTTTGCTTCTTCTGTGTTTTAGAGAATACATTGAGCCCCTCTTCTTGGTGACACCCCTCAAATATTAGAAGGCTGTATCATGTCACCCCGTCCTTCTTTTTTCAATAATAATATAACAATATAATAATATAACAATAATACTTTACAATACAGGTAGTCCTTGACTTACAACAGTTCATTTAGTGACCGTTCAAAGTTGCAACGTCACTGGAAAAAAGTGACTTATGACCATTCTTCACACTTAACGACCGTTGCACCATTCCCCATGGTCATGTGATCAAAATTCAGAGACTTGGCAAGGGACTCACAGTTATGACGGTCACAGCATGATTCAAACCTTGTTCTTAACTGGGCTACGACAGAAAAAAAATATCTCCCCGCAAGCAGAAAGGGGAAATTTTGCCCAAAATTCCGGTTCAGCAACTAAGAAAAGAGCCGATCTGGAGCGATGCAAAACGCCTCAGGGATCAGCCAAGAATGCTCAACCTTGAAATCCAGTTACAGCTTCTACTGATACTGCAGCTAATTATACAGAACTGGGACTTTTCCACCATTAACTTGCTTTCCACTCCTTAGAGTTACGAATTGTCGCTCTCACAACTGTCTCGATGTACACACACACACACACACACTCCGACAAGCAACTGTCCCCCGGGGAAAAGATCCTGACTCAGAATGGGAACCCTGAAGCAGATATTCAAAAGAATCTTAAAAAATCTTATTTATTATTTTTTGTTTCTTCTCTTGGAGAAAAAGTATGTGGCGGCACAGAGTACCACAAAGGAATCAATCTGTTCTATTTGAAACTGACCGGATCTCATGTCAGGGTGAGGAACCAATTCTGGGCACGTAAGAATAAGGTTCAAAACTTGCTAGATTAGAGAAATGGGGTTGGAGTAACAGAAGGAAACAGGGCTGGACTGGAAAAAACAGACAGGAGCCAGGAGTGTGATGTGCCTGCAAGAAAGGCAAATACAGTTTTCGGCTGCACCAGCAGAAATCTAGTTCCCAAGCCATGGGAAGGAATTGGGATTGTGGAGTTGCAAAGGACCTCGGAGGGTTAGGGTGATTTTGGGCCAATCACCAGGAGACAGTGAGTTCTAGTCCTGCCTTAGGCATGAAAGCCATCTGGCTGACTTTGGGCCAAGCACCGGGAGATGGTGAGTTCTAGTTCTGTGTTAGGCATGAAAGGTAGCTGGGTGACTTTGGGCCAATCACCAGGAGACATTGAGTTCTAGTCCCGCCTTAGGCGTAAAAGTAAGCTGGGTGACTCTGGGCCAATCACCAGGAGATAGGGAGTTCTAGTCCCATGTTAAGCATGAAACCCATTTGGGTGACTTTGGGCAAATCACCAGGAGACACTGAGTTCTAATCCCACCATATCAGAGGTGGGTTCCTCCCGGTTCGGACCGGTTCACCCGAACTGGTAGCGACCCCCTGGTGACGTCACTGACCCGGTTTGGTCAGTGCCGGTCCGTGGGCACCACCATTTTTTGGGGGGGAATTTTTTGTGATTTTTTTAAAAAAAATTTCCATGCTGTTTTCTTCTGCGCATGCGCTGCAGCTAATTTGCACGAGTGGATGCACGCCTGCGTGCGAACGTAGCCAGCGTGCGCACGTGCAAAACGTGCACTTCCGTCGTGATGCGAACTGGTGGGGAAAGTAAGTAGAACCCACCCCTGCACCATATGTACGAAACTCGGCTGGGTGACTTTGAGCCAGTCCCTCTCTCTCACTCACAGCTCAACCTACCTCACAGGGTTGTTGTCATGGGGGAAAATAGGCAGAGGAGTGTGTGTTGCACATGAGTTATTAATAAGGAGAGGAAACAAACAAACAAACAAACCAAGCTAGCAAGCCAGTAAGGAAAAACAGGGACTTGCTTGCAAGTGTGCAAAATGGCACACGTCTTCCAAAGGTTGCCTTCATCACCTTGGGTGCGCAAGAGAACAAGCCAGTTTGACAACTCTGGGCTCACTTTAATAACAGCCCTGAGTGCGTTGAAGCCTTGTTTATTTGCGGGTAAAACACTGCAGGGTGCCCTTCCGACAAGCAGCTTCTTGCAGGGCGCCTTCTGACTCTACGGCACATTTATTATTTATTTATGCAATTTATATAGGCCGCCCACTTCAGTGTCGAGCGACTCCGGGCAGCTGACAACACAATAAAAGATTTGGGGGGTTCGGGGTAGGCCATCGTCGCATGACCCTCAAAAGCAAAGGGAACGTCGGGGGCGAAAGACCGAGTCCACACAGGGGAAGGAAGTCCGATTAAACGACTTTATTGCTCAAAGCCTCGTGCCGGAATCTTCTCAACGAATGGTCGGCCGCGGCTTAGAGTCAGATAAGGCTCAATGAAATTCAAGGGAGGTCGGACTTTGCTCGCTTGTGGCGACGTAGGGATGCTAGGCTGACTCCTCTTTTGACGCCGCCCCCGGATTCTGCCATTCCTTATCCGACATCGAGATCCTTCACCCCTCCAAGAAAACAAACCGGTAAACCTCAGAGGCGTATATTCTCCCGAGCTCCTTCCCCGTCTTCACAGCTGTTCGGGTTTCCTCTCCAAATTATGACGGGAGACCCGAGGAAATCTTTCGTGAAACATCCACAAGTTCAACTTCCAGGAACTGAAAATCCAGACGGCTTTGGCGCTGGGTGATTGTTTTTCCTGTAGATGTGAGTCATGGTGTGAACTTTCTTCTCGAAATGAGGAAAGAGGCAAAGAAAGGGGAGAAATGAAACCGAGTGGCCCTCAAAATGGGAAGGGGGGGGGCGGAGAGCTGGCCTGACTCTGCTTGGAGAAATTGGGGAACCCACGGGGTGGACTTATGACGCGGATGATTTTCAAAAGCTCTTTTGCGCCTGGTCCCATCCCAACCCGGTGCCATTACCGCTGACGGCCATCTCAGAAGGAGAGGGGCAGTTTCTAAACATGATAAATATATACAGGAAGTCCTCGACTTACAATGGTTCGTTTAGTGACCAAAGTTACCACGGCACTGAAAAAAGTGACTTAGGACCGTTTTTCACACCTACGACCGCTACAGCGACCCTGCGGTCATGTGATCAAAATTCAGAAGCTTGGGAACTGACTCATGTTTATGACGGTCGGAGCATCCCGGGGTCACGTGATCCCCTTTTGCGACCTTCCGGCAAGCCAAGTCAATGGGGAAGCCAGATTCACTTAACGACGGTGTGACTAACTTAACAATTGAGTGGATGCTCCATCCTGGGAGGTTTTTAAGAAGAAACTGGACAGCCATTATTTTGGATGGTATAGGGCAGTGATGGCAAGCCCGGGGGACACAGCAACCGTCATAAGTACGAGTCACTCATCAAGCATCTGAATTTGGATCACGCGACCGCGGGGAGGCTCCGAAAGTCGTAACTGTGAAAACGGTCATAAGTCACTCTTTTCAGCACCGTTGTAACTGTGAACCATCAATAAATGAACTGTTGTAAGTCAAGAACTACTTGTAGCTGTAATAGGAACCAGTGGCCAAGAGTCCAAATTTTATCACACGACCATGGGAATGCTGCCAAGGTCGTAAGTGTGAAAAACAGTCACAAGTCCCATTTTTCAGCGCTTTTTGTAACTGTGAATGGTCACTAAGCGAACGGTTGTAAGTTGAGGACTATCCATAAGGCAAGAAAGACATAAAGGGGGTGGGGGTGGAGGAAACCATCGCATTCACCCGAAAACCGCTCCCTGCACCTCCCACCATTTTTCTTCTTGCACTTTTTTGCACACCTGCCTGGCGTCCCTCCACCGATCTGCCCCATTTTCATTCTGGAAGGTTTTCACTTCTGCCATTTTGGGAGCCCCCCCACTCCCCCCCCGGCTTCGCCCGACCGCAACTTTCTCGAACTTCCCCCTTTCGCTCTTCCCTTCGCAGCGGTCGTTGTGCAATCCCCTCGGCCTTCATTCACACGTGGGGACTTGAACACACCTCCCTGCGCTTCCGCTGTGCGGCTCGTTCCCTTGGGGGTTTCATCAGCGGATCCTTCTGGATCCCCCCGACTCCTGCTTTACCCACTGTTCTTAAGAGGCCCCTTCCCACTTCATTGGACCTTCGGTCTCCCCAACAGATTTCATTCTCAGTTCAGGTTGTTTCATAAATGTGTTGTAACTCTGTCTTAAATTCTAAATTTTGTTCATTATTAGCAGGTTTGGTACAGTGGTGAAGGTGCCAGGAGACGGTGAGTTCTAGTGCCGCCTTAGGCGTGAAAGCTGGCTGGTTAATTTTGGGCCAATCACCAGGAGACGGTGAGTTCTAGTCCCACCTTAGGCACAGAAGCTGGTTGGATTATTTTGGCCAATTACCAGGAGATAGTGAGTTCTAGTTCTGTGTTAGGCATGAAAGCCGACTGGGTGACATTGGGTCAACCACCAGGAGATGGTGACTTCTAGTCCAGCCTTAGGCACGGAAGCTGGTTGGATGACTTTGGGCCAATCACCAGGAGATGGTGAGTTCTAGTTTTGCCTAAGACATGAAAGCTGGCTGGGTGAATTTGGGCGAATCACCAGTAGACGGTGAGTTCTAGTCCCACCTTAGGCACAGAAGCTGGTTGGATGACTTTGGCCAATCACCAGGAGACGGTGAGTTCTAGTTCTCCCTAAGGCATGAAAGCTGGCTGGGTGAATTTGGGACCATCACCAGGAGATGGTGAGTTCTGGTCCTGCTTTAGACATGAAAGCCAACTGGGTGACTTTGGGCCAATTACCAGGAGACATAATTTCTAGTTCCATCTTAGGCATGAAAGCTGTCTAGTTGACTTTGGGCCAATCACCAGGAGACTGGGAGTTCTAGTTCTGTGTTAGGCATGAAAAGTAGCTGGGTTACTTTGGCCAACCACCAGGAGATGGTGAGTTCTAGGTCTGTGTTGGGCACAAAAGTCAATTTTGCAGGAAAAACTATGCTGAATTCCACACCAGATTTTGGATCCCTTCCACGGCCACTTTCAGCCCTGGCTGGAGAATTCTGGGAGTTGTAGTCCACCCATCTCCAAGTTGCTGAGGTTGAGAAACGCTCTTCTGGATAACCAGTCCATTCTATCCAGCGTCAGTTTAAAACACAAACACCACATCACATCCTTGCCAGCGGTCGACACCCAGATAAGCGGGGGATAACACCCGGATTAATTCCAGACCAATAATCAAGCAGTAACCACTATCCCAATGATGGAACTAACAAGAACAAAACAACACTCCTACAAACGCTGAAAGGGCAAGCCATATAAGCAGAGAGCAATCCCCCACCCCCTCTAGTACTGATGATGTTACCTAGTTGGGTCATGAAACGTCAACCAAGTTCAGAGAGCACCCAGGACTCCATAGTCGTCGTCGCCGTCACCCTCCTTCTCCTCCTCCTCCTCCTCCTCCTCCTCCTCCTCCTCCTCCTCCTCCTCCTCCTCCTCCTCCTCCTCCCTGCAAACCCCCCTCCCTCCTAGCACTGATGATGTTATCTAGTTGGGTCATGAAACGTCTGCAGGAAAATCACCCAGCTCAGACAGCACCAAGGATCCCACCGTTCAACCCTGAGCTACAGATAATCTCTTATATTTATTTATCTTGTTTATTTCTCCAGATTTGCTCTGCCACTCATTTCCCATTAGTTATCTCTGTCCATTGAGAAACACAGAGAAAAAAATGAACAATAAGAAAAATCAGAGGCTACCAGAGGAAACAAACAGAAGATAAACTGAATATTTGGCCACACTGATCAACAGCAGCATTATTTTCCTGAGCCTCAATTTTACACACGGTTTGACAGCTCCATCTGATCCTGAATACAGGAATTCCTAAGCAGGGGGTTGGACTAGATGACCTACAAGGTCCCTTCCAACTCTGCTATTCTATTCTATTCTATTCTATTCTATTCTATTCTATTCTATTCTATTCTATTCTATTCTTATTCTATTCTATTCTATTCTATTCTATTCTATTCTATTCTAATTCCAGCATAGAAATGATCTTGCGTTGATCTTGGGTGCAAAATTACAGTTTCTCTAACAGATCCCCAAATTTGCAACACCCCAGTATAATAAACACCGATTTATTTTTCTTTTCTTTTTTTCTTTTTTTTTTCTTTTTCTTTTCAATACGCCAATATTTTCAATTTTACTTCTATTCAGACTGGAACAGTCCGTTTTCGGTCCCGTGATTCGATCATGCTGGAATATCACCGTTTTCTGATGTGTTTTTTTCCTTCCCGTGATGGAAATAATTTATTTGCAGCCAGATAGCAAACGAGAAAAGAGGAGGCAAGGTCACCCCTGCATTTTCCAGCCTTCCACTTTGTGAAATGAAAGTTGGCTTTTAAAAATATCCCCAATGAGGTTGCAAAGTTGGCGGCGGGTCCAAAAATCAGCCAGAAAAAAAATTTCAGTTTTGCTAATTTTCTCCTTCTTGACAATCTGCAGAAAAAGACAGGACGATTTACCCGGCTGTTTTATCTCCTAGCCAGTGATTACAGATAGTCCTCAACTTATGATTCATTTAGAGACTGTTCAAAGTTATAACGGCACTGAAAAAATTGACTTATGCTGGTTTTTCACATTTACGACCGATGTAGCGTCCCTACAGTCACGCGATCAAAATTTAAGATACTTGGCAACTGACTCATATTTATGACGGTCGCAGTGTCCATGGGATCACGGGATCCCCTTTTGCGACCTTCCGACAAGCAAAGTCAACGGGGAAAGCCAGATTCACTTAACTTAACAATTGCAGTGATTTACTTAACAATTGCTGCAAGAAACATCGTAAAATGGGGGTAAAACTCACTTAACTTAATTCTCTTGCTTAACAACAGAAGTTTTGGCCTCCATTGTGGTCATAAATAGAGGATTCCCTGTAATTTTCCAGCAAATGTAACAGTACAATATATAGCAATTTATAAAGAAAAATAGAATTGCTCATGATTGAACGATGTGATATGGAAGGATTTCCCTTACGAAGAAATCTTTTTCCTTTCAAATTTCCCCCCCTAAAAAAACCCCACTTTTCCTCCCCTGCAATCTGCTTTCTCCAAGGATCAAATGTTACCAAACTCAACGGAAAGAAATTCCAGAAAGAAATTCCAGAAAGAAATTCAAGAACCGTTACGCAAGGGAGAGACGGCAGAGCAGCTGGCGAGGAAGTCAGTCCGTTCTGATTTTTATTTCTCTCTCTCTCTCTTTGTCGTGTTTCCCGTGGACTTTCCCCCCCCCCTCTCTCAAATTTCATTAAAGGTTTTGGGAAAATTGCGTGGGAAACGTCTGGCATCCAGGACACTCAATAGGAAGGGTTTTACTTTTTTTTTTTAAAGAAAATTAACAAGCCACCAAGGAAACCGAGAGTCGGTTGAAGAACAGGGGGTCACGCGATCCCCTTTTTGCGACCAAAAGTCAACAGGGAAGCCCGATTGACATAACCACATGTCACTGACTTAACAACCGCAGCGATTCGCTTAACAACGGGCGGCAAGAAAGATAAAAAAACGGGGAAAAACAAACTGAACCACTCTTTTGCTTAGCAGTGGAAGTTTTGCGCTTAACGGTGCTCATAAATCAAGGATTACCTGTAATTTTCCAGTAAACGTAACAGTACAATAAACAGCATTTTATAAAGAAATGGGGGACAAAACAGCTGTCTTGCTTAATAACAGAAATTTGGGGCTCAATTGTGGCCGTATCTCAAGGACCACCTTGCAGTATCCACATCCTATGAAGTGTTAATATGATAATATCCATTTATATTGCGCTGGTAAGGCCACACTTGGAATATTAGCGTCCAGTTTTGGTCAGCGTGATACAAAAAAGATCCTGAGACCCCAAAAAGTACAGAGAAGAGAAGAGAAAGAAAAATATTAGGGGCTGGAGGCTAAAACATACGATGAACAACCTAAGGGAACTGGCTATGTTTGTTTGTTTATCTGTTCAGTTTCTATAGCTGTCCATCGCAGTTTCTGACTTTAGGCACCTTAAATTTTTCTTTAGCCTGGCGAAGAGAAAGTTTAAGGCAGACATGATTTATTCAAATGTATTTATTAAATCTGTTTGCCACCCTTCTCGCTGCGAGGTGACCCTGAATGGGTTACAACAGTAAAAGCAATAAAGCCATACATATCTAAGTGCAATAAAAATACAAATTACGAACGAACGAGAGGTGCTCTTCCAATACTTGCAGGTCTGCCTCAGGGAGGAAGGGGGTGGATTTACTCTCCAAAGCACCTGAGGGCAGGACAAGAAGTCACGGGTGGAAGAACGTTAGAGACCCAACCTAGAACTAAGGATAAATTTCCTGGCAGTGAGGACAATTAACCAGTGGAACGCTTTGCCTTCAGAAGTTGTGGGTGCTGAATCACTGGAGGTTTTCAAGAAGAGATTGCCAATCACGTGAAGTATTAGTACCGCTTCATAAAGCCTTAGTAAGGCCACACCTGGAATGTTGCATCCAGTTTTGGTCACCACATTAAAAAAAAAAGATGTTGAGACTTTGGAAAAAGTGCAAAGAAGAACAACGAAGAGGATTAAAGGCCTGGAGACTAAAAACATATGAAGAACGGTTGCAGGATTTGGGTTTGGCCAGTCTAGAGAAAAGAAGAATTAGGGGGGACATGATAGCAGGGTTCCAGTATTTGAGGGGCTGCCCCAAAGAGGAGGGGGTCAACTTATTTTCCAAAGCACCTGAAGGCAGGACAAGAAACAATGGATGGAAACTAATCGAGGAGAGAAGCAACCTGGAATTAAGGAGAAAATTCCTAACACTGAAGACAATTAATCAGTGGAACAGCTTGCCACTAGAAGTTGTGGATGCTCCATCACTGGAGGTTCTCAAGAAGAGACTGGACAGCCACTTGTCTGAAATGGTATCTGGTCCCCTCCTTGAGCAGGGGGTTGGTCTAGAAGACCTCCAAGGTCCCTTCCAGCTCTATTCTGATTGATTTAATCCATTTGTCCAGGATGGTACATGTAGTCCTCGACTTACTATCACAAGCGAGACCAAAATTTCTGTTGCTAAGCGAAACAGTCTTTAAGTGAGTCTTGCACCATTTTACAACCTTTCGGGCCATGGTTGTTAAGTGAATCACTGCAGTTATTATATTAGTGACACGGTTGTTAAGTGAATCTGGCTTCCTTGTTGACTTTGCTCTTCAGAAGCTCGCAAAAAGGAGGGAACGCTGACCCCGGGACACTGCAACCGTCATAAGTACATGCCAGTTGCCAAGTGTCTGAATTTTGATCACGTGACCGCGGGGGATGCTGCAACGGTCGTAAGTGTGAAAAATGCTTGTTTCAGTGCCGTTGTAACTTGGAATAGTGGCTAGAGGAACTGTTGTAAGTTGAAGGACTCCCTGGATAAGGACTCCTGCCTTGGGCAAGGGGTTGGGCTAGGAGACCTCCAAGGTCCCCTTCCAGCCCTACGATTCTGAGTCGCAAAGCTTCTTTCTGCGCTGTCAATTCCGGTGGGAGCTGGTGTGCATGAAGGCTGCACTTTTGTTGGCTGCCTTGTGCAAGACAAGATTAGGGAAGTTAAGTGTGTACATCTGCTTTCTTTTGGCGTTGTTTTTCCAATAATTTAGGAACCTTTGATAAACTTCTGAGAAAGCTCTTTCCATGGAACCCTTATGAAAAATAATATTCCCCCACTGGATAAATTCACTTCGCTTTAAAAAAAAACAAAAGTCTCGCAGGACGGGGTTCGGCTTGGTTAGGGGGAGAGATGGCCATATGGAGTCTTCCAACCCGTCTGCCCCACACGTCCGTCCAAAGTCTGCCCGATCCTAGAATATGGGTAATCCTCAACGTACGACCACTAATTGAGCTCAACTTTGCTGCCGCTAAGGGAAACATTCTTTAAGTGAGTTTGGCCTCATTGCACGATCTTTCCTTGCCACCGTCGTTAAGCGGATCATTGCAGCGGCTAAGTGAGTCACAAATGGTTGTTAAGTGAATCCTGCTTCCTTGTTGACTTTGCTTGCGAGATGGTCGCAAAAGGGGGGGGGATCACTTGACCCGGGACGGTGCAACCGTCATAAGTACATGCCATCTGCCACGCTTTCAAGTTCTGATCAACGGTCGTAAGCTGCCTTCTTCGGTGCCGTAGGAACTTCGAACGGTGTTAAGGTGAGAATAAATCTCATAGAGGCGATGTGGATCTTTTCTTGGAATTCAGACATTTAGAAATAAAGCTGAGATTAAAAGTCTAATAGAAAATGTTTATTTCGGTACAAAAACAATAAATCATGAATAGTTACATCCTTGCTAATAAATCGTGACCGTTCCGGTCAGTCAAAGGCAGAAGAATATAATGGGGAATCAGGAATGTACACATGCGCAGAAGATCACATCACGTGTCCCGCTTGTATTGGAATGTACCATAATATTAGGATAGGGGTGCATCACCCTGCATAGACATACAACTGACAATATTCACACCGTGACAAACGGTCACTAAACGGACGGTTGTAAGTCGAGGACTGTCTGTAATAAGGTCTTGCGAAGGGTTGCAAATAAAGCACCGAAGTCTTTTATCTGACATTCATCATCCCCAGACATCTCCCTCTCTGGGAGGAGGCCCAGTGCCTCTCTGCATGAGTCAGCCCCTTTGGCTGTCCTCCTCTTAAATTTCGGAGCGATGACCAAACCCGTGACTCACAGCGAGCAGCACCCAGGGAGGAGATCGGAATGCCACCCAAACACCCTGAAGCCAAAGACAAAACACAAGACAACACACAACACAACAACAAGCGGGAAAGCCAAAGAGCAACCCGGATTCCTTTATTTGGGGAAAGGGTCTCCTTATCCAGGGAAAATTTGGGAAGAACTCTCTCCCCTGCAGGTGAAAAGGAGGGGTTAAATAAAGAAAAGCAGCAAGCTCTCCTTGTCCCCCCACTCGCCCCAGTTTCCTTTCGCCAACGGCCCCTTAAAATGAAATTTTATGAAAAGTTTCACCAAGAACCTAAAAATGAACGCTTGCTAATGAAGAGCAAAAGAAGCAAAAAAAAAAAAAAGAAAGAGAGAGAGGAAGGAAGGGAGGGAGGGAGGGAGGGAAGGAGGGAAGGAAAAAGAAAAGAAAGAGAAAGAGAAAGAGAAAGAGAAAGAGAAAGAAAGAAAGAAAGAGAGAAAGAGAAAGAAAGAGAAAGAACGAGAAAGAAAGGAAGGAGATAGAAAAAGAAAGATAAAGAAAGGAAGAAAGGAGATAGAAAGAAAGGGAAAGAAAAGAATGAAAAGGGGAAGAGATAGAGAAAGGAAGAAAAGATAAAGAAAGAAAGAAAGAAGAAAGAAAGAAAGAAAGGAAGATAGACAAAGGAGATAGAAAAAGAAAAAGAAGGAAGGAAGGAAAGAAACAAAGAAAGATAAAGACGGTAGGTAGGAAGGAAGGAAAGAAAGAATGAGAGGGAGAAAGAAAGGAAGAGAAAAAAGAAAAAAGAGATAGATTAAAAAAAAGAGAAAGCAAGGAAGAGGAAAAGTGCAGAAAAAGAGAATGAAAAAATAGAAAAAGGAGACCTCCAATTTCTTCCCCAGCAAATATAAGAACATTTATCATATTAACCCTTATTTTACGATTCCAAAAATTAACAGCTCCCTTCTTTCTATTATCCAGATTTTTTTCTAATTCTCCAAACCACAAATCATGATTGCATTTTCTTCTGCCTCCTGCAAAAGGCCTATCAGAGCTCTCTGCCCTTCTTCTTCTTCTTCTGTTTTTCCAGATCACAACACCCCCCCCCCACCTTCCCCCCCCCCCACATACACATACACATTTTTACAATATGGTGCTTGCCCTCCCTGTGAAAAATGCTCGCTTCTCTTTCTTCTGCCCACTTCTCCTTCTCAAAGTCTACACTGGGCTGAACCCAAAAAACACAACCACATCCAGCGGTTATTTTCCAAAATATAAAACGGGTCGCCATTTCACTTTTCCGTTGGTTGTTTTGCTGCGTTTCTTTTTTCTTTTGCTTTGAGACCTTGTGGGTCCCTCAAGTCTACATCTTGTTTCCAGCAGTGGCAAAACATCTCTGGAAAAGCCAGATTTATTTTCTTTCTTTCTTTCTTTCTTTCTTTCTTTCTTTCTTTCTTTCTTTCTTTCTTTCTTTCTTTCTTTCTTTCTTTCTTTCTTTCTTCCTTCCTTCCTCCTTCCTTCCTCCCTCCTTCCTTCCTTCTTTCTTTCCCTTCCTTTCTTCCTACCTTCCTTATTTCCTTCCTTCCTCCCTCTCTCTTTTCCTTCCTTCCTTCTTTCCTTCCTTCCTTCCTTCCTCTCTCTCTCTCTGTCTTTTCCTTCCTTCCTTCCTTCCTTCCTTCTTTCTTTCTTTCTTTCCCTTCCTTCTTTCCTTCCTTCCTCTCTCTCTCTCTGTCTTTTCCTTCCTTCCTTCCTTCCTTCCCTCCCTCCCTTCCTTCCTTCCTTCCTTCCCTCCCTCCCTTCTGTATCTTCCTCTCCTGCTGCACGTGGTGACCTTATTAGGATTGGTACAACTGATAACTCACCCAAGATTAAAAAGATTTAAAAAGGTCACTTGTTTAAAAACCTAGAATCAGAAGTGGTCTAGTAACACCTTTTCCCAGAAACAATTTTTTTTATTAAAGGCATCAGCTCGGAGAAAGATTATACCTTTTCATAAAATGTGTTGAATAGAGCAAGTTTTATTTGACAAAAAATAAAACAAGCATTTCATATTGTCAAGCACAAACACAAGATTTTAATTTTCTTTCCAAAATGCCTGAGTTTTGCCTACCGTAAGCAAGAAAGAGAAAAGAAAAGAAAGAGAAAGAGAAAGAGAAAGGGAGAAGAGAGAGTGAAAGAGCAAGAAAGGAAAGTAAGAGAAGGAAAAAGGAAAAGAGAAAGGAAAAGAGAGAGAGAGGGGGGGGGAAAGAAAGAAAGAGAGAGAGAGAGAAAGAGAGAGGGGGAAAAAGAAAGAAAGAGAGAGAGAGAGAAAGGGAGAGAAAGAAAGGAAAGAAAAAGAAAAAGAAAGGGAAAGGGAAAGAAAGAGGGAGAAAGGAAGGAAAAAAGAAAGAAAAGAAAAAGAAAGAAAGAAAGGGAGAAGAGAGTGAAAGAGCAAGAAAGGAAAGTAAGAGAAGGAAAAAGGAAAAGAGAAAGGAAGAGAGAGAGAGAGGGAAAAGAAAGAAAGAAAGAGAGAGAGAGAGAAAGGGAGAGAAAGAAAGGAAAGAAAAAAAAGGAAAAGGAAAAGGAAAGGGAAAGGGAAAGAAAGGGAGAAAGGAAGGAAGGAAGAAAGGAAAGAAAGAAGAAAAAAGAAGAGAAAGCATCTACTTATTAACATCTGGCTACATCATCCTAAATGCCTAATAAACCTGCCTAATAAAGCATATTTTTGCCTGCGGGAAGAAACATAATAGATGGTTTGCCTGATCTCCTCAGAGAAAATTCCAGAAGCCGGGAACGCGTCTCTTCCTTTCCCAGGCTAAAGTGACTCCAAACTAGGAAAACCAAAGAAAACCCCCTGAAACCCCCTCTCCCCCTCCCCAAAAATAAAAACCAAAGCATCTTGGAAAATGTGTCTTGCGCATAATCTGCCCGAAATGAAAGCTGAAATCGCCAGTCCTCACCGTGACTTTTCAAAGGGTAGACTGCTCTTGAACACGGAGCTCGCCGATTAACGTTTTGCTCCTTCTGAAAGCAGCTGCTTTTCAAACCGGCACCCTCACCTGTGGCCTTCCACTAAAGACCTGCTGGGAGACGGAAACCCCTACAGGTAGCATCCATCCTGACCCCTCACCCCTACAGCCCCCTCCCCTCCCTGCCCCTTATCAAAAGCCGAGAAAGAATACAGTGAAACCGCAAATAAACCTCAACTTTCGAAAGTTTGTCTTTCCAGCTCAGATGCGATAAGAATCCTGGCTTTTTCTCAGTTCTCTCTGATTAAATCAAGAATTCCACACGTATTAACACACCTAATCAAAGGCAGTGACACTGGGGGGGGGGGAATAGGGAAGGGGGAGGACGGAAGTGGGGCATGAGGGGGGCCTGCACTCCAATCGGAATCCATCAGATGCAGAAACCAACCACGGTGGGAGTCACACCACGTCAAAGGCCTTGCAAGTGGGATTTGGGCTCCTTTAAAAATCGGTTCCCTGCCCCACCCCCCAAGCAGGAAAACAGGGCGCAAACATATGACTTTAAAAATAATAAATAAATAAAAAGATTTAGGGGTCCTTGGTGGTCTCTGAGCTTGGTGATTCTCTTTGCAGACATTTCATGACCAAACTAGATAATATAGTCAGCACTAGAAGGGAGAGGGGTTTGCTGAGAGGAGGAGGAGGAGGAGGAGGAGGAGGAGGAGGAGGAGGAGGAGGAGGAGGAGGAGGAGGAGGAGGAGGATTGTGGGGTCCTTGGTGCTCTCTGAGCTTAGTTGTTTTCTTGCAGACATTTCATGACCCAACTAGGTGACATCATCCGTGCTAGAAGGGACTGAGCAAACCCTACTTCCCTCTAGCACGGATGATGTTACCTAGTTGGGTTACGAAAGGTCTGCAAAAAAGTCACCAAGCTCAAAGAACCCCAAGAACCCCACAGTCCTCCTCCTCCTCCTCCTCTTTGCAAACCCCACTCTCTTCTAGCACTGAGGATGTTCCCTACTTGGGTCATGAAACGTCTGCAAGAAAATGACCAAGCTCTGAGAGCACCAAGGACCCCACAATCCTCCCCCCCTTCCTACTAGCAGTGATGATGTTACCTAGTTGTGTCATGAAACGTCTACAAGAACACAACTAAAGTCAGAGAGCACCATTTCAAACTCTCTAACTACAAAAAGTCTTTAGCTTTTGTGTACCTGCTGATTAATCCAGGCCTCAGTGTTTCGTATTTAGACCCAGAAAATGTGTTCATGCCACATTCCAGATATCAAATTAATAAGTAAACAAAGCGATTTTAAAAGAAGCCGAGGCATTTATTGATTTCTAGCTGTGCTCTGAACAAACAGATTAAAACACAATCAGGACTGTAAACAAACCGTGGTAAAAACACAGTAGGGAAGGGAAAAAAAACCCAGAATGTCTAGTTTTGAAAGGCTCACAATCAAATCAACGTTTGTGCATTCAAGTTAAAGTTCTTTTCCGCCCCCCAAAAAGAAAAGAAATTATAGTGGTTTGTGCAAATGCAGCTAACTCAGCTAACCCGGGTCAAACTAAGAATGGTTTTTTTTGCCATCAGGGGCACACAAGGAACATACAAAAAAACATGTACAAAAAAGCGAGTAATTTTAATCGCGCACACAAGTATGGCAGTGAGAATCCGCGTGCAAAACTGACAAGGACAGACAGTCCGCATTCCCCAACCTGCAGGTCCGCAAACCTTCATTTAACCTCGACAAACATGGTCCCGGATTTGTTAATCCAAATGTTGGTTCTCCCCACCCCACCCCGTTCTACCCCCCGGCCCCCATCTCAGCCCCTCTCCGGACTAAGTTTATGGATCAAACGCAAACCGTCCAGCTGCGCAGTCGCCCGAAGTGGATTTGGTGCATAGGATTTCGCGCAAAGCCACTTTGCGCTCGGCGCCTGGTCCAAAGCGAGGGCGCGGAGCGGGAGGAAGTGGGGCGCTGGGGATCCCCCGGGGACCCCTCTCCTCTGCGACCCCCCAGCTTTCTCTACCCCGCCCCCTTTTCCAGGCAATCCTACGTTTGGGGTGGGATGGGGGGATGGTGGCTTACCCCCTTGGAAGGAGCGCCCCGTCGGGGGACCTGCTGGAAGGGACGCAGGGCTGCCCTCCTCTTCCTCCTCCTCCCGTATGACCTGGTGCCCTCTCTCCGCGGGACTACAACACCCATCGCCCCGGCAAATGCAAGCCAACCCGACCGGGAGGGGCGGAGGACCGTGCAGTAGTACCCGAGGCACTGCTTCCCTCTGCCCGGTTGGACGGCCCTGCTGCGCGGGGAGGGGGTCCGAGAACTGTCAAGGCGGGGCCGGGGAGGAGATGCTGGGGGTCGCTTAGATGGGGACCCCGCCCCGTCCCTCATTTCCACCCCCAACCCCCAAACAGACGATGCCGACTTATGGGACGGGACGGGAAGGCAGGAAAGAGGACTGGTGACTTCCAAGAATAGGACCGAGAGCGAGGGAAGAGAGCCGTGGGTGCAGAAGGAGACCCCCGCCCCGTTCCTCAATTCCATCTCCCCCTCAAACAGACGACGCCTGCTTAGGGGAGGGGAAGGCAGGAAAGAAAAGGCGGCTGGCTTCCAAGGACCGGGCCGGGAGCGAGGGAGGGGGGCAGCCGAGGCACCCAGATGGAGACCCCCGCCCCGTTCCTCAATTCCACCCTCCAGCACCCCCAGACAGACGAGCCAACTTATAGGACTGGACAGGAAGGCAGGCAAGAGGAAAGGGCGGAGGGCTTCCAAGAATAGGACCGGCAGCGAAGGAGGGGCAGCCGAGACCCCCGCCCCGTCCCTCAATTCCACCCCCCCCCCCCAAAAAAAACCCCGTAGACGATGCCGTTTTATGGGATGGGAAGGCAGGCAAGAAAAAAGGCTGGGGCTGGGAGCGAGGGAGGGGGGCAGCCGGGGACCCAGATGGAGACCCCCGCCCGCCAGCCCGGACTTACGCGCCCAACCTGGAGCCTCGCAGACCCACCGCGCCTCCGTCTCCGTCGCTTCTGCCCTCGGGAGAGCCGGGCTGGGCCGGTCCGACGGAGCCGGGACTGGACCGGGCAAGGGCGCCGTCTAGCCCAACCGAGCCGCCACTCACCTGATCGGCGCGGCCAGCCGGGCCGCCGGAGCTTCCGCAGGGAGGAGTCCCGCCGGACCGCCCCCGACGACGGGCCAGCAGCAGGTGCCTCCCTTCCGGGCCGGGCGGTGCCGTGCAGCGAAGCGCAGCTGGAGAGACCTGCCCGCGGCTCCGGGCCACGTTCGGGGGTCGCGGCTGGGGAGGGGCGGCAGCTGCGGCTCTGGTCCCGGGAAGCCGGGCTGAGGCTGCGGATCGGGAGTTCAGAGCATCTGAGCCCGGGTCTGCAGAAGTCGTGCGAAAGAGAGAGAAAAAAATCTGACTTAGATCGGGGTTCCCGTCCACCGAGATCTGGAAGAGTTTCTCTCAAGTTGGTAAAGTTGAGATGGGTGGGCTTTAATTCCCAGAATTCCCCAGCCGGCATGCCTTAAGATGGGTGGACTTCAACTCCCACCCAGAATTCCCCAGCCTGCAGGCTTTGAGATGGGTGGACTTCAACTCCCAGAATTCCCCAGCCGGCATGCCTTGAGATGGGTGGGCTTCAATTCTCAGAATTCCCCAGCCGGCATGCCTTGAGACTGGTGGACTTCAACTCCCAGAATTCCCCAGCCGGCATGCCTTAAGAAGGGTGGGCTTTAATTCCCAGAATTCCCCAGCCTGCAGGCTTTGAGATGGGTGGGCTTTAATTCCCAGAATTCCCCAGCCGGCATGCTTGAGACGGGTAGACTTCAACTCCCAGAATTCCCCAGCCGGCATGCCTTAAGATGGGTGGGCTTCAATTCTCAGAATTCCCCAGCCGGCATGCCTTGAGACTGGTGGACTTCAACTCCCACCCAGAATTCCCCAGCCTGCAGGCTTTGAGATGGGTGGACTTCAACTCCCAGAATTCCCCAGCCGGCATGCCTTGAGATGGGTGGGCTTCAATTCTCAGAATTCCCCAGCCGGCATGCCTTGAGACTGGTGGACTTCAACTCCCAGAATTCCCCAGCCGGCATGCCTTAAGAAGGGTGGGCTTTAATTCCCAGAATTCCCCAGCCTGCAGGCTTTGAGATGGGTGGGCTTCAATTCTCAGAATTCCCCAGCCGGCATGCCTTGAGACTGGTGGACTTCAACTCCCACCCAGAATTCCCCAGCCTGCAGGCTTTGAGATGGGTGGACTTCAACTCCCAGAATCCCCCAGCCGGCATGCTGTCTTTACCATCTTAAAGCTGGTAAGCTTGGGAGAGATTGCTCCAGGCCCTTGGACACCCCACTAGAGTCGGGCTTAGGGCTTCATTGCTCCCCTCCCTCCTTGAAGAAAGGGAGAAGACGGGTGTTGCTCTTCTGCAGCGCTTAATCGCCTGGACTGATGTGATTGATAAATGCATAAATATATCAAAATTGACATTTGATATTCTTGCCCTTAAAATATCACGGGTGGGACCAGAATGTCAGGAGGAGCAGACCTCAATTTCCACAAGACTTTCATTGTTTATTTATTGGTCTGATTTCATTTATTTATAGCCTGCCTTTCTTATTTTCATAAAAAACTAAAGATGGCAGACATGCCTAATACTCCTTCCTCCTCCCATTTTCCCCACAACGACAACCCTGTGAGGTGGGCTGGGCTGAGAGAGAGGGGCCGGCCCAGAGTCACCCGGCCTAAGTGTCTCATGCCTAAGGCGGGATTAGAACTCCCCGACTCCTGGTGATTGGTCCAAAGTCACCCAGCCGGCTTTCCTGCCTAAGAACTAGAACTAGAACTCACCGTCGCCTGGTGATTGGTCCAAAGTCACCCAGCCAACTTTCGTGCCTAAGGCGGGACTAGAACTCACCGTCGCCTGGTGATTAGCCCAAAGTCACCCAGCAGGCTCTCATGCCTGAACCTTAATCCAAATTTAGGGTTGGAACTAAATTGCGACGAACAGTTTTATAATCCAGCCCCTGATCCAAAACTTTTGGTGACTTTGGTGTTCAGGCAGAGGCTACTCAGTTGCCTGTCTGGGTTGCTTTAACCAGGATTCCTTCTCTGAGCGAGGGATGGGCTAGATGGCCTCTGGGTTGCCTCCCAGTTTTAGTCATGGGGAGCAGTGAAAACTCGTCCTCCTCTTAGGACCTTAGTTGAGGCCAGAACTCGTGTTGCTAAGCGAGATATTTGTTAAGTGAGTTTTGCCCCATTTTACGACCTTTCTCGCTGTGATTGTTAAGCGAATCACGGCAGTTGTTAAGCGAGGAACATGGTCGTTAAATGAATCTGGCTTCCCCATGGACTTTGCTCGTCAGGTGGTCGCAAAACGGGACCACGTGACCCTGGGACACTGCAACGGTCATAAATACATGCCGGTGGCCAAGCGTCCAAATTTTAAATCACGTGACCAGGGGGATGCTTCCAATAGCCGTTAAATATGAAATTCACTTTTTTCCAGTGTTGTCGTAACTTGGAACGGTCAATAAACGAGGACTGGCTGTAAAAGAGAAGGGGGAATATCGGTTTCTCTTTCTCTTGGGAAAGGCCCTGGCAGGGAAATCCCCAAGCTCACCCACGTCCAGGAAGTGGCTGGCACAGAAGGAGAACGTGGGTGTGTATTTCCACAACCGAGATCACACTTCCTGGATGTGATTAAATGGGCTGCTCCTTGGGGTTTTTTTTTCTCACCTTTGCCTGCATTTGTCCTCTGAGATTATGGGATATAAAAGGATCAAAGTCTGTTCAACCGATCTTGGAAAAAAGCTGAAAAAATTGGAGCCCGTTTGGCCCTGGAAGCCCCTGAATTGGTGGGCTGAATTGGAAAATGGAAAAAGAAAAGAGAACGACACAACATTAGTGCAAGGAAAACACACAGGATTGTTGTGATGTCCCAAGGAGCCCCAATGTGACTCCAGAGAGATGTTGCCCAGTTCAGGAGGCAGCACAGAACCGGCACTGCGGATCTGAAAAACTAAGCAGAATCAGAGAATCAGGTTGGTTGCTGGGTGGATGGATGGGAGACCACTAGGAGATCTCGGGCAGGGCTGGAAAGCAGAAGAACTGTCAAATTCTTGCAAAAGTGGAACTTGACTTGAAGCCACCTTTATTTCCATCTTCCAAACATTGATTAAACCTGAGCTGAATGATGTTGCTCCTTGCAAATTTAGGGAGAAGTTTTACCGGTTGGATGGCTGCCTGGCACACACCAACAGTCCTTAGAAACTCAGTTTTCTACACCTCCTGGCAGAATAAAGGCAGCTGTCGGTCGTCCCCTGCCAGGTCCCGCTTCTCTGAACATCTCAGAGTTTCCACAAAAGCTCTTTCCCTCTAGATTTGCAAGAATATATAGAGTATATATAGAATATAAAATAACGTTATAAATATAACAAAAGGAACGTCCACAGCAGATGCCAATCGCAGCAGGAGCCTAGGACAACATTTTGTAACACAAATACAATATGTGATTCTAGGTTTTGCATCTTCTGGGGTGTTTTGTACTCTGCTTAAAATCTCTCCAGAAGATAGGCTCAAGATACAGAAGGATCTTGACAGACTTGAACATTGGGCGCTATCAAACAAAATGAAATTCAATGGTGATAAAAGTAAGGTTCTACATTTAGGCAAGAAAAACAAAATGCACAGGTACAGTATATGTGGTACCTTGCTCAACAGTAGTAACTGTGAGAGGGATCTTGGAGTCCTAGTGGACAACCATTTAAATATGAGCCAGCAGTGTGCAGCAGCTGCCAAAAAAGCCAACACAGTTCTAGGCTGCATTAACAGAGGGATAGAATCAAGATCACGCGAAGTGTTAATACCACTTTATAATGCCTTGGTAAGGCCACACTTGGAATACTGCATACAGTTTTGGTCGCCACGATGTAAAAAGGATGTTGAGACTCTAGAAAGAGTGCAGAGAAGAGCAACAAAAATGATTAGGGGACTGGAGGCTAAAACATATGAAGAACGGTTGCAGGAACTGGGTATGTCTAGTCTGATGAAAAGAAGGACCAGGGGAGACATGATAGCAGTGTTCCAATATCTCAGGGGTCGCCACAAAGAAGAGGGAGTCAAACTTTTCTCCAAGGCACCTGGGGGTAGAACAAGAAGCAATGGGTGGAAACTAATCAAGGAGAGAAGCAACTTAGAACTAAGGAGAAATTTCCTGACAGTTAGAACAATTAATCAGTGGAACAGCTTGCCTCCAGAAGTTGTGAATGCTCCAACACTAGACATTTTTAAGAAGATGTTGGATAACCATCTGTCTGAAGTAGTGTAGGGTTTCCTGCGTAAGCAGGGGGTTGGACTAGAAGACCTCCAAGGTCCCTTCCAACTCTGTTATTATTATTAATTATTATTATTATTTGGACTCGGAGCGCTTTATAAATTCGTAAATAAATCACTGCCAGACTCTTTGGGTGCCTGGCCCTTTAAAGGCTGGCCACGCCTTCCTCCCACCCAGCTCCGCCCTTTATGCAATGAGTTGGGTGCAGCAATGCCCACTTGGCCACTGAGATTTGAGTGAGGGGAGGCCCACCAATCAGAAAGCTAATAGCGAATGGACTCGTTTCCTCCCACTCTGTATTCCGCCCTGCCTGTCCCATAGAGATAGAAAAATGAAGAGTGGCACGTGATGCTGCCATTCCCATTAGGAATACAGAATTCCAGGCATGGTCTGAACAGTCAAGCTATTCAAGCTAAGTTGGGCTATCAATTCCCATGAACTGGACACTCTGCATCTTGGGAGGTGCAGCCCATAACAACCTTGGTGTTGTGTTCTGACTGCCACCCTGGTCATGTGTTTGAATGCTCATACGCTATTGGTTATTGTGTCTGACAGTTCTCTATAAAAGGGCTATCTGTCAGACTGCAAGTTGCTGGTTGTTTTGAGTGAGCTAATAAAAGAGCTGTTCTGAAGTCTGTCTCCTGCGATCTTTGCCCACAATTTAACACTTGGCCCATCTGTGGTTTGGCAGGATGCCCAGGTCTTTCTCCCCAGCGCTCCCCAGCGCCAGGTTCCACCAGTCTTGTGCCTGTAACTGCAACAGAATTGGAAGGGTCCTTGGAGGTCATCTAGTCCAACCCCCTGCTCGGGCCAGACACCTATGCCATTTCTGATGAATGGCTATCCAGTCTCTTTTTAAAACCCTCCAGTGATGGAGCACCTACAACTTCCAGAGGCAGTTTGTTCCACTGGTTAATTGTCCTCACTGTTAGGAAGTTTCTCCTTAGTTCCAGGTTGCTTCTCTCCTTGGTTGGTTTCCATCCATTGCTTCTAGTTCTGCCTTCTGGTGCTTTGGAAAATAAGTTGACTCCCTCTTCTTTGTGGCAACTCCTTAGATATCAGAATCCTGCTATCATGTCTCCCCTAGTCTCTCTTCATTAAACTAGACATACCCAATTCCTGCAACCGTTCTTCGTATGTTTTGGCCTCCAGTCCCCTAATCCTCTTTCTTGCTCTTCTCTGCACTCTTTCCAGAGTCTCAACATTTTTTTTCATATTGTGGCAACCAAAACTGGATGCAATATTCCAAGTGTGGCCTTACAAAGTGGTATCAACACTTCATGTGAACTTGATTCTATCCCTCTGTTAATGCAGCCTATGATTGTGTTGGCTTTCTTGGCTGCTGCCGCACACGGCTGGCTCATGTTTAGATAGTTTCACCCAGTAGTGGGTTCTAAATCCCGTTGCTACCGGTTTGCGCATGCGACGCTTCTGCGCATGTCCATTCTCTGGTCCAACCTTCCCATTCTATCATCCACTTTCCTTCTATCCTCCTTCATGTCTCCCATATTACCCCTCATCTCTTCATAGTGCCTATCCATTGACTCTTGCATTTTAAGCATCTGAATTTTGATCACATGACCATAGGGATGCCACAACCGTTGTGAGAAAAACAGCCATATTTTTCAATGCCGTTGTAACTTTGAACGGTCACTAAACAATAGCAATAGCACTTAGACTCATATACCGCTCGGCTTCATAGTGCTTTACAGCCCTCTCTAAGCGGTTTACAGAGTTCAGCATATTGCCCCCAACAATCTGGGTCCTCATTTTACCCACCTCGGAAGGATGGAAGGCTGACTCAACCTTACAACAACCTTACAACAAACCGTTGTAAGTTGAGGACTCCCTATATTTCATTCTTCATAGGAAAGACAAAATGAAAGACGCCGTTTCCTGTTGATAATTCTCTAGTTCCTGGGGGTGGGACAGGGAGAATGAATAAATACGGGGACTTGGTCAGCCTAAATCTGCCACTTTGGTTCTTATGACGGAAACCGGTTTAAGAGCCAGGAAAAGAAACTGTCGGTGCTGTGGGCGAGACGGAGGAAACGGAGCCTTGAAGTAGAACTAGATGAGGAAATGAAAGAATTGGGGAACTTCTTCATGGTGGCGCTTTTGATTGGTCACGCCTGAAGATGGGAGGGCTGGTGGAAGGAACATGGGTGTGCTAACATTTATTTATTTGTTACCCTGACTTTACCTTTGTAAGTAGCTGAAGAGATGGTGAAGATACTCAATACTCCTTCCTCCTCCTTCTCTCCCCCCCCCCCAATAACAATCTTGTCAGGTGGGCTGGGCTGAAAGAGAGGAATAGGCCCAAAGTCAGCCAACCAGTTTTCATGGTTAAGATGGGACTAGAATTCACCGTCTCCTAGTGATTGGCCCCAGCCAGGTTCCATGCCTAAGCGGGACTAGAAATCTCCATCTCCTGGTGATTGGTCCAGAGTCACCCAGCCAGCTTTCATGCCTAAGGCGGGACTAGAACTCACCGTCTCCTAGTGATTGGTCCAGAGTCACCCAGCCAGCTTTCATGCCTAAGGTAGAACTAGAACTCACCGTCTCCTAGTGATTGGTCCAGAGTCACCCAGCCAGCTTTCATGCCTAAGGTGGAACTAGAACTCACCGTCTCCTGGTGATTGGTCCAGAGTCACCCAGCCTGCTTTCATGCCTAAGGAGGGACTAGAACTCACCATCTCCTGGTGATTGGTCCAGAGTCACCCAGCCTGCTTTCATGCCTAAGGTGGAACTAGAACTCACAGTCTCCTGGTGATTGGCCCAGAGTCACCCAGCCTGCTTTCATGCCTAAGGCGGGACTAGAACTCACCATCTCCTGGTGATTGGTCCAGAGTCACCCAGCCTGCTTTCATGCCTAAGGCGGGACTAGAACTCACCATCTCCTGGTGATTGGTCGAGTCACCCAGCCTGCTTTCATGCCTAAGGTGGAACTAGAACTCACAGTCTCCTGGTGATTGGCCCAGAGTCACCCAGCCTGCTTTCATGTCAACATTTCGGTGCGATTTTGCTTCCGCGCATGTGCGAAAGCAAAATCACCCGAGGGGGTGCGCACGCACGAAACGTGATGTGCGCACAGCGCACCGGTAGCAAGGTAAGAGAGCAACCTGCCTCTGCCCTGGAGGTTTTCAAGAAGAGATTGGACAGCCATCTGTCTGGAATAGTATAGGGCAGAGGTCTTCAAACTTGGCAACTTTAAGACTTGTGGACTTCAGCTCCCAGAATTCTCCAGCCAGCTATGCTGGCTGGAGAATTCTGGGAGTTGAAGTCCACAAGTCTTAAAGTTGTCAAGTTTGAAGACCTCTGGTATAGGGTTTCCTGCACAAGCAGGGGGTTGGACTAGAAGACCTCCAAGGTCCCTTCCAGCTGTTATTCTGTTATTCTGATGATGACCACTTCGACTGTGAAATATGCATACGACCGAGAGCAATAATTAGCAATTAGCAAGAAAGAAAACCCAAGTATTTGGGGGCATGAAACTGAGAGAAAGGGGAAGTGAACGGAAGTGCTCTCTGAACCTATAAAGTGGTTGAATACATGCATAAAAGGGAAAGTTTCAGGTTTCCTTATGACTGAACGGGCTAAAATATATGTCAGGAAGGAAGGAATTGGTGACAGCTAAGTGGCTGAGAATGAAATTGGAAAACCACAGGTTGGTGAATGTCCCACGTTACACTCCAGGTGGAAATTGCGGAAGAATCCAAGATCCGAGGGAACCCTGAGATTTCTCCATATTTGAATGGAGAAAGAGGAACATAAAAGCATTACATCACTTATATTTATAACTCTGTGGAAATATCTACATACCCCTCACATCCTGGACATAAATTGTTTCAACTTCTACCCACAAAACGACGCTATAGGGCACTGCACACCAGAACAACTAGACACAAGGACGGTTTTCCCCCAAATGCCATCACTCTGCTAAACAAATAATTCCCTCACCACTGTTGAACTATTTACTAAGACTGTATTACTATTATTCTTCTCACCTATCTCTTATCACCTTTCTACTTATGACTATAACCTTGTTGCTTGTATCTTTACGGATATATTGTTTTATTTAGTTTCCTAGTAGGATTTGATTGCTTATTTAGTATCCTATGACTATTACTAAGTGTTGTATCTTATTATTCTTGATGAATGTCTTTTTATGAACACTGAGAGCTTATGCACAGAAGACAAATTCCTTGTGTGTCCAATCACACTTGGCCAATAAAGAATTCTATTCTATTCTATTTTTCTATTTCTATTCTATCCTACACTCAATACCTGCTGTTGTCCATTTGTCTCTTAGCCCCACATCCTCTCTCAAGGGCCCACTGTCTGCTGGGGACTGACCCCCAGACTGGGTGTAATTTGGGGATTTGTTAGTTCTCTAAAAAAAATTTTTTTAAAGGCACACCTTTGCACAGATGGAGGGAATCACACCAGGCCATGTAATGTGCACAAGGGCGTCAGGAGACATACAGAGCCACCGCAGAGCAGTCACCCAACACACACACTCTACACATATCACAATAGGGTCTGGGCTAGAAGATCTCACAACGCTCCTTCTCAAACAGGTGCTTGTTCGCAGTACGATGACTACGCAACGATTGATCAGACCAGCGTGTGAGTTGCGATTGCGACGCGCCACGAAACAACTCGCCTCCACCAACAACACAACCCCACCCCTTTCGTCCGCGCCGCTGCCACGGCGGCAACTGCGGGGCCGTGGCCGTCGAGCGCCCTTTTATAGTCCGCTCCGGGGAGGGGCTGGACCGTTGTTCCTCCGGCAGCCAATGGGAGAGGTTTTGTTGACGTCGGCGCTCGCCGGCCCCGGCCAGGACCTCCATCACGTGGGCGCTGGGCGTCGCCGCTGCGCCTGCGCGGCTCCTCCCCTTCTCCGTCGTCTTCCCCCGGCGAGGTTTCGCCGTCGCTTCTCTCAGTCGTTGCCGCGGACGGTAAGCGGGACGGGTGGACCGGTGGTGGCTGGTGGCGGGGGGACTGGTTGTGGAGTGGCTTCGGCTTCTTGTAGGCGGGGAGGGACTCGTCAAAACAGCCCGCTCGCTCGTCCGGCGTCGAGGACGAGGGGGGACTACCTCTCCCATGCTCCCCAGCCGCGCCTGGCCGAGGCATATGGGCGTTATAGTCCCCCCCTTCACCCCTATTCCAGGCCGGACAGGCCGCTCGGGCAGCGCCTCCCTTCTTCGGCCAACTCACCAGCCTGGCCGGGTTCCAGCGGCGAAGCCTCCCGGCAGCCCAGGACTCCCGGCCCCATCGTCCCCAGCGGGGCGAGGCAGGACGGGAGTCCCCCTGTTTGGGAAGAGCCGGTTGGAAAGGGAGGGGAACCCAGAAGAGGGAGCCGGTCTGGGGGGGGGGTGTCGAGAGGGGGACTCCCCCCCTCACCCATTTTGGTGGTCTGGGGGGGGCGGGCTGATCTCCCTTGGCGGGGTTCTCCTTTGGGTCCGCTCAAGGTCGGGGGTCCTGAAGAGAGGGTCACCTTTGGGTGCCCAGTCTAGCAGCTGGAGGGGGTCACATCTGGGGTCTTCTGGGGGTCTCCCTGGTGGGGCATGCCGGGAAGGGAAAGGGGGGGGATGTCCCAGGAAGCCTGCTGACCCCTAAATCCCAGGACAGCCTTAACCCTGTTGGGGGGGGATCAAAGGTGAGGGTCCTGGACAGCCTCTTGCATCCTTTCCAGCTGTGAGCAGCAAAGATCTGACTTGTCCCCTTTGGGAGTGGGTCTCCCTTGGCCCCAGTTGGACCTTTTATGGGGAGGGGTTGCCCCAGTCCCTGCTTAGAAGGAGGCAACACATGGATCCCCCCCCTATGGTCAGCCAGAACCAGCTTGGGCCCACTTGTTCTGGGTGGAGAGCTTGTATTTTACAAATATGTTTCTGTGTAGGTCAGGGGCTCTCCAAACTTGGCAGCTGTAAGGCTTGTGGACTTCAACTCCCAGAATTCCCCAGCAAGCCAGGTTGGCCTGATTGTCCCTGCGGTCAGCCAGAACTGGCTTGGGCCCAGTGGTTCTGGGTGAAGAGCTTCTGCTTGACAGCTGTGTGTTTGTGTAGGTCAGGGGGTCTCCAAAATTGGCCACTTGAAGGCTTGTGGACTTCAATTCCCAGAATTCCCTAGCTGGCTGAGGGAATTCTGGGAGTTGAAGTCTACAAGCCTTAAAGGGGCCAAGTTTGGAGATGCTTGTTGTAGGCCATTGAGGCTTTGATCTCTCTCAGGTCTAGGCTCACCAGGTAGAGGCCTTTCCCTAGCTGGACTCACCTGGTTCCACCTTCCCAGCCTGGTTAGTAGAGTCTCACCACTAAAAAGAAACCAACGTGGCTATTATATACAGGTAGTCCTCGACTTACGACCAGAATTCAGCCTAATACTGTCTTTGCTCAACAAAACAGCTGCTAAGTGAGCTTTGCAAGATTTTACGAACTTTCTCGCCGCGGTTGTTAAGTGAATCACGGCAGCTGTTAGCAACACAGTCATTAAGTGAATCCGGCTTCCCCCTTGATTTTGTTGGTCAGAAAGTTGCCAAAGAGGATCGCGTGACTCCGGGACAGTGTGACCGCCATAAGTATCAGTCAATTGCCAAGCGTCTGAATTTTAATTATGTGACCGTCGGCTGCTGCAATGGTCATTAAGTGTGAGAACCGGTCATCGGTCACATTTCTTTCCAGTGCTGTGTGAACGGTCACTAAACAAGGACTACCTGTATATTCGGACATACGGACTGAATTTTCAGCTCTTCCCTGACTGTCGTCCTTTGCCACCTCTTGAGGAAGTAAAGATTAATTCCTTATCTCGTCCGTTCCCAGTTTGTGTCTCTTGTTAATGAATGAACAAAACTTGATTGCCAGGTCCATGGATTGAATGCCAGGCTTAATGGGGGCTTAATCCCGGGGAATTCTCAGGCAGTGACTGGGCTCCAGTAACTGGAATATAAATCCAATTGAATTCAAACCACCAATGTCCTTGCTGGAAAGTTTGCTGAATGATCGCACTTTTAGGAATGAGAATGGAGCTCTCCCCGTTGGTTATATTTTTAATATTATTTATGTATTCGTTTATTATTATTTTATTTTATTTTATTTTATTTTATTTTATTTTATTATTATTTATTTATTTATTTATTTATTTAGTTAGTTAGTTAGTTAGTTAGTGAGATTTATATTCCGCCTCACAGTGCAAGCACTCTCTAAGCGGTTTACGCCAGTAAGCAATGTATATTTATATTGCCCCCAACAATCTGGGTGCTCATTTTACCTACCTCGGAAGGATGGAAGGCGGAGTCAACCTTGAGCCGGTGAGATTTGAACAGCTGACCTGCGGATCACAGTCAGCTAAAGATGCCTGCAGTTCTGCCTCTAACCGCTGCGCCACCTCGGCTCATTTTATTTTATTTTATTTTATTTTATTTTATTATTTTATTTTATTTATTTTATTTTATTATCTTATTTTATCTTATTTTATTATTTTATTATTTTATTTTATTTTATTTTATTTTATTATTATTTTATCATTTTATTTTATTTTATTTTTATTATTTGTTTTATTGTTTTTCATGCCTTTTGTTGTGTTTTTTTGTGTTGCTTTTTACATTTTTAATTTCGGGACCTGCCCAGAATCGTCGTAGGTAGTGAGATGGGTGTCTATACAGGTAGTCCTTGACTTACGACAGTTCGTTTAATGACCGTTTGAAGTTACAATGGCACTGAAAATAGTGACTTAAGACCATTTTCCACATTGATGACTGTTGTATCATCCCCGTGGTCACGTGATTTACATTCAGATGCCTGGCAACTGACTCGTATTGATGACGGTGCAGCTTCCGCAGGGTCATGTGATCAAAATCTAGACGCTTGGCAACTAACTCACATTTATGATGGTTGCAATGTCCCCAGGGTCACGTGATCCCCTTTTGCGACCTTCTGACAATCAAAGTCAATGGAGAAGCCTGATTGACTTAACAACCATTTAACAGCTGCAGTGATTCACTTAATTGTGGCAAGAAAAGTCATAAAATGGGGCAAAACTCACTTAACAAATGTTTCCCTTAGCAACCTAAATTTTGGGCTCCATTGTGGTCGTAGGTCGAGGACTACCTGTGTTAAACCAACTGAGTCCAATCTATCGGGTGATCCCGGGACCTTTGTGGTAGGATCATATAAACTGTTCCAGGGACAAGCTGCCACCCTCCCTTGACCTACGTGGATGGGGCAGCTGAATGTGTGATTCCGAAAATAGCACAACGTTGGAATGACACCAATCCACAGATCCTCATCGTTTCGGAAAGATTTGTGACATTTGCAGTCACAATTTGGAATTTATGGGCACCAAAACGTCAATCTCCCCGAGGTTCTTTTGGCTGTGTGTGTGTGTGTGTGTGTGTGTGTGTGTGTGTGTGTCCCTTGTCCTGAAAGGTGGTGAAATATAAGTTGGCTTCTGTGCAAAGAGATCCATGCAGGAATCTGAAAGGATCAGAGAAGTTATAAATAGATCAGTAGGCTGGAAATGCAAATAGGGTGGTCAGAAACGGGTGAAATGCATGTAAGCCCTGGGATAATACAGGCTGTCCTCGACTTACGACAGTTCACTTAGTGACCGGTGTTACAACACACTGAAAAAAAGTGACAGGTTCATTTTTCACACTTAACGACCGTTGCAAGGATCCCACGGTTGTGTGATTTACATTCGGATGTTTCACAGCTGTCTCACATTTACAACTCTGTGTGTGTGTGTGTGTGTGTGTGACATGATCCCCTTTTGTGGCCTTCCGACAAGTAAAGTCAAGGGGGAAGCCGGATTAGTTTAACAACCGTGTTAGTAACCTAACAATGGCAGCGGTTCACTTAACAACTCTGGCAGGAAAGATCATGATCAGCTGAGGAATTCTGGGAGCTGAAGTCCACAGGTCTTAAAAGTCGCCAAGATTGGATCCCTCCACATTGGAGCTTCGGTCAGGTCAGCTTCAGGGTTGACACAGTGGACAGAGGGATCCAATCTTGGCGACTTTAAGACCTGTGGACTTCAACCTTGCTGGCGGGGGAATTCTGGGAGTTGAAGTCCACAGGTCTTAAAAGTGATCCAGGTTGGCTACTCCAACTTAGATATTGTCTTTGTTCTGTCCTGGTTCTTCCAGGTTTCAATATCACCAGGTGACCTTCAGTTCTGGTATTCGGGGAAGGTGGTCACCACCTCCTTGTCCCCTTGAGCCACACCATTCGTGGCCCCACAGATGTCCCAAATCTATAACCACCGTGTGTCCTCTGCTTGAATCCCTCAGGGCCTCAGCCATGGTGTTGGGCGTTCAGCAAGTGGTCGGGTACCTGGCCCTGTGGGCCCTCTGCGCTCAGAGCAAGCCCACCGAGAAGAAGGACCGTGTCCACCACGATGCTCAGTTGAGCGACAAGGTCCACGAGGACGGCCAGAACTTTGATTACGACCACGACGCCTTCCTGGGGGTTGATGAAGCCAAGACATTTGACCAGCTGACCCCAGAGGAGAGCAAAGAGAGATTAGGGTAAGATAAGAGCACCTTAAACTGAATTTAAACTGAGTTTAGCCCCAGAATGGCAGCGTCTCGATGTTCCCTTAGTCCAGAGGTCTTCAAACTTGGCTACTTTAAGACTTGTGGACTTCAACTCCCAGAATTCTCCAGCCAGCATAGCTCCATCACTGGAGACATAGCTGGCTGGAGAATTCTGGGAGATGAAGTCCACAAGTCTTAAAGTAGCCAAGTTTGGGGACCCCTGCTTTAGTCTTTGGTTTCCAGAATTAAGTTCCAGGGGGGTGTTTGGCTCTGCTAGAAGTCAGTTTCCTAAAAAAAAACCCTAGGTAGTTCTCGACTTACGACCATTTATTTAGTGACAGAAGATACAACGGCAATGGAAAAAGTGACTTACGACCATTTTTCTCACTTACGACCGTTGCAGCGTCCCCACAGTCACGTCAAAATTCGGACGCTCGGCGTCTCATATTTATGACGGTTGCAGCATTCCAGGGTCGCATGATCCCCTTTTGCGACCTTCTGACAAGCAAAGCCAGTGGGGAATCCTGATTCACTTAACAACAGTGTTGCTAACTGAACAAGTGCAGGGATTTTTACCTCACGACTGTGGCGAGCAAGGTCGTAAAATGGAGCAGAATTCACTTAACAGCTGTCTCGCTTAGAGAAAAGAAATTTAGGGCTCAATTGTGGTCGTAAGCCGAGGACTTTCTGCGATTGCCCAGCCCTGAGCAAATTAAGTGTCACTCATGGCTTGTCACGAAGGAGGGGACAGAATCCGTTCTCCAAAACTTTGATTCTTTCCAACTCATTTATTTTCCTTGCTGTTTTTTATTAAGCCTGGATTCTTAATTCTGCCTCTGTTTTCTCTGGCGTTAAACTGGTTTTTTCCCTCCAGTTAGTACCAGTATGCATAGCCATGGTCTCAGTTTCTTGGAAACCTGGATAGCTCAGCTGTTACTTTGCTGACATGCAAGTAAATGGCCAGTCTAGAGAAAAGAAGGACTAGGGGGTGACATGAGAGCAATCTTCCAGTATTTGAGGGGCTGCCCCAAAGAAGAGAGGGGTCCACCTATTCTCCAAAGCACCAGAAGGCAAAACAAAGAAGCAACGGGTGGAAACTAATCAAGGAGAGAAGCAACCTGGAATTAAGGAGAAGATGATTGACAGCGAGAACAATCAACCGGTGGAACAGCTTGCCACCAGAAGTTGTGAGCCATCACTGGAGGTTTTTAAGAAGAGACCATTTGTCTGAAACGGTAGAGTGTCCTGCTTGAGCAGGAGGCTGGACTAGAAGACCTCTAAGATCCCTTCCAACTCTGATATTCTGTTATCACTGGAGTTTTTCAAGAAGAGACTAGACAGCCACTTGTCTGAAATGGTATCAGGTCTCCTGCTTGGGCTGGGGGTTGGACTAGAGGACCTCCAAGGTCCCTTCCAGCTTTATTCTGATTAATGGATTAAATAATAATAAACAAAGGCCAGCAGGGAGCAAGAGGGAGGTATTTTCTTCTCCTTCATCTGAGCACACTTAAGGAGGGGCTTGGTATGCCAGCATATTAATTAATGTCCATTAACGCAATGTGCATAATCTCCCTGGTTTTATGGCGTCAGCTCATGAGAGGCCCAGAACAGAGCAAGGCGTTGGCTAAGGCTCTCTTCCCCCCCCCCTCCCCTCCCCTCTCTGCCCAAGTGTCAAATCACAGGAGTGACAGCTGTGGTTATATTTGGCTCTGAACACGGATGCTTCTGCTGTGCCAGAGTTTTTTTTTTGGGGGGGGGGGGTAGAGAGAGAGAGTCATGGGCTTTGGAGTCTGCTCTTATGACAGCTGTTTCAAATTTATCACCCGGGCCATTTGAGAAGGAAATTCTCTGTGGATCGGAGTTTCTAGTTTTGGGTTGAACTACAGTTGATAGATTGATAGATAGATTGATGGATAGATACGTTGAGTGGATAGATAGATTGGTAGAGATGATAGATAGATGAGGAATTCTGGGAGTTGAAGTCCACTTGCCTTAAACCAGACTGAGGAATTCTGGGAGTTGAAGTCCATTCACCTCAAACCAGACAGGAATTCTGGGAGTTGAAGTCCACCCACCTTAAACCAGACTGAAGAATTCTGGGAACTGAAGTCCACTCACTTTAAACCAAACTGAAGAATTCTGGGAGCTGAAGTCTACTCCTCAAACCAGACTGAGGAATTCTGGGAGTTGAATTCCTCTCACTTTAAACCAGACTGAGGAATTCTGGGAGTTGAAGTCCATCCCTCAAACTAGACTCAGGAATTCTGGGAGTTGAAGTCCATTCACCTCAAACCAGACTGAGGAATTCTGGGAGTTGAATTCCACTCACTTTAAACCAGACTGAAGAATTCTGGGAGCTGAAGTCCACTCCTCAAACCAGACTGAGGAATTCTGGGAGTTGAAGTCCATTCACCTTAAAGCTGCCTGGGCCATAACAAACTGGACATTTGGGGTCTGGTCTTCTGGTCCCCCCCTCCATCTCTTTCTCTCTCTCTCTCTCTCTCTCTGCCCACTCCCTCCCCGAGCGCCTGCCTCCTCCTGCTCTTAACTCTTTTTCTGCCTCCCCCACAGAAAAATTGTAAGTAAAATAGATGGCGACAAAGATGGGTTTGTAACGGTGGAGGAGCTGAAGGCCTGGATTAAGTTTGCCCAAAAGCGCTGGATTTACGAGGACGTGGAGCGCCAGTGGAAGGGCCACGACCTCAACGGGGACGGTCTGATTTCGTGGGAGGAGTATAAGAACGCCACCTACGGCTACGTCTTAGGTAGGTCTGGCCCACTCCCCAAGGCTCAACCTTGCCCCCCCTCCCCCTTTTGTCTTGTAGCGCGATTGTGAGCAAAATAGACACGGATAAGGATGGGTTTGTGACCGAGGGGGAACTGAAGGACTGGATTAAGAAGGCGCAGAAGAAGTACGTCTCTGAGAACGTAGCGCGCCAGTGGCAGGAGTATGACTTGAACCAAGATGGCTCCATCTCCTGGGAGGAGTACAGGAATGTCACCTATGGCACTTACCTGGGTAAGGGGCAAGGGGGAGGGCAGCCTTGCTGGGAAGCATCCGTTGAGCCGAAGGGGAAAGGGGGCCCTGGGGCTTGAAACGAGGCTGGATGATCACCTCTCGGGGGGATGGGGGTTGGGCTAGATGAACCCTTAGGGCCCCTTAGGACCGAGGGAGGGTCATGCTGGGCCCGTCCTGGGCTCCCCACGCTGCTTCCCGCTCTCCCTTTGCAAGTGAAACGTAGAACTCCGGGAGTCAAACCGAGGCTGGTTAGATCACCTCTCAGGGGTGGTGAAGGCTGCAGGGCCTGGACTGGATGACCTCTTAGGGTCCCTTCCCAGCTCTAGGGTTCTGCAAAAGGCTAAGGGAAGGTCAGGCTGGACCTCTCCCACACTTCCTGCGCTCCCTTTTCAAGTCAAATGCAGAACTCCGGGAATCTAACTGAGGCTGGTTAGATAGCCTCTCAGGGATGGGATGGGGAAGCCTGCAGGGGCTGGACTGGATGACCTCTTAGGGTCCCTTCCCAGCTTTAGGACTATACAAAGGGCTGAGGGGGGAGTCATGATGGGCCCGCTTCCTGCTCCCCCTTTCAAGTTCGAACGCAGAACTCCGGGAATCAAACTGAGGCTGGATGGTCACCTTTCAGGGATGGGGTGGCTTCAAGAATGGCTGGCCAGGGAATTCTGGGAGTTGAAGTCCACAGGCTTAAAAGTCCATTAGCATGGCTGGCCAGGGAATTCTGGGAGTTGAAGTCCACAGGCTTAAAAGTCCATTAGCATGGCTGGCCAGGGAATTCTGGGAGTTGAAGTCCACAGGCTTAAAAGTCCATTAGCATGACTGGCCAGGGAATTCTGGGAGTTGAAGTCCAAATATCTTCAAGAATGGCTGGCCAGGGAATTCTGGGAGTTGAAGTCCACAGGCTTAAAAGTCCATTAGCATGGCTGGCCAGGGAATTCTGGGAGTTGAAGTCCACAGGCTTAAAAGTCCATTAGCATGACTGGCCAGGGAATTCTGGGAGTTGAAGTCCAAATATCTTCAAGAATGGCTGGCCAGGGAATTCTGGGAGTTGAAGTCCACCCATCTTCAAATGGCAGAAGTTGGAAAACGCAGCCGTAGAGAGCATTTGCCTGCTTGTGTGCAGCTGCGAGCATCGTTTTTAAGGCAGCCTCTGCTTTTGATTTGGTCCGTCCTTGAGCCTAGCCGCACACTGCATTTTATCACCGAGGGCAGATTAAACCACCACCTTGGCCTGACTTTGCTGAGGTCACATCACCAGGGACCGGCAAACAGCACCCACTCCCCAAGAGCCACCACCCTGAAGGAGAGAAAATTCTGGAAAGCAAATTTTTCCAGATAACCCCCAAAGCCTGAAATTTGACCCTGGTTTTCTCGTGGAGCAAAGATTTCTACGCTTCCTGATTCTAGAACATGGAAGATGGCAAAGCCAGTCCCGCCGATTGCCCTTCCATACAGGTGGTCCTCGACCTAACGACGTCCTCGCCATCGTAAGTCGAGGACTGCCTGAACTTTTGGCTGGGGGCTAGACCTGGGATGTGCCAACTTTTGAGACACTGTATACGGTCGAATGGTGGTGTGTAGTTGCCCTTCAGTAAACAACCCACCTCTGCCGTCCAGATGATCCGGACCCCGACGACGGCTTCAATTACAAGCAGATGATGGTGCGGGATGAACGGCGCTTCAAAATGGCCGACCAGGACGGAGACCTGGTGGCAACCAAGGAGGAATTCACCGCTTTCTTGCACCCCGAAGAATACGACTACATGAAGGACATCGTCGTGCAGGTTGGTGGCCTGACCTAGCGACGCTTTAGAGGCAGTCCTCGACTTGCGACCCCAATGGAGTCCCAAATTTCCGTGGCCGAGCGAGAAATTTGCTAAGAGTTGTGCCCTGTTTTACGACGGGGGTTAAGTGAATCACTGCCGTTCTTAAATAGGTAACAGGGTTGTTGAGCGAATCCATTCCGCCCCCTTGATTTTGCTCATCAGATGGTCGCAAAAAGGGGATCGCATGACCCCAGGACACTGCGACCGTCATAAATATGAGTCATCCAAGCATCCAAATTTTGATTGTGTGACCATGGGGATGCTGCAATGGTCGTAAGTGTGAAAAATGGTCATAAGCCGCCCAGAGTCCCTCGGGAGTTGGGCGGCATACAAATCTATTAAATTAAATTAAATTAAAATTAAATTAAGTCCCTTTTTTCGGTACCGTTCTAACTTCAAACGGTCACTAAACGGACTGTTGTAAGTCAAGGACTGTATTTATCGTTTGGTTTTGATTTATTTCAATTTCTGATGTTTCTGTGCTGTCCTATTCTGGAGACCCTCTTATGGCTCATAAAATCATCAACAGACAATATTAAAAAAGGCTAAACGTTAGGGGGGAAAAAGGGTTACGGGTACAGACCAGTGGTGGGTTGCTACCGGTGCGCACCGGTTCGGCAAACCGGTAGCGGGGGCGGGAGGCTCAGCCCACCCGCCCGGACGTCATCAAAAACGCTCTGCGCATGCGCAGAAGCGCTCCCATTTCCCGAACCGGTAGCAAAGGTAAGAGAAACCCATGACTTGTACAGACGATACACGGGGTGAGTCTTAATCTCTAGATTAAAAGTCGCCATGATATAAAAAAGATGTTGAGACTCTAGAGCAGTGTTTCCCAACCTTGGCAACTTGAAGATGTCTGGACTTCAACTCCCAGAATTCCCCAGCCAGCGAATGCTGGCTGGGGAATTCTGGGAGTTGAAGTCCAGACATCTTCAAGTTGCCAAGGTTGGGAAACAGTGCCTCTAGAAAGGGAGCAGAGAAGAGCAACCGAGAGGATTAGGGTAGTGGTCTCCAATCTTTGCGGCTTGGTGGTCTGGCTGTGGGGGAGAGAGGGGAATGGGACCACTCACCCAAGAGAAGACTTTGGGGTGCTGCTCGCGCAAGTGGAGTTGCGCACACGTACCGGCTTGTCTCTTGTGCGCCCGGGTTCCGAATAGTTTAACAAAAAGGACTAGGGGGGACCTGATAGTAATTTCCCAGTATTTGAGGGGCTGCCCCAAAGAAGAGGGGGTCAAACAATTCCACAAAGCACCAGAAGGCAGGATTGCAGATGACAGATTAACACAGTGGTTCTCAACCTTCCTAATGCCGCCACCCTTTAATACAGTTCCTCATGTTGTGGTGACCCCCAACCATAAAATAATAAAATTATTAGGAAACTCAGGGGTGGGTTCTAACTTACCTCGCTGCCGGTTCACTTCCTCCTGCGTGGGCTTTGTGCGTGCACGCATGTGCAGTGCCAATTTTTAAAAAATAAATTGGGAAAAAAGAAGCCGAAAACAAGATGGCAACACATGCGCAGTGCCGGAAATTCGGCTTCTGCGCATGCTCAGAAGTTCCCATGGTACAGATTTTTTCCCCCCAGTAGTCAATTTGCATGTGGGTGAACCCGCCTGGAGATGGATAGGGGAGCAGTGTCTCGGTTCCTAAGACCATCGGAAATATGTGTTTTCCGATGGTCTTAGGCGACCCACAGGTTGAGAACCGCTGGATTAACAGAATTTGAAGAGACCTTGTAGGTCATCTAGTCCAACCTCCTCCCCAAGCAGGAGACCCTATACCGGATGGAAATTTAATCAAGGAGAGATCCAACCTAAAACTCAGAAGAAATTTTGGGCCAATTGCCAGGAGGCGGTGAGTTCTAGTCCCGCCTTAAGTGTGCCAGCCGGCTGGGTGACTTTGGGCCAGTCCCTCTCTCTCTCGATCCGACCAACCTCACAGGGTGGTTGTTGTGGGGAAAATAGGAAGGAGGAGTGTTATAGATAGGTTCACTGCCTTTAGTGATTTATAAAAATAACCATAAAAGTGGGAAATAAAATGAAGACTGCTGCCTCTGATTTTTCCCTACAGGAAACCATGGAGGATATCGATAAGAACGGAGACGGCTTCATTAATTTGGATGAATACATAGGTGAGTCGTGGCCAGAACCTGCTTGGGCCCCCGTGGTCCCTGTGGCCCCCGGTGGTTAAACCCCAGGAAAGGCCAGAGAGGCCTTCATTGGCTCGTGCCGGGTGTCCTCATGAAACATTTGGAAACGTCCTGGGTTGGCACCCAACTGAACGATAAATGGGGAGAGATTCAGTCCTCGACTTACAACGGTTCATTTAGTGACCGAAGCTACAACGGCGCTGAAAAAAAGGGACTTGGGACCTTTTTTTCCCGCACTTAACGACCGTTGCCACATCCTCATGGTCCCGTGATCCAAATTCGGATGCTTGGCCGCCGATTTAAATTTACGACAGTCATATGGTCCCCTTCTGCGACCTCCCGACCAGGGAAGTCAACGGGGAAGCCAGCTTCGCTTAGCAGCCGCATTACTCACTTAAGGACCGCTGTGATTCGCTTAACTGTTGTGGGGAGACGGGTCGTAAAATGGGACCCTTGGCAATAGCATTTAGGTCAGTGTTTCCCAACCTTGGCAACTTGAAGATGTCTGGACTTCAACTCCCAGAATTCCCCAACCAGCATTCGCTGGCTGGGGAATTCTGGGAGTTGAAGTCCAGACATCTTCAAGTTGCCAAGGTTGGGAAACACTGATTTAGGTTTACATGCCACCCCCTTTTTCAGCGACCTCCAAGCGGTTTAATAACGGAAGCATTATTGGCATATCGGCCCCAACAGTTTGAATCCACTAAAACAGCCGCCTCACTCAGCAGTGGGAATATGGGGCTGAATTGTGGGCTTAAGTCGAGGGCCACCCGGGTTGTGCAGTTCAGCGCACAGGACCCGTCGCTTCGGATTACGACCCTCCCGGCCTTCCCTCCACAGGTGACATGTACAGCCACGACGGGAACACGGAGGAGCCCGAGTGGGTCAAAACGGAACGCGAGCAATTTGTGGAGTTCCGGGACAAGAACCGCGACGGGAAGATGGACAAGGAAGAGACCAAAGACTGGATCCTGCCCTCCGATTACGACCACGCCGAGGCCGAAGCGCGGCACCTGGTTTACGAGTCGGATAAGGACAAGGTGAGTGTTAAGATAAGAAATCACTCCGTAGGTCGATGGACCGTCGCTTCCCTTTGAAAACATACTTACTTAGAAAATAAAACCCGAGATTCAAATCTAATTAACAAAATATTTATTTCAGTAGAAAAATAATAAAGAATTCTTATTAGGACTACATTTTATCGGCTAAGGAAATAAATCAGTTCTACCTTCGGTAGAGATGGCGATGAGAAAAAAAAGGAGTTGCCCTCTGGAATGCAGACATATGTAGTAGAATATATCATACGTCTGCTTGACCATAAATACAAGAAACAGTAAAACATAGAGATGCACAACTGGCAATATTTCACATCGTGACAGTGAGAGTGGGGGGGGGGGAAAGAGGGGGCCCTGTCTCTCGCCCAGGGTTTTTTCTCACCAGCTCAGCTGAGACCCAGAGAAGGCCCCTGTTCCCCCTCCTGGAAGGCTCCGTGGAAAGGAGGGGAGCCAGGCTGCACATCTGCATGCCTCTTCCCCCCTCTCCCCCCCCAACTCCGTTAGGATGGGTCACGGTGGGCCTGGTGGGGGTGCTCAGGGGCAGCCTTTCGTCTTTGGGGGTCCTGGGTGTTCTCTGAGCTTGGTGGCTTTCTTGCAAGACTGATAGTGTTCTCTAGTTGGGTCATGAAACGTCTTGCAAGAAAGTCTATGGAGATTCTCAGCCCTCCAGGTCATGGTTGTCCCAAAGGTGCGGTTTTTTTTTTCAAGACACAACTGGACTTTCTTGGTTTTTCCTTGAAGACGTTTCGCTTCTCGTCCCAGAAGCTTCTTCAGCTCTGACCGGATGGTGGAGGATGGAAGGGTTTATAGTCCTTGCAGTCATCTGGGCATTAGTACTCTCTCTGAGAGCACTCCTTCCATTCCCCCACACCACCACCATTCAGTCGGAACTGAGGAAGCTTCTTGGAGGAGAAGCGAAACGTCTTCAAAGAAAAACCAAGAAAGTCCAGTTGCCTCTTGAAAAAAAGCACCTTTGGGACAACCACGACCTGGAGGACGCAGAATCTCCATAGACTTTCTTGCAAGACATTTCATGACCCAACTAGAGAGCATGATCAGTGCTAGAGGGGGAAATGGGATTTGTGGGGAGGAGGAGGAGGAGGAGAAAGAGGAGGAGGACTGTGGGGTCCTTGGTGCTCTCTGAACATATTTATTTTTATTTATTTATTAGTTGCATTTGTATGCCACCCACTCCACAGAGAATCTTAGTGGTTTTCTTGCAGATGTTTTGTGACCCAACCAGGGAACATCATCAGTGCTAGAAGGAAGTGAGGTTGGTGGAGAGGAGGAGAAGGAAAAACGAGGAAGAGAAGGAAAAGCAATGAAGGGGAGGAAAGAAGGAAGAAGAGGAGGAGGAAGAGAAGAAGATGCCGAAGGAATGCAGGGAAGAAAAAGGAGGAGGAGGAGAGGGAGGAGTGGAGCAAGGAAGGGGAAGGAATGCAGGAGAGGAAGAAAGAGGGGAGGAGAAAATGATGAGGAAGAAGGAAGGAGGACTCCCTGAGCTTGGTGGTTTTCTTGCAGACGTTTCATCACCCAACTAGGGAACATCATCAGTGCTAAAAGGGAATGGAGTTTGTCGAGAAGTCCTTGATGTTCTCTGAAGTTGTTCGTTTCTTTCGCAGACGTTTCATGACCCAACTAGGTAACGCCATCAGTGCCTGCCCCAGTTGTTTCACCTTTGGCTTCCTTTCCTTTCCCAGGACGGCAAGCTCACCAGGGAAGAAATTGTGGACAAGTACGACCTGTTTGTGGGCAGCCAAGCCACGGACTTTGGGGAGGCCTTAGTACGGCACGACGAATTCTGAACCAGGAATCTTCCTTTTTTTTTTTTAAAGGAAGAGGTTGGGTGGGGGGGGGAAAGTGTTGTTTTTACCGTTTCAGGATTAACACAAGAAAGGCTCACTTATCAAGACTCAGTTTCAGCCGAGAATTGGGGGGGGGAGGAGAACCAGCCCCCCCTCCAATTGGTCTCATCCTCCTTGCTTCCCCTCCCCCCCCCGACTTCCCTCCCTCCAAGGCGGGAGGTCAGTTTTCTGAGACTTCACGTTTGGGTTGAAAACCCCAGGTTTTGCTTTTTTTTTAAAAAAAAAAATAGATTTGCATGTTCTTTTATGTCTAACAAGTTTAGTTTTATTTTTGTATTTTTATTTTGGTTCCGTGTGAAATGAAGAACGCGTCTCCCGAAGCGTTAGGCCTATCGGGGGAGAGGGGGGGGCGGCCCTGTCCCCCACTTTTTTTTTAAAAAAAAAGGTTTTTTGTTTAGCCACAAAATCAGAAAGCTGGAGAACAAGACACGGCCGAGAGGGGTGGGATCTACAGCCAAAGACCCCCTTTTTTTCATCTTCCGAGAAGCCGACGAGAATTTGGGGGGCCCATTTAGCTTCTCTGCCTCCGGGCAGGAGGTCTCCCCACCTCGAAGGCGTCTCCTTCGCTGCCCACACCCAAACATCCTCCAGAGTGCTGCCCCGTGCCTCAGTTTCCCCAGCATCCCTCAAAATTGCATCATTTGCAGGAGCTGCGTGGTTGGCGATGGTGCGAGCCGCAGTTCAGGATTTTACCTGGGGACTCTTTCTTAATAATATTCAAGCTTGGTGATCTCTGTTTGGTGTCCGCTCCAGGCTTAAAACGGCCGCTTGGGAGATGTCGAAGAGGCGAGGTTGAATTGGGTCTGTCCCAGGTTGAAGTAGCCAACCTAGCTGCTTCTCCCAGACCACCATCCGGTAATGTAGAGTAGGGGGCGAACCCACAGTTGGGTCTTTAGAAGGAGAAGGGGTGGTGGTGGCTGGCAGCTTTAAGGACGCCTGGAGATTCTGCATTTTTGAAGTGCCTTTGTCATTAAAAAGCAGTTTGCCCAACTCGGGAACACGGGCCCAAAACATACTCCTAAAATGAATGCAGAATAGCACGCTCCTAAAATTAGCACACCTCCCTTCCATGCTCTCTGCCATCCACGTGGCCTCGGGTGGGGAGGGGGAAATACAAAAAGACCCCCAGACCCTAATCTGTCAGGGCAAGACCTTCCCTCGCTGGAGAAGTCAAATCTGCCCTCTGTCCCCAATGCTTTGATTTTTGGAAATGACACCATTTCGTTTCCCGTCCTGCATTTCCTTCCCCCCCCCCAATATTTGGCAAGATAAATATCTTGACGTTACGGCCACCTTTCCTTAAAGTTTCCCCCCATTTGGTGCCGGTTTTGTCGAGGCTGCTGCTTCACAAGTCATCGTGGATTTGCGGGTTTCGTTTCGACCGGGTGCTGCACTTGTTCAGATCTCTTGCTCTCCCGAACGGCCGGCTCCTGAGCTTTTGCAAATGAAATAATGCTTCTCCCCCCACCCCTCGCCCTGCAAAACTCGAGGGAGAACGTTTTGCCAGGCACACAGGCCCCCTCTGTAAGCTAGCTTTCCCACCTGGCTTCCTAACACTAATTGTGAATTTCTTAGCAAGGTTTTCTGTGTGTGTGGAACCATCCCGATAGCCAAAGGTGGAAGCTTCAAACAGTATTACTTCCTGGTCATTTTTTCATCCCTTTAGTGCAGTGTTTCCCAACCTTGGCAACTTGAAGATATCTGGACTTCAATTCCCAGAATTCCCCAGCCAGCATTCGCTGGCTGGGGAATTCTGGGAGTTGAAGTCCAGATATCTTCAAGTTGCCAAGGTTGGGAAACACTGCTTTAGTGCAATGGGAAGGAAGAGATTCATTTTGATAACACTAAAAGGCCGACCCTCTGGCCACAGATTTGCCACCGGTGCGTGGCACTCGGCTAGCAACCCACCACAACGCGGCATCGTCTCGGACGGACGTTGGCTGCAGCAGCCACCGTTTTTCAGGGAAGCAGGTGAGAGGCTGAAGCAGAGCAGGAAATGGGCCAATCAGTAGCCACTCCAGATGTTTCTCTACCTGGAAGGTGCCCCTTGGTATAGATCTTGGCTTCTCATGGGTCGTTTTTCCAATCGTGGCTTTGAGTGCCTGATGAAACTCCGGGGGGCCCTTTAGGAAAATTGCACGTCTTGTGAAAAGGGCCGGTTACTACTCCAGAGAGGGTTAAGCTCGGCTTTGAAAAGTGGGGACACCCCCCCCCCTTCTGGGTTTCAGTGCTTCGCTGTACAGGTGGGGTGCGAGCTTTCGTGTCATCTTACACAGGTAACAGGTTTGGGACGAGTCTTGAAACACGTCTCATTTTTACAATCTTCCCGTTAATTCAAATAAAGCTGGTGGTGAAAGGGAAGGGAAGAAAAAACGAGAGAAAGAAAAAAGACTTCCCTCTCTCCATCCCAGTTTTTCATCGCCAATCTTTGAGAAGGCTTTTCTTATACAGCATCCGTGGAGTTTTATATAATGTACCACACACAAATGGTGTCTTAATAAAACTGTTTACATCCTCCTTGATGCGTCGTGTGATTTGCTGTTCACATTCTCTCTCTCTCCCTCTTTGTCTCTTCCCACCCATTTTTGCACCCAAGTCTGAAAAAAAGGACACGGCTGCTTTAAACAGTTGGTTCATTAAAGCCACTCCAAGCAACAGCATTCTTAACAGGAGCCTGATAAAATGATGGGCTTGTTTGTCCAAGCTGTTTGTGAGAGTCCTAAAAGTTCCGTTTCCTTCCAGAACATTCGGCAGACGATCGTAACTGCTCTCCCCAAATCAGCACCTCTTGCACCGGATCCCTTGAACCGGGTTTATTGTGGCCATGGCTTGCTCTGAATTCTAAGAAAAGGATACAGGTGGAGAGAGACGCGGTGCTAAAATTCACACCAGCTTTGTGCATAAACAACAACGAAGGGTTTCAGGTCCATCCTTTCCAAAATCTGCTGAATCTTGGCCACCCGAAAGAGACAAGCGAGGGGAGTCTGGGTGCATCGGAGCCGGGTGCGGTTCTAGCCATGGTTTCAACAGATTATAAGACCTAGGCTGCAGCTCTGCACTGCTTGCAAGATAGGGGTTAGGAGACTGCTGGGTAAATTACCCCAAATGGGGTAAAAGTAGGTTTTCTTCTCTGGGTAACCTCACAAGGTTATGATCCAATTGCAACAGGAACATTTAGCCCTGATAATGTTACCTAGTTGGGTAATGAAACGTCTGCAAGAAAACAAGCTCAGAAAGCACCAAGCACCCCACAATCCTCCTCCTCCTCCTCCTCCTCCTCCTCCTCCTCCTCCTCCCTAGCCCTGATGATGTTCCCTAGTTGGGTCCGGAAACATCTGCAAGAAAACCACCAAACTCCGAGATAATTTGACCTCTATTGGGTAGAATCTACTTTCTGATAGGGAGTTTGGATAACGAAGGAAAAAGTTTGGGGAGCTTTTTGGGTTCAAATCATCTGGAAACGTGCAGCTCCTCTTGAGAAGGAGCAAATTCTTTTTGTCCACTAAACGGAGCCCTGGAGTGGTGCTGTTGGAAGAAAATGGTGTGTGTGTGTGTGTGTGTGTGTGTGTGTGTGTGTGTGTGTGTGCATTTTCAAAGAACTTCATGGTACAGTAGAGTGGGGAGGGGTCTCTTTTGGCATAGTCATCGTCTTGGTCGCGTTCCAACATGCAGAGTGGCTGATGGGCTTGGCCTTGGGGGCTTCTCAGCTCTTGGGGCTGACTTGACTGGAGGACGCTGAGGACACCTCCGTCTTCTGAGAGGTCACATCAGACTCGTCCGTCATAGGTTTGCCGCACACCGTTTCCATGATGCAGGCACGGAACTGGGAAGGGAGGAGACAGGAGCTTTATAACTGCCCGAGAATTGACCGAGAAGGTCTCATAGAATACAGAATAGCAGAGTTGGAAGGGACTTTGGAGGACTTCTAGTCTAACCCCCTGCTCAAGCAGGAGATCCTATATACCATTGTGGACAAACGGCTGTCCAATCTCTTAAAAAACTCCAGTGATGAAGCACCCACAAGTTCTGGTGGCAAGCTATTCCACTGGTTAATTGTTCTCACTGCCAAGAAATTTCTCCTCGTTTCTAGGTTGCTTCTCTCCTTGATTAGTTTCCATCCCTTCATTCTTGTCTATGGAGATCTTCAGTCATCCAGGTTGTCCCAAAGGTGCTTTTTCAAGAGGCAACTGGACTTTCTGGTTTTTTTCTTTGAAGACGTTTCGCTTCTCATCCAAGGAGCTTACTCATGAGCTGAAGAAGCTTCTTGGATGGGAAGCAAAATGTCTTCAAAGAAAAACCAGAAAGTCCAGTTGCCTCTTGAAAAAGCGCCTTTGGGACATCCATTCTTTCTCGTTCTGCATTCAGGTACTTTTGAGAACAGGTTGACACCAATGTCCACACCTAGAGTACTGCATCCAGTTTTGGTCACCACACTACAAAAAAGACATTGAAACTCTAGAGAAAGTGCAGAAGAGAGCAACCAGGATGATAAAGGGTCTGGAAAATAAAACATACGAAGAGCGGTTGCAGGAACTGAGCTTGGCCAGTCTGGCGAAGAGAAGGACCAGGGGTGACATGATAGCAGTGTTCCAATACTTGAGGGGATGCCACAGAGAGGAGGGGGTCAGGCTGTTCTCTATGGCACCAGAAAGCCAAACAAAGAATAATGGATGGAAGCTGACCAAGGAGAGATTCAACCTGGAAGTGAGGAGAAACTTTCTGATGGTGAGAGCGATCAACCAGTGGAACAGCTTGCCAGCGGAGGTTGTGGGAGCCCCAACACTTGCGACCTTCAAGGAGAGACTGGACTGCCATCTGTCTCAAATGGTGTAGGAACTCCTGCTTGAGCGGGGGTTGGACTAGATGACCTACAAGGTCCCTTCCAACTCTAATAATAAATCTAAAAAAAAAATGTTCTCAGAAGCAGCCTCCACTCACTGTAGACCAGGGGTGTCCAACCTTGGCAAATTTAAGACTTATGTTCTTCAACTTGAAGGCCACACATCTTAAACTTGCCAAGGTTGGACAACCTGCCATAGACTAACAAAGAGGGTACCTGGACAACTGGCCCTGTCTGACCTCACCTGCCTTCTCTGACCCTGGGTATTTGTCCAAAAAGTCTTCCTGGAATTCACACAAAATGTTTTGCCCACATTTAGCAAAGAGATGCACAGACCATGATTAACCTTGTCTTGTTTCAGTAGCTGTGTTCAGATAACCATATATCAAGGCTGCAAACACTGCCTGGAGTCATGCAACACCAGTTTAATGCTGTTCCGGGTCAATATGATGGACCTTCATTTAGAGGTGCCTGCAGGACATGGCCCAAATAGTCAAGAGAACCATGGTGATGGTGTGGCGCCTGCTTTCTATGGTGGCCACTATATTGATTATTCTTTAATCATGAACTGTGGTCATCGTGGTCCTCCTATTTTCCTTCCACAAATGGTCGCATGATTTTGCTCGTTCAGCTCCACCTCAGCATGACCACGTCCCTTTTCCTTCAACCAGGGTTCTGGTTCTTCACTGTTTCTTGAGGGCTAAACCTACTTATGGTGGGGAGTTGATGACCACCCCTAAACATCTGTGACAAACTTTTCTGGTATCTGCCACTCCAAAAGTTGCTAAGATAAGCTGCTCTCTTCTATCCCTTCCTTGCTCCAAGTGAGGAAATCGCTGCAGGCGGGAAAGTGGCAGAATCTGGGGGTGGAGTCAAAGGAGGCATCAGCCTAGAATCCTTACGTAGTCACAAGCGGTTTAAGTCCAACCTCCCTTGAATTCCATTGACCCTTATCTAATTCCTAGCAGCTGTGAACTGTTAGTTGAGAAGATTCCTGCACATGGGCCTTTAGCAATAAAACATGTTAAGATATTAAATTTAGCAGTTGGAACAATGAAGTGTAAAATGGGCCAGAACACACAGTTGTAGTTGATTGATTGGAGAGTGCTGGTTCTTGCATGAGGCAATCTGCACTGTGATTGGTTGCTGTTGGTGTAAAGGGGGAGTTTTCCTTTTTCTCTGCCTTTTTCATCTGTCTGCTCTGAATGCTGTTTAGATTTACCTCAGGGATGTTCCTATGTTCCTGAGTATCTTGTCTGCTCATGGATGAGGCAATCTGCACTGTGATTGGTTGCTTTGGGTGTAAAGGGGGCAGTTTCCCCCTTTTCCCGCCTTTTTCTTCTGTGTGCTCTGTATGCTGTTTAGATTTACCTCATGATGGTCCTACGTCCCTGACTATCTTGTCTGCTTATGCATGAGACAATCTGCACTGTGATTGGTTGCTGTGGGTATAAATGGGGGGGGTGTTCCCTTTCCCCCCGCCTTTTTCTTCTGTCTGCTCTGTGTGCTGTTTAGATTTACCTCACGATGTTCCCATGTCCCTGACTATCTTGTCTGCTTGTGCATGAGGCAATCTGCACTAAGATTGGTTGCTGTGGGTGTAAAGGGGGAATTTCCCTTTCCCCCCGCTTTTTTCTTCTTCTGTGTGCTCGGTATACTCTCTGAAGATTTACCTCAGAATATTCCTGACTCTCTTGTCAGCTGAAAGTATAAATGTGTAAATATTTATTTACACAAAACTAGATGTTTGTGTCAGCAACTCTGACTTCATGTGGACATCAGCTGCACAATTCCCTGACAAAGCAGTTTAATTGGACCTTGATATGTAGACCTGACCTTTTGTACCTGACACACTCACCTGCTTGTTCATGAAGCAGTAGATGATGGGGTTGTAGACGCAGGAGCTCTTGGAGAAGAAGGCAGGGATGGTGACCAAGCGCAGGTCGAAGCCATGCTGAGGATTATTCACCATGTACATGGCCAGGGCGGCATATGGAACGTAGCAGATGCAGAAGGATCCCACCATCACCACCACCATGCGGGAGACCTCTCGTTCGGCCTTCTGGGTGGTGGCTGACTCTTGCTGCTGAGCGGCAACCTGCGGACAACAGGCCCAAATAGTTGTGACATTTTACAGCACTGATGAGGTGACCTAGTTGGGTCATGAAATGTTTGCAAGAAAGCAGCAACATTAAGAGACCATAAAGGACCCACAGTTCTTTTCCTTCCCTCCTCCTCTCCACAAATCCCACTCCCTTCTAGCATTGATGATGTTCCCTAGTTGGATATTGAAATGTCTGCAAGAAAATAATCAAGTTCAGAGAGCGTCAAGGAGCTCACATTCCTCCTCCTCCTCCTCCTCCTCCTCCTCCTCCTCCTCCTCCTCCTCCTCCTCCTCCTCCTCCTCCTCCTCCTCCTCCTCCTCCTCCTCTTGAGGTTGATTATAACATAAACTACAATGAAAAGAAAGATTAGGATAAAAAAGAAGGGCAGTGCAGGATTTTAAAAGAAGAAGAAGAAAAAAGAGACTTCCGACTCTTTCCAATGGAATAAAATACTAACAGTCTCAACTTTCTACATGACATTGAGTTATTACAAGCTATGTCTACAATGGGCCTCCTCATAGACTTGAATACGAGCTCTGGAGCTCATCTCCCAGAAGACTGTAAATCCATGCAGGCAGTCCTCGACTTACAACAGTTCATTTAGTGACTGTTCAAAGTTACAACGGCATTGAAAAAAGGGACTTATGGCCGTTTTTCACACTTACGACCCTTGTAGCATCCCCATAGTCATCAAAATGTGATCAAAATTCAGATGCTTGCTTCATATTTATGATCGACACAGTGTCCCATGATCACTTTTTGTGACCTTCTGACAAGCAAAGTCAATGAGGATTCACTTAACAACTGTTACTATCTTATCAATGGCAGCGATTCCTTTAACAACTGGGGCAAGAAAGGTCATAAAATGGGGTGAAACAGACTTAACAATGGCCTTGTTTAGCAAAGGAAATTTTGGGCTCCATTGTGGTCGTAAGTCGAGGACTACCTATAATCCAGGCAGAGCATGCATGACTTACCGCTCGGAGGGCACCCAGGAGCCGCGCGTAGGAGAAGACGATGAGGGTCAGTGGTATGAGGAAGCAGAAGATGAAAAGGAACCATGAGTAATATTCGCTCTTGTATTTGGTACCCACCGTGTACCAGTCGGGACCGCAGGAACACTGCAGCCCTTCCGGGAGGAACCTGGAAGATGGAAAGACATTGCCAGGGATAGAATGATAGACTCCTAGGGCTGAAAGGGACCTTGGAGGTCTTCTAGTCCAACCCCTTGCTCAAGCAGAAGACCGTGAACCAGTGATGGCGAACCTTTTAGACACTGAGTGCCCAAACTATATGTGCATGCCCAAACTGAAAGGTGTGCACGAGCATGCACGGACAAGCATGCATGCATGGACATGTGCACATGTGCAGACATGCGTGTATGCGCAGCAGAGACCCAAAGACCAGCTGGCCGGTGGGAGGAGGGAATCCCAACACCGGCAGCGCGGCAAGATCTTTTTCTTTCGTCAGCTTCTGTTTCGCCGTTTGCAGGGAAACAGAAGCTCACGAAAGAAACGCCACGGAGATTTGACCTGGGGCAACAGTGCGCATGCCAGCAGAGAGGGCTCTGTATGCCACCTCTGGCACGCGTGCCATAGGTTTGCCATCATGGCCCTATACCATTTCAGACAAGTGACTGTCCAGTCTCTTCTTAAAAACCTCCAGGGATGGAGCACTTCACAACTTCTGAAGGCAAGCCGTTCCACTGATTGCTTCCATTTTCAAGAAATTTCTCCTTAATTCTCCTAAGCAGAACATAGAATCATTAGAGTTGGAAGGGACCTTGGAGGTCTTCTAGTCCAACCCCCTGCCCAAGCAGGAGACCCTCTACCATTGATGACAAATGGTTGTCCAATCTCTTCTTCAAAACCTCCAGTGTTGGAGCATCCCACAACTTCTGTTCCACTGATTAATTGTTCTCACTGTCAGGAATAGAATCATACAATCAATCATAGGGCCGGAAGGGACCTTAGAGGTCTTCTAGTCCAACCCCCAAGGCAGGAGACCTTATACTGCACTGGACAAATGGTTTTTGATGCAGAATAGAAATTCAGAATAGAGTTGGAAAGGACCTTGGAGGTCTTCTAGTCCAACCCCATGCTCAAGCAGCAGACCCTATACCATTTTGGAGAAATGTCTGACCGGTCTCTTCTTGAAAATCTCCAGTGTTGGAGCACCCACAATTTCTGGAGGCCAGTCGTTCCACCGATTAATAGGGTTGTACAATGCTAATTTTGAATAGACATATGTAACATAAAAGTCACAAAATCCTAGGGTTGGAAGGAACCTTAGAGGTCTTCTAGTTCACCCCCCCCCCCCCGCTCAAAGTCCTTATACCACCTCAGACAAATGGTTGTTCAATCTTTTCTTGAAGGCCTCCAGTGATGGAGCACCCACAACTTCTGGAGGAAATCTATTCCGTTGATTAATCATTCTCATTCTCAAAAAATTCCTTCTGATTTCTACGGTAGATTGGATCTCTCTTAACTGTCTTCTACCCATTGCTTCTTGTCCTGCCCTCGGGTGCAACCCCACCTTCCGCGACGGCCCCTCAAGTACCGAAAGACGGCTGTCATGCCCCCCCCAAGTCTTCTCTTCCCTAGGCTAAACATACCTAGTTCCCGTAGCTGTTCATGATATGATTTCATCATATTCGTTCAAGCAAGAATATGAAGAGAATCACAGAATCCTAGGGATGGAAGGGACCTTAGAGATCCTCTAGTCCAACCCCCTGCCCAAGGCAGGAATCCGTACACCACCCCGGACCAATGGTTATCCAATTATTTTTCTTGATGACTTCCAGCGATGTAGGAGAAACTACTTCCTGGAGGAGAAACTACTCCGGTTCCTCTCTGTGCCCATCAAACCTGCTCCAGCCGAAGAAGGGGGGGAGAGCCACCCCCACTCCAATGACCCACGTGGTCGCCACCACTACCAGAGCATGTTTGGCATTGAAACGGAAGTTCCCCAGCGGCTTGCAGATCACGATGTAGCGTTCGAAGGCGAGGAAGGCCAAAGACCAGCCGGTGACCATACCTGGGGACACCAGACAAACAGACAGACAGACAGACAGACAGACAGACAGACAGACAGACAGACATGGATAGCGGGGGATTAGAAGTGGACAATTGCAGGAGCTCAGAATATAAACCCCCAACCAAGGTTACACCCTCAACTCTCCATCTCCATCCTTACTTTCAGGGCAGTGTTCACAACGTTGGCCACTTGAACGGGGGTGGACTTCAACTCCCAGAATTCCCCAGCTGGGAAATTCTGAGAGTTGAAGTCCACAATTCTTAAACTGGCCATGTTTGATGACCCCTGCATTATTATGTTAACATGGACTTTCACCCAATGTTTGAGAAGTGTTGGATAACCTCCAAGAGGACTAGATCCACCTCAAACGTCCTAGATTACAACTTCCACCAACTCCTACTTGGCTGGATCTGAAGGACACCACTGGTTGATCCATCTGAAGAACATGATTGGATGGCTGCGTTATAGAAAATCCACTCAACCATTGTTTCTCGACCTGGTTTTTTTTAAAAGAGGGGCTCCCAGGATTCCCCTGCCAGCTTGCTTTAAGAGGTGTGGTCCTCGGTGCCGACTGGAGAATTCTGGGAGTTGGAATCTACACCTTTTAAAGTGGTCAAGATTGAGAAACAGCTCTGAATGTTCAACGAAACTGGGACTTCAACTCCCAGGTTTCTCCAGGCAGCCCTGATGGCCCCACCTCTTAAAACAAGTGGTTGGGGACTCCTGGGAGTTGAAGTCCACCCTGCTTAAAATGACGAAGGTTGAGAGCTGGATCCACCAAGGGGAAATCACCTGGTTCTTTCCCAGTCCTCGTATTTACCTGCCACCGTGCCTAGGAAGGCCTCCAACCTGCAGACCTGTCGACCAAAGAAGAAGTAACCTTGGGTGCTGGACAAGAAGACCGTGAAAACCGCAAAGATGCAGAAGATAAATCCGGCAAAGGAGATGTTGACCAAGATGTAGTTGAGCGGCTGCCTCAGCTTCTTGTACTTGATGGTGACGAAGAGGATGATGGCGTTGAGGGGCGTCCCGGCAAAGAAGACCAGGCCCATGAAGATGGTTTGGAAGTGGAAGGCCCACATGGGCGCGATGTGATATTGGGGACCATCCCAGGGCCTCACGGAGGAGATGTTTTCATAGATGTAGAAGTCTTCTTCTTCGGACATCCTCCCAAGCACGGGACACCAGTGTGGACCCTTCCAGGAGACTTCTCCTCTCCTATTATAGGACACCTATGGAGAACTAAGTCCACTTAATGGCTCAAGATGGGATCAGCTGCTAATCCTGATCATCCGAGATGCAAACTTGGGGATTAGGGATGTATGAGAATCCGGCCTTCTGTTCCATAAACCTCCACAAAGTAATCTCATTTGTGGACTAGCTGCAACCGACCAAACAGGATCTTGAGATCCTAGAGGACAAAAATGGGTAAGACCATAAGACAAAAAATTGTCTTCCTCAGCTTCTCTCGTTGGGGCCCAAGAAGTCAACTCCACCTTATCTATCACTCTCCCCGAATCTTGGTTTCTATCTATCCAACCAATGGACTCATTGCTCCGTTAAGTTGGGCTTCCAAAATTTGGTGGCCAATCAAGAAGGAGAGCTTCCTGTTCCTTGCTCTGCTGTCCTGGAATGACTTTGGAAGGCCAGTTGGACATTACTACATTTGATGAGACTAAACTTCTGGTCAACTGACCAAGATAAAGTGGTTGAGAGGACCTGGGTCTTGACCATCATTGACCCAACAAGGTGTCCCATGGCTTAGTCCAATAAACATCATCAACCTCGGTCCCAAGTAGCATGATGAGAGTTAGAGTAGTATTTCTCAGCTATGGCTCTTGAAGATGGGGAGACTTCAACTCCCAGAATTCTGGGAATTGAAGTCCACTCATCTTAAGTAACCAAGATTGAGAAACAATGGGTTAGAGGGTGTGAAACCTGGTTCTGATTGACAGTGAGGGATTCTTGAACGTTGCTACAGATAATCCTTGACTTACAACCATTCATTTAGTGACCATTCGAAGTTACATCGGGACTGAAAAAAGTAATTTATGTCATTTTTCACACTTATGACCATTGCAGTATCCCCGTGGTCAAGGGATGAAAATTCGGACACTTGGCAACTGACTCATATTTACGATGGTTGCAGTGCCCTAGGGTCACGCGATCCCCTTTTGCGACCACCTGACAAGCAAAGTCAATGGGAAACCAGATTCACTTAACGACCGTGTTTCTAGCTGAACAACTGCAGGGATTCATTTAACAACTGTGGCAAGAAAGGTCATAAAACGGAGCAAAACTCGCTTAACACCTGTCTCGCTTAGCGACAGAAATTTTTTTGCGCTCCGTTGTGATCGTAGGTCAAGGACTTCCTGTTTTTCTTTTTTCTTTTTTTAACCAGCAAAGAGACAAAATAACTTTGGAGAAATATGATCAAAAGATAATTGTTTTGTTTTCAACGTTGTTACGCTGAATTATGTCTTTCTAGGATTAAAAAAATATGATTATCCTCATAGGCATGGATTTTGAGACTACGCTACATTGCTAACTCTGTAGCCTCTATGTAGAAGTTGTCCTCATTTAGCGACTGCCTCATTTAATGACCATTTCTAGTTTACAACAGTGTTGAAAAAGTCACTCGGCAACCGGTCCTCTCACTTATGACCTTCACAGGTCTGTAAAGCAAAGGAAAGCTGAAATCAGAAAGTAAGCCCAGTCATGGTTTCACTTAGTGGCTGTTTCATTTAACGTCTGGGTCACCATTTGTTCAAATAAGTAGGTTAGTAAGGGTTGTTTCTGCCACTGAATTTGATGCACGTAGAAAGGGCTGATTTCTCAATGTTTCTCATTCTCTTTGGGGCCACCCCTAGACAGCCATGGTTTCACTTAGTAGCTGCTTCACTTAATGACCAAGTTGCCAGCTCCGATTGTGGTCGCTAAATGAGGACTGCTTTTATATATTTTTCCCCTCCTATTTATTGTTTGGCTTGAGTTTTAACAACACTCATGAAAAACATGTTTGGGACTGCAGTGCCATGTTCTGAATGCATTTTTGGAGGACTCCCGCCCCCATAATCCCCGAATCCCAGAGGCACTGGAGTCAAGTGGCATTTACATTTAGCAAACGGTTCTTGTCACTATTTCTTCTCAAGTGCCTCCAGGAAAATTAAAATGTTTTGTGCAAGCAAAAAGCACATGAACGTGGCGCATAACTGGTTCTGCCAGCAGCCAGGAGTCAAATATGACATTTGAGCCTCTAATTAGCAGTCCGCCCAAAAGAAACATCTGCAAGACATCTGAAACAGTTGGCTCGTTGGTCTAGGGGTATGATTCTCGCTTAGGGTGCGAGAGGTCCCGGGTTCAAATCCCGGACGAGCCCAACTTTTAATGCCTGGCATAACTTTTCCAGGAAGGAGAGAGAGAGAGAGAGAGAGAGAGAGAGAGAGAGAGAAATACAGATTAAAATTTGACATGCATTGCTTGCTATACAGGTAGTCCTCAACCTACGACCACAATTGAGCCCAAAATTGATGTTGCTAAGTGAGACATTTGTTAAGTGAGTTTTGCCCCATTTTACGACTTTTCTCGCCGCGTTGGTTAAGTGAATCACTGCAGTTGTTAAATTAGTAACCCGGTTGTTAAGTGAATCTGGCTTCCGCATGGACTTGGCTTATCAGAAGGTCACAAAAGGGGATCACCTGATGCCAGGACACGGCAATCGTCATAAATGTGAGTCAGTTGTCAAGCATCCGAATGTAAATCGCACGACCCTGGGGATACTGCAACGGTCGTAAGTGTGAAAAATGGTCCTAAGTCGCTTTTTTCAGTGCCGCCGTAACTTCGAACGGTCGCTAAGTGAACTCTTGTAAATCGAGGACTCCCTGTATGTGCTAGCTGGGGAATTCTGGGAGTTGAAGTCCACACATCTGGAAGTTATTACAGTGTTTTTTTTTAATCCAAAAAGGTTTTCCCAGACTCCTTCTGGATTTTACTAGCATTTTACACTAACACGGCTCTCATCGAACATGATATTTTGAGAAGCAATTTTAAAATCTAGCAAATTTGAGTGGTCAAATTGCAACCCTCAAGGTTTCCAGGAGAGAAGCCATGATGGGGTTGGACATGACCACTTAAGATGCCTCTCCTTCCGTTCCAGCGAGAAATATCTGATGAAGCTTTTTGTAGAATTCACACTCTGGCAAAGCCTTTAAATTCTCCGGCAGTTACAACAGCAACCTTGGCTAGAGGATCTTTGTAGCTCGGGTCCTCTAAGGTCTGTCAAAGATTGAAGGGTCCATGTTACCTCTGAAGGTGCCTCCTCCAACTCCCAGCTTCTCCCAGGAAGAAGAACAAAAAGTAAAGCCAAAGGTGCTTTTCCGAAAGGTAAAACTGGAGTTTCTTTTCTTTGAAAACATTTCATTTCTCATCCAAGAAGCTTCTTCAGTTCAGGAAGGAGGAGGAGGAGGAGGAGGAGGAGGAGGAGATGGAGGAGGAGGAGGAGAAGCAGAATGAGAAGAAGAAGAGGAGGAGGAAGAGGAGAAGAAGAGGAAAGGAGAAGGAGAAGGAGAAGGAGAAGGAGAAGGAGAAGGAGAAGGAGAAGGAGAAGAAGAAGAAGAGGAGGAGGAGGAGGAGGAGGAGGAGGAGGAGGAGAAGCAGAATGAGAAGAAGAAGAGGAGGAAGAGGAAAAGAAGAGGAAAGAAGAAGAAGGAGAAGGAGGAGGAAGAAGAAGACGAAGGAGGAGGAAGAGGAAAAGAAGAGGAGGAGGAGAAGGAGAAGAAGAAGAAGAAGAAGAAGAGGAAAGAAGAAGGAGAAAGGAGGAGGAGGAGGAGGAGGAGAAAGAAGGAGAAGAAGAATAAGAAGAATAAGAAGAAGGTGAAGGTGAAGGAGAAGGAGGAGGAGGAGGAGGAGGAGGAGGAGAAGAAAAGAAGAAGGAGAAGGAGATGATTAAGATTCTTGGAGGAGGAGTGAAATGTTTTCAAGGGAAAAAAACCAAGGGAGTCCAGTTGCCTTTTGGGAAAAACCACCTTTGGGACAACCGTGACCTGGACGATAGAGCATCTCCATAGACAACAAGAAGTCAACAGCGTCATTCCATTTCCTGCTTCTGTCCACTCTGGAGACCTTGGATGGTGGCCATGGTGAGAAACCAAACACTGGACTAAGATGCCCCTTGGCCTGATCCCCTAAAGCTCATCTGGCTGAGGTCCTCTCCCTGCATCTTGAAGAGTCGCGTGGCTTCTGGGCGGTTGCTGGCACCGCCGTGTCACCTGCGCCTGGCACCGGAGGAAGTGGTGGTGGGTTGGGGATGAGCAGAAGGAAAGCAGCTTATCCAGAAGAGCTTGGACCAGCCCCTGACCCAGGACGGAGAGGGGGATTAAGGGCACAAACTGATTACTCCAAAGTCCCGTCCACCTCCTCTTCCCTCTCTCTCAACCTCCCCACCCGCCCGGGGTTGAGTTAATCCCATGGATGGGGTGGAGGCCACTGACTCAACTCTGCCTCCTCTGGCCTTTGATGGTTGAAGTGGAAACTTTTTTCCCTTTCTTTCTTTCTTTCTTTCTTTCTTTTCTTTCTTTCTTTCTTTCTTTCTTTCTTTCTTTCTTTCTTTCTTTCTTTCTTTCTTTCTTTCTCTTCCTTCCCCCCTCCCTCCCTCCTTCCTTCCTCCCTCTCTTCCTTCCTTCCTCCCTCCCTCCCTCCCTCCCTCCCTTCATCTTTTTCTCTCTATTCTTTCCTCCCTCCCTTCCTCCTCCCTTTTCTCTTCTTTCTTTCTTTCTTTCTTTCTTTCTTTCTTTCTTTCTTTCTTTCTTTCTTTCTTTCTTTCTTTCTCTCTCTCTCTCTCTCTCTCTCTCTCCTTCCTTCCTTCCTTCCTTCCTTCCTTCCTTCCTTCCTTCCTTCCTTCCTTCTTGTATACCATCCAATTACCCTATATACCATTCGTGACAAATAGCCATCCACTCCTTTCGTGACAACCGATCATTTATTTATCTGATTAGGTAATCTGATTAGGTCTCTTTGACAGTGATGTAGTGGCATCTAGTCACCTTCACACTAACAAATGTTTCCAGGTTGTCGTCCTGTATCTGTCAGGAAGGACATGAGACCAGAGCAGAACAGAATAACAGAGTTGGAGGGACCTTGGAGGTCTTCTAGTCCAACCCACTGCTCAGGCAAGAGACCCTCTGCCATTTCAGACAAATGGTTGTCCAGGCTCTTCTTAAAAGCCTCCAGTGATGGAGCACCCACCACTTCTGGAAGCAAACTGTCCCACTAATTGATTGTTGAAGTCCACCTATCTTTAAGTTGCCAAGTTAGAGAGCTGGAGAGAGAGCGCACCGTTCACATCCACAGGTGATGTGTTCCACCACGTATCTGAGTCCTGGTGTCCCGCCACATGTTCTCAGCAATCCATGCCATAGCATGTGCAGCCACCAGAGGGAGCCCTTGGCCTTCACTTAAGGACTGGGAAATTCTGTTCTGACTGAAGAGGCCAGCGTAATTTAAATTTCTCCCTGGTTGCGTCTGTCCGCTAAAGGCTAAATTTAATTCCCGGTTGGTTAGTTGACTGGGTCAACCGATGGCTTTTGGGTGTTCCCGTGGTAGTTAACCCTTTTGTCGACCCAGTTAAGCGTATTAAGAGAGTGTGTGTGTGTGTCTGGGTCTCTGTTTATGAGCAGAATGTTTATCGTGGAAGAATAAATTGATATGCAGAATAAATTAATATGCCATCTGGTTATGCTGTAGAAGTAATCCTCCACTTATGACCACTATGGAGCCCAAATTTCTGTTGCTCAATGAGACATTTATCAAGTGAGCCTTGTCCCATTTTACGACTTTTCTTGCCACGTTTGTTAAGTGAATTGCTGCAGTTGTTAAATGAGCAACACAGTTGTTAAGTGAATCTAGTTTTCCCATTTGTTAGTCAGAAGGTTGCAAAAGGGGATCACGTCTTGTTCCTTTCTGAGTCTTTGCTTTCCTGCCTTCATCTTGGCAAGATTCGGGCTATTTGCTGACATTCTACCTTAGTTATTGCCTTTCTTCCCAAAGGGGCTTTTTTTCCCAAGAGGCAACTGGACTTTCTGGGTTTTTCTTTGAAGATGTTTCGCTTCTCATCCAAGAAGCTTCTTCAGCTCTGACTGGATGGTGGGGAACGGAAGGATTGACACTCTTGTTGTTCGTCTGAGCTCCGAGCTTGGCGATTTGGTTGCAAACGTTTCGTCCCCATTCGAGGAGACACCTTCAGTGCGCTTTGGATTGTGCTTGTCTGGGGGAGCCCTGGCCTTTTAAACACTCTTCTGAGTTCTGGTTTGATTTTGGGTTGTGTGATTGTCTGGCTGTAGTTGCTGAGTCCTAGCCCATGGTTTTAAGTACCGTCTGTGTGATATAAATGCTGGTGTTGTCGTTCGGGTGTCTTCTGAAGATGTCACGGTCCGGTTTCAGGTTGATTTGATCAGCTGCGTGTGATGTGGTCCGATTTCTTGTGATCTGTCGAGTTATAGCAACAGCAATAGCACTTAGACTTATATACTACTAATACACCCCAGAATTTTTCTTGCTGGGGATAATGAAAAAACAACATCCAAAAAACATACAATACTTAATACTACATATTACAACTGAGGCAAGAATAACATACGCACAATATTGGAAAGATAATCAAACCCCACCAGAAAACGTACTAATGGACAAAATATATAGATGTGCTGAAATGGACATGCTGACTATTCAACTTAAAGGACAAGGCAACTCAGAATACTATGAAACATGGACTGGATGGTACAACTGGACTAAGAAAAAGAGGAAAGACTGTGTGACAACGTGAGAAGAAAATGAAGATAGGAGAGACTGTAAATTTATGATTTATTGTGCATAAACAAGAAATAACAATGTTGTAAAAATGGGTGGAGATCTGTATTAAAATATTAAGATGTTTAATGAAGAAAAATAAAAAAATTAAATAATAGACTTATATACCACTTTACAGTGCTTTACAGCCCTCTCTAAGCAGTTTACAGAGTCAGCCTCTTGCCCCCAATAATCTGGGTCCTCATTTTAGCGACCTTGGAAGAACGGAAGGCTGAGTCAACCTTGAGCCTGGTGAGATTTGAACTGCCAAATTGCAGGCAGCCGGCAGTCAGCAGAAGTAGCCTGCAGTACTGCACTGTAACCACTGCGCCACCATGGCTCATTTAACTTTGTAACTTTGCTTGCTGTTCGTTGGTCCTGTTGGAAGAAAATATCCACCTGGTTCAGTTCCAAGCTGGGAGGAAGACAACGGAAACATGGAGGCCGATTGGAAAGATGGTTTATTGATGAAGCAGAACCACATGGGGTTGTGGTTGTGGTGCAGCTGACCAAAATGGAGTTGAGAGTGTGTGTGGGGGGGTGTTATACCTTCTCTTGGGCTTTGCACTTGAGCTCCCTGTTCCTGTGCAAGAACATGCCCTTTCATGTTCTATTGGCTGCTGGCAGATTCCTATAGGGGTCATGTAGGGGTTTTGTAGAGTGGTGTGGTGGCCTCACAAACAGGAGGCTGTGAGTTCGATCCTAGGTAGAGGACAGGGTGGGTTCTAATTTACCTCGCTGCCGGTTTGCTTCCTCCTGCGCCGCGTGGATGCGCCGCATGGGCGCGTGCATGCATGTGCAGTGGCAAAAAACCCTCCACTCAAAAAAGCCAAAAACAAGATGGTGACCGCATGCACAGTGCTGGAAACTCAGCTTCTGCACATGTGTAGAAGAAAAAACCCCCAAAATAAATCCCCCCCCCAAATCCCCCAAAATTTCCCCCCAAAATAAAAAAAGATGGCGGCGCCCATGGACCGGCACCGACCGAACTGGTTCTGTGATGTCACCAGTGGGTCGCTACCGGTTCAGACAAACCGGTCCGAACTGGGAGGAACCCACCTCTGGTAGAGGCAGATATTTCTCTCTCTGGGCACAATGAGAATATATCTGCTGAACAAAACTCCGCATTGGCAACAGGTAAGGGCATCCGGCCAGTAAACCCTCTGCTTGCTCCATTCAGTTGCCCAGACTCCACCCCACAAGGAATTATGGGGTTGTTAAATGATGATGATGATGTAGGGGTTATGTAGGGGTCATAGCTGGCTCTATAGGCAAAAGAGGAAATGCAAATCCTAGGTGTTTATCTGAGCTGATCTGGTCAACCTCTGATTTATAGTTTATCTGAGTTTCCAGATGACTTTGAAGTTTTGGACTGCTCTGGGATGGTGCAATGAAGGGCAGGGGTGAAATCCAGCAGGTTCTAACAGGTTCTGGAGAGTAGTTCGGAGAATGGCCCCAGGAGTGGGGAGGGAAGGGGGATTTATTTATTTATTTATTTTGTGAGATTTATATACCGCCTCACAGTGCAAGCACTCTCTAAGCGGTTTACACCAGTAAGCAATGTATATTTATATTGCCCCCAACAATCTGGGTCCTCATTTTACCTACTTCAGAAGGATGGAAGGCTGAGTCAACCTTGAGCTGGTGAGATTTGAACCGCTGACCTGCGGATCACAGTCAGCTAAAGTGGCCTGCAGTACTGCCTCTAACCGCTGCGCCACCTCGGCTCCTTATTTTGCAGTATCCTTCCCCTGCCACGCCCACCAAGCCACAGCACGCCCAAGCTACGCCCACAGAACCGGCAGTAAAAAAAAATTGGATTTCACCACTGAATGAAGGGGCTTGTGTTCTGAAAGGATGTTGGGCAATTCCTATTGTGGCTTACTGGCTTTCGTCCTGTGTTGGATCTTGGGTGAGGGGCTGCTTCTAATTCTACCATTCTGCCTTTGTTCAGAATTTGCTGGAGGGAGCTTCAAAATATACTCTTCTTGAACCGATTACCAAATTTATTTATTTATTTATTTATTTAGTGAGATTTATATACCGCCTCACAGTGCAAGCACTCTCTAAGCGGTTTACACCAGTAAGCAATGTATATGTAGATTGCCCCCAACAATCTGGGTCCTCATTTTACCCACCTCGGAAGGATGGAAGGCTGAGTCAACCTTGAGCCGGTGAGATTTGAACCGCTGACCTGCAGATCGCAGTCAGCTAAAGTGGCCTGCAGTACTGCACTCTACCCGCTGCGCCACCTCGGCTCTTTACCAATGTACCACAAGTTCATGTCTTCAACCAACACAACATCACAAGCAAACCTATGTACAGTATTTATCCATAAACGAAGTAAACATCTAATGCATTTTGTATGATTCAAATCATTATTCAAATCTGCATTTCTCAGTTCTCCTCAGTTTCTGCTTGGCGGCAGGGAGACTGGGGCAGGTTTCTCCGTTTCTCCTTTAGGGAAATATAATTTCTTGCCTTTTTAATAGTCCTCAAAATATTTCATTCTTCTAGGAGTGGGGGGGGGGGCTTCCCACAGTCCAATGCAATATTGGAAGACTGCCCTCATGTCACCCCTAGTCTTTCTTTTCATTAAAGTAGACATGCTCAATTCCTGCAACCGTTCATTGTATGTTTTATCCTCCAGTCCAGGGGCGGGTTCCTCTTACGTGCCTACCAGTGCGCTGTGCGTGCATCATGTTTCGCACGCACATCATTGCGCGCATGTCCCCTTGTGAGATTTTGCTTCCTGCGCATGTGCAGAAGCAAAATCTTGCGAGGGGATGCGTGCGTGCGTGAGATTTTGGATATCTTTTGCTTCCATGCATGCGCGGAAGCAAAACAACAGCGAAATCTCTCTCGTGCGCGCATCCCCTCACGAGATTTTGCTTCCGCGCATGCGCAGGAAGCAAAAAAAGCCCAAAAATTCCAGAAAAAAGATGGCGCCACGGATCGGCAAAGACGGCACCGGAGCCATCGCGCACAAATTGTGCAATCGGTGGCTCCCTACCGGAATGGCGCACTGGACCGCACCGGTAGGAACCCACCCCTGCTCCGGTCCCCTAATCTTCTTTCTTGCTCTTCTCTGCACTCTTTCCAGAATCTCAACATCTTTTTTATATTGTGGTGACAATTGGATGCAATATTCCAGGTGTGGCCTTACGAAGGCTTTATCTTGTGATTCTGCGTCTGGCTTGGAAGGACCAGAGACATCTTGGCCAAAGGATGCTGTGGTCCGTTGCCAGGGCAACGCGGAACTTAGAACCCCAGCATTTCAGGACAGTCTGATGTCACTGCCAAAGCATCGTCCATCTTGCTTGGGAGGCTGGGCTGAGAGGGGGCAGCCGTGAGCATGTGGCCAGCCGTGGGGACAAAGAGGTGATGGGGCCTTCTTGAAGACTTGGGCCAGGAGCTGTGGGGCGAGAGATGGAGCAGTTTGTGGAGAGTAAGGTGCCCACGATGGTGATGGGACAATAGGAATGGCGGTGGGAAAAAAGAGGCCAAACAGGTCTTAGTGTGAACCTTCCGGGTTCTTTCATTCAGATTCAACTCTGGAGTTGTGGAGGGGGTCGGCAGGGGTGGAGTGGGGGGCTTCCTTAGTATCTCAGCCAACTTCTAGCCTGTATATACGCAGTAATCTCAACCGTGGTTACTTGAAAATGGGTGGACTTTAACTCCCAGAATTGAACCATCCATCCATCCATCCATCCACCCATCTCTCTCTCTCCCTCCCTCCCTCCATCCACCCATCTCCCTCTCATCTATATCTGTCTGTCTCTCTCTCTCTCTCTATCATCTCTCTCTCTCCATCCATCCATCTATCTATCTGTGTATCTGTGTATCTGTGTATCTGTGTATCTGTGTATCTATCTATCTATCTATCTATCTATCTATCTATCTATCTATCTATCTATCTATCTATCTATCTATCTATCTATCTATCTATCTATCTATCTATCTATCTATCATCTCTCTCTACATTCATCCCATCCCATCCCATCCCGCCCATCCATCCACCCACCCATCCATCATCTATGTCTCTATCTTTTTATCTTTCATCTATCTACCATCTCCATCTCCAACTTTTATTGTTTTTGTAAATGTGTTTTTTTGACTTTGACTGTTTTTTTACAATAGTCCAGTCCAGACCAGTCCAACCCAACCCAACCCAACCCAACCCAACCCAACCCAACCAGAAGATGCCATTAGCTCTGGCCCACCACCAGATAACCAACCCAGGCCCCTTCATCCCCAACGAAGCCAAGCTGGATGAAGGGCGGACCCTCCCCCCTTCGGTCTTTCATGAACCCCTTTAATTGCGGGAGGGCGGGGGAGGGGGAGGGAGGCGCCCCAGCCGGGACCTCGGAGGGGGTGGCGTCCTCCCTCCCAGCCCGATGGTGCAGCGGGAGGAGAAGCGACCGGAGCGGAGCGGAGCTGAGCCGGGGGTGGGGGGTGCGGGGAGGCGAGCGAAGCGGGGCTTTGCAGGGCTCCAGCGCCCGAAGTAGCGCCCCCTTCCCGGGTGGAGAGAGGCCGAGGGTCGTGGGAAGGGGGTCTCGGGCACCTCCCGGGCATCTGCCTGGCTCGGGCGGCGGTGCCAAGGAGCATCCTTAGCCGGGCGCGTACACGCGTGTCCGTGTCCGTGTCCACTGTGTGTGCACGTGCACGCGCCTCTTGCCTACCTGGGGGTGGGTCCTCCCCGCTGCTCCTCCTCCTCCTCCTCCTCTCCCCCCCCCGGTACAATTTCTTGCTCAAAAACGACATGGAAGCGGCTGGGATGCTGCTGAGGAGGAGGAGGAGGAGGAGGAGGATGAAGGCCAGAGCAGGTCGGTGGGGGGTCCTCCCTGCCCCCTCCCAGCACAGCCCCCCCGCCGCAGCCCTCGCTCCGCACTTCTGTCCCCCCTCCCCCTCCCCCGTTGCCGGCTGTCGTCGCCCCCTCCCCCGCGGGGCCTCTGACCCTCCTGCCTTCCCTACCTGAGCCGGGACCCCCCCTTTTCAAGACACCCCCCTGAATTTCCTCGCCCCTCTTCTTGTGGCATCAATTCCCCCCCCCGCCTTGTCTCTCTGCCCCTCCCCACCTCCCTTTAGCAAACACCTTGGTCCTGATGACGTCATGGCCCAGGAGTTGGGGAGGGGAGGGGAAAACAGCGGGGAGGGGGGAAAGACATCCGACACCCCCTCCCTTATGTCATGTATTTATAGCCAGGCCTTCCGCCAATCCGGACTCCAAGAAGGGGCCAGGTTGCCCAATGCAGAATTTTAACAGCCTTTTTTTTGGGAGGGGGTGGGTGGGTTGCATTTATTTTTGGGGAGCAATCCCACCTTGAAGGAGGAGGGGGGGTGTCACCCACTGCTGCTTCCTCTCAAGGGGCTCTTTAGGGTGCTCCAAACCTAAGCAGACTATAAGATGACACCGCCCCCCACCCCACCCCACCCTCCCGCCCATCTATCTTGGTTAGTTCTCTTTGAGGTTAAACCTGGATAGGAGAATTCAACCTCTTTTCCAGCCAGGTCTGGTGGGGGCATCGGGGAGGGTCTCCAACTGGTTTTGGGGTGCGGTGTGAAGTGGCTCCGTTAGGGAAGTGTCGCTGGGGGTGGCAATTTTGGGGAAAGGATTCCCCCTACTTTAAAATAAAAAGGACCCTCAAGTCGTTCTGAGTTGATCAGCCAGGGGTCTGCAAATCCCCCCCCCTTTTTATTCTACCCCCTTCCTGGGCTCTGTGGCTTCTGCCCCGCCAAGGGGGCCTGACCTCTAGGATCTCGGCTTGTAGCTTTCTGAGGTTGCACCCCAAAAGACATTTCTGGAGTCCCCTCTGAGTGGACCTGAGCACAGTAGCATCGCTGGAGGTTTTTACATCGAACCATCAACCAGTGGAAGGGGTTCCCTCCAGAAGTTGTGGGGGGCTCCATCAATGGAGGTTTTCAAGAAGAGACTGGACAGCCATTTGTCCAGAATGGTATAAGGTCTCCCACTCCAGCAGGGGGTTGGACTAGAAGACCTCCAAGGTCCCTTACAGTCCTAGGATTCTATGACTTCTACGTTACATGTGTCTATTCGAGATTAGGATGGGACAGCCGTTTCTCTGGGATGGTAAGGTCTCCTGCCTTGGGCATGGGGTTGGACTAGAAGACCTCTAAGGTCCCTTCCAGCCCTGTCAGTCTATGGTCTTTGTCTTCTGGGGCCTCCTCAGTCTGAGCCCAGAAGAACAAAAGGGCCCATTTAAATGCAGATGGTCCACGAGTTACGACTTGTATTGAGCCCAAAATTATGTGGCTAGGGGAGAAATGTGTTAAGTGAGTTTTGCTCCATTTTATGACCTTTCTTGCCACAGTTTTTAAGTGAACCCTAAAACCCAGCCACCCAGCCACCCTCCCTCC
>JALIGW010000004.1:2007500-2017500 GCA_023053685.1 Diadophis punctatus similis | reverse complement strand
TCAATCAATCAATCAATCAATCAATCAATCAATCAATTCATCAACCAGTCAGTCAGTCAGTCAGTCAGTCAATCAATCATCAATCAATCAACCAGTCAATCAATCAATCAATCAATCAACCAGTCAATCAATCAATCAATCAATCAATCAACCAGTCAATCAATCAATCAACCCATCAGTCAATCAGTCAGTCAGTCAGTCAGTCAATCAGTCAATCTATCAATCAACCCATCAGTCAGTCAGTCAGTCAGTCAATCAGTCAGTCAATCAAATCAATCAATCAGATTCAATCAATCGCAATACAGTTGGAAGGGACCTTGGAGTCCCTTCTAAGCACAAATCCTGAATTTTGATTGATTGGTATTTTGAAACACATTTTACAAGCAGTCCTCGGCTTACAACGCTTCGCTTAGTGATCGTTGGAAGTTACAACAGAACTGGAAAAAAATGACTTAGGACCATTTTTCACACTTATGACGGTTGCAGCATCCCCGCGGTCACGTGATTTACATTCGGATTGCATGATCGCTAAAGAGAAAATGGGAGGACCCAATACAGATAGTCCTTGACTTACGACCGCAACGGAGCCCCAAATTTCTGTTGCTAAGTGAGACAGTACAGCGAATTTTGCCTCATTTTGTGACTTCTCGCCCCTGCTCTTAAGTGAATCCACTGCAGTTGTTAAGTTAGTGAACACGGCTGTTAAGCGAACCCTGGATTCCCCGTTGACTTTGCTCGTCCGAAGGTCGCGAAGGGGGAATCACGTGACACCCCCCAGGACGCTGCGACCCTCATAAACGTCAGTCAGTCACCAATCTTCCGAATGTTGATCATGTGACCGCAGGGATGCTGCAATGGTCGTAAGTGTGAAAAACAGCCGTCAGTCACTTTTTTCGGTGCCGTTGTAACTTTGAACGGTAACAAAATGGACTCTTGTAATTCGAGGAGCAGCTGTAAATGGCTAGGATCTCAATCACCCGTCGGTGGGCGCCATCTTGACTTTTTTGACCTCCCTGGGCTCCCTGGTCACCCAAACTCTGCTGGGAAAGCCGCAGGGCGTGGTGGATCTGTTTCCCGGAGGGTTTTGTGGCCACTGATCCGTCTTTTTCCTCCCTGGCAGGTTTACTGGAAGACGAGCGGCTAGCGAGCGCCCATCAAGCGGAGGTTTTCACCAAACACATCCAGCATTTGCAAGGTCGGTCCTGATAACTTCGGGTGCTTTATATTTGTTTATGTCGTCGTCACAGTACGCAGCAGCATGGATGCGTTTAAAACTCACAAAGACGGTGTGTAAAATGGGTTTCCGAGTATAAAAACATCCGTGCGGGGAACCTTTTAAAAAACAGACAGCACCAGCAAGGAACAGAATCACGAATGAATTATTAAAATGATTGTGAATTACATGATTAAATTAAATGACAGGCCGTCCTACGACCCCACTGGAGCCCAAATTTGAGAAATGTGAGGGAGAAATTTGTGAGTTTTGCTCCACTTAAAAAACTTTCCTTGTGCATCAGATAACAGATACAGATTAAGAGAGTTGGAAGGGACCTTGTAGGTCATCTAGTCCAACCCCCCGCCCAAACTGACCTTACACCAAAAAACCATCACTGCAGTTGTTAAATTATTAACAGAGCTGTTAAGTGAATCCGGCTTCCACATTGAGTCTGCTTGTAAGAAGGTCGCAAAAGGGGATCACGTGACCCCGGGATACTGCAACCGTCATAAATGCGAATCCGTTATCAAGCATCAGAATGTAAATCACGCGACCTTAGGGATGCTGCAACGGACATAAGTGTGAAAAATGATCGTAACTTACTTTTTTTCAGTGCTGTTGTAATTCAAACGGTCACTAAGTCAGGTGTTGTAAGTCGAGGACTACTTGTAAAATGTGTTTCAAAATATAAAAACACCAAAGCAGGGAACCATTTGAAAAACAGACAGTGCCAGCGATGAACCAAATTACAACCAAATTATTAAAATTATTAAATCATTACGAGTTAAATTATTACATTAAATTACAGCTAGTCCTCGAATTACGACCGCAGTGAAGCCCAACATTTCTGTTGACGAAGCGAGACCTCTGTTCAGTTAATTTTGCTCCATTTTACGACCTTTCTTGCTGCCGTTAAGTGAATCGCTGCAGTTGTTAAATTGGAAATACGTTCGTTAAGTGAATCTGCCTTCCCCATGGACGGTGCTTGTCAGAAGGTCGCAAAAAGGGGATCACATGACCCCCAGGACACTGCAACCGTCGTAAGTATGAACCAGTTGCCAAGCGTCTGAATTTTGACCGTGTGATCATGGGGCTATTACAACGGTCGTAAGTGTGAAAAATGGTCGTAAGTCACTTTTTTCAGTGCCGTTGTGACTTTGAGCGGTCACTAAATGAATTGTCATAAGTCGAGGACTACCTGTAAATGTGCTGGTTGGTGTGTGTGTGTGTGTGTGTGTGTGTGTGAGAGAGAGAGAGAGAGAGAGAGAGAGAGAGAGGTGGGTTTCAGCAGGTTCTGACCAGTTCTGGAGAACCGGTAGCGGAAATTTTGAGTAGTTTGGAGAACCGCGGAATGCCACCTCTGGCTGGCCCCACCCCCATCTATTCTCTGCCTCCCGAGTCCCAGCTGATCGGGAGGAAATGGGGATTTTGCAGTAACCTTCCCCTGCCACGCCCACCAAGCCACGCCCACCCAACCACACCACGCCCACCAAGCCACACCCACAGAACCGGTAGTAAAAAAAATTGAATCCCACCACTGGTGTGTGTGTATGTTGTGTGTTATTTGAGATCCTCATGACTCATTCTTATGGCCGACTTTGGAGAACTTCTGTCGGTCTTCTCTGTTGACCTACAAATGTCCGTCCCCGGTCACTGATACCAGGAAAACTAAGAATATATCGAGGAAATATTTGGGCTGCTCATTCAGAGCCTGGGTGGAAGGCCGAGCTGGACGGAGATGGACGGTGAGGTCATGCCTGGAACTCAGATGACCCAAGACTCTTCCCTGGGAGAAGGTCCGTCGGTCTGACGGTTGAGGAGGGAATGGAACGGAATGGGATATTGAAATAGAATAAAGGATGGGATAGAATAGAATAGAATAGAATAATAGAGTAGAATAGAATTCCTCCCTTCCTCCCTCCTTCCCTCCCTCCCTCCCTCCCTCTTTCTTTCTTTCTTTCTTTCTTTCTTTCTTTCTTTCTTTCTTTCTTTCTTTCTTTCTTTCTTTCTTTCTTTCTTTCTTTCTTTCTTTCTTTTTCTTTCTTTCTTTCTTTCCTTCCCTCCCTCCCTCCCTCCCTCCCTATTTCCTTCCTTCCTTGTTCTTCCTCCCCCCCCCTCCCTCCAGAGGTCTCCAAAGGTCTCCAGAGCCACTCAGCCTGAGATTCCGAGACGCTGTGTCTTTAAGGGGCCAAGGGCCCCCCCAGGCCAGGCACAGAGGCTGGGCCAGGGGGTCCCCTAGAGCTCCTGGACCACCCACCCCCATGGAGCTGAACCCTTCCGCATCTGGGAACGGTGAGTCCCCTTCCAAGAGGGGAGGGGGAGTGCGTTGCCACAGCAACCGGCCCACTTGATGGCCTGCAGGATGGCCCAACTGCCAGGGACCCCCTCCCCACCTGCTTCCATTCCTTCCAAGTCTCTGGGATGCCCGCAGGTTCCTACGCAGAGTTGCACCCAGGGCCAGACCATGCGGGTTCACCCACCGGGCACCCGGCGTGGCCTTCACACCCACTCCCACTAATGGAGACCCTCCTGCCTCCAATATTAGCCGGTTTCGGTTGCCAACTGATGCTCAAAACCCTTGCTCCTCTGCTTGGGTGTCTCTAAAGCCCAATCTGGGTTTGTTGTTACTCAAACCATGGTTTGTTTTAAAACAAAACTTGGTTAAGTCAACTGGGGGGCACGGGGAGACCCCATCCTGATCTCTTTGTCCTTCCAACCCACCAGGATCCGAATGAATTCAGTGCCATTTTTAATCACGTACGTTGAATTGAGGGGTTTTTATTTAAAACGGATTGCTTTCATTCAATTCGGTTTAAATTTTAATTTTTCCAGTTGTGGGGTAGAGCCTGTTTTAACTCGCACAGGTGCTCCGTTCAGTGGGGCAGTGAATTTATGCCCTATAGCCCCTGGCAAGAATTTCCTGGACATTGGGGGGAAAAACTGCATTTAGGCTCGAATTTGAGAGAGTAGCAGGTAAATACAGGTAGCTTTGGATTGACAGCCGCAATAGAGCCCAAATTTTCAGTTTCTTAGTGAAACAGTTGAGTTTTGCTCCATTTTGCAACCATTCAGTCGTTAAGGGAGGTCTGTTAGAAACACGGTCGTTAAGTGAATCTGGCTTCCCCCGTGGACTTTGCTTGTCTCAAATGTGAGCTTGTCAGCTAGTCTGGCATCATGTTGAGTTTCTTCATTCGTTTTTCTCGCCACGTACGTGCATACATCTGAACTAGGCTTTGTTGTTTCTCTGCATCATATAATATATGTGTGTCATATAATATATATACATAATTTTGTATTTACTTATTTTGTCATGCTTATGTAGTATACCGTATTTTTTGGAGTATAAAACGCACCTTTTTCCTCCCTAAAAGTGGCTGAAAATTTGGGTGCATCTTATACTTCGAATGTAGCTTTTTTTCCAGCCCTAACTAGGTGCTAACAGATCTTCCCAGCTCCTACCGGCTTGCATGCACTTTCATTGTTACTCTCTCAGAAGAAGGTGTTTTTAAGTCCTAACCAGGGGATAAAATAATGTGCTGAAGCTGACCAGACTAAGGACGTTAGCCAGATGAATACCTGGTAGGCAGATTGTTTTCCCCTATTTTCCTCCCCCAAAACTAAGGTGCGTCTTATACTCCGGTGCGTCTTATACTCCGAAAAATACAGTATATTGGAGATGGTGACCCTTTGAGAGCTGCATGCAACACATTTTCATTTTAATGTATGCAGAATTAGTATACATTCAAAGTGATAATAAAGTTATTCTACGTTCAAGAAACTGACCGGTTCATTTCCAGACAGAAGGGGGTATTCTGGGAGTTGAAGTCCACCCATCTTAAAGTTGCCAAGGTTGCGTAACGCTGAATTGTACCATGCACCTTTCCTAACCAGTTTCCCTTAATGGACCCCCAAGGCTGTCTCCTGTTGGCGTGTCCACCTCAAACCAGCTCTACCAAGCCAGCATTAGAGTGTGGGAAGCCTCACCTCGAAGAATGAAATATTTTGGGAAATATTAAAAAAAAAGCAGAATATTATATTATATTATAAGAGAAAGAGAGAAACATGATTTTAGAGGCAGCCCCCAGTCTTTCTTAATAGCCCACCGCAGATGCCAGCACTTAAGGAGATAAAGAGCTTATTGAAAGAGGAAGCCAACTATCTAGATGGCTCCATTCATAAGCAAAGCACATACTCCATACAGCACACCCACGTGGCACAGGAGGAAGTGTACCGGCAGCGAGGTAAGTTAGAACCCACCCCTGCTTCCAACTCTGTTAATCTATTAATCTGGTCAGCTGTCCCAGAATCACATGTGGTGGTTGGTTTCTGCTTCGTCAATAAATGGAACTTTTCTTTCCAATCAGCCTCCAGCCTCCATTTTATTTCCAGGGTCTTTCTCTCGGCTTGGAACTGAACCAGATGGATTTTTCCTCCCAGCAGGAGGCTCTGGATTTTTTTTTTAGGAACGTCTTCTCGGTCCTAAACCAAGCCTTCTCTCACCCGCCGTCCCAATTCTTCTTCTTCCTTCCCTTCTTCAGCCCAGATGCATGTGCGGAAGGACGAATTTGATTCCCTGCAAGAGACGAAGGATGCGGAGCTGGGGCAGGTGGCTCAGGACCTGCAGGAGGCCAACGAGGAGATCCAGAACCTGCGCCTGCAAGCCGAGGAGGCGGCCGCCGTGCACGAGAACGAGATCGCCAGCTTGCAAGAAGAGCTTTGCCGGATGAAAGCCGAGCTGGAAAGAGTCCAACGGTTCCACAATGAGTATGAAATGGAGCTCACCGCCCTGCGGGCCGAAATCCAGATGATACAGGACTCGGGCCCCGAAAACAGCGTCGTCGCTAGCGAACCCCCCCTTCAGGAGCAACAGCGGTCCAGCCCGAGCCAGGAAATAGTTCGGCTCCAAGGTACCTGGTTTTTTTTTTAATCGGGGTAACTACCTCCCTTATGTATTTTCTTTAAAAATATAAGTATTCATTTAATTTCTGTAGTTCCCCCCTCCAAATCAACCAAGCGAGTCTAGGAGGCTTAGAATTGAAATTGTAAAACCTCTTAAATTGCTCCAGGGCTGAAAAAAGACAACATATATCATGATAACCACAGCCTTGGGCAGGGGGTTGCACTAGAACAGGGGTCTCCAATTTTGTGGACTTTAAATTGTGGACTTTTAGACTTGTGGACTTCAACTCCCAGAATTCCCCAGTAAGCTATGCTTTGAGTCTTAAAGTTGTCAGGTTTGGAGTCCCCCGGCTGAGGAATTCTGGGAGTTGAAGTCCACAAGACTTAAAGTCACCAAGTTTGGTGTCCCTGGCTGAGGAATTCTGGGAGTTGAAGTCCACAAGACTTAAAGTCACCAAGTTTGGTGTCCCTGGCTGAGGAATTCTGGGAGTTGAAGTCCGCAAGTCTTACATTTGCCAAGTTTGAAACGCCTGGACTAGAAGGGAGGCTTTACTCACAGTCACTCACGCCCTCATCACCTCACGGCTGGACTACTGTAATGCGCTCTACATGGGGCTACCCCCAAAGAGCATCCGGAGACTGCAATTGGTACAGAATGCAGCTGCGTGAGCTGTGGTGGGTGTTCCGAGATACACCCACGTAACACCCATTCTCCGCCAGCTGCATTGGTTGCCTATTAGTCTCAGGTCGCAATTTAAGGTGTTGGTTTTGACCTTTAAAGCCCTACATGGCTCAGGGCCAGGTTACCTTCGGGACCGCATCCTACCACATACCTCCCTACGACCAGTTAGGTCCCACAGAGTGGGCCTCCTCCGGGTCCCATCAGCCAAACAATGTCGGTTGGTGGGCCCACGGGGGAGGGCCTTCTCTGTGGGTGCCCCATCTCTCTGGAACCAACTCCCACCTGAGATCCAGATTATCCCCACCCTACTGGCCTTCTGCAAAGCCGTGAAGACATGGCTCTTCCTGCAGGTGGGGTGAAAAGAGATCGTATTCCCCCATGGATGATTGGTTTTTTTTAAATTTTGCAATTTTTTAAATTGTTTTTATTATATTCTTGATTGTTCTTATTCTTGCTGTACGCCGCCCTGTGTCCTACGGGATTGGGCGGCCTATAAGAACTTTTAATTAAATTAAATTTATTAAATTAAAGACCTCCCAGGTCCCTTCCAAAGCAAGACTTTTTGTGACAAAAATCTCCAGGCCCTAAAACAAACTTTTAGTCTTCTGAATGCTAGCAAGTTCTCAGCTTCTTTAGGTAAACATGTCTGGGCTGTTAATCACAGTGGTGGGATTCAATTTTTTTTATTACCGGTTCTGTGGGCGTGGCTTGGTGGGCATGGTGTGGCTTGGTGGGCGTGGCTTGGTGGGTGTGGCAGGGGAAGGTTACTGCAAAATCCCCATTTCCTCCCAATCAGCTGGGCCTCCGGAGGCAGAGAATAGATGGGGGCGGGGCCAGTCAGAGGTGGTATTTACCGGTTCTCCGAACTATTCAAAATTTCTGCTACCGGTTCTCCAGAACTGATCAGAACCTGCTGAATCTCACCTCTGGTCTTCAAATTGGGATAAAATTGGGTTGGGATAAAATATATACATTTCTCAAAAAAATATGTGCTTGCATTGAACTGACCTAATATATTTATTTTTATCCTCCCCTTATTATTTTTAAATAACTCAGGTCAGCGAATATATCAAATTCTACTTCTTCCTCTGACTGGGGATAAGATAATAAATATATTATACTGATAAATAAATAAATATAAAGGAAGATAAGTAAAAAGTATATTTTTCAAAATCATATGCTAACATTGAACCAACCTAACTTATTTATTTATACCTCACCTTTATTACTTTTATAAATAATTCAAGGTAGTGTATATACCTAATGCTTCTTTCTCTTTCTATTTTCCTAACAACAACCCTGTGAGGTGGGTTGGGCTGAGAAAGAGGGACTGGCCCAAGATCACTCAGATGGCTTTCATGCCTAAGGCGGGACTAGAACTCCCCATCTCCTGGTGATTGGCCCAAAGTCACGCAGCCAGCTTTCATGGCTAAGGCGGGACTAGAACTCCCCATCTCCTGGTGATTGGCCCAAAGTCACCCAGCCGGCTTTCATGCCTAAGGCGGGACTAGAACTCACCATCTCCTGGTGATTGGCCTTAAGTCACCCAGCCGGCTTTCATGCCTAAGGTGGAACTAGAACTCACCATCTCCTGGTGATTGGCCCAGAGTCGCCCAGCCTGCTTTCATGCCTAAGTCGGGACTAGAACTCCCCATCTCCTGGTGATTGGCCCAAAGTCACCCAGCCGGCTTTCATGCCTAAGGCGGGACTAGAACTCACCATCTCCCGGTGATTGGCCTTAAGTCACCCAGCCGGCTTTCATGCCTAAGGTGGAACTAGAAGTCACCATCTCCTGATGATTGGCCCAAAGTCACCCAGCTGGCTTTCATGCCTAAAGGAGAACTAGAACTCACTGTCTCCTAGTGATTGGCCCAAAATCATCTGGCCAGTTTTTCATACATTAGGCAGGACTAGAACTCCCCATCTCCTGGTTTCCAGCCTGGAACCTTCACCAAACTGGCTGAAGCATTAAATCCCTTAACCAGGAATCGGCCGTATTTCTAAGAAATGGTAGATGCGTTTTGCTATAGAGAACTCTTGGACGAATGTCGGGATGTTTAGAATCTGGGTTTATCTGGCTTTGCAGGAGAGAGAGTTTATATAGAATTCTAGGGCTGGAAGGGACCAGCCAGGAGCCGCGGGGGGTTGGGCTAGAGGACCTCCAAGGGCCCTTCCAACTCTTGTCATTCTGGATTACCTTGGCTTCCTTTCATCCCTGCTCCTGTGCTTTGCAGGTGAGCTGAAGACTGCGAAAGGCAAATACACGGATCTGAGAGAAGAGTTCCAGACTTTGCAGGCTAGCAACCAGCTTATGGTCCACCAACTGGAGAAGCTTGAAGCCATGAAATACAAGTAGGTTTTGATGTTTCTGCTACTGGTGCAGCTGCTCCACCTGGAGATGGATGAGAACGAGGTGCCCTGAGATGGGTGGTGGAAGACGGGGTGGGGGTGGATCTCTCTAGTCTACATCCATGTGGCTTGCTTCGAAGTTCTCCAACCCAGTGGTCTTCAGAAGGAACGACCCATCTCCAGGTTCCTTGGGAATCAGATGGGTTGTCTCCAAGTGACGTCAACTGCGAGTCCAAGGCGTTCGGCTCCAGTTCCATTCCAGAGGGCAATGAACATCTGACTCCTCTTCTTCCCATTTCACCTGCATTTTTAAGAAGCAAATTATGTGGAAAACTGGTGATGGTAACCATCTTGAGGTTCAAGCAGATGGGAAGGGAGAGTCAAACCCTCTCGTTCCCTGTGGGAAGTCTTGACGCCGGAAGAGGCTAGATGACCTCTGAAACCCCTTCCAGTGTCTGGATTCTGAGTCCTGATGCCTCTGGTCCTGTTCAGGTCCAGAGTGATGAGCTTGCAGTGCTTCAAGATGATCATCCTGGTCTCTTCTTCATATTCTAGAGCAGGAGTCTCCAAACTTGGCCACTTTAAGACTTGTGGACTTCAATTCCCAGAATGGGAATTCTGGGAGTTGAAGTCCACAAGTTTTGTGACCAAGTTTGGAGAGCCCTGAATTAGACCATGCTGGCTGAGGCTTTCTGGGAGTTGAAGTCCACAAATCTTAAAGTGGCCATGTTTGGAGAGCCCTGAATTAGACCATGCTGGCTGAGGCATTCTGGGAGTTGAAGTCCACAGGTCTTAAAGTGGCCATTTTTGGAGTCCCCTCCTGTAAACCATGGGGAGTGGGGCTCCAGTTGTGT
>JALIGW010000004.1:1952500-2002500 GCA_023053685.1 Diadophis punctatus similis | reverse complement strand
GGAGTCAGGTGATCCCCTTTTGCCACGTTCTGATGAGCAAAGTCCACGAGGAAGCCAGATTCACTTAACAACCGGGTTACTGACTTAACTGTTGCAGTGATTCGCTTAAAAACCGTGGCATGAAAGGTCGTAAAATGGGGCGAAGCTCAGTTCTCGCTTAGCAACGGAAATGTTGGTCTCGATTGTGGTTGTAGGCCGAGGACCACCTATATAAGCAGGCTCATCCAGTACTCTGGCCCAAGGCCTGACGGAAGGGCAAAAAAAGAGAGAGGCCACTTGAATCTCACAGGTCCAAAGAGCAGGTCAGGTGACCCAAAAGACACGGCTCCTGGAACCCACCAGCTGATATGGCTTCCATGTAGGAGCTCAGAGCTTGTTCATCCTATCAGTCCTTGTGAGATGGGTGTTCTGACCCAGCTCCCCGAACACGACAAACCCTCTGTAGTTGAAGCAATGATTCCTTTATTAGGAGCGCCGGCAGCCCCCGGCAAAAAGTTTCTCTCTCACCGCAGGCTAAGAAGTCTGTCTGGCAGGGGAGAAGAATAGTTGTCTGCCCCACCTATTCATCTCCACCCCCTGCCTTTTATCCCCAGAGCTCGGGTGGGGCTTCGCTAGCAGCGGTGGCTCTTCCGTCCCAAGGACCGGCCCATAGATTTCCACTGCTCTCCTCTCCTTTGCCTTCTGCGCATCCCTGCATCAGGCAATGGACCCAGCTATTCCTCCTCTTCCTCATCAGCCACCTCCAGACCTGGGGGCTGTTGACTCTCCATCTGAGGGCTGACGGACGGCCCAGGCTCCGCCTCTGTCTCTCTCTCTCTGAACTCCATTCCCTCTTCCCCCTCGGAGCTCCCAGGTTGCCTGGATGCTGGCCCTGACTCCCACGCCTCCTCCTCATCTCATTCGGCTGCTGGAGGGGCTGGTGGCTGACAGGCCACAACAGTGGGTGGTCCCCAAGTGACCTTTATCCTATGAAACTTTTGGGTGGGTTGAAAACTCTTGCAATAGATCAGTTGCCAAGGTAGGAGACCCTTGAGAGGAAGAGTGAAGATCAAATATGAGAGATTGAAGAAGGGATGGCGGGGTGTGTGTGTGTTCAAGATCTTTAGGAGAACCAGAAAGTTCTCCTGGCCAGTTGTCTAGAACCTGGAGGAAAGTTATGGGTGGAGAGGGTGAGGTGACTGGAAAGCCACCTCAGAAGAGCTGGTGATGGAGCCAGGCGTTGCTCTTCTCGCCCTGCCCAGGGCGATATGTCCCAGTGCACTCTGGCTGAAATGGAGAATGAGGACCAGGCTTGCTACCAAGAAATAGATTTTAAGAGAAGACCGAGAAGGAGGAGAGACTCGGATGCCCGTAAGGTAGGAAGAGAGGGCAAGAGGGAGGGAAGGGCAGGTCAGCTTAATGGTGGAGAAGGATCAGCTCAACCCCATCCTAGATGTTTCTTGGGCTCCTCTGAAGATCTCAGTCCTGTCTCCTGGTTTCCTGGTCATCATAGAGGCCAACTTTGCAGAGCAATTATGACATGAGAGAGAGAAGAACCACCCAGTGTATTACGTCCCCATGGAGGGTGACCCATTGTTGCTAAAAAAAACCCCATCCAAAGTCCTTTCAACCCTATGATTCTAGGACAGTGTTTCTCAACCTTGGCAGTTTGAAGATGTGTGGACTTCAATTCCCAGAATTCCCCAGCCAGCGTTGCTGGCTGGGGAATTCTGGGAGTTGAAGTCCACACATCTTCAAACTGCCAAGGTTGAGAAACACTGTTCTAGGAGAAGGGATGGGGCATTCAAGAACTTTAGGAGGACCAGAAAGTTCTCCTGGGTTGTCTAGAACTTGGAGGAAAGAGAGAGAGAGGCCCAAACTTGAATTGGGGAGGAATTTCCTTGACTCGGAGACCTATTAGGTAAAGCTGTGGATGCTCATCACTGGTGTGGTCTTCAAGAAAGGAGTGGACCGTCACTTGTCCAGAATGGTAGGAGGGTTCCTGTCTTGGGCCGGGGTGGGGGGTTGACTGGGTCACTAGAAGACATCCAAGGTCTCTTTTAAACCTATGATTGTATGAGAAAGGATGGGGCATTCAGAAAATTTAGGAGGCCCAGGAAGTTCTCCTGGATCATTGTCTAGACCAGGGGTCAGCAACCCGCGGCTCTGGAGCCGCATGTGGCTCTTTCATCCCTCTGCTGCGGCTCCCTGTCGCCGGTCAGCACCACAATTTTGAGAGGAGGTTCCGGTTAGGGTGGGGGAAAGCGGGACGCGCCAGGAGGGGACTCTATGGCAAGGGGCGGGTTTTCCGGTCAGTTCCACAATTGATAGGGCTTTCGGTTAGGACAGGTAGAGAAAAAAGGACGCCGCGCTAGGAGGAGACTCTATGGTGGGGGAACCGGACTTCCGGTCGGCTCCAGAATTGAACGGGGGGGGGGGCCTTCCGATTAGGACTTTTGTGGCTCTTTAAGTGTTTAAGGTTGCCGATCCCTGGTCTAGACCTTTGAGGGCAGAGAGGAGACAAAGGTACGAGTGGGGAGGATGGGATGATAGAGAAGCCACCTCAGGAGAGATGGTGATGGAGCTATGAGACGCTTCCTCTCCCATCCTCTTCTTGCCTGCCAGGGCATTATTATGACCCAGTGGAATCTGCCAGAAACGGAGAGAGAAGACCAGACTTCCTACCTAGAGACGGTCAGTAAGAGAAGATCGAGGAGGAGAGAATCCCTGAGAGAAGGGAGAGAAGATGACCTTAAGACTTGGAGGGAGAAGGGAAGGAATACAGAGTTTCTTCTTGACAAAGAATCCAGCGCATGTTCAGAGAGGGAAGAGCAGGTAAGCAGGTAATGGTGGAGAAAGATCAGTTCAGGCCCATCCTGGGTGGTTTCTTGGACTCCTCTGAGGGCCTCAGTCTTGCATCTTGACCAGGGGACACCGCGAGGGCCAACCTTGCAGATCATACAAAGAGAACTGTCCTGTGCAGTAGCAAAGAGCTGAGTGTGCACATGGAGTGACACCATCCTTGCTAAGGTCTTCGGGTCCTTGTGGGTCAGTCAAGTTGAAGGGTTTCTAGCCCAGATGATGGATGTCAAGTAATTGATGTTCATCTTCAAGGAGCGTCCCAATACAGCTCTGGTTCTTGCAGTTCTCACTCAGGAATTCTGGAAGTTGAAGTTCACAAGGCAGAAAGGGGCCATCGCACCCCACCACCACCTCTGCTCTAGAAAGTGGTTAAAGGAAGGAACTGAGTAGGTTTAGCTAAAAGAAGAGAAGTTGAAGGAGAGACAAGATCAGACATCTTCTGATCCCTGAGGAGATCTTTCAGGGAACAGGGAGACAATTTGTTCTCCAGACCACCTGAGGGTAAGATGAGAACTCATGGCTGGAAGGAGTACAGGAAGAGCCCCAAACTTGAATTGAGGAGGAATTTCCTGACTTGGGTAGTTATTAAATGAAGCTATGGGTGATCCATCACTGGTGGTCTTCAAGAAAGGACTGGACAACCATTTGTCCAGAGTGGTACTAGGAGGGTTCCTGCCTTGGGCAGGAGGGTTGACTAGAAGACATCCAAAGTCCCTCTCAACCCGATGAGTCTATGAGCAGGGATGGGACATTCAAGAACTTTGGAGGACCTGGAAGTTCTCCTGGGTTGTCTAGAACTTGGAGGAAAAAGGGAGAGGCCCAAACTTGAATTGAGGAGGAATTTCCTGAGTTGAAGAGTTTCTCATGGGTTGTCCTAGAACAGGGGTCTCCAACCTTGGCAACTTTAAGACTTGTGGACTTCAACTCCCATAGTTCCTCAGCCAGCAAAGCTTAAAAGTTGCCAAGGTTGGAGACCCCTGGTCTAGAACATGGAGGAAAGAGGGCAGAGAGGGGACAAAGATACAGGTGGGGAGGATGGGATGACAGAAAAGCCACCCCAGAAGAGATGGTGATGGAGCTTCCTCTCCCACCCTCTTGTTGCTTGCCTGGGCATTAAGGCCCAGTCTAGTGTGCCAGAAATGGAGAGAGAATACCAGTCTTCCAACCAAGATCCGGACAATGAGAGAAGATCAAGGAAGGAGAGGAGCTGGAAGAGAGAGCCTTTCTTTGACCAAGAGCCCGACGAAAGTCCAGGGAGGGAAGGGCAGGTAAGCTTAATGGTGGAGAGGGATCAGCTCAGCCTCATCCTAGATCAGTGTTTCCCAACCTTGGCAACTTGAAGATGTCTGGACTTCAACTCCCAGAATTCCCCAGCCAGCATTCACTGGCTGGGGAATTCTGGGAGTTGAAGTCCAGACATCTTCAAGTTGCCAAGGTTGGGAAACACTGTCCTAGATGGTTTCTTGAGCTCATCTGAGGACCTCAAGATCTGGAGACACCCTAGTGGCCCACAAGCAGAACGGTCATAAGATCTGAGAAAGAGAACTGTCCAGTTAGTTTCTAGCCCGTATGATGGACCTCAAGTGTCTCTTCAAGTAATTGTGGTTAGTCTTCAGGGAGGGCCCCAATCAAACCATGGTTCTTGTGGTTGGCTATGTGGTTTGAGATCTTGAACAGGAAGCCCAGATGATGGACATCAAATAATTGTGGTAGTCTTCAGAGAGGGCCCCAAACAAACCATGGTTCTTGCAGTTGGCTGTGTGGTTTGCGAAGGCCAGCGAGGCCGCGCGGTCCAGGCGGGATGGTTTTGCGTGCCATTTCCGGCACGCAGATCAGCACGCGGTGACATAAAAGGTTAGCCGTCCACTGTTGTAGGTGCTCCATCATTGGAGATTTTTAAGAAGAGATTGGACAACCCTTTGTCTAAAATAGTATAGGTTCTCCTGCTCGAGCAGGGAGTTGGACTAGAAGACCTCTGGGGTTCCTTCCAACTCTATGATTCTGTGTTCTACTTAGGAGAATGAAGGAGAAATTTCCTAACAGTGAAAACAATGAACCAGTGGAACCGCTTCCCTCCAGAAGTTGTAGGTTCTCCATCACTGGAGGTTTTCAAGAAGAGACTGGAGAGCTATTCATCTGAAATGGTAGAGGGTCTCTTGCTCAAAAGCAGGTGGTAGAGGGTCTCCTCCTTCACAAGCCCCAGAGATGGCAGCCAAACAGCACTCCTTTGTAGAACCAGCGCGGTGCCCGTGCCATACACATCCATGTCAGCTGCGGAGGGCTCTCGGTGGGACCTTCCATGATGGTTCTCCTTCTTCTCGGTTTTTGGCAGCATGACCGCGCGCAGCAAGACCTGCAGGAACTGGAGGAAAAGTACCATCACAGCCAGTACGAGTGGGAGCAGCTTCAAGAGGAGCTCCACCTCTGCAGGGATGAGATTGAAAGACTGAACGGCAACATCCCGGCAGGGGGACGGGTAAGGCCATTGGCACCCCTTGGCCACCTCTGGGAGCGAGGCGGGGGGGGGGGGGTCTTCTCCTCAAGGTTGCGTTCAGAGGCCCGTCTTCTGTAGAGGTCCTCCGGGCGTTGACCGTCCCAAAGAGCCAGGGGTGCAGATCCAGAGGTGTTTCGCGATAATCAAATACTCCGGCAAAGCAGCATTGTGTTCTTGGTGGTATCTGAGCTTGATTGTTTTCTTCAAGATGTTTCGTTACTCAAACTAGGTAACGTCATCAGTGCTAGAAGGGAAGGGGGTTTGTGGAGAGGAGGAGGAGAGGAGGAAGAGGAGGAGGAGGAGGAGGAGGAAGAAGAGGAGATGGTCCTTGGTGCTCTCTGAGCTTGGTGGTTTAGTTGTAGACATTTCATGACCAAAACTAGGTAACGTCAACAGTGCTAGAATGGAAGGGAGTTTGTGGAGAGGAGGAGGAGAGGAGGAGGAGGAGGAGGAGGAGGAGGAGGAGGAGGAGGAGGAGGAGGAGGAGGAGGAGGAGGAGGAGGAGGAGGAGGAGATGGTCCTTGGTGCTCTCTGAGCTTGGTGGTTTAGTTGTAGACGTTTCATGACCAAAACTAGGTAACGTCATCCGTGCCAGTCAACTGAATGACGCAATGAAACAAGAAAACCACCAAGCTCAAGAGAGCCCCAAGGACCACCTCATTTCTACCCTGAGTTACAAATATTCTTCTTTATTGGCAGCATTATGTTCCTCTGGTTTCTTGGTGGAATTCACCATGGTTTATTTGAAATCCTGATCTCCTGAGACGTGGAGATGAAAACCATGGAGGAAAAGGCAACCAGTGTTGGTGGGAGAGAAGACACGGACCTTTTAGTAAAGCAACTTTGCCGTTGTGTCTGCGTGGGGTTGTGCTGCACTGCAGATGAGACCTTGTGTTGGCTACCAGAAAGTGTCTATGGAGATAATAATCCATCATTCAGGTCATGGTTGTCCCAAAGGTGCTTCTCCTTCCCCCTCCAAATGGTAACTGGACTTTCTTGGGTTTTTTTCCCTTTGAAAACATTCCGCTTCTCATCCAAGAAGCTTCTTCAGAACTTCTTATCCAAGAACCGAAGAAGCTTCTTGGGTGAGAAGCAAAATGTTTCTAAAGCAAAACCCCCTCAAAAAAGTCCACTTGTCTTTTGGGAAATAAAAAGCACCTTTGGCCACCAGAAAGTTCTCCTTGTCGAGTGGTCAAGGTTTAGATGGTCAACAGAATGGGATTCTTTAGTTGGTTGTCCATTTTGTGCATGTTGCGTATATAAAGTTCTGACCACCACAGTTCAAGGAGGAGGCTGAGGAACGGGAAAGAGGACGGAGGAGAGCAACTCAGGTGGTGAAGGGCTCCGGGAGCAACTCCCACAAAGATCAGTTGGAGGAACTGGACTTGTTTAGCTTAAGGAACAGAAGGTTAAACATCTTCCAGTCCTTGAAGGATTGTCCCCAAGGAACGGGGTGTGCAGATCTTCTCCAGAACACCTGAAGGTCTGAGAGGACCCAACTGGTGGAAGATGGATCTCTCCTTATTAAGCGTACATCTTTTTGGGGTTCTTCTCTTGGGTGATCTGGGCAGGGGTCTCCAACCTTGGCCGCTTTAAGACTTGTGGACTTCAACTTCCAGAATTCTCCAGCCAGCTTAGCTGACTGGAGAATTCTGGGAGTTGAAGTCCACAAGTCTTAAAGTAAGTGGCCAAGGTTGGAGACCTCTGATCTGGAGGGTAGCTCCAGACCCCCTTCCATGGGGCAGCCTTCCAAAATCAGGAGGAATGTCTTGAATTGAGAGCTGTGGAACCGTTCTGGATCAGGGCCCATATCTTAAGTTCTCCCTGGGGCTACCAGAATCTCACAATTGCTACCGAAACTCTTCTGGAGGCATCTCATCCCAAGTCCTAGCCAACTTTCCCGAGAGACCTTTGCAAACTCGGTTGTCCAGTTAGTCCCCACCCCCAATCCCATTCTGTGCTGAGCCCTGCAGCCTTTAAGCAGGTTCGAAACCCACCAAACACAGCCCAGGTTGTAACCTTTCTTTTTTTCTCTCTTCCTCCTCCTCCTCCTGCCCGCCTCATCTGTCTTCTGTCGGTGGCTTCATGTCTGAATGGCATTTCACGCTCCCCCCACCCACTCTCCACCAGGTCTCCCCCACCCCGGGCTCTCCCACGATCTCCCTCCCTCTCATAGGACTGATTGTCATAGTGGCTCTGCTCTGGTGCTGGTGGGCTGAGACCTGCTCCTAAAACCCAACCAAGGTATTCGAATTCGGCATTTTTTCCACCCGGCTGTGCTGTGTGTCTGGGCCGCTGCATCCCTTCCCGGCATGCGCTGTTTCCTGCCTCTTCCTCTCTGTAGAGACACAGAATGGGACAATTCGCCGCAGCCAAACTCGCTGTGGGACAATTCAACAATTCAATTATTTAAGACAATTAAAAATATTTTTAAAAAATTATTTATGCATTTTTCTTTAACATATAGTACAAAGGTGCTTAGTAAACAGTGTACTGTCTAGGTCAATTTAATTATACGTAATAATAGTAATAATAATTATATTATTTACTTGTATATATAGTGATATTCTTCCAAATTCTAATTTCTAGCTCTATTATCTAACCATTGGTAAAACAAATCCCACGTTACAAAAAATATTCTGTATCTTCTTTGTCCTTTATCTTTAATTTTAACCTATCCATTTCCGCACAGTCTAATATTTTTAAGATTATATTTACATCTGTAGGAATACTTTTAATCTTTGTCGTTCCCATTTCATTTTGTCCCTCCTTTTGTATCCTTTCCGAAATTTTTTATTTTATGCCACCATTTCTTTGATATCAGTGTAACTCTTGGCGAGTTGACCACGGCCAGTTGGCCATGTTGAGTTGGCTGCGGCGAGTTGTCCTGGACCCGTAGAGACATCCCACTCACTCCCACGTTGATCCATCCTCCTTTCCTTTCCTGCCCCTTCCTCTTCTTCCCCTCCTTCCTCTTTTGAAGCGTCTGCATGTCCCCTCCGGCTGAGACGGGGCTGAGTTTGTGTCTAGAAGGAATTTATTGGTGGTTGGGAGAGTCTCTGAGGAGCATCATGGTGCAATGGGATTTTGGAGCCAGAGAGTACCCCCCCAGGGGGGTAGAGACACCCCCTCCCTCCCGAGGGAGACTCAGTGTCTGGGAAATAGATCTTCCACAAAAGTCCCAGACCTGTCATTTTGTGACAATTACCCTAAGGAGCCACTTGGTGACGCAGCAGTTAGAATGCAGTATTGCAACCTTACTCTGCCCACTGCCAGCAGTTCGATCCTGACCGGCTCAAGGTCGACTCAGCTTTTCATCCCTCCCAGGTCGGTAAAACGAGGAGCCAGATTATTGGGGGGCAAGAGGCTGACTCTGTAAACCTCTTGGAGAGGGCTGTGAAGCACTGTGAAGCGGTATATAAGTCTAAGTGCTATTGCTTGGGAAGGAAGGAAGGAAAGGAAGGAAAGGAAGGAAGGAAGGAGGGAAGGAAGGAAGGAAGGAAGGAAGGAAGGAAGGAAGGAAGGAAGGAAGGAAGGAAGGAAGGCCATGGGAGCGCAATGGTTATAATGCAGTAATGCAGACCAATTCACTGCTCACTGCCAGGAGTTCGAATCTCACCAGGCTCAAGGTCGACTCATGCTTCCATCCTTCCGAGGTTGGTAAAATGAAGACCCAGATTATTGGGGGGCAAGAGGCTGTAAACCGCTTAGAGAGGGCTGTAAAGCCTGTGAAGTGGTATAAGTCTAAGGGCAAAGGAAGGAAGGAAGGAAGGAAGGAAGGAAGGAAGGAAGGAAGGAAGGAAGGAAGGAAGGAAGGAAGGAAGGAAGGAAGGAAGGAAGGAAGGAAGGAAGGCCATGGGAGCGCAATGGTTAGAATGCAGTAATGCAGACCAATTCACTGCTCACTGCCAGGAGTTCGAATCTCACCAGGCTCAAGGTCGACTCAGGCTTCCATCCTTCCGAGGTTGGTAAAATGAAGACCCAGATTATTGGGGGCAAATAGGCTGACTCTGTAAACTGCTTAGAGAGGGCTGGAAAGGATTGTGAAGTTGTATATAAGTCTAAGGGCTATTACACTTTATCTCTTTGGCCAAGTGTGGTTAGATATACAAGGAATTCATCTCCAATATAGAAGCATTCAGTGTGCAGGGAGTCCTCGCCGTACGGCCACAATTGAACTCAACATTTCTGTTGTTAAGCAGGCTTTGTCCCATTTTACGGCCTTTCCTACCTCAGTTGTGAAGAGGATCACCACAGTCGTTAAGGTAGGAACAAGGTTCTTAAGTGAATCCGGATTCCCCATTGACTTGGTTCGTCAGAAGGTCGCAAAAGGGGATCGCGTGACCCTGGGACACGGCGACCGTCGTAAATAGGAGACAGTTGCCAAGCGTCTGAATTTTGATCAGGTGACTGGAGGGAGGCCGCAATGGTCGTAAGTGTGAAAAATGGTCGTAAGTCACTTTTTTCAGTGCTGTTGTAACTTTGAATGGTCACTAAATGAACGGTTGTAATTTGAGGACTACCTTTACTTGCAAAACAACAGAATATAAAAATAATACTAGACTATACAGCCAATAAAAGGGAGAATTGAAAAATAATAATAAAGGGGATAAATAATACTGCAGCCACACCCTACGGATTAATTATGAGACTGCTCATAACAGGTAGTCCTCAACTTACAACCACAAGTGGGTCCAGAATTTCGATCGCTAAGCAAGACGGTTGTTAAGCGAGTCGCACCTGATATTACAATCTTTGGGCCACAGTTGTTAAATAAATCACTGCAGTTGTTATGTGACTCACGCGATCATTAAGCGAATCTGTCCCCCTGCGTCGACTTTTGTTGTCGGAGGAAAGGTCGTAAAACGGGGCAGAACTTACTTAACAACTGTCTCACTTAGCGACAGAAATTTTGGGGCTCGATTGTGGTCGTAGGTCGAGGACCGCCTGTAAAATTAAAAAAAAAACACAAGATGCTGAATCAGTGGGACATGCAACCCGTCCTCGTACTTGTGACATCGCAGAGTCACTCTTTGTGACTTCCTTTTCCAGCATCTACAAGCAAGGTTAATGGGGAGGCTGGCAGCCGATCGCGAACGATGGCCACCCGATGTCCTCACTTAAAGACGACCTGGGATTCGCTTCCCAGCCACAAGCGGAAGGGCGGAACTGCCATCCGTAAGCAGTGCACTCGTGCGACAGCCGTGGCTTGACAACAGAAATTCTGATCCCGATTTGCCGTCATTAAGCGAGGACCATCTAATCCACTTTCATGATGGAGGGGGAGAAACCGCTTAATTATAAAAATGGTTTTCAAACCAGGGAGCCCTGATTTTGGCATTCTGGGTTGCAAAATTCCCATTATTGCAGCCTTTTAGTACTTCTTGGCGCTCCTTCGCGGAAACTGACAACTCGTGAAGTGTTTGTTTAGGTTTGTGTTTGCAACTATGCGGGGAAAGCTGCGAGGGATGGTATGCGGCCCCCATTGGCCAGCGGGTGAATTTCCTAGTTTGGGCTTGGAATTTGGGGAGGACCAGGAGGAGGAGAGGAAGGTTCAAAGACAGAGAGGGTCCGATTCCCGGGCCAGGGAGAGAAACCAAGGCAGAGGGGGGGGGGGGGGAGGTGCCCATGCCTGGAGAAAACGCCTCTCTGGTTTTCAGCAGAACAATTTTGATTGATGGGGTGGAGGGGATTCTGAAGACCTGAAGGCATGTCCCTGAGAGTCTCCAGACACCAAGCTGGAGGGTGGGGTGGGGTGGAAATAGACAACAGTTCAGAAGATCGGCTCAAGATCCAGAAGGATTTTGATAGAGTTGAGAACTCTGCACTATCCAACAAAATGCAATTCAGTGGTGAGAAAACTTAGGTTTTACACTTAGGCAAGCAAAACCAAATGCACAGATACAACATAGGTGGTACCTGGCTCGATAGTAGTAACTCTGAGAGGGATCTTAGAGTCCTAGTGGACAATCACTTCAATATGAGCCAGCCGTGTGCGGCAGCTGCCAAAAAGGCCAATGCCATCCTAGGCTACATTAAACAGAAGGATAGAATCACGTGAAGGGTTAATACCGCTTTATAAGGCCTTGGTAAGGCCACACTTGGAATACTGCATCCAGTTTTGGTTGCCACAATATAAAGAAGTTGTTGAGACTGCTGGGTAAATGAGTGGTTGGGTTCCCCTGGTACACAAGCTAACTTTAAACCCAGGTTAATGACGTATGATAGCTATGTTGATGTCAGGTACAAACAATCAGACCCGGATGTGCCAAGTTCAAACTACTATAGCTACAGATAGTCCATGACTTACAACCGTTCATTTAGTGACCATTCAAAGTTACAACGGTACTGAAAAAAGTGACTTGTGATCGTTTCTCACACTTACCCTATTTCCCTGAAAATAAGACCTGGGTCTTATATTATTTTTTTGTTCCAAAAGATGCATTAGGGCTTATTTTCTGGTTAGGTCTTGTTTAGGGGGAAATAGGGTACTAATTGCATCCGTCTGGATGATGATGATGATCTTAATGGGGGCTTATTTTGGGGGTAGGGCTTATATTACAAACATTTTGAAAAAAAATCATGCTAGGGCTTATTTTCTGGTTGGGTCTTATTTTCGGGGAAACAGGGTACAACCTTTGCCGCATCCCTGTGGTCATGTGATCAAAATTCGGCCGCTTAGCAACTGGGCATTTGCAGGGGTGGGTTCCACTTACCTTCGCCACTAGTTCGCGTCGTGACATTTCGTGCTCGTGCATTCGCACCGCTCGCACACGCACGTCCCCTCGTGCAATTTCATTTCCGTGCATGCTCAGAAGCAGGAATTAGTCCGAAACACAGCTGAGGAGCTCATCAGCTGTGTTCCGGGCAAAGAAATAAAAGGTCGGCATTCACCCACGGACAGGCGGGAGGGCCCTTTTTCAAGCCGCAGAAGGGGAAAAAGATGGCGGTGTGCACGGAACGGCACTGACAGTGATGTCACGAGTGGGTCGCTACCGGTTCGGGTGATCCGGTCCGAACCGGGAGGAACCCACCCCTGGGCATGTGTTTATGACGGTTGCAGCTTCCCAGGGTCACAGATTCCCCTTTTGTTACCTTCTGACAGGCCAAGTCAAATGGGGAAGCTAGGTTCACTTAACAACCGTGTTACTCATTTAACAACTGCAGTGATTCACTTAACAGCTGTGGCAAGAAAAGTCTGCAAAATGGGGAAAAATTCATCACAGCAACAGAAAATTTGGGCTCAGTTGTGGTCGTAAGTAGAGGATTATACCTGTACTTAATGCGAGGATAAGCTTCCCCCGCCTTAAACTGTTACCACTGAAATTAAGAAAGCTTAAAATAAGCCCTGAAGAACCGAGAGAATTGTCTCTCTTTGACCGCAAATGGACCTTACAAAGCTAAGATAGATCCCGTAGCCAAAGACTGAATCGGGTGAGCTCACATTTCAGGATGGAAGATGTGCCTCCTCGGAGGGGTGGGTAGAATTGAGTGGATTATAACGCACACCTGATTGGCATTACGGTCACGAGGGTGTCATGTCATGTGGGGTTCAAGGTGCCACATCACTGATTCTAGTCTGTTGTCTCCTGTTCTGCAGGTCCCCAATGGAGGGATGACGCCGTTCGGTCTGTTTATCATCTGCGCAGGAGGCTTAATGTTGTACTCCTGCTTGAAGAAATTCAACGACGGTGGATCGCTGACCTGAGGACCCTCCCAGCTTCCTGGTGGAGAGGACCACACTTGCCACGTGCCCTGTCCCCCGTCCCAACTTGGTGACAACCAAGCAACAAGCACTTCCCCCGAACCCAACTACTCAGAGGAGCTTCTGGATCCGGCCCCTGCGATTTCTCGGACGCGCCAGCTCGTCTCTTCGGCCAGGACAGGCCCTCTGCTCCCCATCCTCCCTTACTCTCTTTGAACCCCTCTCTCGGCCTGCCCTATGCCATGCGTCACCTCCCCCACAAAAGAGCAGGAGGACGATCTCATAACTAGACTTCTACGTTGTATCTGCTCCGAGCACTTGGTCTAGAATGATGGGACAAGATGCCGCTGGCTCACCACACCGGGGCACTGTTTCCAGGGGTCTGAAGCTACCCTCTTTCCAAACTGGGGAGGAGAAACACCGGGAATGGTTTGAAGGGGGACGAGTCGGTGTGTTGGCTGATCCCAAATAAAACTGAGAGCCTTGGTAACCCCCGTTCCCCGACCCTCCCCCTGTGCAGCCCCTCATTTACCAGACCACTAGCTGATCCCCAGATCTGTCCATTGGAATACATCCGACTCCCACAAACTTAAATACCGTTTCCGTTTCCCGGGAGTCCCGTGCTGCATGCGTGAAACCTACACAGGATGTTGGGCGGGACGACTCCCCTTGTTCCAGCAATATTAGAGCCTTTTTTAACACTGTGACGCTCTAGAAGGGCCGCGGTTGATAGTTCTAATTTTTCTCCGAGATGCTGCTTGTTTCTGCCCTGCTCAGGATAGGCACAATCTATGCATTTTGTCCATCGACCGTATTCCCTCCTCCGTTTTCGTGGTCTGGCCGTGCCATTATGTTGGACACGATATTGATGGGCTTCTGAGCTGCGTGTGTTTTTTGCGTACGTGTGCGTGACACTTGATTCTACAAGCCCAGCACAATTGTATCAATCCCCCCTCCCCTCTTCCGTGCCATACTTATTATCAACCACGGGTTTCCGCAGGGTTAGGGTTAAAACAGGGACGGTGATCGCGACGGTGCAATCGAACCTCTGCAGACAGTTTGCCACGATTGCCCAGCTTCGATCGCACCGTCGTGACCACCGTCCCAGTTGCGGAGACCCCCTGAGTTCCACATAGTTTGGTAGTAGGCGGGACACGACATCAGCGGGCGCGTCGTTCTGGGTCGCCCGTTCTCACCCTGCATGTTGTGTGCGGTCACGTTCTTTTATGTGTAGCCTTCTCTGTCAGTTCACAGCCGTTCCCGGCCTCACCTGGGCCTTCTTCCCCCTTGGGTCACCTGCTCTCCACCGAGAAGGCCCGTTGCAAACCAGCACAAGCCGACCAGCCCAAGAGACTGTAGTACGTTCTCCTCCTCGTCTTCTCTGTTGTAACTCGGTAAAAAGAGCTTTATAAATATCCAGAGTGTGGATGTCTTTTTCCCCCTCTTGTCTAACAGCGATATTTGGTCTGTTGAAGGGATGCGTTAGAAGGCGGCAGGCTAATTATCATTTGTTTATTGATTCGTTCATTGATCTATGAATCCGTTGACTTGATATGGCTGATCATCTCAAATCAGGGGTGGGCTTCAAAAATTTTAGCAAGGGGTTCTCTGCCCGTTTGCTGGGTGGGCGTGGTCATGGTAGGCGTGGCCTAGTCAGCCTCCTGCACCATGGCAGGGGGTGGGGGCGTTTTTGCCCTTCCCGGGCTCTGGAGGCTTTCTTCAAGCCGCTGGGAGGGCGAAAACGGCCCCCCCAGGCACCAGAGGCCTGTTTCCGGCCTTCTTGAACTTCTGGTAGGCCCGTTTTTTGCCCTCCTGAGCCTCTGCGTGCACCCTGCACTTACCTGCATCCAAAATGGGCCGCATGGGGACTCCTGGGAGGGGCGGGGTGGGCGGGGCCAGCCAGGAGTAGATTTGGGGGTTCTCTGAACTGCACAGAATCTTAGCTAGAGGTTCTCCCGAACCCCTGCAAACCCCCAGTAGCCCACCCCTGTCTCAAATACAGGTCATCTTCAGCAGTTTTTTCTTGGGGTGGGGGCGTCTGCCAGGTAGAGTATGAAGGCGAGAAGATGAGCCTTGAAGTCCAGCCTCCAGGTTATCTGTGGGTAAGAGCAGGAGACCTACCACCGACTACCCGTGACATCCTTCAGGTGCTGTGAAGTACCACCTGCTGGACTTGGCTGGGCCAGGGTCCCAACTGAACAGGCTTCCCAATGAATCAGGCAGTCCCTGTATAACAGAATCACAGAGTTGGAAGGGACCTTGGAGATCATCTAGTCCAGCCCCCTGCTCAAGCAGGAATCTATACCAGAGTGCAGAGAAGAGCAACCAGGATGATTTGGGGACTGGAGGCTAAAATATACGAGGAACGGTTGCAGGAACAGGGCATGGCTAGTCTAGAGAAGAGAAGGACCAGGGGAGACATGATAGCAGTCTTCCAATATTTGAGGGGCTGCCACAGAGAGGAGGGGGGTCAAGCTATTTTCCAAAGCACCCGAAGGCCATACAAGGAATAACGGATGGAAACTGATCAAGGAGAGATTCAACCTGGAAATGAGGAATTTTCTGACAGTGAGAACAATCAATTCATGGAACAGAAGTTGCCTTTGGAAGTTGTGGGAGCTTCATCATTGGAGGCTTTTAAGAAGAGACTCGACTGCCATTTGTCAGAAATGATGTAGAGTCTCGGTCTCATGCTTAGATGGGGGGGGGGGGGTTGGACTACATGACCTACACTGTCACTTCCAACTCTGTTATTTTGTTATTCATTCCAGAGAAATGGCTCTCCAATTTCTTCTTAAAAACCTCCAGTGTTGGAGCACCCACAACTCCTGGTGGCAAGCTGTTCCACTGGTTAATTGTTCTCACTGTCAGGAAATTTCTCCTTAATTCCAGGTTGCTTCTCTCCTTGATGAGTTTCCACCCGTTGCTTCTTGTCCTGCCTTCAGGGGCTTTGGAGAATAGGTAGACCCCCTCTTTTTTGTGGCAGCTCCTCAAATATTAAGACTGCTGTCGTGTCATTCCTAGTCCTTCCTTCCATGAAACTAGACATACCCAGTTCCTGCAACCAATCTTCGTTTTAGCCTCCAGCCCCCCGATCGTCTTCATGTGTAGGTCCACGTGAGCCAGCCACGAATTAAAGCCGCAACGTGCCCAGCGTGGTTGGAAGAACGAGGTGGGTTCACCCCAGGCTGATCTGGGGCAGCGGCCAGCCTCTTCTCTGCCTGCCGCTGATCCTCCTGGGTGGAAGAGGAGAAGACGCGGCTGGCTGGCCTCGGGTTCAACTCCACAGCCTGGGCACACGGTGTTCTTCTCGGGGGGCTTCACATGCTGGACGGGCTCCTCACGAGGCGTGCTTGTGGCCAGGCGCCCTGAGACGCCACCTCATCAGCTATATTGAGCACCGAAGACCGAAATGTGGGCCTGGTGTCAGATTCTGGACAGACTGTCCACCACGGAAGAAGAGAGAAGGTGGCTGCTGGGCTGAATCTCCCCTTTTCTGGACAATATAGTCCTTGACTTACAACAATTTCCAGGTAGACCTCAACTTACGACCGCAGTTGAGCCCGGAATTTATGTTGCTGACTGAGAAATTTGTTAAGTGAGTTTTGTCCCACCTTACGACTTTTCTCCCAGCCTTTGTTAGGTGAATCACTGCAGTTGTTAAATTAAGACGGTCGTTAAGTGAATCTGGCTTCCCTATTGGCTTTGTTCATCAGAAGGTCACAACAGGGGATCGCATGACCCCGGGACACTGTGACCGCCATAAATGTGAGTCCGTTGCCAAGCGTCTGAATTTTGATCATGTGACCATGGGGATGCTGCAACGGTCATAAGTGTGAAAAATGTTTCTAAGTCCCTTTTTTTCCAGTGCCATTGCAACTTCGAACAAACGGTCGTAAGTCAAGGTCTACCTGTATGTAGTGGACATTCAAAGTTGCAACGGCACTGAAAACATTGTAAAGACGGGGCCAACCTCCCTTAAACCGATGTATCACTCAGTGACACAAATTTGGCGCTCCACTGTGGTCGTAAGTCGAGGACGACCTGAATTTCCCAACTGGAAACAGGTCTGTCAAAATCAAAATTATTTCCCCTTCTCTCTTCTCCGTCTGACTCCAATCTTTCCTTATGCAATATTCACAGCTTGCATCTGTCACTGTCCGTTTGGAAAAAGCAAGGAAGTAGCTGGATTTTGGCCCAGGGGGGGGGCGCAGGGGGGGCAGAAACAATATGTTTGCAACCAAAGCCAAGTCGATGCTTCATCCCCCCCCAATTGCTTTCCAAAGCCAACTGGATGGGCAGCCGGACTTCGCTTGGGAGTGTGTGAAGCAGTTGTGCCCTTCACGAGCCCTTCGCAGCCGGGAGTCGGTTTATGAGGTCCTGGACCGGCTGCGCAGGAGTTGCACGGCTGATGTTTGAACAGCTGGAAGGGACCTCCACATCTGCCCTGAGAAGGCCTCTCTTAATGCTTCCCAAGGGAGGGGCTGCCTGGGTAGAAAAACAATCGGCCATAGTCAGAAGACAGGCTCAGGATCCAGAAGGCACTTGACAGAGTTGAATGACATCACAAAGCGAAATTCAGCCGTGGGAAAAGCGAGGTTCTACTTTTTTTCCTCGACTTACGACCACAGTTTAACCCAACATTTATGTGGCTAAGCGAGACTGCTGTTAAGTTAAGTTTTGCCCCATTTCTTGCCAAAGTTGTTAAGGGAATCACTGCAGGGGTTAAGTTAGGTTAAGTAAGGTTGCAAAAGGTGAACAATGACCGTGCAACCATCATAAATACATGCTGGTTGTCAAACATCTGATTTTTGATAACTTGACAATTGGGGAGGCTGCAATGGTTGTAAGTGTGAAAAACGGTCGTAAGTCCCTTTTTTCATTGCCGTTATACATTCAAACGGTCACTAAATAAACTCTTGTAAGTTCGTAAGAAAATAGAATAGAATAGAATAGAATAGAATAGAATAGAATAGAATAGAATAGAATAGAATAGAATAGAATAGAATAGAATAGAATAGAATATAGAAGAGGATAGGATAGGATAGGATAAATAGAATAATAATAGAATAAGGAATGGAATAGAATGGAATAAGGATAGGATAGGATAGGTTAGAAATAAGAATAGAACAGAACAGAACAGAACACAGAACAGAACAGAACAGAATATGGGATGGGATGGGATGGGATGGAACGGAACAGAACAGAACAGAACAGAACAGAATGAGTTGGAAGGGACCTTGGAGGTCTTCTAGTCCAACCCCCTGCTCAGGCAGAAACCTCTATACCATTTCAGACAAATGGTTGTCCAATCTCTTCTTAAAAACATCCAGTGTTGGAGAATTCACAACTTCTGGAGGTAAGGAGTTCCACTGGTTAATTGTTGAGGACTAACTGCATCTTTAGGCAAGAAAAACAAAATGCACAGGTACAGTATATGTGGTACCTTGCTCAACAGTAGTAGCTGCGAGAGGGATCTTGGAGTCCTAGTGGACAACCATTTAAATATGAGCCAATCGTGTGCAGCAGCTGCCAAAAAAGCCAACACAGTTCTAGGCTGCATTAACAGAGGGATAGAATCAAGATCACGTGAAGTGTTAATATCACTTTATAATGCCTTGGCAAGGCCACACTTGGAATACTGCATTCAGTTTTGGTCGCCACGATGTAAAAAGGATGTGGAGACTCTAGAAAGAGTGCAGAGAAGAGCAACAAAGATGATTAAGGGGACTGGAGGCTTAAACATATAAAAAGTGGTTGCTGGAATTGGGTAGGTCTAGTTTAATGAAGAGAAGGACTAGGGGTGACATTATAGCAGTCTTCCAATATCTCAGGGGTTGCCACAAAGAAGAGGGAGTCAAATTATTCTCCAAAGCACCTGAGGGTAGAACAAGAAGCAATGGGTGGAAACTAAACAAGGAGAGAAGCAACTTAGAACTAAGGAGAAATTTCCTGACAGTTAGAACAATTAATCCGTGGAACAGCTTGCCTCCAGAAGTTGTGAATGCTCCAACACTGGAGGTTTTTAAGAAGAGACTGGACAGGAATGGTATAGAGTCTCCTGCTTGAGCCAGGGGTTGGACTAGAAGACCTCCACGGTCCCATATCCAACTTTGTTATTCTGTTATAAACCTCGCTGGGACTTGGCAGGTCCTTTCTGCTGCCCTCCCAGCCTAGGGTGAAGTGCAGCAGAGCAGAGGCTGCAAGCGAGGGCATCCGCTGGGTGTGTGGCTGGAAAAGGCTCTGGAGGACGAGGTTTCCCCCTCCGCGAAGGACTTCGGCTCTTCAGACACTCTCCCATCGCCGGAGTTCCGGTTGAGAGATGGGCAGCCGCAGCTGGAATTTGGAAAGAGGGCGACTGCCAAGCTGGTGCCCCTTAGGAAGAGCGGGCACGGCTGCCCTCCAGGCCTCCTCTGACTTGGCAGGTTATTAATAGAGACGCCGTCCCTGTTGCTCTCCAACCATCCGGGCCTCCGAGTCAGCCAGGGCCGTGGGCAGATCTGCAGCTCAGCAGAGGCCGAGTCCTGCTCCTCTTGAACCCAGGTCCCTGGCTGGTCTGGGAAGGGGCCGGGCAGCTTCATGTCGAGATGGCCAGCTTTGCTTCCAAAGAGGTTACACCCCAGGCAGGATGGTGGGAAGGGCTTCCTGTACAGTTAGTCCTCGTCTTACGACCACAATTGAGCCATATGAGCCCCACCCCCACCCCAGGATGTTGCAACGGTCATAAATACAGGCCGGTTTTCAAGCACCCAAATTTTGATCATGCGACACTGAGGGGAATGTTGTGACGGTCATAATTGCAAGGACTGGTTGTAAGTGACTTTTCTCCGGGCCGCTGTAACTCTGAACCGTCCGTTGTGGTCGTAAGTCGAGAACTACCTGTGCCAAGGCAGAGGGCAAGGTAAGAGTAGTAGAAACTAGGAACGAAATGTACTCCCATGTTTTCCCCATTGGACCCCCTTGACTACCTGAAATGGTCTAGTGCCGTGATGGTGAACCTATGGCAGAGGTGGCACACAGCGCCCTCTCTGATGGCATGCCAGCCGTCGTCCCAGCTCGGTTCCACCGCGCATGCGTGCATACCTCCCGCCGGCCAGCTGTTTTTCGGGTCTCTGCTGCTCATGCGCAGGGGTGGGGTGCATGCGGGAGACACACACGCATGCAAGTGGGGGCCCAGTGGGGTCGCGCGCAAATGCGTGGGGTTGCACACGCATGGGCGGGAGGGCCCCGGGGGAGCACGGGGGCTGGGGGAGCGTGGGGAGGTCGCGTACACATTGCATTATGGGTGCGGGCTTGTGTACTGTCATGCATGCTTTCGGCACACAATGACAAAAAGGTTAGCCATCATTGGCCTAGGGGGTTGGACTAGAAGACCTCCAAGACCTCTATTCTGATTGGTTGATTGATTGTGAGGCAGGGTGGGGGGAACGAGGTGGGAAATGGAGGGACAGTTTTGGTGTTCTTTGCCCTTTGCAGAAAGACACCCATTACTCCACCTGGCCGTGGTCCAGTCTGGGCATCTGACGAGCGGGTTATTTCTATCGAAACCAAGGCTTGCTGAATGTTGGAAGCTGCCCGCGGCTCTCTCCTGCCAGCAAGAGAGGCGGTGGAGAGGGAGCGACACGTTCCCTGCATGCGCACACAGGGATGTACGCGCACACACACACCACTGGCTGCTCTTCAGGAAGGCTGCAGAAACATCCACCTGGAGGAAAGCCATATTGGTCCAGTGCAGTAGTGGGTTCTAAAACCCTTTACTACTGGTTCGTGCGCATGCTCAGGTGGGTGGGCGAAGCCTCCCACCGCCAGCACTACCGGTTCTAAGAACCGGTCGGAACTGGGAGCAACCCACCACTGGTCCGGTGGTTAAACACTAGGCTAGAAAACAGGAGACGGGGAGTTCTAGTCCCGATTTAGGCATGAAAGCCAGCTGGGTGACTTTGGGCCAGGGGTGTGGGCTTCAAAAATTTTAGAAAGGGGTTCTCTGCCCGGTTGCTGAGTGGGCGTGGCCTAGTCGGCCTCCTGCACCATGGTGGAAGGGGGACATTTTTGTCCTCCCTGGGCTCCGGAGGCTTTCCTTGAGCCTCCGGGAGGGTGAAAATGGCATCCCCAGGCTCCGGAGGCCCCCTGGATGCCAGAAATGGGCCCGTTTCAGGCCTTCCCGAACTTCTGGTAGGCCCATTTTTTGCCCTCCTGAGCCTCCGCGTGCGCCCTGCACTTCCCTGCATCCAAAACGGGCCGCGTGGGGACTCCTGGGAAGGGTGAGTGGGGCGGGGCAGAGCAGGGCCAGCCAGGAGTGGGATTTGGGGGTTCTCCGAACTGCACAGAATCTTAGCTAGAGGTTCTCCCGAACCCCTGCGAACCCCCAGCAGCCCACCCCTGCTTTGGGCCAATCACCAGGAGACGGTGAATTCTAGTCCCGCCTTAGGCACGAAAGCCAGCTGGGTGACTTTTGGCCAATCACCAGGAGACTGGAAGTTCTAGTCCCACCTCAGGCATAAAAGCTGGCTACAGAAATAATAAAAACAATAGGAATACATTAATAGAAAAATAAATAATATTTATTTATTTATTTGTGAGATTTATATACCGCCTCACAGTGCAAGCACTCTCTAAGCGGTTTACACCAGTAAGCAACGTATATTTATATTGCCCCCAACAATCTGGGTCCTCATTTTACCTACCTTGGAAGGCTGAGTCAACCTTGAGCCGGTGAGATTTGAACCGCTGACCTGCGGATCACAGTCAGCTAAAGTGGCCTGCAGTACTGCCTCTAACTGCTGCGCCACCTAATAACAATAGAAACCATAGGAATAATGGAAAAAGAAAAATACCGTAAATATTAGAAAGAATGGAGAGAGTAGAAATTACAGAAGTAGAAAGAATAGAAGTAACGGAGAGAATAAAAAGGATGGAAAAATAAATAATAGGAAGAATAAAAAGAAAGTCTGAAATGATATATAGGGTTTTCTGCCTGAGCAAGGGGTTGGACTAGAAGACCTCCAAAGTCTCTTCCAGCTCAGTTCCTTCTGTTCTGTTCTGTTCTGTTCTGTTCTGTTCTGTTCTGTTCTGTTCTGTTCTGTTCTGTAAACTAACAATATAAAGATTAGAAAGAACAGAAGTGCAAGTAATAGAAAAAAATTAAGATAATAGAAATAAATAGAAACGGAAAGAACAGGAATAAAAAAATAGAATGCATTCATTCATTCATTCATTCATTCATTCTCATTCTTATCTATCTATCTATCTATCTATCTATCTATCTATCTATCTATCTATCTATCTATCTATCTATCTATCTATCTATCTATCTATCTATCTATCTATCTCAGTGTTTCTCAACCTTGGCAGTTTGAAGATGTGTGGACTTCAACTCCCAGAATTCCCCAACCAGCAATACTGGCTGGGGAATTCTGGGAGTTGAAGTCCACACATCTTCAAACTGCCAAGGTTGAGAAACACTGCGCTCTCTCTCTCTCTCTCTCTCTCTCTCTCTCTCTCTCTCTCTCTCTCTCTCTCTCTCTCTCTCTCTCATCTATCTATCTATCTATCTATCTATCTATCTATCTATCTATCTATCTATCTATCTATCTATCTATCTATCGTTTGTTCGTTCATTCATTCATTCATTCATTCATTCATTTATTTATTTATTTATTTATTTATTTATTTATTTATTTATTTATTTATTTATTTATTTATTTATTTATTTATTTATTTATTTATTTATTTATTTATTTATTTAATTTGCCGCATGTCTCACTCATAACCGAAACAGAAATCCCAAGCAGCTCAAGAGGTCTGTCCTGGCAGAGACTGACTCACAAGAGGGGGGTGGGTGGGTCCTGCTGCCTGCCCCCCCCCCCCATGGGACCGTCTCTCTCTGGTGTGCAACCCCTCCGGAAAAAGGCCAATTTTCTCAGGGAGATTCCTGGGAAAGGATTTACGGACGAACCCCCTGCTGGGCCGGCTTCCTAGGCCCGTCCTGGAGAGAGGAGGCTCATCGGGGTCAGCAGAGGGTCAGGACGCCTGGCAGGGCTGGGTGCTCCCCCACCTCCCGGGCTCTGAGTAAGATGGCAAAGGCGCTCCTGAGCTCACCAGCGGATCGTTGCTGCTTGCGGTGTCCTACTACTATTAGACACGGAGGTGTAACTTTGCCCTTTGGAGAGAGGGCTGAATCACACCCTCTTTGACTCCGTCCTCCTCCGTTGATAGCTGTAGTAGTTGCTGCTCCTTCTATTCCTGGAAGGGCTGTCATTCCCACAAGGGCTGGGAGGGACCTGTCTCTGGAGGGGTGACGCAGACTGGGCATCGTTCCAGAATCTTCCAGAACTGTCCAAAAGGAAAGATCAAGAGAGACTCCGATGACCTGTTGAGCAGCATTTGCCCATCTTTTGAGTCATCCATTTCTCTAGCTTTAGTAAACCTGCAACACTCAGCCAAGGTTTTGGATGAATCAGAGGGCACAATAACAGAATTGGAAGGGACCTTGGAGGTCTTTTAGTCCAGCCCCCTGCTCAAGCAGAAGACCCTATGCCATTTCAGACAAATTGCTGTCCAGTCTCTATTTAAAAATCTCCAACTTCTGGTGGCAAGTTGTTCCACTGGTTAATTGTCCTCACTGTTAGGAAGTTTCTCCTTAATTCCAAGTTGCTTCTCTCCTTGATGAGTTTCCATCCATTGCTTGTTGTGCTGCCTTCAAGTGCTTTGGAAAGTAGGTTGACCCCCTCTTCTTTGGGGCAGCCCTCAAATACTGGAATACTGCTATCACACCATCCCTGGTCCTTTTCTTCCTTCTCTTCATTGGACTAGACCAGGGGTCTTTAAGCCTGGCACCTTTAAGACTTGTAGACTTCAACTCCCAGAATCCCCCATGTTACCTGGTGGTAAGCTGGGCGGCCAATACATTTTTACAAAGCAATTATAAATAAATACCTAATCTTCCTTCCTCCTCCCATTTCCCTCACAACCACAGTGAGGTGGATTGCGCTGTGAGGTATATTCGGCTGAGAGAGAGAGGGACTGGCCCAAAGTCACCCAGCTGCCTTTCACGACTAAGGCGGAACTAGAACTCACCATCTCCTGGTGATTGGCCCAAAGTCACCCAGCTGCCTTTCATACCTAAAGCCGAACTAGATGTCTAGACAGAATTTGGTATTTTTGTCTAACGAGCGAGTCCTTTCCAAAGACCCGCGATAGGCAGATGTTGTTTCATGGTGTTAGAATTATCATGGCGGGATGTCAGCTCTTCCAAGTCAAGCTGCTTTCTGCAATTGACTGATGGTGAATTTGTCAATGCTAATGGTGCTCCAGATGTTTTAGGATCGCACACAAGAAGCCCGTTCTTACTGGTACTTATCTTTATTGTTATTATAGTTTGTTGCACAGTCAGCCAGGAGTTTAGACTGGATTTGGCATTTTTAACCAATGATCGAGTCCTTCCCATGGACCTGTGATAGGCAGTTGGGAATAGAATAGAATAGAATAGAATAGAATAGAATAGAATAGAATAGAATAGAATAGAATAGAATAGAATAGAATAGAATAGAATAGAATAGAATAGAATAGAAAATATGGAATGGAATGGAAAATAGAACAGAATGGAACAGAATAGAACAGAACAAAATAGAAAATATGGAATGGGATGGAATGGGATGGGATGGGATGGGATGGAATAGAATAGAATAGAATAGAATAGAATAGAATAGAATAGAATAGAATAGAATAGAATAGAATAGAATAGAATAGAATAGAATAGAAAATATGGAATGGAATGGAATGGAAAATAGAACAGAATGGAACAGAATAGAACAGAACAAAATAGAAAATATGGAATGGGATGGAATGGGATGGGATGGAATAGAATAGAATAGAATAGAATAGAATAGAATAGAATAGAATAGAATAGAATAGAATAGAATAGAATAGAAAATATGGAATGGAATGGAATGGAAAATAGAACAGAATGGAACAGAATAGAACAGAACAAAATAGAAAATATGGAATGGGATGGAATGGGATGGGATGGAATAGAATAGAATAGAATAGAATAGAATAGAATAGAATAGAATAGAATAGAATAGAATAGAATAGAATAGAAAATATGGAATGGAATGGAATGGAAAATAGAACAGAACGGAACAGAATAGAACAAAACAAAATAGAAAATATGGAATGGGATGGAATGGAATGGAATGGAATGGAATGGGATGGAATGGAATGGAATGGAATGGAATGGAATGGAAGAGAAGAGAAGAGAAGAGAAGAGAAGAGAAGAGAAGAGAAGAGAAGAGAAGAGAAGAGAAGAGAAGAGAAGAGAAGAGAAGAGAAGCTGGAAGGGACCTTGGAGGTCTTCTAGTCCAGCCCCCTGCTTAGCAGGACAACCTGTTCTATTCCAGACAAGTGGCTGTCCAGTCTCTTCTGGAAAACCTCCAGTCATGGAGAGCCCACGATTTCTGAAGTTTTGATGGGATTAAAGCCTTGAAAGGGATTATTGCAGGATACATGATTAGCGTGTCCGTGAAGGCACCAGAAACGGAGGTCTACTCCGTTTCCCTGGCTGAGGCCGGGGTGGGTGGGTAAACCCCTAACCCTCCACTGTTTGTTCAATATCTTCACCCCACATCACTCTGACCCAAACTGGGTCTAACTGTCCCACACACAACAATAAAAAACTAGGCAGATAATTCCTGGCTAGTTTAAAAAAAAAACCCATCTAAAGAGTTTCTTTAAACAGAAGCAGATTGCAGGCTGAATGTTTACTTAGGTGTTTATTTAGTTATTAGATTTCTAAGCCACCGTGAACAAATGACTGTAGATGGTGTTCAAAGAGGATTACCAGATGTGTACGCATCAAATATCCACAACATAATCATACAACTTTTACAAATAATAAAATAATATTATAAAAAAAAATAAAAAAAAATAAAAGCAATAAACCTTTAGAGCAGTACCTAAATAATTGATTGATTGATTGATTGATTGATTGATTGATTGACTGACTGGTTGATTGATGCATTTTGATGGCTGCCTACTCTGGGCAGCTTACAGTTTTTAAAAAAGGGAAAACAGGAAAAAATCAAAAAAGATATCTAGCGAGAAAAAGAGAAAGAGAAAGAGAAAAAGAGAGAGGAAGAGAAGGAAAGAAAGAAAAAGAGAAAGAAAAAGAAAATGAGAGAAAAAGAGGTAGAGAAAGAGAGCGAGGGAGAAAGTGAGAAAGAAAGAGGAAGAGACAAAAAAGAGAAAGAGGAAGGGATTGTAAGAAAGAGGGAGGGAGAAAGAATGAAAGAGAAAGGGAGAAAAGAGAGGGAAAGAGCAAAAGAGGGAAAAAGAAAGAGAAAGATGGAGACAGAAAGAAAAAGAAAAAAAGAGATGGAGAGAGAGAGAGAAAGGAAAGAGAGTGAAAGAAAGAGCAAACAGGCGAAAGGGAGAAAAAAAGGAAGAGACAAGAGGAAGAGGAAGGGGAAAAAGGAAGAAAAAGAGGGAGAGTGAAAGAGACGCTGGAGTGGTTCAGTGAATCAGTGCAATTGTTAAGGTAGTCACCTGGTCGTTAAGCGAATCTGGCTTCCCTGCTGACTTTGCTTGTCAGGAGGTCGAAAAAGGGGATCGTGTGACCCCGGGGACGCTGCGACCGTCATAAATGTGAGTCCGTCGTCAAGCATCCAAATGTAAATCACTTGACCACAGGGATGCTGCAACGGTCGTAAGTGTGAAAAACGGTCATTAAGTCACTTTTTTCAGCGCCGCTGTAACTTTGAACAGTCACTAAGTGAATTGTTGTAAGTCGAGGACTAGCTATATGTTGGGGAAGAAGGCCAAATCCTGCAAACCCCCCCTCCCCCCAGGATGCACTCCCTCGGGAAAATGGGACAATTCAGCATCCCAGCTAAGCCTTTTGGGCAAAGAGAACGTCTCTGGTTTAGATTTCCCCTGGGGGGGGGAGGAGGAAGCCTCGGCCTCCCCCATTAAAAAGTCCCCAAGGAGCCAGCCAGGAAATCCCCCTGGGGAGGGGCTGAGCCGGCTCAATGGGCCTGCTCAGCCTTCAAGAGGCCTTGAAACAGAAAAGAGGAAAACGAATGGAGTTCATTTCCATTCACTTGGAGCTTAGGACAACTGGAATGATTATATATTCTATTTTCTATTCTATTCTGTTCTGTTCTGTTCTGTTCTGTTCTGTTCTGTTCTGTTCTGTTCTGTTCTGTTCTGTTCTGTTCTGTTCTGTTCTGTTCTATTAATATTCTATTCTTATATTATATATTATGTTATTTAATTTTATTTTATTTAATTTAATTTAATAGATTTGTATGCCGCCCAACTCCTGAGGGACTGTTATGTTATGTTATTGTATTGTATTGTATTGTATTGTATTGTATTGTATTGTATTGTATTCTATTCTATTCTATTCTATTCTATTCTATTCTATTCTATTCTATTCTATTCTTAATTCTATTATATATTATATTATATTATGTTGTGTTGTGTTGTGTTGTGATGTGATGTGATATTATATTATTATTATATTATATTATATTATATTATATTATATTATATTATATTATATTATATTATATTATATTATATTATATTATATTATATTATATTATATATTATATTATATTATATTATATTATATTATATTATATTATATTATATTATATTATATTATATTATATTATATTATTATATTATATTATATTCTATTCTATTCTATTCTATTCTATTCTATTCTATTCTATTCTATTCTATTCTATTCTATTCTATTCTATTCTATTCTATTATTATATTATATTACGGCATATTATATTATATTATATTATATTATATTATATTATATTATATTATATTATATTATATTATATTATATTATATTATATTATATTATATTATATTATATTATATTATATTATATTATATTATATTATATTATATTATATTATATTATATTATATTATATTATTATATTATATTATATTATATTACGGCATATTATATTATGGTATATTATGTTATATTATAATTGTATTACATTACATTACATTATTATATTATCACATCACATCACATATTATATTATTACATTACACTACACTATACCATATTTTATTTTATTATATTGACTGTACTATAATACTATATTACATTATATACTATACTGTACTATACTATACACACTACACTGTTCTACATTAAATAAGTTAAATAAAGATTGCACAAACTGATTATAAACGAGAAGAGGACACAGTTGCCAGAATGATTCACTGGAACATCTGTAAAAATGATCATGTGCCAGTAATGAAAAAGTGGTGAGAACATAAATAAGACTTGAAAAAGCAGTTTAAAAAATGAGCAAGTTAGAAGAGAAAGAACTGGAGAAGGACACAAAATATATAGTAAAAATCAGAAAATCGAGGTTGAGATATTTTCAAAGACATTTACACCATCCTAAAACCTTTAAAAAGAGCTCTGGTGGCGCAGTGGTTAGAAGGCAGAACTGCAGGCAAACTCTACCGACTGCCATCAGTTTGATCCTGACTGGCTCAAGTTTGACTCAGCCTTTCGTCCTTCTCAGGTTGGTAAAATGAGGACCCAAATTGTTGGTGACTCTGTAAGCCGCTTAGAGAGAGCTGCAAAGCACCGTGGAGCGGTATATAAGTCTAAGGGCTATTGCTATTGCTAAATTCTTGGAAAAGGACTTGAAGCTTATGAAGGCCAACACCAGCTAAACAACAGGTGATTGTGATTTCACACAATTGTATATACAATTAATAATGCCTTGGGCGCAATGCCAAAACATCTGGAGCACTGCTTGAACGCCATCGGCCTTGACACGATACCCCTCAGTCAATTGCAAAAGGCAGCTTGACTCAGAACAGCTGACATCCTGCGATGAGGCCTTTAATCCCCTCAAACTTCCACATCTGGCTATCTCAGGTCCTTGGAAAGAACTGGGGAAGTGGACAAAAATGCCAGATCCAGTCTGAACATCGGGCTGACTTTGCATTCAACCATAATACTAATATCAGCATTGACAATATCAGTCAATTGCAAAAGGCAGCTTTGCTGGGAACGGCTGACATCCTGAGATCTTTAACTCCACCAGACTTCCACATCTGGCTATCCCAAGTTCTTGGGAAGGACTGGGGAAGTGGACAGAAAAGCCAGATCCAGTCTGAACATCTGGCTGACTGTGACCAACCCCAAGAACGGAAATTGATGAGACTTTTTGGCACTGCTTTAAGTTTTCAACACCCAGCTCAGGCTGCTGCTGCCTCTGCAGTGTGTGGAGTGCTGTTCAACACACACTCTCTCTCACACACACACTCACACACACACACACACCGCCCAAGCTGTGTGCTGACACGTTTGGAAAACTCTCCAATCATCCCTTTAACCACTCAGGTCAAGTCTGAAAACTTAGAAATGACTCGTCAATCAACCATCCGGTTGGGGGAGGCTTTCCAACTGGCTACTTTGGGAGGGCTCCCTTGGCAGGAACACCCTCCTCGCCCCCGCCCCCCCCGTTTGGAAAGCCTCAGAGGGTGCCCCCCAACCCTTTTTGCACCCCACTCCCCAACCCTCTTCTCTCCACCAGCAAAGACCCGGCACGCTGTTTCCATCTTCACGCCAAGAAAATCGAGTCCCCAACTTTCCTTTCGCGGAGGGTGGAAATTAAAAATAGCAGCTGATATACCCCTGGCGTTCCGGCCTGCGGAAGGGGAGGGGGGTGGGCAGCCAGGGAGGGGGGGGCGCGTGGAGGGAGGGGGGGGTCTGCTGCGGGTGGAGCCAATCCCCGCCGCTTGCTATCCATAGCGGCCAATCCCGAGCGCTGGGATTATCTAGCCGGGGCGGGGGGCGCCTTGCAAAGAAACTTCGCCCCATCATCCCTTACTTGTCGATGGGTCCCGGGGCGCGCAGGCATTCCTGGCGGTCCTTCCTCCTGACGTGGGGCGAGGGGCGGGGGTGGGGTGGGGGGCGAGGGGCTGGCGGAGCCTTTTAAAACACCCCTCCTTCGTCCCGGACCTTCCACTTTTGAATGACCCAAGCGAGGTCCGGACGCCCCCTTCCCGACGCTCGCCTGCGCCTTCGGCCGGGGACGAAAAGGAAACCAAGCCGAGCCGTGAGACCAGAGGGGACCCCCCTGCCCGCCCCCTCCTCTTCAGAGTCCCGAAGACAAAGAGGAACCCACCCACCCACTCACCACCACCCCCGCCGGCAGCCCAGCTCAGCCCAAGGCGGCCCCTCCGGGTGCTGAAATTCCTGCGCCTTCTCGCCAACAATTTTTGCGGGACAGTTTTGCGGGTAACAAAGTTTCCGCGGGGTTTCGAGAGCCGGGCGAGGCAAGAAAGTGGACCCCACCCCGCTCCCCCACGCCAGCCAGCCAGCCAGGCCAAGGGGCTGACCGCTTTCACTTTTGAACACTTTCACTCTTAACCCGGGCACTTTCTCTGCCGCCTCCGGTGCCTCTTCGCGTTTTTCTTCTTCTTCGCTTTTCCGCAGCAAGTTCGGATCGCGCGCACCCCACCGCACCCCCCGGGATTGCCGAAACCCCTCCGCCCCATCTACCCACCCCGCCACCGCCATGAACAGCAACAGTTACTACGAGCAGCTGCCCCAGGGCTGCTACCAGCCGGGCGAGGAACCGCAGCAAGAGGAGATGCCGGCCACGGAAAAAGATCTGGCCGAAGACGCGCCCTGGAAGAAGATCCAGCAGAACACCTTCACCCGCTGGTGCAACGAGCACCTGAAGTGCATGCATAAGCGCATCGGCGACCTGCAGAAGGACCTGAGCGACGGGCTGAAGCTGATCGGCCTCCTGGAGGTCCTCAGCCAGAAGAAGATGTACCGCAAGTACCACGCGCGCCCCAACTTCAGGCAAATGAAGCTGGAGAACGTGTCGGTGGCGCTGGAGTTCCTGGACCGTGAGCACATCAAGCTGGTCTCCATCGGTGAGTCCACCCACACCCACCCACACCCCCTGAGGGATTGGGAAGGGGGGGCAGTGCTGCTGGGTTTGTCTCACCCCGTGCCTCCGGGCTGGGGTGGGTCAGAGGGGGAGCCAGGCAGGAGGGCCGGGAGCGAGGAAGGAGGGAGGGAGGGCACTAGTAGAGGAAGGGGGTTCTGCCCAAGACAGGAGGGTCACTGAGTCTGGAATGGCCAACTTACCACGGTTCGCTATGGCCATTTAGCCACGCCAATTCGATAGGGTCAATTTGCCATGGCCAACTCACCATGGCCAACACAACATGGCCAACTCACCATGGCCAACACAACATGGCCAACTCACCATGGCCAACTCACCATGGCCAACTCAACATGGCCAACTCAACATGGCCAACTCACCATGGCCAACTCACCACGGTCAACTCGACGCAGGATGACTCGCTACGGAATTCAACAATTCAATTTAATTCTTTAAAGCAGTTTAAAAAATGTTTCAATTTTGGTTGTTCACATTTCCTTTTATCTCTCCTCTTGCATCCTTCCTTTACTGACTTGATTCCACCCTTTCTTCAATATTGGTGTAACTCTCGTCCTGTGGCGAACTGGCCGTGGTGAGTTGTCTGGCGGTGAATTGGCGAGTTTGGCTGTGGCCAGTTGGCTGCGGTGAGTTGTCCTAGACCCCACAGTCACCAGGAAGGAGAGTGACGGGCGGGAAGACCTCAGGGTCTGGTGGTGGCGGCGACCATTGTCTGGGTTTGTGTGGGTGTGGGTGTGTGCAGCCAGCTCAGCGAAAGGCAGCGTGGTGCCAGCTCAGGAGGTCTTGATGTGATTGGGGGGTGGGGGTTCAGGAGGGTTTGATAAGATTGAGGGAGTTGTGTGGGTGCCCACCCAGACTGCCCCTCCTCTGCTGACCTGAACTGGGTTGCAGCTTCGGCTGGTTGTGGGAAGGGGGCCTGTCCAGAAAGGGGGTCTGCTCCGCGATGGGGCTGGGTGGGGAGCACTCAGTTGGGTTTGTGTGTCTGTGTGATGTTGTGTAGCAGGTCAGCGAGAGATCCAGCTCAGGAGGTGTTGATGTGATGGGGGGGGTTTGTGTGGCCATTGTGGGTGCCACAATGCTGGCCTGCCCCTCCCATGCTGATCTGGAATGGGTCCATGTTTCCTGTAAACCCAAGTTTGACTGGTTGTATGAAGGCGGCCTTCTCAGATAGGAGAACTGCCCTGGGGATGGGGTGGGTGGGGGTGGAGTGCTCTCTGTATCAATGGTGTGGTTGGACAGGTAATCCTTGACCGACAGTGGTTCATTTAGTGACCATTCCAAGTTAGAACGGCACTGAAACGACCGTTCTTCACACTTATGACCGTGGCAGCATCCTCAGGGTGACGTGATCCAAATTCAGACGCTTGGCACAGCTGACTCATATTTATGACAGTTGGAGTGTCCCAAGGGTCACGCGATCCCCTTTCCCGACCTTCTTACGGGCAACGTCCATGGGGAATCCCGGTTCACTGAACAACCGTGTGGCGCCTTTTAACTACTGCAGTGATTCGCTTAACAACCGTGGCAAGAAAGGTCGCAAAAGGGAGCAAATGTCCTCCGAACCACGGTCTGGCTTAGCAGCGGAAATCTGGGAGGGGGGGGCTCGGTTGCGGTCGTAAGTCGAGGACGAACTGTAGCTGCCTTCGGTGCGAAGGAGGAGGTGACTGCACAAATCCTGGACGAGCGGTTGGCGTGACTTCTTGTGGCAGCCCCAATCTCTCTCTCTCTCTCTCTCTCTCTCTCTCTCTCTCTCTCTCTCTCTCTCTCTCTCTCTCTCTCACACACACACACACACACACACACACACACACACACACACACACACACACACACACCACCATCCCCCCCTTGCTCAAATGCTGGTATTCTCTTTGGGCTTCCAGCTGTCCCCCTGGCAGCTGTTCTCAGACAACCTCTGACCGGGTGCCAGCTTCCCAGGTTACACAGAATGCTTCTTAGTCATGGCTGAAATGTGTTCCTCTTGGGAGGCACCGGGGGCTCTTGATGGGTGCTGGCAGCTGGAGATGCCGAGTCCTTGGGCCTCCGGCTTGAAAGGAGGTTGATGGGAAACGCCTCCGGCTTCGGCTGAATCACGCAGGGGAGATGGTTGCAGGGTTCACCCCGTAGAGGGGGGACTAGCCTGGGGTCCTTGGGGTTCTCTCTGAGCTGGGTGGTTTTCTGGTAGACGTTTCCTGGCCCGACTAGGGAACAACATCAGTGCTAGGAGGGAGTGGGGTTGGTGGAGAGGAGGAGAATTGTGGGGTCCTTGGTGCTCTCTGAGCTTGATTGTTTCCTTGCAGACATTTCATGACCCAACTAGGTACCATTGTCAGTGCTAGGAGGGTGTGGGGTTTGCAGAGAGGAGGAGGAGGAGAACTATGAGGTCCTTAGTAGTTTGTTGTTTTGTTGCAGATGTTTCATGGCCCGACTAGGGAACATCAGCAGTGCTAGAAGGGAGGGGCATGGAGGAGGAGGAGGACTGTGGGGTCCTTGGTGTTCTCTGAGCTTGGTGGTTTTTTTGCAGACGTTTCATGGCCCAACTAGGTAGCGTCATCAGTGCTAGAAGGGTGTGGGGTTTGCAGAGAGGAGGGGGAAGAGGACTGTGGGGTCCTTGGTGCTCTCTGAGCTTGGTTGCTTGTTGCAGACGTTTCATGACCCAACTGGGGAACATCATCAGTGCTAGAAGTAAGGGATTTTGCAGGGAGGAGGAGAGGCTGTGTGTCCACAGACAGGGTCAAAGACATGGAAGCCGCCACAGTGTGATCAAAGATGCATCCCACCTGTGACACCCACGCAAATAAGGATACAAGTTGGGCAGCACATAAATTTAATGAATGTATTAAAATGTGCAGAGAGCTTTGATGGGTGGAGATTAACCAGAGACAGGGAGTCCTCGAGTTACAGTATAAGCCACAAACGGGGATGTTGGTTAGTTTGGGATTCAGGGTGCTGGCTGCATCCAGATCCTAGGTTAATTCAACAGGTTAAGCAGGTTGTGAGAATGCGACTCAGGTGGCTGTCCTTGCTGGGAGAACAACAAGGATTTGAGCTTTTTACGGTGCAAAACTCTTGATGCTCCAGTTGTGGTTTAGAATAGAATAACAGAGTTGGAAGGGACCTTGGAGGTCTTCTAGTCCAAGCCCCTGCTTAGGCAGGAAACCCTACACCACTTCAGACAAATGGTTATCCAACATCTTCTTAAAAACTTCCAGTGTTGGAGCATTCACAACTTCTGGAGGCAAATTGTTCCACTGATTAATTGTTCTAACTGTCAGGAAATTTCTCCTTAGTTCTAAGTTGCTTCTCTCCTTGTTTAGTTTCCACCCATTGCTTCTTGTTTTACCCTCAGGTGCTTTGGAGAATAGTTTGACTCCCTCTTCTTTGTGGCAACCCCTGAGATACTGGAACACTGCTATCATGTCTCCCCTGGTCCTTCTTTTCATTAAACTAGACATACCCAGTTCCTGCAACCGTTCTTCATATGTTTTAGCCTCCAGTCCCCTAATCCTCTTGGTTTCTCTTCTCTGCACTCTTTCTAGAGTCTCAACATCCTTTTTTACATCGTGGCAACCAGAACTGAGTGCAGTATTCCCAGTGTGGCCTTACCAAGGCATTATAAAGTTTAAACGATGAGCATTAAATGTTTCCTTTCCAAGTTGTGGATCTGTAACAACAGAGGTGTGTTCCAACACATCCACCCTATTTTCTCCAGGGGGTAAACGACCCCTGCATTTGTACCAAAATGAAGTTACTTGCAACCCAGAGAAGGGTCAGCTTTTTGCTGGCTACTTTTGAGAAGTTCTGCTCAATTCACCTCGGAGCAAAACTTGCCAAGGTCTCTGTTTTGGGCTGTGTTATTTCTAAAATCCTCACGTTCCAACAACGGTCGGCCCGGTAGGTTGGGATGAAAGCATCCAAGGCTTAAAAAAAAAAAAAAGTAGCTGGAGGAAAACAGGATGCAAAATTTTCCTCCCTCCATTCTCTTCTGTTTAATTTCACATTCCTGATTCATTGTTTTTTCCCCAACTTTTAAAACCCAACAATTCTAACCCTGAGTAGGTTTCTCTTTCGGGCAAATAGGAGGGAGGTGTCGCTTTAACTCAGGGGTCCCCAAACTTGGCAACTTTAAGACTTGTGGACTGCAACTCCCAGAATTCTCCAGCCAGCTATGTTGAAGTCCACAAGTCTTAAAGTTGCCAAGTTTGAAGACCTCTGCTTTAACTGGAGCCATGTATAGGTAGTCCTTGAGTTAGAACAGTTTGCTTAGTGACTATTCAGAGTTACAACAGCCTTAAAAAAAGGGACTTATGACCGTTTTTCACACGACGGTTGCAGCACACACACCCACCCCCCCCGTGGTCACGTGATCAAAATTCACACACCTGGCAACTGTCTCATATTTATGACGGTCGGAGTGTCCCGGAGGTCACGGTACCCCCTTTTGCGACCTCCTGACCAGCAAAATCAACGGGGAAGGCAGGTTCACTTAACAACCCTGTTATTCACTTAACGACTGTTGTAATTCACTTAACGACTCGTGATTCACTGAATGACTGTTGTGATTCACTTAACTGCTGTGATTCACTTAACAACTTAACAGCACGAAAGGTCATAAAACGGGGCAAAGCTGACTGAACAATTTGTCTTGCTTAGTAGCGGGGTTTGGGGCTCAATGGTGGTCGTATGTTGAGGAATACCTGAATCAGCCTCCTGCCCCAGTCAGACTGTGTGGCTCAATTTTTTTTTTTTGGGGGGGGAAAGCCACTTTATACGAGATGACCAGGCTGAGCCCGAGGGAGGGGTCAAACCTGACCTTAGGACACAAGCCATGGTCATAAATATGAACCAGTTGCCAAGCATCTGAATTTTGATCACATGATCATGGGGACGCTGCAACCGTTGTTAAGGGTGAAAAACGGTCCTAAGTCACTTATTTCAGTGCCGTTGCAACTTTGAGCAGTCACTAAACGAACTGTTGTAAGTTGAGGACTACCTGTATAAAATTAAGAACAAACCTGCAGGAGATGACAAGGCTGAACCAGAGGGAGGGGTCAAACGTGTCATAAATCATGAATCCCTGGGTGCCCGCAAGAAATCTAAGTCCAGCCCACCTTGAATGCCTTTCTTATCGCCCACTCATTTCCCTTTAAGGGTCAGTTGGCCAGATTCTTGCAGAGAGGTTAAGCTTGCGATGAATCTTTATACTCATTTGAGCGGCCTGTATCTCCTGATTTCCCAGGCGCTTGACAAAACCATGGAGATGTTAGGACTTAGGAAAGTGAGTTTTTTTCTAGGGGTAATTAGAGATAGTCCTCGACTGACAACAGTTCATTTAGCGACCATTCAAAGTTACAACGGCACTGAAAAAAGTAACATATGACCGTTTTTCATGTGGCCATATGGTATCCCCGTGGTCATGTGATTTACATTCGGACACTTGGCAACTGACTCATATTTATGACGGTTGCAGTGTCCTGGGGTCACGTGATCCCCTTTTGTGACCTTCTGACCATCGAAGTCAATGGGGAAGCCAGATTCACTTAACAACTGTGTCACTAACTTGCTGATTCACTTTTAACGATTGTGGCTGGAAAGGTCGTAAAATGGGCCAAAACTCATTTGTCTTGATTAGCAATGGAAATTTTGGGCTCAATTGTGGTCGTAAGTCGAGGATTACCTGTATTTATGATGATTTCAGTGTCCTGAGGTCATTGACAAGCAAAGTCAATTGGGAGGCCAGATTCACTTAACAACAACGTTACTAACTTGGTGATGGCAGGGATTCACTTAACAACTGTGGCAAGAAAGGTCGTTAAATGGGGGCAAAACTCACTTAATAACTGTCTTGATGAGCAATGGAAATTTGGGGCTGAATTGTGGTCGTATGTCGAGGACTACTTGTATTTATTTCAAATATTTATACAGCCTCCTTTTGCTCAGCCAAGTCTTACGTTGGGACCGCAATTTCCGTTGCTAAGCGAGGCAATTATTGAAATCAGTTATTTTCTCCAGTTTTATGACTTTTTGTGTCAGGGCTGTTGGGAATTGGCTGGGAAGAGCACAAATGGTGTTCACACGACCGCAGGAGGTTGCAACTGTCCAAGTGCAAGAACCAAAAATCACTTTTTTCAGTGTGACCGTCCCTGCAACAGCGGCTAAGTAAATGATTGGAAATTGAAGATTACTCCTGTGTGTTCAGTTGTGAATAGAATAGAATAGAATAGAATAGAATAGAATAGAATAGAATAGAATAGAATAGAATAGAATAGAATAGAATAGAATAGAATAGAATAGAATAGAATAGAATTCTTTATTGGCCAAGTGTGATTGGACACACAAGGAATTTGTCTCTGGTGCATATGCTCTCAGTGGACATAAAAGAAAAGATACATTCATCAGGAATCATAAGATACAACACTTAATGATAGTCCAGGTACAAATAAGCAATCAAATCACATTAGCAAACAGTCAATATAAATCGTAAGGATACAAGCAACAAAGTTACAGTCATACAGTCATAAGTGGGAGGAGATGGGTGATGGGAAGGATGAGAAGATTAATAGTAGTGCAGACTTAATTTAATTTAATTTAATTAAAAGTTCTTATAGGCCACCCAATATCGTAGGACTCAGGGCGGCGTACAATAGGAATAAGAACAATACAATAAAAAACATGATAATATAAAGACATAACATCGTTTTTTTAAAAACCATTCATAGTAAATAGACTTAGTAAATAGTTTGACAGTGGTGAGGGAATTATTTGTTTAGCAGAGTGATGGCGTTCGGGGAAAAAACTGTTCTTGTGTCTAGTTGTCTTGGTGTGCAGTGCTCTATAGCGTCGTTTTGAGGGTAGGAGTTGAAGCAATTTATGTACAGGATGGGAGGGGTCAGTAAATATTTTCACGGCCCTCTTTTTGACTCGTGCAGTATACAGGTCCTCAATGGAAGGCAGGTTGGCAGTAATTGTTTTTTCTGCAGTTCTGACTATCCTCTGAAGTCCGTGTCTGTCTTGTTGGGTTGCAGAACAGCTTATAAAATAGCTTATGAAATTCCGGGCAAAAGCTGAATTCTTCTAAGTTGTATAAACGGAGGCATAGAATCAAAATCACGTGAAGTATTAGTGCCGCTTTATAAAGCCTTAGTAAGGCCACACCTAGAATACTTGCATCCAGTTTTGGTCACCACGTTACAAAAAAGATGTTGAGACTTTGGAAAAAGTGCAAAGAAGAGCAACGAAGAGGATTAAAGGCCTGGAGACTAAATATATATGAAAAACGGTTGCAAGAAAAGAAGGATTGGGGGAGGGGTCATGATAGCAATCTTCCAGTATTTGAGGGGCTGCCCCAAAGAGGAGGGGGGTCAAATTATTCTCCAAAGCACTAGAAAGCAAGAAAAAGAAGCAATGGATGGAAACTAACCAAGGAGAGAAGCAACCTGGAATTGAGGAGAAACTTCCTAACAGTGAGGACAATCAACCAGTGGAACAGCTTGCCACCAGAAGTCGTGGGTGCTCCTTCACTGGGCAGCCACTTGTCTGAAATGGGAGAGGGTCTCCTGCTTGAGTCTAGGGCTGGACTAGAAGATCTCCGAGGTCTCTTCCAACATCTATTATTCTGTAATTCTGTAAAGGTCCCCTGCTTGAGCTTTCGGTCAGGGGTGAAATTCAAAACATTTTCCCTACCGGTTCTGTGGGCGTGGCTTGGTGGGTGGGTGTGGCTTGGTTTGGTGGGCGTGGCTTGGTGGGTGTGGCTTAGTGGGCGTGGCAGGGGAAGGATACTGCAAAATCCCCATTCCCTCCCCACTCTGGGGCCAGCCAGAGGTGGTGTTTGCCGGTTCTCCAAACTACTCAAAATGTCCGCTTCCGGTTCTCCAGAACCTGTCGGAACCTACTGGATTTCACCCCTGCGTTAGGTTGAACTGGATGACCTCCAACTCCCTTCCAATTCTGTGATTCTGTCACGGTCTCCTGCTTGAGCGGGTCGGTTGGACTAGATGACCTGAAGAGCTGCTGTGGCCTAGAGGTAGAGCTCTTGCCTCACAATCAGGAGGTTGTGAGTTCGATCCTAGGTAAAGGCAGGTATAGGGTCTCCTGCTTGGGCAGGGGGTTGGACTAGATGACCTGCAAGGTCCCTTCCAACTCTGTGATTCTGTGATTCCGTAAGGGTTTCCTGCTTGAGCAGGGGGCTGGACTAGATGACCTCCTAGTTCCCTTCCAGCTCTAAATTCTATTCTGAGGCGAGAGCAGGGACCACCAAATCTCCACAATCCAGAAAGAGGCTTTTAAGAAGAGACTGGACAGCCACATCTCTGAAATGGTATATATAAGGCAGTGATGGCGAACCTGTGGCACGCGTGCCATAAGTGGCATGCAGAGCCATATTGGTGGGCAGGTGAGCTCAGGTCCGGCCACCTGATTTTCGGGCCTTCTGGGCCCACTGGGAGTCGGGAAACAGGCTGTTTCCAGCCTACAGAGGGGGTGGGGAAGGCCCGTTTTTTGCTCTCCCCAAGCTCCAGAGCCTTTCTAGGAGCCTGGGGAGGGCGAAAACAGCCTTCCCCACCCTGCCGGAGGTCCCCCGGAGGCCGGAAAGGCTCTGGAGCCTGGGGAGGGAAAAAAGCGGGCATGCCATCGTGTGCCGGGAGTGGGGGGGTCACGCACGCATGCGCGGGGGGTGCATGGAATTATGGGTGTGGGCATGTGCATGCGCGACCCCCCAGCGCTCCCCCCCTTTTGGCATGCAAACCAAAAAAGGTTCGCCATCACTGATATAGGGTCTCCTGCTTGAGTAGAGGGATGGACTAGAAGACCTCTAAGGTCCCTTCCAGCTCTATCCTGATTCTGATTCAGTGGCAAAGAGAAGCTGGTGTCCCGTTTCCTTGAAGTTTGACCCCCCCAAACCAGATATATTTGCCTCTTTGGGGGAGGATTGACCTCCTCCCAGGCTTTTCTCCTGGAGACACTTTGGATTCCACCGCACTCCATCAAAAATCTTTTTGTGTGCTCATTGTCTATTTTTGGGCATGGATTCCTCACTCGGCCCCCTGGACGGCTGGCCTGACGTCCTGCGGGAAGATTCCGGACCCGCTTCTGCTGCAGACTTTGCTTGCCTTACAACAAGCAACCCCGTCCTTGGAGGAAGGAAGAAGGGAGTTGGGAAGGGACCTTGGAGGTCTTCTAGAGACCTTCCAGGATGGGAAGCGCTGGGAAGCTGCAGCTAACAATCTTCAGCTAGGTTCACACAAATATTGCATTCAGTTCATGGAGTGTGTGTGTGTTTGTGTGTCTTTATTTAATTGTATTTGCGTTGGATAGACTGCCCCGTTCTGACGGTGCATTTAAAGCGAGGGTAGAGAAGCTGGATTGAACAGAATAACAGAGTTGGAAGGGACCTTGGAGGTCTTCTAGTCCAACCCCCTGCTCCTGCAGGAGTCCCTACAACATTTCAGACAAATGGTTGTCCAATCTCTTCTGGAAAACCTCCAGTGTTGCAGCGCCCACAACTTCCACTCTCTTCTGAAAAACTTCCACTGATTAATTGTCCTCACTGTCAGGAAATTTCTCCTTTGTTCTAGGTTGCCTCTCTCCTTGATTAGTTTCCATCCGTTGGTTCTTGTCCTGCCTTCAGGTGCTTTGGAGAATAGGTTGACCCCCCTCTTCTTTGGGGCAGCCCCTCAAATCCTGGAAGGCTGCTATCGTGTACAGAATAACAGAATAGCAGAGTAGGAAGGGACCTCAGAGGTCTTCTAGTCCACCCCCTCCCCCGCTCAAGCAGGAGACCCTGAGCCATTCCAGACACATGGTTGTCCAATCTCTTCTTCTTAAAACCCTCCAGTGATGGAGCAACCACAACATCTAGTGGCAAGCCGTTCCACTGGTTAATTGCTCTCCCTGTCTGGAAATGTCTCCTTAATTCTAGGTTCAAGCTCACTTTCTCCTGGGATCGAACCCAAGTCTTGAATCACAGAGCTAGCACGAGGGAGTCAGAGGGGCCCCTAGACTCTATGGGGCAGGTCCTAAGCAGAGAGAGGGAGAGCCCAGCCAGAAGCCCCGAATGCCAGAAATGTCTCTCCGGCCCAAATTTGCCCTCAGCTGTTCGGACGCTCCACCCACCCTTGTCTTGATGCAACCACGATTTGGACAGGTGGGATAACTCGGGGGGGGGGGGTGGAGAGAGGAGAAGGGGGGCATTCCTGCATCTGAAGATCTCAACCCCTGCTCCCCCCTGCTGGGTTTAACCGGGGGGGGGGGTCTTTTGGTGGTGGGAGGGAAGGGGAGAATTGGAATGCCATCTGCTCTGACCCCTTTTGGAGTGGGCTACTGCCAGTGTTAAATTAGCAACACGGTTGCTAAGGGAATCTGCCTTCCTCGTGGACTTTGCTTGTTCCGACGGTCGCAAAAGGGGATCGCGTGACCCAGGGACACTGCGACCGTCATAAATATGAGCCAAGCGTCTGAAGTTTGACCGCAGGGAGGCTGCCACGGTTGTTAAGTGTGAAAAAGGATCCTAAGTCACTTTTTTCTGTGCCGTTGTAACTTGGAACAGTCACTAAACGAACGAATAGAATAGCAGAAGTCGAAGGGACCTTGGAGGTCTTCTAGTCCAACCAGGCAGGAAACCCTATACCATTACAGACAAATGACTGTCCAGTCTCTTTTTGAAAACCTCCAGTGACAAAGCACCCACAACTTCTGGTGGCAAGCTGTTCCACTGGTTAATTGTCCTCACTGTTAGGAAATTCCTCCTTAATTCCAGGTTGCTTCTCTCCTTGGTTAGTTTCTATCTGTTGTTCCTTGTCTTGCCTTCTGGTGCTTTGGAAAATAGGTGGAAACCCCCCCCCCCTTCTCTGGGGCAGCCCCTCAAATATTGGAAGACTGCTGTTAAATCACCCCTGGTCCTCCTTTTCATTAAACTAGACAGACCCAATTCCTGGAATTCAGGTTTCTCTTGCCTCATTTCCTTCGTGACAATTCAGCAGCATTGCAGCCTGCCAGGGAGAGTGGGTAGATTAAAGCAGAAAACAATTAAAATAACTTTTCAGAAGTTTTTGATAAATTGAATCAGTTAGCGGGTAGTCCTTTAATCTGTCCCTGGCTTCTCCTTCCCTCTCCACTTATTGTGGTGCCTTCATTGTCTCTGGGTCGAAAATAAGTTGGATTTATTTATGCGGTACGGATATGTTGGGTGCACCATGAAACAAAAATAGCATTTTTTAAGATTGAGTTGCAATCATTTTTAGGACGTTTTGGGCTGCAACCAGAGCAGAACAGTCAGTAATCGGTTCTTTCTTTCTTTCTTTCTTTCTTTCTTTCTTTCTTTCTTTCTTTCTTTCTTTCTTTCTTTCTTTCTTTCTTTCTTTCTTTCTTTCTTTCTTTCTTTCTTTCTTTCTTTCTTCCTTCCTTCCTTCCTTCCTTTCTTCCTTCTTTCCTTCCTTCCTTCCTTCCTCTCTCTCTCTTTTTCTTTTTTCTTTCTGTCTTTTTCTCTCTCTCTTCACTCTCACTTTTTCACTTTCTCTGTCTCACTCTTTCTGTCTCACTTTATCCTTCCTTCCTTCCTTCCTTCCTTCCTTCCTTCCTTCCTTCCTTCCTTCCTTCCTTCCTTCCTTCCTTCCTTCCTTCCTTCCTCTTTTCCTTTTTCCCGGTACACTGTAACCATCATGAATATAAACCAATTGCCAAGGATACACATTTTGATCACGTGACCATGGGGATGTGGCAACAGTCGTAAGTGTGAAAAGCAGTCATAAGTCACTTGTTCAGTGCTGTTGTAACTTCAAATGGTCCCTAAATCAGGGGTGGATCCCACTTACTTCCCCTACCGGTTTGCATCGCGACCAAAGTGCGCGTTTTGGAAGTGCGACCCATCACGTCGCGCAAATGACACTCTGCTCATGCGACCGGTTCGGGGGGGTGGACAGCCGGCCATTGCTGCCGGTTCGGCGAGCGGGTGGAAATTTCCGCCACCGGTACGTGAGAACCGGTCCGAACCAGCAGCAACCACCCCACTGCACTAAATGAATGGTTAAAAGTCAAGGAGTCTCTGTAAATCAAATACATATTATTTTATTTTTTATCCAATTTCCGCACCGTCTCTCTCGCTACAAGTGACTCCGTCCGGTTTGCGATACCATCGACGGCAGAATAAAACCATGACAGCACAAAAATCTCAGGCATTAACACGCTAAAAAGGAAAAGGAAAAGGGATTTTCAAACTCCCAGATAAATAAAAATAAAACTTCCAAGAGTCGAGATACAGCCCTGCTAAACTTTTGTAGATTTGTAGATGACGGAAGGAGAAAGCATACAGTGGCGAAGAATATTGGAGAAATATAATATACCGGTAAATAGAACAGAAAATTAGCTCCTTTTAAAATCCAGGCACCAGCAAAGGGGAAAAAAAAACCCCCACAGCAGTTGATTGACAAAAATGTCCTGGGGGGAGCATGCCAGTCATGTGACCAAACAGAAAACACCCTTAATACCCTTAAAAGGAAGGCAGCTTTGCTATTTTGGGATTCAGGAGCTAAAAGATCAGATGTTGCGAGACAGAATTTAAGGGGGGGGGGCGTTGGGGAAGAAAGAAAAGCCGACCCTCGTGGGAAAGAGAGGAATCTTTTGACACACACCTGGACCCAAGAATTGATCCCTGCCCAGAAAGATTTTGTGTATCAGCACCCCACACCCCACACCCCGATATGTGGGTCAATCCTCCGATGAACTTGCATGGATTCGGGTGCTGATTTAATTCTTTCGCTGCTGGGTTCTTCAGCCCCAACTCAATTTTTGATTATTTTTAAAGCAGGGGTCTCCAACCTTGGCCACTTTAAGACTTGTGGACTTCAACTCCCAGAATTCCCCAGCCTGCTGGGGAATTCTGGGAGTTGAAGTCCACAAGTCTTAAAAGTGGCCAAGGTTTTACACCCGTTTTAAAGCAATGCTTGGATTTTTCTACCTGGCTAGAGGTTTTAAAAAAAGCTTATTTCTACAAAAATCCAAAGTCAATCAGATGGAAGGGGAGTTTTGATTAATTTGTGCCAAGTTTGTGATGTATAAGGATTCCTGCCTTGGACAAAGGGTTGGACTAGAAGACCTTCAAGGTCCCTTCCAGCCTTACGATTCTATGATCCCTCCTTCTTTCTTTACCCCCCTACCAGAAGAAAAGGATCAGAGACTCTGTGTGTGTGTGTGTGTGTGTGTGTGTGTGTGTGTGTGTGTGTGTGTGTGTGTTTGTGCGTGCCCTTTTGGAAGTGCAAGGACTTGTATTTTAATTTTCTCTTTGGTTTTAACCGATTTGGGGATTATTTTCCTTCTTTGAGATGGGCAGCTGTAAAAATAGAATAAATAAATTAAAATATATACAGATAATCCACAATTTACAACTGCTCGTTTAGTGGCGAATCAAAGTTACAACAGCGCTGAAAAAAGTGGCTTACGACCATTTTTCACACTTATGACCATTGCAGCATCCCCTTGGTTGCAGTGTCCTGGGGTCACATGTTCCCCATTTATGACCTGACAAGCAAAGTCGGTGGGGAAGCGAGATTCACTTAACAACTGGGTTACTCACTTAACAATACAGTGATTCACTTAACGGCCGTGGCAAGAAAGGTCGTAAAATGGAGCAAACCTCACTTCACCGCTGTCTTGCTTAGCCACAGAAAATTTTGGGGCTCAATTGCGGTCGTAAGTCAAAGACTACCTGTATTCGACACCCAGAATCAGTTGGTTTTGAGATCAGCAGCTGTAGGAATGGGATTAAGAAAGAGAAAGAAATAGATTTTTGTCGGAAGAATAATTTGGGGTTCCAATTCGAGCCAGGGCTGCACAAGAATAAATAAAAATGAGATCTACACAGCTGTGAGGAAAGAAGAAATATTTATTCCTAAAAGCAAACAGATTGCCTTTTGCACAGAAATGGGGTACAGCACAGTGGTGGGTTCCACTGACCTTCCTTACTGGTTCGCTTCGCGTCGGAAGTGAGTTTTACTCCTACATCACATCGGGGAAATGACCCTCTGCACATGCGCAGAACCATTTGTGCATGCGCAGATCGTTCTTTGCCAGCCCCTTTCAAGGAATGGCGACCGGAGGACCGGTTTGGGGGTGTGGCCAGCCAGCCATCGCTGCCAGTTCAGTGAGCGGGTGCAAATTTCCTCCACTGGTTCGGGGGAACCAGTCCAAACCGGCGGCACTGGTACAGCAGCAGACTTTTTATAGGGGGAGCTTGTCCGGCATGTAGAAGTGTCTATGTGCAGATTGTGGGGTGACACTTAAGGTGTGTGCTTGTGTGTTTGTGTGTGTAGGTATGTTTATTTTTGTGAACATGCAGTTTAGATTTTAGATTTATTAGAGTTGGAAGGGACCTTGTAGGTCATCTAGTCCAACCCCCTGCTCAAGCAGGAGTTCCTACACCATTTGAGTTCCTCTGGGAGACCTCATTTCATTCCCTCTATTCATGTTTGCTGACCTTATCCTTTGATATGTGGATTGGGTCTAGAGTACCGTATTTGGGGTTTTGAGGGCGTTTGCTCATTTTAGTGGATTAATTTAGCTTCAGCTCGGCTGCCAAACCATCTAGAGGAGACCCTGATTCTCAAACCTCTGTGCCTTCTGTTTAATATTTGTTAGGGGAAATGGGAACCGCATAAAGAATGAAATACTGTATTTTTCGGAGTATAAGACGCACCTTAGTTTTGGGGGAGGAAAATAGGGGGAAAAATCTACCTACCAGGTATTCATCTGGCTAGCGTCCTTAGTCTGTTCAGCTTCAGCACATTATTTTATCCCCTGGTTAGGGCTGAAAAAGCCTTTTTCAGAGGGAGTAGGAATGAAAACAAGCCTGCAAAGACTTAGGGCAGGAAAAACTGCTTCAGAGGGAGTAGGAATAAAAATAAATGCAGCAAGCAGGAAGATCGTTAGCGCCTTGTTAGGGCTGGAAAAAAAAGCTTCAAAAAAGCTACATTCGAAGTATAAGACGCACCTAAATTTTCAGCCTCTTTTAGGGAGGAAAAAGGTGCGTCTTATATTCCGAAAAATACGGGTACATTCGGATATGAAGCTTCTCACAACAGATTTTTAACAGCGGTGCCAATCCAGAGGGGTCGAAATACGCCGGCCACGCTTTGCAGTCAGTAATCAGAGCAGGGATATTGTCCTGTTAGGGATTAACTGTCCTGCCGGCTGATCCTACGAGACAATCAGTGGCGTGTTCATTTCATGAGACCAAAATGGAAAGTGAGAGCCATCTCCAGGCGCGTCTGCCCGCCCTGCACTGGGGCTCCCTCGATAGATACATATATATTTGCTCTATTTAGGGGGTGGCTGGTGATTTTTGCCTCCGGCTGCAGATTTTAACTGTGTGGTCCAGAAAACTGTAAGGCTGTTTGGAAGAAACGCAGAGCGGAACAGACACAAATTATTTTTTTATAATACATTTTTTATACAAGCTTTTTTTAAAATCCAAATTTCTTTTTTCATGCAAAGTTTTTTTTTGCATAATGCATTTTTATGCAGGCTTTTTTGTTAATCCAAACTTGTTTTTTTTTCATGCAAAGTTTCTTTGCATAATGCATTTTTATGCAGGCTTTTTTTGTTAACCCAAACTTCTTTTCTCATGCAAGCTTACATCTTGATAAGGCTTTGGTAAGGCCACACTTGGAATATTTGCATCCAGTTTTGGTCGCCACAATATAAAAAAAAAGATGTTGAGATTCTAGAAAGAGTGCAGAGAAGAGCAACAAAGATAATTAGGGGACTGGAGGATAAAACATACAAAGAACGGTTGTAGGAATTGGGTGTGTCTAGTCTAGTTAAAAGGACCAGGGTGACATGATAACAGTCTTCCAATATTTGAGAGGCTGCCCCAAAGAAGAGGGAGTCAACCTATTTTCCAAAAGGCAGGACAAGAAGGAATGGATGGAAACCAATCAAGGAGAGAAGCAACCCGGAACTAAAAAGAAATTTCCTGACAGTTAGAACAATTAACCAGTGGAACTCCTTGCCTCCAGAAGTTGTAAATGCTCCAACACTGGAAGGTTTTAAGAAGAGATTGGACGGCCACTTGTTTGAAATGGTGCAGGTTTTCCTGCCTGAGCAGAGGGCTGGACTAGAAGACCTCCAAAGTCCCTTCCAGGCCAGCTCTGTTATTCTGAAATTTTGGAAAACAGATGGCTCTTGCAGAGGCTCAGCTTCCAAAGCAAACATTAATCATGCATGTATGAATTATTATTATTTTCCCATTTTTCGGATAAGGGGAGAAGAACTTTGGGAAAAGGAAGTTATTGATGCTGCTTGGGCATTTTTCCTGAATTTTAAAATGTGTGGAAACGTCGCTTCTGTCAAAAGGCTTTGGGGTGCGTGGTTGTGTGTAAGAGAAGAAGAGGAAAACCCCATTTCCCTCCACATTTCTAGCTGGGTCGCTATAGGTAGTCCTCGGCTTACGACCAGAATTGAGCCCCACATTTCCGTTGTTAAGCGAGACAGTTGTTAAGTGAGTTTTGACTACGTTTCTAGGCAAAGTTGTTAAGTGAATCCCTGCAGTTGTTAAGTGAGTCGCACGGTTGTTAAGCGAATCTGGCTTCCCCGCGGACTTTGCTCGTCCGAAGGTCGCGAAAGCAGATCACATGACCCCCGGGAGGACTCTACAACGGTCACAAATACGAGTCAGTTGCCGAGCATCCGAATTTGGATCCCGTGACCAGGGGAAACGCTGCGGAGCTCATGAGTGTCAAAATGGTCCTCAATCCCCTTTCCCCCAGTCCCATCGTAACTTTGAAGGGTCACTAAATGAGCTGTCATAAGTCAAAGATGACCTGTGTGGTTCCCTGAACGACCGTGGTGATTCACTGAACAACGGTGGCGGGAAAAGGCCGTGAAACGGGGCAGAACTGACTTAACGACTGTCTCGCTTAGCCGCGGAAACATTGGGCTCGATTGTGGTCGTAAGTCGAGGACTACCTGTCCTTGATTGATTTGATAGACAGGGCCATCGAAACACACACACACACACACACACACACACACCCCAAGATGAGAGGACGGTGACCAGGAATCCCGCATCAAAATGGCGATCGGTGGGCCATCTCGGCTGATGCACCCACAATTTCGTGCAGGGGTGCCTCCGGGGCTGTCGTAGCCCCCCCGAATTTGGTGGGCGCCAGGTTGGGGAAGGGAGTTCCTGCACACAGGAGGCCTGGCTGGGCGGCTGCCACGCCTCAGCTGATCTCCCCCGAGAGCCCAGAGGCGGCTCGACTTTCCCTGGCCCTTGCAGTCGCTTGACCTCAGTGCTCAGCTATGAAGGGTGGTGGTGTGTGCCGGGGTGTGTGTGCGCGTGCGTGCCTTTGTGTGTGTGTGTGTGTGTGTGTGTGGTTGTGTGTGCCTGCAGAGGAGGAGGAGGAGGAGGAGGGGGCTTCTCAGAATAACTGAGTGGCTCGTTGCCGGTTTTTCCCTGCCTGCTTCCTTGGAGAGAAACTTGTTTCTTGCATGGGAATCTTCAACAGGCGTCGATCCGGACAGTTTCTTGCTGATCCTGGCAGATGTTTAGAAACTTTCCCCCTTTCCCTCCCGCCCCCACCACAATATTGGTGTGTATAGGTGGTCCTCGAACTGACGACCGCCACTGAGCTCCAAATTCCTGCTGCTAAGTGAATCATTGGTGAAATAAGTTTGGCCTCATTTTTGTGCCGCCGTTGTTAAGTGAATCCCTGCAGTTTGGTTAGGAACATGGTTCTTAAGCAAATCTGGCTTCCCCATGGACTTGGCTTGCCAGAAAGGTCAGGAAAGGGGAATCACGTGGACCCCGGACACTGCGTCCGTCATAAATATGAACCAGTTGCCGAGCATTTGAATTTTGATCACGTGACCGCGGGGATGGTGCAACGGTCGTTAAGTGCGAAAAACGGTCATAAGTCAGTTTTTTCAGTGCCGGTGTAACTTTGGTCACTAAATGAATTGTTGTAAGTCGAGGAATATCTGTAGTCCAGGGGCAACATTAGGGGTGGCTGAGGCTTTGCTTCTGGGTACCCCCAAATCTAACCCACTTTTTCCCACTCTTGAGACTGCACCTCCCATCATCCCCTGCCAGGCTTTTTTTTTTTTTGAAGAGGGGGAGTTTTTTCCATCTCAGGGGTCTTGGCAGCTGCAATCTCCCCCCCCTCCGGCTTTCATGCCTGCGCAGAGCCCTGGAATTTGTCAAATGAAGTTATGAATCATCAAACAAGCAGAAAATTCTTTTTGAATTCTCGGCCAAACTCCTTCAGGCTTCGGACGGGAGTCTACCAGAGACATTTTTTCCATGGAAGTCCGGCTTTCGGGCCTTTCTTCCTGTTGCTTCTGTGCGCAGGGTGCCCTCTGAGGATGCGCAGAGTGTTTTCCTTGCACCACCAGTTGCAAATCTTCACTTTTTATACATGCAATTGGACACAGGAAGGCAGGAATGGCTTTTCGGCCTTCTGTGGGTGAACCAGTCAAGGGTTCAAGAAGGCTCCATCCCATCATCCCCACACTTCTAAATATGTTCTCTCCTCTCCTCTCCTTTTTCCTTTCTTCTTTCTCCTTTCATTTCCCTCCCCTCCTTCCTTACCATACCCCTTTTCTTTTCTTTTCTTTTCTTTTCTTTTCTTTTCTTTTCTTTTCTTTTCTTTTCTTCTCTTCTCTTCTCTTCTCCTCTTCTTTTCTCTTCTCTTCTCCTCTCTTCTCTTCTCTTCTCCTCTCCTCTCCTCTCCTCTCTCCTCTTCTTCCTTTCCTTTCCTCTTCTCCTCTCCTCTCCTCTCTTTTCTTCCTTTCCTTTCCTTTCCTTCCCTTCTTTTTCTTCTTTCCTTTCCTTTCCTTTCCTTTCCTTTCTCCTTTCCTTTCCTTTCCTTTCCTTTCCTTTCCTTTCCTTTCCTTTCCCTTCCTTCCCTTCCCTTCCCTTCCCTTCCCTTCCCTTCTTTTTCTTCTTTCCTTTCCTTTCCTTTCCTTCTTTTCCTTCTTTCCTTTCCTTTCCTTTC
>JALIGW010000004.1:1585000-1947500 GCA_023053685.1 Diadophis punctatus similis | reverse complement strand
CCTCCTTCTCCTTTTCCCTCTCCTTTTCATTCTCCTCCTTCTCCTTCTCTTTTTCTGCTTTCTCCTTCTCCTCTTTCTCCTTCTCTTCTACTGGAGGTTTTTAAGAAGATTGGAGAACGATGTGTCTGAAATTGTATAGGGTTTCCTGCCTGAACAGGGGGTTGGATTAGAAGACCTCCACGATTCCTTTCAACTCTGTTATTGTCCTCCTCCTCCTCCTCCTCCCTTCCATATCCCACCCCCTCCGAGCACTGATGATGTTCCCTAGTTGGGTAATGAAATGTCTGCAAGAAAACCACCAAGCTCAGAGACCAGGAAGGACCCCAGAGTTCAACCTTGAGCCAGAAATATTCTCTTCTTCGGTTGAAATCTGCCAGGTTTGGACGCAAACCCGGTTTGTTGGCAGGGGGCCGTCCATCTGTCCATCCTGGATTCAGCAAGCAGATTCTCTCGCTTTTTGTTTGTTCTTTTGTTGTTTTTCCTGCCCTTTCCTTCCTTCCTTCCTTCCTCTCCCCTCTCGCTGCACGGGTGGCCGGCTTGGCTGGTGAGGACCCGGCCCTGGCCTTTGCAACCTAAACAATCTGGAAGCAGATTTATAGCCCTGGAGGATTTGCACACACGGGGACAGGGACACACACACACACACACACACACACACACACACACACACACACACACACACCACCGAGTTTGGAAAGCTGGCCAAATTTGGACATGCTCAGAGGCCTCGCTGGATCGGGGTGTGTGTGGAGAAAGAGCCTGGTTAAAATGGAGCTAGTTTGAAAGTTTTTCTCCACCTTCCAATACAGAGGAGTCCTTGGGGGGGGGGGGTGTCAGAAAATGTACCCCTCCCTCCCTCCTTTCCTTCCTTCCTTCCTTCCTCTCTTTCTCTTCTCTCTCTTTCTCACTTTCTCTTTCTCACTCTTTCTGTCTCTTTTTCTTCCCTCTCTCCCTCCCTCCCTCCCTCTTTCTTTCTTTCTTTCTTTCTTTCTTTCTTTCTTTCTTTCTTTCTTTCTTTCTTTCTTTCTTTCTTTCTTTCTTTCTTTCTTTCTTTCCTGTCTCTGCCATTCTTCGGCAAAGAAGGCGCTCACTTAAACCAACTGGTGGGAGAACCAAACAGTCGGCCATTAATTGACTCAGGGTGCAGCCTGCCTTTCTCGCCCTCCGATTTTTGTCCTGAACAATAACCCTGTAGGATAGGCTGGGCTGAGAGAGAAGGCCTTGCCTTAGAGTCCGCCAATTTCCAGGGTCGCAGGTGGATTTGAACCCAGAACCTAATCCCTGTTGGTTCTCATACAAACACACCCAACTTCAAGCCAGGGTCTCTTGCTGGCCGCATCCTGCATCCTTGCAGAAGGACCCCAGTCAGATCCTTCCCAGTTGATGTAGGGTGTCTTTCGGGTGCCTGTGCCCCCTGGCCCCTCTGACCCCCCCCCGTTTCTTTCCCTTCCAGGTCTGTGCCCGGACTGGGAGACGTGGGACCCGAGGCAGCCGGTGGAGAACGCCCGCGAAGCCATGCAGCAGGCTGACGACTGGTTGGGGGTCCCTCAGGTAGCCCTGGGAGATCAGGGAGCGGGGGCTGGGTGGGGGGCAGAATATCCTGGCACCTGGAAGGGGAAACCAGCAGGGAGGGGGGAACAGCTGGCAGTGCTCCCTGGAGCTTTGCGAGGGGCAGGTGTGAATCCAACAGGTTCAGCTTCTCAGCTAACCACATCACGCTTGCTGGAAAAAACGGGGCTCCCTCTCCGAATCCCCCGAATCGATTCGTGTTCTCTTTGCAGGTGATTGCCCCCGAAGAGATCGTGGACCCCAACGTGGACGAGCATTCGGTCATGACCTACCTCTCGCAGTTCCCCAAAGCCAAACTCAAACCCGGAGCCCCCCTGAACTCCAAGCAGGTCAACCCCAAGAAGGCCAAGGCGTACGGGCCAGGTAAGCAGCCCTTTGGGGGGGGAGAGAAAGGGGGGGAGGGTTGAGGGTCCCAGAGCCAAGAAGGGTCAAACGATGGGGGGATAGTTGTCTCCTCCCTCCCTCCCTTCCTTTGTGGGCTCAGCCGATCTTGTTATTTTACCAAGTCAGCGAGCCAAGTTCCAAATTCTAGTATTCCCTTCACTTCCCTCCCCTCCCCTTCCTTCCTTCTTTCCTTCCTCCTCTCTCTCCTTCCTTCCTTCTTTCCCTCTGTCCTTCCTTCCTTCCCTCCCTCCCTCCTTTTTCCCCTTTCCCTTCCCTCCCTCCTTCCTTCCCTCCCTCCGTCCTTCCTTCCTTCTTTCCTTCCTTCTTTCCTTCTTTCCTTCCTTACTCCGCTCTCTCCTTCCTTCCTTCTCTCCCTCTCTCCTTCCTTCCCTCCCTTCTCCCTCTCACCTCCCTCCCTCCCTTTTTTTGCTTTCCCTTCCCTCCCTCTCACCTCCCTTCCTCCCTTCTTCCCTTTCCTTTCCCTTCTCCCTCTCCCTCTTCCTCTTCCTTTCCTGCTTCCCTTCCCTTTCCTTTCCTTTCCTTTCCTTCCTTCCTTCCTTCCTTCCTTCCTTCCTTCCTTCCTTCCTTCCTTCCTTCCTTCCTTCCTTCCTTCCTTCCTTCTTTCCCTTTCCCTTTCCCTTTCCCTTTCCCTTCTTCTTTCTCCCTCTTTTCTGCTTCCCTTCCCCCTTCTTCTTCTGCTCCCATTCCTTCTTCTCCATTTTTCCTTCCCCCCCCTCCTCCTCCTTCCTTTCACTTCCCTTCCCTCCCTCTCTCCCTCTCCCCCTCTTCTGGAGCCAAGGTTGCCCTTCACCCACCTGTCTCACCTTCCGCCAGGTATCGAACCCCACGGAAACACGGTGCTGAAACCAGCCCATTTCACAGTGGAGACTGTCGAGGCTGGCTTGGGAGAGGTTCTGGTGTACATCGAAGACCCCGAGGGACACACGGAGGAGGTATGTCACCCACCCACTCCCAGCGCCTGGAGTGTGCCGGCCTCAGCTTCCCCAGCCCCCCTCCCCAACAGGCCCTATAACTTCTGCCCAGCCAGAGAGTCTGACCCCTGGCAGCCCCTCTCAAAGCTGCAAAGGACAATTAACCGATGGAACGACTTGCCACCAGAAGTTGTGGGAGCTTCATCACTGGAGGTTTTCAGGAAGAGACTGGACAGCCACTTGTCCGGAATGGTATAGGGTCTCCTGCTTGAGCAAGGGGCTGGACTAGAAGACCTCCAAGGTCCCTTCCAACTCTGTTATTGTTATTCTGTTGTTATTCTGCCATTCTGCTCACAGCCCACCCACTTTTCCTTGCAGTTCTTTCTTTCTTTTGCCTCCTTCCCTGTACAAAAATCTCCTCTTTGGATCTGAAATAAATAAAAGGGGTTTTAAACCAATTCATCAAAAGATGGAAGCTGCCGTGGGCTGGCTGGCATCGCCGGCTGGCAGGAGACACCCCGAGTAACAGAATCACCCAGTTGGAAGGGACCTTGGAGGTCTTCTAGTCTAACCCTCTCCTCAAGCAGGAAAACTTAGACCATCCCAGACAAATATCGTCTGTCCGATCTCTTCTCAAAAACCTTCAGTGTTGGAGCACCCACAACTTCTGGTGGCAAGCCGTTCCACGGGTTAATTGTTCTGACACTCAAAAGACTCCCGTCCTTCCCTTCTCCTCCCTCTGCCCCGAATGGCATGACGGATCCCTCTTCCCCGCAATGCCCAGGGAAAAGGACGCCCTCCGCCCCCCCTGCCAGGCTGGTTTTGAGACCCTCAGCTGCTGCAACTGGCACCGCAGGGTGAGGCTGGCATCCGCCTGGGCCGTGACTCTGCAGGCATCTAGGCAAAGGCATGGAGAAGTCCGGAGCTCATGCTGAGCGACAGGTGGCAGCTGTTGGCACAAGCCGCTGGCACGATTGGGTAAAGCCCCCTCCCTGTTTCTTTCCTCCCCCAGGCCAAAGTGGTTGCCAACAATGACAAGAATCGGACTTATTCTGTCTCCTACGTGCCCAAGGTGGCTGGCTTACACAAGGTGAGATGACCGTCCCGGGGCGGGTGGGGTGGCGAGAAGGACGGGGTGACCCCTGCAGACCGATCTCTCCCCTTAAAAAAAATGCAGACCCCAAAATGCAGATCACCCAACATCCGTTGAGTGACCGTTCGAAGTTAACAATGGCACCGAAAAAGTGATTTATGACCGCTTTCCACACTTACGACCGTTGCAACATCCCCATGGTCGCGTGATCAAAATTCAGTGGCTTGGCAACTGGCACGGACTTATGACGGTTGCGGATCCCCTTTTGCGACCTTCGGACAAGCAAAGTCAACGGGGAAACCAGATTCATTTAACAACTGTCTTACTACAATTTGAAGATTTCATCTTACTTATATATACACCACGGTGTCCCCGAAAATAAGACTGGGTCTTATATTAGTTTTTGCTCCAAAAGACACATTAGGGCTTATTTTCTGTCCATCTGGCTGATGATCTTAACTGGGGCTTATTTTTGGGGTAGGGCTTATATTACCAACATCATGAAAATTCATGCTAAGAGCTTATTTTTCCGGTTGGGTCTTATTTTCGGGGAAACAGGGTATATACACTCCGCTCTGAGATGTCATGGGAATGTGTTTTACGGCAGCTTTGTCAAAAAGTGGTATTTATTTCCCGTTTTCAGCCAAGCCAGCCCCTAGAGAACCATTGGTTCACTTAACGACCGCAGCACTTGCTTATCATCCACTGCAGAAAAGGTCATAAAATCAGGTTGGTCACCTGCGAGTCCTGATTTATAACTGTCACGATTTACGCCCGCGAGGGGCATGCTCCATGACGACCGTAAGCCGATGTGGCTTTTCCTTCTGGCTTACGATCTTGCAACCGGGAGAGTCCAAGTCAGTTTCTCGCTCTTTGCTGGGTTGTCTGATTTCTCCTGATTTCCCCCTCTGCTCTTCCCACCCAGGTCACTGTCCTTTTTGCGGGCCAAAATATCGACCGGAGCCCCTTTGAAGTCAACGTGGGCATGGCGCTCGGGGATGCCAGCAAGGTGACTGCCCGTGGACCAGGCCTGGAGCCCGTGGGAAACGTGGCCAACAAACCCACTTACTTTGACATCTACACCGCAGGTTAGGGGCAGTTAAATCGGGTGGGGCAAACAGGAAGAGGGCACATTGCTTTGCCTAATACAGGTACTTCTCGACTTACAACAATTCATTTAGCAATCGTTTGAAGCCACTAATGACCAGTCCTCAAACCTACGACCATCACAACATCCCTACGGTCACGTGATCAAAATTCGGGCGCTTTGGTCATTGGCCTGTATTTGTGAGGGTTGCAGTATCTGGGAGTCACGTGATCGCGTTTTGCGACCTTCCTGGCCGGCTTCCGACAAGGAAAGTCAGTAAGGGAAGCTGGACTTGCTTAATGACCAGCAGATTCTCTTTACCGCTGCAGTGATTCGCTTAAAGACAGCGACAAAAATAGTTGCAAAACCAGGTGCGACATACTTAACCACTTCCTTGCTTAGCTATGGAAATTCTGATCTTGCTCGTGGTCGTAAGTCGAGGATTACCTGTATATATTTTCGGGGGGGGGGGGTCAGAAGAAATCTCATAAGCAATTCAGGCAGCTAACGAGTGGTGCAGTGGCCTAGAGGTGGAGCTCTTGCCTCACAATCAGGAGGCTGTGAGTTCGATCCTAGGTAGCGGCAGGTATTTCTCTCTTTGGGCACAATGAGTAAATATCAGCTGCGAACTCTGCATGGGCGACAGGAAGGGCATCCGGCCAGTAAACACTCAGCTCCATTCAGTTGCCCCGACTCCACCCCACAAGGGATTATGGGGTCGTTAAAAGACACAAAATAAATGCAGGCAGCTAATGTGGGTCTTCCGTCTGCAGGGGCAGGGGCCGGTGACGTGGGGGTGGTGATCGTGGACCCCCAGGGACGCAGGGACACCGTGGAAGTGGTCTTGGAAGACAAAGGCGACAATATTTTCCGCTGCACTTATCGCCCCATCCTGGAGGGTCCTCACACCATCTACGTGACCTTTGCGGGGGCTCAGATCCCCAAAAGCCCCTTCACAGTTAACGTGGCAGAAGGTAAGACCTCCCACCTCCCCTCACCAGCTCTTCTGGGGTTCCCTCTATCTCCCCTCTGTCTCCTTTCTCTTCCCACTGACCCTCCTCCGCCATGCTTGTTTGCCATCTCTAATGACCTCCTGACCACTAAACCAGCAGCCCCCCCACCCCCTTGTCCCGTGGAGACGACCGGCCAAGCTTATCCAAGCAAGGGACGGCTAGAGGTGGCCGTTAGAAGATCTCCAGATCTTCTGGGTGAAGTTCCAGGTCCAAACAGGACAGCGGTGGGTTGCTCCCGTTTCGGCGAACTGGTAGCAAGGGGTTTTAGAACCCACTCCTGGAGCAGGAGGCTTACTCAGGTGGCCCAACTGATCCGGTTGATAACCTCTCCGCCAAATCTACCTCGCAGAGTTGTTGTTCGAGGAAGGCCCTTTGCTTCGCTTGGGGGGAGAAGGTGCGACACGAGTACGGATGGTGGCCGGCACAAAATTGCATCATTATCTTAACGCAGCGGCCCCCAACGTTCCCGGGTTTGCAGACTGATGGTTTGGGGAGAGGGAATGGTTCCGCGTGAATGACAGGCGAGCGCGCGTGCGCAGCTCCAGTTGTGCAAGCAGAGTGCGTGCACGTCCACGGGTCGCACAAATGGAGCTTTGCACGCACACGCAGTTGCCCAGTGCTTATGAAAGGGGAGCTGCACACATGCTCGCCCACTGCTTCTGCAGCCCTGTTCGGAAGAGGCCACGGCCCGGGGGTTGTGGGCCTCTGTAGATGCTCCTCTTTCAAAGCTAAGCCCCCCGGCCCCCCCCGCCCCCGTTTCCATGCTGGGAGATTTCTTAGCATGACGGAGACACATCCTACTGATAAAAGAGAATACAGGTAGTCCTCAACGTACGACGGTTCATTTAGTGACCATTCAAAGTTACAATGACACTGAAAAAAGGGACTTAAGACCGTTTTCACACGTACGACCGTTGCAACATCCCCGTGTTACTGATTTCACCATTGCAGCGATTCACTTAAAATCCGTGGCAAGAGTGACTTTGTTGGTCAAAAGGTCACAAAAGGGGATCACGTGACCCCTGGGGGACACCGCAACCGTCATAAATGTGAGACAGTTGCGAAGCCTCTGAATTTTGATCCCGTGACCACGAGGAGGCTGCAACCGTCATAAGTGTGAAAACGGTCGTAAGTCACTTTTCTTCCACTGCCGTTGTAACTTTGAACGGTCACTAAGCGAACTGTTGTAAATGTTGAGGATGACTCAAATCATCCTCTTCCGAATCTCTTCTTCCATCTTGTCCAAACACCGGACTTCAGCAACCTTCATCCCCAGCTGCTAGATTTTGGTCTTTGTGGTCCGAGCGGGGTAGCCATTTTGCCTTTTCTTTGCTGCCCCCCCCACCCCTCGGGACTTTCTCAGGGCCTGGGGATCGACCCGGTAGCTGCCCATCATCCCCTGCTTCCCCTGCAGGGAAAAACAGGAACCCCTGACACATCGGTGCTTCCTGTGTCCTGCGACTCCACTCTGCACAAATATTTTTCCTAGATTTCCAAACTTTCTCCCGGAAACGGCTTTGCGTACATTCAACGCAGTTGTTTTTCACGTCCGTTTTATCCCTTGCAACATTCTCCCCCCCCCCCCCCAATACGAGTAGTCCTCGGCTTACAACAGTTCATTTAGTGACCTTTCGAAGTCACTAAACGGCGCTGAAAAAAAGTGACTTGGGACCGTTTTTCACACTTGATCCAAATTCGGACGCCGGCTCGTACTTATGACGCTCGCGTGATTCCCTGTTGCGACCTTTCTGACGAGCAAAGAGGGAAGCCAGATTCACTTAACAGCGGGCAGGCTCCCTTGCGGTCGTAAGTCAAGGACTACCTGTACGTGAGCCAGATCACCATTTGGAAGTCCAGTGAAAAATCTCAATTTCTGTGTGTTTTTGTCTGGGTGTAAACTTCATTTCTCATGTCAGAGGGTTATGTAGCAAGAAGTGTTTGGAAAAAAAAATATGGAGCTACTTACGCCCAGGTGAAGAAAATCCCTCTAAACATGCTCAGAGGCAACCCTAAGCTTAGAATCAGCTGAAAGGACTTCTATGACAAGAGTCCCCAATTCCCCCGGCCGCGTCCCACTTATGGGCCCTGGCCTATTTGAAACTGGGCCATGGAAGCGATGGGTGAGCTTGTGCAAGCAGCGAGGAAATGCGTGCACGCTCACAGCTTCACTTGTGCGAGTAGCCGGCACGCGTGCCCACCGCTTGTGCAAATGGAGCTGCGTGCGCGCACACACTCGTCCGTGGCTCACGTGTAAACCTTCCCTCTCCCTTTCCACCCGCCGGTCCACAAACCTGGAAAGTTTGTTCTATGCAGCCCTTAGGGAGACCAACGTTCCCATTTCACAGATGGGCAAACTGAGGCCGGAGATCAGTGCCTCCCCTTCTGGCTGAGCCCTGCTGCTTTTGAGGGAGTCTCTGTTCTCTGCTCCCCAAACTAGCTCCCGGCCACAACCCCCCTGGGCTTCCTTGCCCCCCTGGGGTCCACCCCCTCTCCCCCCCTTACTAACCCTTTTCTCTTCCCTCCGGCCCCTGCAGCGCCGCCTCCTGCCCCCCCGCCCGGCGTCTCCCCCATTCAGATCATCCCTCAGTCCATCTGTACCCCGCCCGCTGACGCCAAGAAAATGCCACCCCCCACTCTGCCCAAGCCGCATAAACCAAGTTAGTATAAACCCACTCGGCTTACCTTCTGCATTTGAGCGTCCTTGGCATGGGTCGATCCGATGAGAGCATGGCATGGGTGAGTTTTCCCGGTGATCCTGGTTTCCTTCCGACGCCTCCTGGGTTCCTAGCCAGGATGGTGAACCAGGGTTAGATGCAAAGGTTGCCCCGTGTTTTTAAAACAGATGTTGAAGCAACCCTGGCAGAGCTTGGAGATGTTGGGAAATGTTTGCACAAACTGGGCACTCTAAGATGGGCGGACTTCCACTCCCAGAATTCCCCATTCCTAGGGAATTCCTGGGGAATTCTGGGACTTGAAGTCCACTCATCTTAAAGTTGCTTAAAGCAGGGTCTCTCCCCCCCCCCCCCCCAACCCTGGGCTGTGGACCATTTCCAGGCCGCGGGCTGTTTGGAACCGGGCCGCCCAAGCGGCGAACGTGCACAGCTCCCCTTGGGGGAAGCTCCATTTACAGGAGTCGCAGGTGCTCACACATAAACGGAGTTTTGCACACTCATGCACATGCCTGCCGCTCGCACCGCGCCCCTTCCCCCACCGCGCCGGTTTGCCAAGATTGGGGTCCGCTGGCTTAAAGCCCTGATCTGGGAACCCAAGAGGAGCGAAACACCACTCAGGACCCCAGGAGCCCATTTCCTTGACGGGAAGAGCTGTGCCCGCATGGGAAGCGGAGTCCTGCCGGGTCAGCATTATGGGAGGATGGAAAAAACCAAGTTTGGTAACCTGCCAAGAGTCACGCAGAATCGAGACAGGCTCTCTTTCCATCGGTCCCACCTTTCAGGGTTGACATTTACGGGGGTCTCTTATTGGGTCTGTCCAGCAGCCGTGTTCTGCCTCCCATGCGTTAGCCCTTAACACAGGCCGTCCTCGACTTATGACCGTTTGTTTAGTGACCATTCAAAGGTTACAACGGCACTGAGAAAAAGTGACTTAGCGCCTTTTTTCACACTTACGACCGTTGCAGCATCCCCGTGGTCACATGATCAAAATTTGGACGCTCTCAGCCACAGACTCATATTTATGACAGTTGCCGTGTCCCCAGGGTCACGTGATCCATCCCCTTTTGCGTTCTTCTCACGAGCTAAATCCACGGGGAACAACCGTTTGGCTAATTTAACAACGGCAGGGATTTGCTTAACAACTGCGGCAAGAAAGGTCATAAATGGGGACAACAGTCGCTTAACAACCGTCTCACTTAGCAATGGAAATTTTGGGCTCGATTGTGGTTGTAAGTCGAGGACTATCTGTATATTGGTGGTTTTGTTTGGAAAAAGGAGGGGGTGCTGGCATGATTCGACCTCATTGCCTGTTTGGGGTCTCCAACCTTGGCCACTTTAAGACTTGTGGACTTCAACTCCCAGAGTTCCTGCTGGCTGAGGAACTCTGGGAGTTGAAGTCCACAAGTCTTAAAGTGGCCAAAGTTGGAGACCCCTGGAACTTCAGGGGTTGGACTGCAACAAGGGGTGTTTCCTTGGCATGCTTGCGTTGCACTGTTGGCTGGTGGTGTGACTTCGTGCCCTGCATCGCATGAGCTGAGGACCCCCCCCCCCCCACAAACCCTGGCCTGGTGCCCACCAACTAAGAGGTCTGTAAGGGGCGTGCATAAGCGCACCAGCGTGCCTACCGTCCCTGTCTTAACGTCCCCATCTTTTTCATCTACTCATAACCATGCTTGTACATCTTATATATTAAATATATTTAATTATATATTAATTAATTTTGTCAAGCGTGTATATGTGATTACAGACAAAGTATTCACAACCATGTTTATACTTTGTCTGTAATCACATATACACCTTTGACTAAATTAATTAATTAATTAATTGGGTGGGATGCAGACCCGCCATCTTTGTGGCCGAACCCCTGGGGATGGGAGGGGTCTGGTCGGGGCCGGCTCCTTTGGCCTGCTTTGCCAGCCGTGTGCTCCTTAAATCTTCCCTCTTCCATTTTTCTTTCTCCCCTTGTCAGTCATTCTCTAATCCTGAATAATTGCTAATCCAATCATAACTTTCCATCCCTCTCTTTTTCTTTTTTTGGGGGTTGGAAAAATCCTTCTTCCACTATCTCCTTCCTTCCTTCCTTCCTTCCTTCCTTCCTTCCTTCCTTCCTTCCTTCCTTCCTTCCTTCCTTTTTCCTTTCCTTCCTTCCTCCCTTCCTTCCTTCCTTCCTTCCTTCCTTCCCATTCTTTCCTCCTTCCCTTCCTTCCTTCCTTCCTTCCTTCCCATTCTTTCCTTCCTTCCTTCCTTCCTTCTCTTTCTTTCTTTCTTTCTTTTTTCTATTCTCTCCTTCCTTCGTTCCTTCGTTCCTTCCTTCGTTCCTTCCTTCCTTCCCATTCTTTCCTCCTTCCCTTCCTTCCTTCCTTCCTTCCTTCTCTTTCTTTCTTTCTTTTTTCTATTCTCTCCTCCCTCCCTCCCTCTCTTGCCCCAGTTGTTAACTGAATCACTGCAGTTGTTAAGTGAATCTGTCTTCCCCCTTGACTTTGCTTGTCAGAAGATCACAAAAAGGGATCCTGTGATCCTGGGACACTGCGACCGTCATAAGTATGAGTCAGTTGCCAAGTGTCTGAATTTTGATCATGTGACTGTTGCAATAATCATGGGAAAAACAGTGATAAGTCACTTTTTTCAGTGCCGTTGTAACTTCGAACGGTCACTAAATGAATGGAGGGAAGTCCAGAGCTGCCTTCATTCCTTCGTGCTCCGAAGTGGAATGCCGTCTCTTTTCTGAAAACGTTTCAGTTTTGGCCTCTTCTGTCTGCCCCCCCCCTTTCTGCTAAGGTTGCTTGCGTGGTCAGATGGGGTGCATGGGGACTTGGGGGGGGGACCTGCTCCTTGGCCCTGGGTGCGAATCTTGGTTTGGTTCTTCCACGTCTCTTGGTGGTGCTGGGTAAATCCTGGGCACACGCAGGATTTTTGGCATTTCAGGAGGTCTTCCCCTTCCTCTCCATCCATTCACACGGGATTCATTCTCTTCTCTTCTCTTCTCTTCTCTTCTCTTCTCTTCTCTTCTCTTCTCTTCTTTTCTCTTCTCTTCTCTTCTCTTCTCTTCTTTTCTCTTCTCTTCTCTTCTCTTCTCTTCTCTTCTCTTCTCTTCTCTTCTCTTCTCTTCTCTTCTCTCTCTCCTCTCCTCTCCTCTCCTCTCCTCTCCTCTCCTCTCCCCTCCGCTCCCCTCCCCCCCCTCCCCTCTCCTCCCTTCCCTTCCCTTCCCTTCTCTCCTCTCCTCTCCTCTCCTCTCCTCTCCTCTCCTCCCTTCCCTTCCCTTCCCTTCCCTTCCTTCCCTTCCCTTCCCTTCCCTTCCTTTCTTTTCTTTTCTTTTCTTTTCTTTTCTCTTCTCTTCTCTTCTCTTCTCTTCTCTTCTCTTCTCTTCTCTTCTCTTCTCTTCTCTTCTCTTCTCTTCTCTTCTCTTCTCTCCTCTTCTTCTGAGAGATGCTTTTTGTCCCCTTGACAGCTTGCAGCCCAAACGCCTGCCGGGCCATGGGCCGGGGTCTCCAGCCAAAGGGGGTGCGCGTGAAGGAAGTGGCAGACTTCAAGGTTTACACCAAGGGAGCTGGCACGGGCGAACTCAAGGTGCTGGTCAAGGGACCAAGTAAGTTACGAGTTTTTTTTCTCCTTATCTTACAAGAAATCTAATGGTGGTCTCCGAGTTGCAAGAAATGTACCCGGTTGTCCCCTTTTTCTTCTTCTTCTTCTTCTTTTTTTAAAATAGTTTTTATTAATTTTCCAACATTAAAAAACACAAATACAAAATACAAATAATAAAAAAAGAAACAAAAATAAAAGTAAAAAATAATAAGACAAACATCAAATTGAACAAATGCAAAATACATACAAATATGAACATTAAGAACACTATACAATATATTTTACAGTATTTCGTGTGAGAATATATATACTACTTTCCTACTTCAGCATTTAAGTTGGTACATATTTTTTGCCATTAGTAATTTAACCTATAGTTTCATATATACATGAATATTTTATCATTCCGATTTTAATTTCTTTCTGTTTCTTACTTTGATTCCTAATTTCTAGCCAATTGTAAAATCCATTCCAAATTCTGTAATATTTCCGATTCCTCTTTTTCTTTTAATTTCATCGTCACCTTATCCATTTCAGCACATTCTAAAATCTTACTAATCACCATTTCATCCGGGGAAAACTTTTTTTGCTTCCAGTATTGTGCAAAGGTAATTCTGGCCGCAGTTAGTATGTGAAGAGTTAAGTACTGTTTATCTTTTTTCCATTTTTAAATCCAATATTCCCAATAAATACAGTTCTGGTTTCATTTGAATTTTATATTCCATCATTCCTTCCAACCATTCCCTAACTTTTTGCCAGAATTTCCTTGCATGTGAACAAGGCCACCATATGTGGTAAAATGTTCCAGATTTGTGGCAGCATTTCCAACATTCCGGGGACAGGTTTGGAAACATTTTGGCCAATCGGTAGTCCTCTTCTTACGGCCACAACTGAACCCCAAATTTTTGTTGGGGCTCAGTTCTTGCCACATTCGTTAAGTGAATCACTGCAGTTGTTAAGCGAGTAACATGGCTGTTAAGTGAATCTGGCTTCCCCGTTGATTTTGCTTGTCAGAAGGTCACAAAAGGCAATCACGTGACCCTCCAGACATTGCGACCGTCAGAAATATGAGTCAGTTTCCAAGCATTTGAATGTTGATCACGTGACCATGGGGACACTGCAATGGTCGTAAGTGTGAAAAATGGTCCTAAGCCACTTTTTTCAGTGCATTGTCGCTTCGAAACATCACTAAGCGAATTGTTGCAAGTCGAGGACTACAGATTATTGTAAAGCCAGGTGTTTTTTTTTTAAGCTGGGGAAATAAAAAAAGCTATGACTGTTTTTGTAAGTTGGTACGAAGACACAGAAGCTTGATCCTGCGGCAGGGATCACCTAGTGGTCTCCTTTCTTACTTAGCGATGGTCCAAAAGGAATCATAATGCTCGCTTGTTTGTACAGAGGGATGATATAACAAAGTTGTCGTTTCTTTTTCTGCCCCAGAAGGAACCGAGGAGCCGGTGAAGGTACGAGATGTCGGTGATGGCGTTTATGAGTGTGAATATTACCCCAAAGTGCCTGGAAAGTACATGGTGTCGATTACGTGGGGCGGCCACGCCATTCCGAGAAGGTAGGCCACCTTGCAAGAGCAGATATCGGTCGGGAATCGTGGCCCTTTAAGAACCTCCAGCCAGGAGTGTCTGTGAGACCCACAACCACACTTATTGAAGCCCCTTCGTCTTTACGCTTCTAGTGCAGTGTTCCTCAACCTTCCCAGAGTTGGGAGGGAGCTTAGAGGTCATCTAGTCTAGCCCCCTGATCAGGATAAGATCTGGTGGAGCAGCTCTGACAAACAGCCATCCACATTTCCACCTCAAGGGGATCTGGCTCCAACCAGGCCTGTTTTGATTTAACAAATTCTAGTTTAGTAAACAGGGTTGAGCACAACGTCTGCACTCCGATGTCCTGCAGTGTGTTTTCGTTCTTCTGCCTGATCTTTCTCAAATGTGGCCACCTTTAAGAGGGGTGGACTTCAACTCCCAGAACTCCCCAGACAGCAAGAATTCTGGGAGTTGAAGTCCTCAAGCTGCTGAAGTTTAGAAACTCCGTTCCAGTGGCAGTGAGTTCCACATGCGATGCTCGGAGAGTGCAAACTGATGCAGAGCCTGATTCAAAGGGCTGTGCGGGGATGAAACTGGACAGAAGCCTCTGGACTAATTCAGAGAGGGAGTTTCCGGTTTGCAGGAGGCATCTCTAATCGGTTTATTTATTTATTTGTTTGTTTATTGTGCCTTTATTATGCTGATAAATAACTCAAGGCGGTGAACATATCCAATATTCCTTCCCCCTCCTATTTTCCTCACAACAACAACCCTGGGAGGTGGGTTAGCTGAGAGAAAGGGACTGGTCCAAATTCACCCTGATGGTTTTCATGCCTAAGGTGGCACTAGAACTCACCGTCTCCTGGTGATTGGCCCAAAGTCACCCAGCCGGCTTTCATGCCTAAGCAGGGACTGGAACTCACAGTCTCCTGGTAATTGGTGCAAAGTCACCTACCCACCCATCTTTTGTGCTTAAGATGGGACTAGAACTCACCGTCACCTGGTTTCTAGCCTGGTGCTTTAACCACTAGACCCAACTCTTCCTTTCTTCTTTTCAGTCCCTTTGAAGTGCAGGTGGCACCGGAAGCTGGGTTGCAGAAGGTTCGGGCCTGGGGTCCCGGCCTGGAAACCGGCATGGTGGGCAAGTCTGCGGACTTTGTTGTGGAGGCGATTGGCACCGAAGTAGGCACGCTGGGTACGTCAAAGGAGTGTCAGGGACGGGAGACTGGCCAGGTGGGGGAAACAGTGGGCTTAACTAGGCTTAACTGGGCTTAACTGGTGGACCACCTAATCCATCAATTCTCCTCCCGTTCAAAATTCCTGAATTTGCCTTCGATGAGATTTCAAAAAGTGCAAAGAAGAGCAACAAAGATGATCAAAAGCCCCGAGGCTAAAACATAACGAAGAATGGCTGCAAGATTTGGGTTTGGCCACTCTAGAGAAATGCAGGTTGTCCTCGACTTACGACCACAATTGAGCCGAAACATCCGTTGCTAAGCAAGACCGTTGATAAGTGAATGTGGCCCCATTTTACGAACTTTCTTGCCACGGTTGCTAAGTGAATCACAGCAGTTGTGGAGTGAGTAACCCAGTTGTTAAGTGAATCTGGCTTCCCTGTTTCCCCTTCAAAAGGGGATCACGTGACCCAGGGACACCCCAACCGTCATAAATATGAGTCTACTCCCAAACATCTGAATTTTGATCGCCTGACCATGGGGATGTTGCAACCGTCGTAAGTGTGAAAAATGGCCCTAACTTTCTTTTTTTCAGTGCTGTTGTAACTTTGAAACGGTCACTAAACAAATGGTTGTAAGTCGAGGACTACCTGTAGTCTTTGACATGACCAACATTTTTTGTCGTTAAGCGAGAGAGTCGTTCAGTGAGTTTTGGCCCATTTCACGAACTTTCTTGTCACAGTTGTTAAGTGAATCACTGCAGTTGTTAAGTGAGTCACACGGTTGTTAAGTGAATCTGGCTTCCCTATTGACTTTGCTGGTAAGAAGGTCGTAAAGGGGATCGTGTGACCCTGGGACACTGCGACCGTCACAAGTACGTGCCAGTTGCCAAGCATCTGAATTTTGATCACGTGATTGTGGGGAATGTTGCAACTGTCGTAAGTGTGAAAAACGGTCATAAGCCACTTTTTTCGGTGCCGTTGTAACTTTGAATGGTCACTAAACGAATGGTTGTAAGTCGAGGACTACCTGTAAAAGCAATCCACGGTGGTCAGACAGGGACAGCCAAAGGGCTGTATGGCCTGTGGGGGCCGTAAAAATGTCCAGGTCTGACCTAAGGGATGACCCCCCCCCCCCGTTTCCTAATTCTTTGCTCTTCCCACCGCCCTGCAGGGTTCTCTATCGAGGGTCCCTCACAGGCCAAGATCGAGTGCGACGACAAAGGAGACGGTTCGTGCGATGTGCGATACTGGCCCACCGAGCCGGGCGAGTATGCCGTCCACGTGATTTGCGATGACGAGGACATTCAGGACAGCCCGTTCATCGCCCACATCCTGCCGGCCACCAACGAGTATTTCCCCGAGAAGGTGAGCCTCTCCTAGCCCACCTGGCCTCCATCAGAGGGGAGGGGGTGGGGATGGGGGGTCCACGCGTTGTTGGGCTGCTGGGCTAAGGCTGCTCCCAATCCCCCCACCTGCAGGTCAAAGCGTTCGGTCCCGGGTTGGAGCCGGTGGGCTGCATCGTGAACAAACCAGCCGAGTTCACCATCGACGCCCGAGGGGCCGGGAAAGCAGCCCTCAAGATCTATGCTCAGGTCAGCTGGGGCTGGGTCGAAGGCTGGAGGCCTGGAAGCCTCTTCTTTGTTTTCGTTTTTGTTTTTGTTATTGTATTATTTATATTTTTTATTTTTTATTATAATTCTATTCTATTTTATTTTATTTTATTTTATTTTATTTTATTATTTTATTTTATTTTATTTTATTTTATTTTATTTTATTTTATTTTATTTTATTTTATTTTATTTTATTTTATTTTATTTTATTTTATTTTATTTTATTTTATTTTATTTTATTTTATTATTTTATTTACATTCTGAGTGTATTATTTTTATAAGCAACTCAAGATGGTGAATGTATCTCATACACCTTCCTCATATTTTCCCCCATGACAACAGCCCTATGAGGTGGGTTAGGCTGAGAGAGAGAGGGACTGGCCCAAGGTCACGCAGCTGGCTTTCGTGTCTGAGGCAGAACTGGAACTCCCAGTCTCCTGGTTATTGACTCAAAGTCACCCAGCCGGCTTTCATGCCTAAGGCAGGACTAGAATTCATCGTCTCCTGGTTTCTAGCCTGCTGCCTTCACTCCTAGACCAAGCTGGCTCTGTTGCTTGAAGAAAGGAGCCCAGGATCGCTCGCAGCGCCTTGTCTGAAGTGTTGACTCTTCAACCTGAGCAACGAAGCCATCTCTACTTGGGAGGCTGGGCCAAGGACTTCTTTGACCATCTAGGAGGACCTTAGGAGTTGGTTTTCACCAAAGGTGCTTTTCTTCCTAGGATGCAGAAGGCGTCCCGATTGACATCAAAGTCAAGGACAATGGCAACGGGACCTTCTCCTGTGTCTACGTTCCCACCAAGGCCATCAAGCACACCATCATCATCAGTTGGGGAGGAGTCAACGTCCCCAAAAGTCCATTCCGGGTGAGTAACCCCAAGATGGAGAAGCGTCTTGTGGGGTTCTTGGTCATCTTCTGTCGATGGCCCTTTGGGGAGGAGGGAGGAGTGTGTCCACCCAGCCATGGACAGGTAGGAGATTCCTGGCCAATCTTCTACTGAAGCTTAGAGATGGGAAGGTCTCAATCCAAGCCAGAGGTCTTCAAACTAGGCAACTTTAAGACTTGTGGACTTTAACTCCCAGAATTCTCCAGCCAGCTATGCTGGCTGGAGAATTCTGGGAGTTAAAGTCCACAAGTCTTAAAGTTGCCAAGTTTGAGGACCCCTGGTCCAAGCCTATGGAGGCAATCAACTCTTCCAGCTTCTTCTTACCATCACGCTTGTCTGGCTTAGTGCCATTCTAATTTTGAACGGTCACTAACCGAACTGTTGTATGTGGAGGTCCACCTGTAGACATCATATATCCTCCCTGGCTGAATTCTGATAAATATATTTCAAAAAAATGTTGATCACATGACTATGAGGATGCTGCGGTCCTTGTAAGTGTGAGGAACGGCCATCGGTGCCGTTGTAACTATGAACGGTCATGGTTGTAAGACAAGGGCTACCTGATTCCATAATTCTATTTTGCTCTTCATACGTTCGTCTGCTTTCCTTCCTCTTCACAGGTGAGTGTCGGAGAAGGTAGCCACCCCGATAAAGTCAAGGTGTACGGTCCTGGAGTCGAGAAAACTGGGCTGAAGGCCAGCGAACCCACCTACTTCACTGTGGACTGCAGCGAGGCTGGCCAAGGTGACCCCCAAATCTGAGATCCAGTGGGAGGCTATGAGATTAAAGCTAACCATGAACGTTAACAGAAGAGCGGACCTGGAAGGGACCTTGGAGGTCTTCTAGTCCAACTGTTGTTGGGTTGAAACACCTCCCAAGGTGCCCATTCCGGAGAAGACATCCCACCTTTGAATTCTGATCCTTCAACCACAACTATTACTAAAACAATCCTTTTTGTTGGATTCTGGTGGGTTCATAGCAGTGTTTCTCCACCTGGGCCACTTTAAGATGGGTGGACTTCAACTCCCAGAATTCCCTAGCCAGCCAGCAAGGGTTAGGGTTAGGGTTGCTGGCTGGGGCATTCTGGGAGTTGAAGTCCACCCATCTTAAAGAGGCCAACGTTGAGAAACATTGGTTTATAGGAAGACACTGATGTTATGCACCCTTCCAGATTAGTCTGACTAAATTGCCCATCATCTCCAGCAGCAATCTGGACGCTATCCAATTGGGGAAGACCTTCTAAGCCTTCTGATGGAGTTCCATCAGCCAGGCTTTCTGGGAGGATTCAAACTGGACAAGCCAACAATCGGACGTTGACTTTTCCAGAAGAAGCTTCATCCTGTTGGGTGCAGGGACCCTCCAAGATGATGCTGAGCTTGAAGTAGAGATGACCAAGTCTTGTCCCCAAACTCTCTAGACCAGTGTTTCCCAACCTTGGCAACTTGAAGATGTCTGGACTTCAACTCCCAGAATTCCCCAGCCAGCAAAGCTGGCTGGGGAATTCTGGGAGTTAAAGTCCAGACATCTTCAAGTTGCCAAGGTTGGGAAACACTGCTCTAGACCCTTAATCCCATTTTGGCTTTTCAGGAGATGTGAGCATCGGGATCAAGTGTGCCCCTGGGGTGGTGGGCCCAGCAGAAGCCGACATCGATTTTGACATCATCAAGAATGACAACGACACCTTCACAGTGAAATACACACCTCCAGGCCCCGGCCGTTATACCATCATGGTGCTCTTTGCCAGCCAGGTAAGGCTCATGGCGCCATGGGGCTGCCCAGCCTGGGAGCCGGTACCTATGCCAGATGTGGCCTTAGGACCAGTGATCTGGATCCAAAGATTTGGGTCTCTGAGGGTTCTTCTTCTGCTTCTCCATCGCCAAGTTGCACAATTTCATGGCCAGTTTGGTCTAGTGGTTATGATGCCAGGCTAAAAACTGGGAGAGAGTAAGTTCTAGTTTCACCTTAGGCATGATAGCCAGCTGGGTGATTTTGGGCCAATCACTAGGAGATGATGAATTCTAGTACTGTCTTAGGCATGAAAGCCAGCTGAGTGACATTGGGCCAAACCAGGAGACAGTGAATTCTAGTACCACATTAGGCATAAAACCCAGCTGCGTGACTTTGGGCCAATCACTAAGAGATGGTGAAATCTAGTCCCGCCTTAGGCATGAAAGCGAGCTGGGTGACCCTGGGCCAAACCAGGAGACAGTGAGTTCTAGTTCCACATTAGCCATGAAAACCAGCTGGGTGACTTTAGGCCAGTCACTAGGAGACGGTGAATTCTAGTCCTGCCTTACGCATGAAAACTGGCTGGGTAACCTTGGCCAATCACTGGGAGACGGGGAGTTCCAGTTCTACCTTAGCCATGAAAGCCAGCTGGGTGATTTTAGCCATATATGTATTTTAGAGCCGTAGGAGAAGAGGCAGCAGAGCTGGAAGGTGGAGTTAAGTGCATTATCAGCCTAGAATTGTTACGTTCCCACAAATGTTCTAAATCCAGCCCATCTCAAATTCTGTTGATCCTTACCTGGCGCCGATTTAGAATGGAACTTGAGTTGACCAGGTTCTTGTGACCAGGCGTGTGCAATTAATCTCCTGAACTGCAACTTCATGTATGATCCCGATCCTTTGGGCCCGACATTACCCTTTACTCCCTTTAAGGTTATGTGGCCCTCCCAGTACCCTCCTTCCTGATTCCCCTTTTCTTCTTCTTCTGGGTCCCTGCAGGAAATCCCCATAAGCCCTTTCCACATCAAGGTGGACCCCTCGCACGATGCCAGCAAAGTGAAGGCCGAGGGGCCTGGCCTCAGTCGGACGGGTGAGTGCCCCCCAAGACTACAGTATGCGTTCGGGAGGAAATTGTGCATATCCTTATATCCTTAACAGAATGATGGAGTTGGAAGGGACCTTGGAGGTCTTCTAGTCCAACCCCCTGCTCAAGCAGGAGACCCTATAACAATTCAGACAAATGGTTGCCCACTCTCTTCTTGAAAACCTCCAATGATAACAGAATAACAGAGTTGGAAGGGGCCTTAAAGGTCTTCTAGTCCAGCCCCCTGCTCAAGCAGGAGACCCTAGCCTAGACCATTCCAGACAAGTGGCTGTCCAGTATCTTCTTGAAAATCTCCAGTGATGGAATTACCTACAACTTCTGGAAGCAAGTCATTCCATTGGTTAATTGTCCTCACTATTAGAAAATTTCTCCTTAATTCCAGGTTGCTTCTCTCCTTGATGAATTTCCATCCATTGCTTCTTGTCTTGCCTTCTGGTGCTTTGGAGAATAGGCTGACCCCTTTCTCTTTTAATGAAAAGAAGGACCAGGGGAGACATGATAGCAGTGTTCCAATATCTCAGGGGCTGCCACAAAGAAGAGGGAGTCAAACTTTTCTCCAAGGCACCTGAGGGCAGAACAAGAAGCAATGGATGGAAACTAATCAAGGACAGAAGCAACTTAGAACTAAGGAGAAATTTCCTGACAGTTAGAACAATTAATCCGTGGAACAAGTTGCCTCCAGAAGTTGTGAATGCTCCAACACTGGAAGTTTTTAAGAAGATGTTGGATAACCATTTGTCTGAAGTGGTGTAGGGTTTCCTGCCTAAGCAGGGGGTTGGACTAGAAGATCTCCAAGGTCCCTTCCATTATTCTGTTCTGCTCTGTTCTTCTTTGTGGAATACTTAACTATTGGAGCACTGCTATTATATCACCTGTCTGGCAACTATCTATGAAGTTTCCGAAAGACGCCCTAATTAATTCATGAGCCACAAGCCAAGGTTCAAAAGAAATCCAGTCATTTATTAGGAGCAACATTCTGGCAATACTCCGAAAAGTTTTCTTTCGGAAACTTCACACCGTCTTTCAAAGAGGGTGCAAATTTTGGCTCTGGGAAAAAGCCAGGTTTTTGTAATGGTTCCAATGACATTTCCAGGGATGGGTGAGGGTCTCCAGCAAGGGACCGATTGCAAAACTAGCCCCTCCAACCTGGGTCCCCTGGAGACGTGGCCGCCACACCGTGTCTCCTGCAAGCCAGGGAAAGGTGAAATCTGATCCCCCTTCTTGGTGCTTCCTCCCCAGGCGTGGAGGTTGGGAAGCCCACTCACTTCACCGTCTTCACCAAGGGAGCGGGCAAAGCCAAGCTGGACGTCCACTTTGCTGGTGTCACCAAGGGTGAGGTGGTGCGTGACTTTGAGATCATCGACAATCACGATTACTCCTACACGGTCAAATACACAGCTGTGCAGCAGGTGAGCGAGGGTCTTCAGCTCTTGTCCTTATTTCTGGTGGTGTTGTGGCCTGTCGGCCACTGGCCCCTCCGACAGCTGAATCAGAGGAGGAGGAGGAGGCGGTGTGGGAGTCAGGGTCAGCATCAAGGCAACCTGGGAGCTCCGAGGGGGAAGAGGAAATGAAGCTGTCAGAGAGAGAGAAAGAGGCGGAGCCTGGGCCGTCCGTCAGTCCTCAGATGGAGAGTCAACATCCCCCAGGTCTGGAGGTGGCTGATGAGGAAGAGGAGGAACAGCTGGATCCAGTGCCTGACGCGCGGATGCGCAGAAGGCAGAGGAGAGGAGAGCAGTGGAAATCTATGGGCCGGTCCTTGGGACGGAAGAGCCACCGCTGCTAGCGAAGCCCCACCCTAGCTCTGGGGATAAAAGGCAGGGGGCGGAGATGAATAGACGGGGCAGACAACTATTCATCTTCCAGCCGGTCAGCTACTGACAACCTGCACTTCTGAATGCTGTCTGGGAATTATCAGAATTCAGAAAGAATCTGCAGCGCCTTCTGAGCGCGTGCGTGTGTGTGTTTCTGCTACTGTAAGAAAGTGAGTGCACCTTCCAGGACTTTCTTTGCAAGTGTGGGAAGAGAGGGAGGGAGGGAGGGAGGGGGAAAGAGAGAGAGAGAGAGAGAGAGAGAGACTGACTCCTGGTGTGTTGGGCCAGTTCAGTGGGAAAGGGAGCGAGCGTCACTTCCCACAGGACTTCGAGACAGGGTTGTGTTTGACCTTGGGGGGTGGGCGTGGCCAGCTCGATGTCACTCGTAGCCTGCTGTGAGAGAGCGGCTGCTGGCGCCCCTAAGAAAGGGAACGCTTCGTTAACTACAAAGGGCTTGTCGTGTTTGGGAGCCGGGTCAGAACAGGTGGAGTCCTCCAGCTGTGGGGGGATGGTTTCCTAAATCGCCTTCTGATATCCTTGGTCAGGGGTGTCAAACTTTCATTTCATTGAGGGCCGCATCAGGCTTGTGTTTGACCTCAGGGGGCCGGGGAGGGCGTGGCCAGCTCGACGTCACTCGTGTCGGGGGCACCTGTGGTGGCCCAAGTGCTCTGCCAGCAAAAATGGGCTCCCAAGCTCCATTTTCGCTGGCAGAGGCACTGCTGGCCGGTCCTTTGCTGCTTCCAGGGTGGACCCACGGGCCAGATCTAAGCACCCTGTGGGCTGGATCCGGCCCCCAGGCCTTGAGTTTGACACTCCTGTCCTTGGTCAACGTCCTAGGAACGTCTTGACCATCCATGTTATCGGCCTGTGGAACAGGCCACCACTTGAAATCAAGAGGTCTCCTTCGCTGGAGGCCTTCAAACAGAGGCTGGATGGTCATTCTCTAGTGGACCTTGCACGGAGCAGCAGGTGGGATGGGACAATCTCTCTAGGCAACCTGCGTCTGTCCTGGGAACCCCTCACCCACCCGCAGGTTTTGCGGGACCTTACATAATATATTCCTGTCCCCCACTAACCAGGGAAACATGGCGGTGACGGTGACCTACGGCGGTGACGCCATCCCCAAGAGCCCCTTCCCGGTCTACGTGGCGCCCCCTCTCGACCTTGGCAAGGTCAAAGTGCAAGGACTCAACAACAGTAAGTTGGGCCTTGGGTCTACTCCTTGGATGCAGTTGAGTTGGAAGGGTTGCGAGAGTTGGAGCGCTGGGTTGTGGTAGGAGAGGACCAGGCTGAATCCGAGGGTGGGGTCAAATACGTCATCAGTTTGGGGTGTCTATACCCCCATAAGGAATCTAAGCCCAGTTTCCCCCCCCCCCCTTGAAGTCTGTTGACTCTTAGCTGGGGCCAATTTGCCTTGACAGAGTTGACAGAGTCAACCTATCGGCCCCAACAATCTGGATCCTCGTTTTACCGACCTGGGAGGGATGGAAGGCTGAGTCAACCTTGAGCTGGTTAGGATCAAGCTGCTAGCAGTTGGCAGATTTAGCCTGCAATACTGCATTCTAATCACCATGTCACCAGGACCCTCCCTCCCTCCCTCCCTTCCTCCTTCCTTCCCCCTTTCTCTCCTTTCTTCCTTCCTTCCTTCCTTCCTCCGTCCCTCCCTCCCTCCGTCCCTCCCTCCCTCTCTCCCTCTTCCTCCCTTCCTTCTTTAGCACTTAACAATAGCACATAGACTTATATACCGCTTCACAGTGCTTTTACAGCCCTCTCTAAGTGGTTTACAGAGTCAGCCTCTTGCCCCCAACAATCTGGGTCCTCATTTGACCGACCTCGGAAGGATGGAAGGCCGAATCGACCTTGAGCCGGTCAGGATCGAACTGCTGGCAGTGCGCAGAGTCAGCCTGCAATTCTACATTCTAACCTCTGCACCACCAGGGCTCGTCTTGACTGAATTCAATGTGTTTACCTCTCCTGTTCTGTCCATGCGCAGAGGTCGATGTGGGTCGGGACCAAGAATTTACGGTCAACACGCGAGGAGCCGGTGGCCAGGGACAGGTGGACGTGAAGATTAGTTCGCCCTCCCGCCGTCCCATTCCTTGCAAGATGGAGACCGGGGCCACCAACGACGTCCACTCGGTGAAGTACATGCCACCGGAGGAGGGTCAGTATAAGGTGGACGTCACCTACGATGGGAATCCTGTACCCGGAAGCCCCTTTGCCGTCGAGGCGGTGATGCCCCCAGACCCAACCAAGGTCAGCTCCAGCCGGATGTTCAGTGCTGCAAGATGTCAGAAGGGGAGGGGGTGAGATTGCCTTGGGGGTGGGAACTGGGTAAGGATTCTGACGCCCTGCTGCAGTATCTTGCTTTTTAATGATAACTTTATGAAACTTTTAAGGAAGAGAGATAAAAATGAACAGGGACTCTTAATTAAGGCGAGAAAAAGATAAAAAGAAGAAAAGATAAAAGGGGAAAGAGGAAGGAAAGGAAGGAAGGAAGGAGAGACAAAGAAGAAAGGACATATAGAAAAAGAGAAGGAAGGAAGGAAGGAAGGAAGAAAAAGAAAGAAAGAAAGAAAGAAAGAAAGAAAGAAAGAAAGAAAGAAAGAAAGAAAGAAAGAAAGAAAGAAAGAACAGAGAGAGTAAGAAGGAGAAACAGAATGAGAATGAAGCCCAAACCGCAGAAAAAAATAGCCAATCACCAGGAGATGGGGAGTTCTAGTCCTGCCTTAGGCATGAAAGGTGGCTGGGTCACTTTGGACTAATCACCAGGGGACAGTGAGTTCTAGTCCCATCTGCGGCATGAAAGCCAAATGGGTGACATTGGGCCAATCTCTAGGAGATGATGAGTTCTAGTCCTTCCTTAGGCATGAAAGGCAGCTGAGTGATTTGGGCCAATCACCAGGAGACCGGGAGTTCTAGTCCAAACAAACAAACAAACAAACAAACAAACAAGCAAGCAAGCAAGCAAGCAAACAAACAAACAAACAAACAAACAAACAAACAAACAAACAAACAAACAAACAAAGGATGAACGAAGAAATGAATGAATTGAAAAAAACAAATAAACCTGACAACTACCCCCTTGTTTTCTGCTAGGTGTGTGCCTATGGGCCTGGCCTGAAGGGGGGCTTTGTGGGGAAACCGGCCCCTTTCACCATCGACACCAAAGGAGCCGGGACGGGCGGGCTGGGCTTGACCGTGGAAGGTCCCTGCGAAGCCAAGATTGAGTGCCAGGACAACGGCGATGGCTCCTGCTCGGTCTCCTACTTGCCCACGGAGCCCGGCGAATACACCGTCAACATCCTCTTTGCCGAAACTCACATCCCGGGCTCCCCCTTCAAGGTGGACATCAAGCCCGTCTTCGACCCGACCAAGGTGACGGCCAGCGGGCCTGGTCTGGAGCGTGGCAAGGTGGGCGAGATGGCCACCTTCACCGTGGACTGCTCCAAGGCGGGCGACGCCGAACTGACCATCGAGATCATCTCCGATTCGGGCGTCAAAGCCGAGGTATTGATCCAGAACAACAGCGACGGTACCTACAGCATCACGTACACTCCTTCCTTCCCGGGCACCTACACCATCACCATCAAATACGGCGGGCACCACGTGCCCAAATTTCCAGCCCGGGTCAACGTGGATCCTGCCGTGGACACCAGCAATGTCAAAGTCTTTGGGCCTGGCGTGGAACCTCGAGGTAGGTTGTGGCGAGCAGGACGGCAGCCATTTTACTTCGGCAGGACAAAAAGGCAGAGTCCGAAAGTGGGGAAAATATATTATAAAATTAAGAACCAACCGGTAGGAGATGACCGGACTGAGCCCGAGGGAGGGGTCAAACGCGTTATAAGTCACGAGTCCCTGTGCGCCCGCAAGAGATCTAAGTCCAGCCCACTTTTGAATGCCTTTCTTATCTCCCGCTCATTTCCCTTAACAGTCAGTTGGCCGGATTCTTGTAGAGAGCTTAAGCTTGCAATAAATCTTTAGACAAGTAGTCCTCGATTTACAGCAGTTCATTTAGTCAATGGGGAAGCCAGATTCACTTTACAACTGTGTTCCTAACTCAAGATTCCTAACACAGTGATTCACTTAACACCCACGGCAAGCAAAGTCGTAAAGTGGGACAAAACTCCCCACTGACTTTCCTCGTCGAAAGGTTGCAAAAGGGGATCACGTGACCCCCCTGGTCACAAATACGAGTCAGTTGCCCAAGCGTCTGAATTCTGATCACTTGACCGTGGGGGGGGGGGGGCTGCAACGGTCGTAAATGTGAAAAACGGTCGTACGTCACGTATTTCAGTGCCGTTGTAACTTTGTCACTAAAAGAATTGTTGTAAGTTCAGGACAACTTGTATTTCTCTGTTTTTACTGTTGTAAACCATCTAGGGTAGTTGACTAAACAGGCAGCAAATAAATTTAATAAAAAATAAATCAATTTCTGGGGTGCCCCCCCCCCCAGATCCAAGCAGGGTGCTCATTATTGCTCACCCCTTTGCCGTCTCTCCCCAGGAGTCCTGCGTGAGGTCACCACAGAGTTCACGGTGGACGCTCGTTCCCTCACCAAAACGGGGGGCAACCACGTCCAAGTGCGGGTCATTAACCCTTCGGGGGCCAAGACGGACACCTACATCACCGACAACGGGGACGGCACCTACCGGGTCCAGTACACCCCCTTTGAGGATGGTAAGGCTCCCCTGATGCACCCCCTCCCACTTCTCTCTCGTCGTCGTCCCCCTCCCGGCTTCAATGTGAGCCCTTCCCAGCTCCCTTGGATGCAAAAAGTACAATCCAATAAATCAAAGTAGCCACTGGGATTTCTCTCCTTGCAACGGTGGCCTGAAGGTGGAGCTCTGGCCTCACAATCAGGAGGCTGTGAGTTCGATCCTAGGTAGAGGCAGATATTTCTCTCTCTGGGCACAATGAGAATATATCTGCTGAACAAAACTCCGCATTGGCGACAGGGAAGGGCATCCGGCCAGTAAACCCTCTGCTACATTCGGTTGCCCAGACTGATGTTGGGAGCAATATAATAATGGAAGGGAAATGCAGAGATCCCCCCCGCCACCGCCTCAGGTAAGGGGGCAGTGATGCTTGCCCTGCATAGGGGATGAAGGCCCATGTGACCTCTTTGTCTCACAGGTATGCATCTGGTGGAGGTGACATACGATGACGTGCCAGTGCCCAAGAGCCCCTTCCGGGTGGGTGTCACTGAAGGCTGCGACCCCAGCCGCGTCCGTGCCTATGGCCCCGGTCTTGAAGGGGGTTTGGTGAACAAGTCGAACCGCTTCACCGTGGAAACCAGGTGAGCCTCCCCTGCCCCCGTCAGAGGATTCAGCTCTGAGAAAGGGTCTCGGGTTCAAGGCAGAACAGTCCTGTCTTTGCAGGTGGAACTGGATCTAAACTGGTGTGTTTCGAAGCTGGCCATTTTAAGATGGGTGGACTGCAACTCCCAGAATTCCCCATGGCTGGCTGGGGAATTGAAGTCCACCCATCTAAAAGTGGCCAAGTTTGAAAACTGATCTATCTATCTATCTATCTATCTATCTATCTATCTATCTATCTATCTATCTATCTATCTACCTACCTACCTACCTACCTACCTACCTACCTACCTTTTATCATCTATCTATCTATCTATCTATCTATCTATCTATCTATCTATCTATCTATCTATCTATCTATCTATCTATCTACCTACCTACCTACCTACCTACCTACCTACCTTTTATCATCTATCTATCTATCTATCTATCTATCTATCTATCTATCTATCTATCTATCTATCTATCTATCTATCTATCTATCATCATTTATCATCTATCTATCATTTATCATCTATCTATCTATCTATCTATCTATCTATCTATCTATCTATCTATCTACCTACCTACCTACCTACCTACCTACCTACCTACCTTTTATCATCTATCTATCTATCTATCTATCTATCTATCTATCTATCTATCTATCTATCTATCTATCTATCTATCTATCATCATTTATCATCTATCTATCATTTATCATCTATCTATCTATCTATCTATCTATCTATCTATCTATCTATCTATCTATCTATCTACCTACCTACCTACCTACCTACCTACCTACCTACCTACCTACCTACCTTTTATCATCTATCTATCTATCTATCTATCTATCTATCTATCTATCTATCTATCTATCTATCTATCTATCTATCTATCTATCATTTATCATCTATCTATCATTTATCATCCATCTATCTATCTATCTATCTATCTATCTATCTATCTGTCTGTCTGTCTGTCTGTCTATCTATCTATCTATCTATCTATCTATCTATCTATCTATCTATCTATCTATCTATCTATCTATCTATCTATCTACCTACCTACCTACCTACCTACCTACCTTTTATCATCTATCTATCTATCTATCTATCTATCTATCTATCTATCTATCTATCTATCTATCTATCTATCTATCTATCTATCTATCTACCTACCTACCTACCTACCTACCTACCTTTTATCATCTATCTATCTATCTATCTATCTATCTATCTATCTATCTATCTATCTATCTATCTATCATCATTTATCATCTATCTATCATTTATCATCTATCTATCTATCTATCTATCTATCTATCTATCTATCTATCTATCTATCTATCTATCTATCTATCTATCTATCTATCTATCTACCTACCTACCTACCTACCTACCTACCTACCTTTTATCATCTATCTATCTATCTATCTATCTATCTATCTATCTATCTATCTATCTATCTATCTATCTATCTATCTATCTATCTATCTATCTATCTATCTATCTATCTATCATTTATCATCTATCATTTATCATCCATCCATCCATCTATCCATCTATCCATCTATCTATCTATCTATCTATCTATCTATCTATCTATCTATCTATCTATCTATCTATCTATCATCTATCTATTTCTATATCGCTCATTACATTTGCATGCCTCCAGAGTCCAGACAGTTTACAGATAAAACAGTAAAATGATTAAAATAAAACAGCTATAGATTAAAAAAAACCCCAAGTTAAAGACCAGATTAAAACAAAAGGGACAATCCCAAAGTTAAAAAAAAACAGGGAAGCAGATTCAAAGCAAGAAATCAATCAATCATCACCATAAATAATGAGATGAAATTCAAGACAGTGTGCCCTGGTGTTCATGCTGCAGCATTTTGGCGGTTCGCTGATTTTGGTCATGCAGGACAGATGGATTTATTAGGTCTGGGGTCTTCTGCATGTAACCCTAATAGATTTCATTTGCTTCACCCTTTTGCGGTGGTTTTGATTCACCAAATGGTGTTGAACGTCCTGTAGGAATGTTGGTTTGTTTGTTCCTGGTGACTTTGCCCGCAGGTCCTATTTTTGGGTGGGGTTCTTTAAAGGGGTCCCTTTTCTTCTCAGGGGCGCAGGGACCGGGGGTCTCGGCTTGGCCATCGAAGGCCCCTCGGAGGCCAAAATGTCCTGCAAGGACAACAAAGATGGCAGCTGCAGCGTGGAATACATCCCCTTCACGCCCGGGGACTACGACGTCAACATCACCTTCGGTGGACGCCCCATCCCAGGTGGGTGAGGAGGGTGGGTGAGGAAAGGGGGCTCGCCAAGACACGCCCGAAGATGGGAGGAGGGGGAAGGTAGAGGTAGTCCTCTACTTATGACAGTTCATTTAGTGACCGTTCAAAGTTGGAACGACACTGAAAGCAGTGACTGATGAGTGTTGGAAGCATTTATTTATTATTTCGTTAGTTATTTGGTCGCCGACAGGGTAACCTTGAGCAGCTTGCAATACAGGTAGTCCTCGACTTATGACCATTCATTTAGTGAACGTTGGAAGCTACGGCGTCACTGAAAAAAGGGACTTAGGACCGTTTTTCACACTTACGACTGTTGCAGCATCCCGACAGTCACGTGATCAAAATTTGGGTGATTGGCAACTGACGCGTATTTATAACGGTTGCAGTGTCCTGGGGTCACATGATTCCCTTTTGCGACAAGCAAAATCAATTCACTTAACCGGATTCACTTAACAACCGTTAAGTTCCTAACTTAACCACTGCAGCCATTCGCTTAACAACTGTGGCAAGAAAGGGTGTAACATGTGGAAAAGCTCACTTAACAAATGTCTCGCTCAGCGACAGAAATATTGGGCTCGATTGTGGTCGTAAGTTGAGGACTACCTGTATTGTTCTAGATCCAGGAACTCTTTTGTGGAAGCCCCTTCAGGTTCTCCAGATCTTCAGGAAGAGAGTCCTGGGGGGTTGTTGGAGTAGCCCCTGTTCCCTATAGATTGCGTTCTCGTTCTCCTGGGGGAAACCTTATCTGGTAACCCCCTTCCTAAAGAATTGCATACATGAGAAGGAACAGCTGGATCCAGTGCCTGATGCACAGATGCGTAGAAGGCAGAGGAGAGCAGTGGAAATCTATGGGCCGGTCCTTGGGACAGAAGAGCCACCACTGCTAGCGAAGCCCCACCCTAGTTCTGGGGATAAAAGGGAGGGGGTGGAGCTGAATTGATGGGGAAGACAACTATTCATCTTCCGGACGGACGGACCTGTTAGCCTGCGGTGAGAGAGAAACTTTTTGCTGGGGCTGCCGGCGCTCCTATTAAAGGAAGTGTTGATTTAATTACAGAGGGTTGGTCGTGTTTGGGGAGCTGGGTCAGAACACAAAGGATGATCTTCTGCTGGTCACTCATGGTGGATCTCTCTTCCCAGGGAGCCCCTTCCGTGTTCCTGTCAAAGATGTGGTTGATCCCAGCAAAGTCAAATGCTCGGGACCCGGGTTGGGGGCCGGCGTGAGAGCCCGGGTCCCTCAGACCTTCACCGTCGATTGCAGCAAGGCTGGGCTGGCCCCCCTGGAGGTGAAGGTGCTGGGACCTTCAGGTATGGTGATTTGGGGGGGGGAGCGTTGATTAAGGAAGGATTATGGGATGGGAAGAAGCTGGGAAGAAGGGCCTCAAGGAGGACAGAGGTCTATGCCTGGATCTTCAAGAAGACATTGGACAACCGTTGGTCTGAAATGATATAGGATCTCCATCTTGAGCTGTGGGTTGGACTAGAAGACCTCCAAGGTCCCGTCCAACCCTGTTATTCTGTTATCTTGGAGGTGAGGGACAGAGTTGACCCCAACAATGTTCCCTCTTGATGGCCTAGGTCTGACGACAGGGGTTAAAGGCCAGAGAGTTGCCTTTTGGTTTACCCTCTTGAGAAGACCACACTTGGAATACTGCATCCAGTTTTGGTGACCACGATATTAAAAAAATTGTTGAGACTCTGGAAAGAGGGCAAAGAAGAGCAACAAAGAGGGTTAGGGGGCTGGAGGCCAAAATATACAAAGAACGGTTGCAGGAATTGGAAATGTCTAGTTTAATGAAAAGAAGGACCAGGGGAGACATGATAGCAGTCTTCCAATATCTCAGGGGTTGCCACAAAGAAGAGGGAGTCAATCTATTCTCCAAAGCATCAGAAGGCAGGACAAGAAGCAATGGGTGGAAACTAAACAAGGAGAGAAGCAACTTAGAACTAAGGAGAAATTTCCTGACAGTGGGAATAATGATTCAGTGGAACAACTTGCCTCCAGAAGTTGTGAATGCTCCAACACTGGAAGTTTTTAAGAAGATGTTGGATAACCATTTGTCTGAAGTGCTGTAGGGTTTCCTGCCTAAGCAGGGGGTTGGACTAGAAGACCTCCAAGGTCCCTTCCAACTCTGTTACACTGTTAAGAACTTGATGGGTCAATCCTGCCCTACTTGGCTTGAGTTGACCCAAAGCCACCTTAGATGCCTTCTAATGCTTTGCTCCCCTTCTTTCTCTGTCCAGGAGTGGCTGAGCCAGTGGAAGTGCGTGACAACGGAGACGGCACACACGCTGTGAAATACACACCGGCTACAGACGGACCGTACACCATCTCTGTCAAATACGCCGGGCAAGAGGTGCCTCGCAGGTGAGAGCGTTAGGGGTTCCTGGCCAATTTCTCCTACAATTGCTAGAGGACTTTGGATCCTTTCTTGAGGTCCCCGTGATTCACTTAACAACAGTGGCAAGAAAGGTCGTAAAATGGGGCAAAACTCACATAACAAATGTCTCGTTTAGCAACAGGTGTTCAGGGCTCAATTGCGGTCAGAAGATGAGGACTACCTCTACCAAATTCTCCTCTGTTTATTTATAAGTGTGTCTGTTGGGTTCAGTCTGTTGGAGACCTGGGTTTGCTGCTGTAAAATTGCTCAGCTGGATTGCCTTCTGGGTGACCAAGACTAGAATCTCCAGCATTCCCAGCCAGGGGCGGGTTCCTAATTTTTTTACTACCACTCTGTGGGTGTGGCTTATTTTGTGGGTGTGGCTTGCCAGCAATATGACTGGGTGGGCGTGGCTTCTCAGACTGCTGAAGGGAGGGGAACTGAGATAGGTCCTGCCACCCGTTCCCCCTCCCCTCAGCAGCTTGAGAAGCCTCGAACGTGTGAAAATGCCTGGGATCATCACTGTGCGTTCGTGGCTTCTTTGACTGCTGAAGGGAGGGGAATGGAGATAGCTCCTGCCGCCTGTTCTTTCAGAGTCTCATGTGCTCCCTCAGCCATCCTCCCATGCTTGGACTCACTGTGGGATAGGAAGGCAGCACATGCGCAGTGCCGGAAACTCGGCTTTTGGGCATGCGCAGAAGAATTTTTTTAAAAAAATGGCGGCACCCAGGCACTGGCAACCGACCGCACCGGTACTGTGACGTCACCAGTGGGCCTCTACCAGTGCTATAGAGTGGACCGCACTGGTAGAAACCCACCACTGTTCCCAGCCACAGGGTATCAGGGATGGGAGTTGTAATCTGATTGATCTGGCCTCTGATTCTGCAGAAGGAGATTCTCCTTTTGGGGTTGTGGGGGACCCTGGCTAGACCCCCAACTCACATCAGCTGCTTGCTTGACAAATAGGAGGAAGAGCAGAGTTGTTTTATGGGGGAGATGGACGGCATAAAAACATACATACCTAAATGCATATAAACTGAATGAATAAATGAATGAATGAATGAATGAATGAATTGAATGAGTTGAATTGAATGAATGAATGAGTTGAAATGAATGAATGAATGAATTAATGAATGAATGAATTAATTAATATGTCCCTCCCCAACTGAAAGAGTTCTTGGCTGAAGGGGAGGAGGAGGAGGGGAGGCCCAGCCAGATCCTATCTGATCTCCTGCCTTCTGCCTTTTTCAGCCCCTTTAAGATCCGGGTCCTTCCTGCTCACGATGCCAGCAAAGTGCGGGCCAGCGGTCCTGGACTCAACGCCTCGGGCATCCCTGCCAGCTTGCCAGTGGAGTTTACCATCGACGCTCGTGACGCTGGGGAAGGGTTGCTCACAGTACAGATCCTGGTAAGTGGTGGGGCCAGGAGGGAGCTACGGGGTGGCTGGGAGGACTTCTTTAGTCCTGGGTCTGGCAACAGGGAAATGCCCTTGGGGAGGTGGTGGGTGGTGGGAGAGGGGCTTGGGATTGTCAGCCCAAATGCTGGCTGGGGAAGTTCTGAAGTCCACCCATCTTAAAGTTGCTGAGGTTGAAAAAAACCCAACAATCTTGCAAGTTCTGAAAATACAAATCTCACACTGTCTGTTTTTAATGTCTGATTAACTAAGTCTTCATAAATGACTTAGATGAGGGAATAGAAGGGGAATTTACCAAATTTGCAGATGATACTAAGCCGGCAGGAATAGCCAACACCCTGGAAGATAGGCTGAAGATCCAGGTGAATCTTGGCAGACTGGAACCCTCGGCCCAATCTAACAAAATGACATTCAACGTAGAGAAAAGTAAAATCCTACACGTAGGCAAGAAAAACCAAAAGTACACATATATAAACTGGGTGAAACCAGTCTTAACAGCAGTGACTGTGAGAGGGATCTTGGAGTCTTAGTGGACAACCAGCTAAATATGAGCCAGCAGTGTGCAGCGGCAGCCAAAAAAGCCAATGCAATCCTAAGTTGCATTAACAGAGGGATAAAATCAAGATCAAGGGAGGTGCTAATACCACTCTATAAAGCCTTAGTTAGACCACAACTAGAATATTGCATCCAGTTTTGGTCACCAAACTATAAAAAAGATGTTGAGACTCTAGAAAAAGTGCAGAGAAGAGCAACCAGGATGATTAGGGGACTGGAGGCTAAAACATACGATGAACGGTTGCAGGAACTGGGCATGGCTAGTCTAGTGAAGAGAAGGACCAGGGGAGACATGATAGCAGTCTTCCAATATTTGAGGGGCTGCCACAGAGAGGAGGGGGTCAAGCTATTTTCCAAAGCACCTGAAGGCCAGACAAGGAATAATGGATGGAAACTGAACAAGGAGAGGTTCAACCTGGAAATAATGAGAAATTTTCTGACAGTGAGAATAATCAACCGATGGAACAGAAGTTGCCTTTGGAAGTTGTGGGAGCTTCATCCCTGGAGGCTTTCAAGAAGAGATTGGACTGCCATCTGTTAGAAATGGTGTAGGGTCTCCTGCTTGGGTGGGGGTTGAACCAGATGACTTACAAGGTCCCTTCCAACTCTGTTAATCTGTAATCTGTAATTAGGATGGATCATTTCTACGTTTCTTTCTCTGGCCGTTGTACAGCTGAGGGCTCATCTTCCTTTTATCTGATCATGTCTTGGCTACGTCTCCTCCTCCTTTCCCCACCCCTGCCCTGTTTTCCAAGATCATTCTCACGTTCTATTACAGGTTGGCCTTTGACCAGACCCTCTGCCTCTCTTCTCTCCCCCCCCCCCAGGACCCTGAGGGCAAACCCAAGAAGGCCAACATTCGGGACAACCGAGACGGGACCTACACAGTCTCCTACGTTCCAGACATGACAGGCCGCTACACCATCACCATCAAATACGGCGGCGATGAAATCCCCTACTCGCCTTTCCGCATCCACGCCTTGCCCGCTGGAGATGCCAGCAAGTGCCTGGTGACAGGTAGGTGGTGGCTCTTCTTCCTACCTGGGGGGGCCACTTTCTGGGAGCAAGAATGATTTCTGACAAGGATGCTCATGTCTCTTTCTGTCTCTCTGTCTCCAGTGTCCATCGGAGGCCACGGACTAGGTAAGCTTTGACGTGGACTGCAAGAAGACTGTCAAGGCCCAGTTGTCCCATCATGTTCCCTAACATTTTGGAGCTCACTTTTACTTGGGAACAAAGAGGTCCAGGAGGTTCTCTTTGCAAAGGATGGGTTCCAGCGTTCTCCTGGAGTTTTGGAGGCTCCATCACTGGAGGCTTCCAAGCAGAGGTTGGACAGCCACCTGGTTGGAGCAGAAGACATTTAAAGTCCTTTTCTAAGTCTATGATTCTATGATATTGCCATCCTAGGGTGAATCCTTTTCTGGAATCTTCTTATTCTAGAAGCCCATTGAGCTTTTCCCACCATCATTTTATCATTCAGTTTCACAAACTTTATTTGAGACTATGATACCTGCTGGAGTGAGACATTGGCCGAGTTGGGTCAAGGCCATTTTCGGTGACTCCTGACTTGATAGCTGCCTCCAGCATTTCTTTCATTCCCCCCGAACCTAACCCTACCTCAATGATCCTGTGATGTAGGAGAAGGAATGGCAGAAGCTGGGGGTGGCGTGAAAAGAGGAATCAGCTTAGAATCCCTACATAGTCACAAGCCAACTAAGTCAAATTGCCCTTGAGTGCCATCAACACTTATTTAACTCCAACAAGGTGCTGACTGTTAGTTGAGAAGATTCCTGTGCACATACCTTTTAGTAAGAAGGAGTGGTGCGGTGGCCTAGAGGTGGAGCTCTGGCCTCATAATCAGGAGTTTGATCCTAGGTAGAGGCAGATATTTCTCTCTCTGGGCACAATGAGAATGTATCTGCTGAACCAAACTCTGCATTGGTGACAGGAAGGGCATCCGGCCATTAAAGCACTCTGCTAGATTCATTCAGTTGCCCGGACTCCACTCCGCAAGGAATTATGGGGTCGTTAAAAGAAGATTTAATTATTTAATTTAATTTAATTTAATTTAATTTAATTTAATTTAATTTAATTTAATTTAATTTAATTTAATTTAATTTAATTTAATTTAATTTAATTTAATTTAATTTAATTTAATTTAATTTAATTATTTAATTTAATTTAATTTAATGTTCTTATAGGCCGCCCAACTCCCGTAGGACTCAGGGCGGCGTACAATACAGAAAAGAACAATTCATAAAAACAGTATTAAAAACAACATAATGACAACAATTAAAAAATTATAAAAGATTAAAAACCATCCATCATTCATACCAGGGGGGGAGACCAGAGATGTTCCATTGGTCTCACTTTCACCCCGCCTGCCGGAAGAGCCATGTTTTTATTGCTTTGCTGAAGGCCAGCAGGGTGGGGATAGTCCTGACCTCTGGGTGATAGGCTTTTAGTAAGAGGTCTCTGAAATGGGATCTTCACCTGTAGACCATGGCCTCTGGGCTTGGCTGCAACCATTGTCTTCATTTCTCTGTAGGAGCGTGCCTTGGTCCCACCATCCAGATTGGAGAGCAGACGGTGATCACGGTGGACGCCAAGGCAGCTGGGAAGGGCAAAGTGACGTGCAAGGTCTCCACGCCTGATGGGGCTGAGCTGGATGTCGACGTGGTGGAGAACCACGATGGGACCTTCGACATCTATTACACAGCTCCTGAACCTGGCAAATACGTCATCACCATCCGTTTTGGAGGAGAGCAGATCCCCAACAGTCCCTTTCATGTGGTGGTGAGTACAGGAGGTGCCCAGGCAAAACCTCCACCTGTGGGGTAGAGGGACACAAGCGGAGGCAGCCTTCTCTAAAGGCCAGCAAGACACAAAAGTATCAATAGAAATGTGTAGCTCAAGATTGAACTGTGGGGTCCTTGACACTCTCTCTGAGCTGGGTGGTTTTCTAGCAGACTTTTCATGACCCAACGAGGTAACGTTATCAATGCTGGAAGGGAGAGGGTGTTGTGGAGTGGGGAAGGAGGAGGAGGAGGACTGTGGGGTTCTTGGTGCTCTCTGAGCTTACTTGTTGTCCTGCACACCTTTCATGACCCAATTAAGTAACATCAGTACTAGAAGGGAGTGGGTTGTGTGGAGGAGGAGGAGGACGACGACAATTGATGCTCTCTGAGATTAATTGTTTTCCCGGAGACCTTTCATGACCCAACTAGGGAGTATCATCAGTGCTAGAAGGGAGTGGGCTTTGTGGAGGAGGAGGAGGAGGAGGAGGAGGAGGAGGAGGAGGAGGAGGAGGAGGAGAAGGACAATTGATGCTCTCTGAGCTTAGATGTTTTCCTGGAGACCTTTCATGATCCAACTAGGTAACATCACCAATGCTAGAAGGGAGTGGGTTTTATGGGGTGGTTGTGGTGGAGGAGCAGGAGGAGGAGGAGCAGGAGCAGGAGGACAATTGTGGGGTCCTTGGTGCTCTCTGAGCTTAGATGTTTTCCTGCAGACCTTTCATGACCCAACTAGGTAACGTCATCAGTGCTGGGACAGAGAGCTAGAAGGCTCCTGATGATGTTACCTAGTTTGGGTCATGAAAGGTCTGCATGAAGACAACCAAGCTCAGAGAGCCCCAAGGACTCCTCTGGCTGTGTTTGGGGGCCACCCCACACCTGTCCAGCTCTATCCCAGCCGCCGCCTGATACAGCGAGGTTGTGGGGTGAAGAGGGCTCTCAAGATGATGCACGCAGGACCATCCTCTGATGTCTCCCTTGCTTCCCGCCAGGCCTGTGACTCCATTCCTCAGGTTGAGGAGCCCTGCGAATCCAACCAGCTTCACCAGCCCTTCCCGGTGCACCACCCTGGTGGCTTCCCTCCACACTGGGTACCAGGACTGCTTCCCTTGCTTGCCTCTGTCTCCTCTCACTGTCTCTCTCTTTCTGTCTCGGAAAGGAGGGTCCTCCTGCCCCCCCCCCCATGCCCAATGCCAAGAGGGTCCTCAGGATGTGGTGGAAGGAATCAAGAAGGTGACCATGATGTGCAGTTGAAGCTCTCCTAACTTTGGATGGGCAACATAGACAGCTTCAGCTGCGCTCTTTCAGCCGCCATCTTGACTTTTTTGGACACCTCCTGCAGATACCCCTGGCCAAGGCCAAGCTCCGACCTTGGGTTTTCTCAGACATTTGTTTGCTCCTTCCCCTTCCATCCTTCCCAGAGGCCTGACAGCATGAAATAATAGCCAGTCTTCCAGTATTTGAGGGGCTGCCACATGAAGAGGGTGGTCCACCTATTCTCCAATAGGCAGGACAAGAATGGAAACTAATCAAGGGGAGAAACAACCTGGAATGAAGGAGAAACTTCCTAACAGTGAGAACAATTAACTAGTGGAATGGCTTGCCACCAGAAGTTGTGGGTGTTTCATCACTGGAGGTTTTCAAAAAGAGATTGGACAACCATTTCTCCAGAATGGTTTAGGGCCGTGATGGCGAACCTATGCCACGCATGCCAGAGGTGGCACGCAGCACCCTCTCTGATGGCACGCAAGCCGTCGCCCCAGTTTAGCTCTGCTGCGCGGTGGCTAGCTGAATGCAATTGTAGAAATCTAGCTGTTTTTGCAAGGCAGGGGCAACCAATGGACGGTCCTGAATCTCCTCTTTGCCATTTTTTGCTGCCCCCAAACCCCCTTCACCCCCTGGACTCTTCTCTTTTTTTGGGGGGGGTCATTGGTCTTTTTCGTTCTTACAGCTCTGTTGCTTCCAGTCTCTACACCCCAAGATTGTTTCGGCTTCCAAATCTTTCTTTTCAATCTGCCTTGTCTTGGGGTGCTCTTTCGCGCTCTCTCGGCCCCCCCTTCTCTATCTGGACTTAGTCTCTCTTTCTGCCCCCCACCCCCCGTTTCCTCTCTTCCCTTCCATGCCAGGCCACGGATGAGCCCGTCGCCCCGCCGGAGAGCGTGGACGCCATGCTGCGGCCCTTCAACCTGGTCATCCCTTTCGCCGTGCAGAAGGGAGAGATTACAGGTAGCCTGTCCGTCTGTCTGTCTGTCTGCCTGGGGATTGGGGTGTAAGGCGGGGGGAGAACCATGGCGTGGAAGCACAGACTGGAGTTTTGGGGTGTGTGGGGGGCCCGAGTCGCATCATCTTGGAATCGCTTCTGAGTTTCAGCATTACAGGTAGGCCTCGAGTTATGACTGTTCGTTTAGTGACTCCGATTTTTAAAAATTCATCCTTGCCGGTTTAAATAAGTTTATATATACTGCTTTTTTTTTTAAAGGTTTTCCGCTTTTACTTGTACACCGTACAAAGCCCCTCTGTAAGGGATGGGCTGTTTGAATAATTTGGTGGCTAGATTAAAATGAAATAAATGATGAAAGGAAACTCAGTTTAAGAGATTAAATCAATAATCCCAAGAGAAAAAGCCGAAACAGAGATGGAGAGAGAGAGAACAAGGAGTTTGGAAGCCTCGATCCATGGTTGTTTGCTAGGGTAGCTCAATAGAACCTCCAAACCCAGAGGCAGTCTACCTTTCGTTCTTGGGGGTGGAGTTTGTGGATTCCTTCCCCCCTCCCGCTCCTCCCACAGCTGCATTCTGGGACTGCACAATATGCCATTGTTGAAAACCTGCATTCCGCTGTTCCATTCTTTCCCATGATGCATTTGGAATAGAGCATCTCGAGGAAATTATTTTTTAAAAAAAAATCTCTGGGAAATACGGCCCTAGGGCTGGGTTCGGGGGCAAGCTTGTGGCCACAGGGTCTTTCTGAGCTGACTCCTTTTGGGGGGTCTTGGAGGGGGAGAAAAGGTGGGGCAGCCAGAAGCAGACAGCAAGGTAAATCTTGTTAGCCCCACCCACCTCTAGCCCTGCCCAGGTTTAGCTCCTCCCTCCCACCTGCAGCTCCCAATTGCTGTTCATCAGCCCTGCTTCAACTCTAGATAGGTTGGAGTCAGCCCAGAAGTGGGCAATGTTACCGAACTACAACTCCCAGGATCCCTCACTGTTGTCCAGACTGAGATGCTGGGAGTTGTAGTTTGGGGAGGTTTCCCATGCCTGGCTAGTCCCATTCTCAGCTCAGAAGTGGGCAATGTTACTGAACTACAACTCCCAGGGTCCGTCACTGTTAGCCAGGCTGGACTTGTGGGAATTGTAGTTTGGGGAGGTTTCCCACGCCTGGCTAGTCCCATTCTCAGTCGAGAAGTGGGAAATGTTATGGAACTACAACTCCCAGGAACCCTCACTGTTGGCCAAACTGGGCTGCTGGGAATTGTAGTCTGGGGAGGTTTCCCACTCCTGGCTAGTCCCCATTCTTAGGGGTGGAAGTCACCATGGTCTCATCAGCCTCTTTTCTTCCTGCTCTGCAGGTGAGGTCAGGATGCCTTCAGGAAAGACGGCGCACCCACACATCACCGACAATAAGAATGGGACGGTGACAGTGAAATATGCCCCCACAGAGAAGGGGCTGCATGAGATGGACATCAAATATGATGGCAACCACATTCCAGGTGAGAAACAGAGAGGGAACTGGGTCAGCTTGATTCCTGGGGGGAGTAAGTGGCTGGCTGGGGAACTCTGGGAGTATAAGTCCACCCATCTTAAAGTTGTTAAGCCAACAGTGTGTGGCAGCAGCCAAAAAAGCCAATGCAATCCTAAATTGCATTAACAGAGGGATGCAATCAAGATCAAGGGAGGTACTAATACCACTCTATAAAGCCTTAGTATGACCACACTTGGAATTCTGCATCCAGTTTTGGTCACCACACTATAAAAAAGATGTTGAGACTCTAGAAAGAGTGCAGAGAAGAGCAACCAGGATAATTAGGGGACTGGAGACTAAAACATACGAGGAACGGTTACAGGAACTGGGCATGGCCAGTCTAGTGAAGGGAAGGACCAGGGGAGACATGATAGCAGTGTTCCAATATTTGAGGGGCTGCCACAGAGAGGAGGGGGTCAAGCTATTCTCCAAAGCACCTGAAGGCCAGACAAGGAAGAATGGATGGAAACTGAACAAGGAGAGGTTCAACCTGGAAATAAGGAGGAATTTTCTGACAGAACAATCAGCCAATGGAACAGAAGTTGCCTTCAGAAGTTGTGGGAGCTTCATCACTGGAGGCTTTCAAGAAGAGATTGGACTGGCCTCTGTCAGAAATGATGTAGGATCTCCTGCTTGGGTCGGGGGTTGGACTAGATGACCTACAAGGTCCCTTCCAACTCCCTTAATCTGTTACCTTAATCTGTTACCTTGTTGAGCTGGCTGGGCAATTCTGGGAGTTGGAAGTCCACCCATCTTAAAGTGACCCACATCGAGAAACACCAGACAGAAGAACGAAAACACACTACCTCTGGGTGCACACGTTATGCTGAACCCACTTTATTGAACTACAGTTTGTTAAACTGTAGGTTTGTTAAACCTCACTGGAATCAGATCCTTTTTAAGTGGAAATGTGGATGGCCGTTTGCCGGAGCTACTCTACCAGATCCTACCCTGATCAGGGGGCTAGACAAGATGACCTCTAAGCTCCCTTCCAACCCTAGGACTTTCAGAAAGATTAGCTTATTTCTCTCCTTGCTCCCTGTCTGCCCAGGATTATGGGATGTGCCCCTGAGTCCATTGCTTTTTTCTCCCCAACCAGGGAGCCCCCTCCAATTTTACGTGGACGCTATCAACGCCCGCCACGTTAGCGCCTATGGACCTGGGTTGAGCCACGGCATGGTCAACAAACCCGCGACCTTCACCATTGTCACCAAGGACGCCGGCGAAGGTGAGTCTCCTGTACCACGTGTGAAAAACGTGGTCAGAGAGTCATGAAGTGTGCCGAAGAGGGGACCCTGAAGCCTTTCGCTCCAAGGCAGTGGTTCCCAACCTTTTTGTGATCGAGTACCACTTGGAGGTCCTGTACAGTCGCCGCGTACCACCTGGTTCCAGAGAAACTAAATTCGATCAGATATCACTTTATTTCCATAATTGTACCGTTCCTTTTTTGGCCCCGCTCATCCAGCAACTGGATTCTCGGGCCGCTGGGACCAGGTGGGTGGCGTGTGGCAACAGTTGTGTTAGGCAGTAAACATTTTTGTGAAGTAAAAAATAACTAACTAAAAATCGTTCATGACCCCGAAAGTGTTCGCATACTACCTGGAAGGCCCTCGCATACCACTAGTGGTACACGTACCACACGTTGGGAACCACTGCTCCAAGGCAACAAATCTTTAGTTTGAAAGATGCCACAGAGTCAGGACATAATCCACCAGTGGGTTCAAAATCACACCAGTGTCCGGTGCGAACAAGCAGACCCCCAGGTGTAGGGTTCAAACTGGGTAGAGAGGCGGTCCCTGATGTACAATTGTTAGTTCAGTGACCGTTTGAAGTTACAACGGACTTAGCACCGTTTTTCACACTTGGGACCATTGCAGCATCCCCGTGGTCATGTGATCAAAACTCAGATTCTTGGCAGCTGATTCATATTTATGACAGTCAGAGTGTCCCGGGGGCCACGGGATCACCTCTTGAGACCTTCTGACTAGCAAAGTCAGTGGGGGAGCCGGGTTCGCTTAAAAACCATGTTGCTGACTGAACAACTGCCGTGATTTACTTCACAACGGGGGCAAGAAAGGTCATAAAAACTGGGCAAAACTCACTTAATAACTGTCTCGCTTAGCAATGGAAATTTTGTGCTCAAAAGGACTTCCTGTACTTGTTTGTTTTCCGCCTATAGTACAGAAATCTTCCCGGAGTGGCAGATTCACTTGGGAAAGACCAGATCAGGCTCAAAGGCATTCAGTGGAATCAAATCTTGTGTGCATGTAGTGATTCCAGACTAATTCCCCACTTGACCCCTCCTACCACGTGTGATGATTGCTCTCCAACACCAAGAAAGCTGGCAAGGAGCAATGTTGCTCTCACCCCAAGACTAACCTTCCCTCTTGAAGCTAACCAGCCTCTCCTCCTCCCACAGGAGGTCTGTCCCTGGCTGTGGAGGGCCCGTCCAAGGCCGAAATCACCTGCAAGGACAATAAAGACGGCACCTGCACCGTTTCTTACTTGCCCACGGCTCCCGGGGACTACAACATTATTGTCCGCTTCGATGACAAGCACATTCCTGGCAGCCCCTTCACTGCGAAGATCACAGGTAGGCCTTCTGCTCTCTCTCCCCCAACCTCAACTGCTTTTATAATAATAATGTAATGTAATGTAATGTAATGTAATGTAATGTAATGTAATGTAATTTAATTTAATTTAATTTAATTTAATTTAATTTAATTTAATTTAATTATTTCTATACACATTGTATTATTTTATTTTACTTTATTATAATTATTTTATTTTACTTTATTATAATTATTTTATTTTACTTTATTGTATTGTATTGTATTTTAATTCTATTTTAATTATGATATACAGTTTATTATTTTATTTTACTTTATTATAATTATTTTATTTTATTTTACTTTATTGTATTGTATTTTAATTCTATTTTAATTATGATATACAGTTTATTATTTTATTTTACTTTATTATAATTATTTTATTTTATTATTGGATTTATTGGATTTTTGGAAAATTTATATGACTGCCCAACTCAGGGTAACTCTGGGCAGCTTAGAAAGATAAAACCCAAAATACAATCTCTAATAAACTTCACTCCCCTGGTGACAACAATCAAACCAAGCCCTTGAGGGGTTCCATCCCACTCTGGGTTTCCCAGATCACTCGGCAGAACCAGATATTCTGGGCTTTTTGAAAGAGTGTCAAAACGAGGCCCAATCGTGTCTCTCCAGGGTTGATGTTCTATGTAGCAGGTGCCACCACTAAGAAGGCCATTCTTCCTGGTCCCCCCTGATGGACCTCCTTAAGAAGGGGGACTTGTAACACCCCCTGGCAGTGGAATGTAGACGTAACTCGGTTGCCACAATATAAAAAGAGATGTTGAGACTCTAGAAAGAGCGCCGAGAAGCGCAACTAAGACGATTAAGTGCCTGAAGAGGCTAAAACATATGAAGAACGGTTGCAGGAATTGGGTTTGGCCAGTCTAGTGAAAAGAAGGACTGGGGGAGACATGATAGCAGTCTTCCAGTATTTGAGGGGCTGCCCCAAAGAGGAAGGGGTCAGGCTATTCTCCAAAGCACCTGAAAGCAGGACAGGAAGCAATGAATGGGAACTAATTGAGGAGAGAGCAATCTAGAACTAAGGAGCAATTTCTCAACAGTTCGAACAATCAATCACTGGAACGGCTTGCCTTCAGACGTTGTAAGTGATCCAACACTGGAGGTTTTAAAGAAGGGATTGGACAGCCATTTGTCTGGAATGGTGTAGGGCAGGGGTCTCCAACCTTGGCAACTTTAAGACCTGTGGACTTCAACTCCCAGAAGCCGGCTGAGGAATTCTAGCAGTTGAAATCCACAAGTCTTAAAGTTGCCAAGGTTGGAGACCCCTGGTATAGGGTTTCCTGCCTGAGCAGGGGATTGGACTAGAAGACCTCTAAGGTCCCTTCCAATTCTGTCATTCTGACTGGGAAAAAGGCAGCCGTTCAAATACTTAAGAGACTTCTTGGACCCTAACCCTGACGGCTTCTCTCCCCCCATTCTTCCGGCCCAGGGGACGATTCCATGCGCACCTCACAGCTTAACGTGGGCACTTCCACCGATGTGTCGCTGAAGATCACCGAGAGTGACCTGAGCCTCTTGACAGCCAGCATCCGGGCCCCGTCTGGGAACGAAGAGCCCTGTTTGCTCAAGCGCCTGCCCAACCGCCATATCGGTGAGCCATCTTTTGCCACTTCCGCTAGCCTAGTACAGAACGGACACGCAACCGTGCACAGAGGGGTAGCTGCTGAAATTGCAGAGGACAGAGGATTTACAAGCTGTGAAAATCAAAAAGGCAGCTGGAAGAGACAAAAAAAGAAACAACCACTGGCTCTTTGCTGCTCCTAGTGGACATTTGGAGTTTTGCACTTGCATCCGGTGTACCTGAAAAGAGAGTAATAATAGAGGAGAATAATTGTAGCTCAGGATTGAAATGTTGGGGTCCCTGGTGCTTTCTGAACTTGGTAGTTTTCTTGCAGATGTTTCATTACCACGCTAGGGAACGTCATCAATGCTAGAGGGAGTGGGGTTTGTGGAGTAGAGGAGAAGGAGAAGGAGAAAGAGAAGGAAAAGGAGAGGAAACGAGGGGAGGAGGAGGTGGACTGTGAGGTCCTTGGTGCTCTCTGAGCTTGGTTGTTTTCTCGCTGACATTTCATGACCCAACTAGGTAACATCATCAATGCTAGAAGGAAGTGGGGTTTGTGGAAAGGAGGAAGTGGTGGTGGTGGTGGTGGTGGTGGTGGTGGTGGAGGAGGAGAAGGAGGAGGAGGAGGAGGAGGAGGAGGAGGAGAAGGAGAAGGAGAAGGAGGACTGTAGTGTCCTTGGTGCTCTCTGAGCTCTGTTGTTTTCTTGGAGATGTTTCATGACCCAACTTGGTAACATCATCAATGCTAAAAGGAAATGGGGTTTGTGGAAAGGAGGAGGAGGACAATGACTGTAGGGTCCTTGGTGCTCTCTGATCTTGGTTGTTTTCTTGGAGATGTTTCATGACCCAACCTGGTAACATCATCAATGCTAGAAGGAAGTGGGGTTTGTGGTGAGGAGGAGGAGGAGGAGGAGGGAGAGGAGGAGGAGAAGGAGAAGAAGGATTATGGGGTTCTGAGTGCTCTCTGATCTTGGTTGTTTTCTTGCAGACGTTTCATGACCCAACTAGGTGACATTATCAGTGCTAGAAGGGAGTGGGGTTTGTGGTGAGGAGGAGGAGGAGGAGGAGGAGGAGGAAGAAGAGGAGAAGGAGAAGGAGAAGGATTATGGGGTTTTGAGTGCTCTCTGAACTTGGTTGTTTTCTTGCAGATGTTTCATGACCCAACTAGGTGACATTATCAGTGCTATAAGGGAGTGGGGTTTGCTTTCTGTTTATGTACTGTACTAGTGGCTTATCCTGGCAGTGTTGGTGAGAGTGGATAGTTCTTTGATTAGGCTGTTGTTTACCTTCGGATGGTTTGTCTGAGTTGGTAATTCCTTGATTGGGGTATTGTTGACTGCTTGGTTGTTGGTCTAGTGTTAACCTTGGTGTTAACCTCTGCTCACCTGGACCTTGATTGCTGGTATTTTTTGTTCCCTTTTTAGCTGTTAGATCATCTCTTTGGAATGGTGGCTAGATGTTCTTGAGATGTTCCATTCCAAAGAGACAAAACGAGATAAATTCTCCTCTTTACTTAGGACAATTAATCTTGCCTCCTCCGTCTCCATCTCTTTCACCCTCCGTTCTTCCATCGTGGGAATTTGTGTGTGTCTCGTTTCCCAGAATTCTCTGGGAGTTCCCTTCCCTTCCTCCCGGGCAGTCCGTGCGGTTTGAGGAAAGAGCTCCTGGCTTTGGTGAAACCTTAGGGCTGCCAGTTGCCCCCCCAGGCCCCCTTCGCCCTTGTCCTGCCCCCCCTTCATTTCCCCCTCTGCCTCTCCCCAGGGATTTCCTTCACCCCCAAGGAGGTTGGGGAGCACGTGGTGAGCGTCAAGAAAAGCGGCAAGCATGTCACCAACAGCCCCTTTAAGATCATGGTGGGACAGTCGGAAATTGGCGACGCCAGCAAGGTTAAGGTCTCCGGGAAGGGGCTGGTGGAAGGACGCACCTTCGAGATGTCCGAATTCATCGTGGACACCCGGACTGCAGGTGAGGAAAAGGAGATTGTGACAAATATTGTGAGGCTGCACAACATCTTTCACTGTTCTGTCCCCAGTTAAGAATGTAACAAAAAAACACCGTTTAAACGAACTTAGTTTAATTAAGGAACCACTGCTAATAACTGGCTTAGCAGTGGCAAAACACACAAATCAAAAGAAGCAATCCTTGTTTGCAGAAAGTCAGCTGCTAATTAGTGTTAGTTAGCAGCTGGCGTAAGTTCAGTCAGTCTTAGTTCAAAACAAGACAATTAGTTCTGGTTATCTTACGTAATGTCTGAAGGCTTGGCAAAATGCCCAGGAGTCTTCCTTGATAAGAAATCCCAAGCAGGAATTCACCAGTCAATGCACAACAGATACTTGAGTCCGAACTATTGTTTCCTGCAGCTTGTCAGCTGCCTCTCCTGTTCTTAAGTAGACTAGGGGAGTGGCCAATTAGCCCCAAGTCTTACTCCCGAGGAGACCTCCTCCGGAGTAACCACTCCTGCCTCTTGGCAGCCCTGCGTGCTCTTGCATTTAGACGAGGAGAAGACCCCCTTCCACAGCACTGCCAAGAGGTGCTGGAGGTTCCGAAGGCCCTGGCTGCACGCCTCTGGCACCGAGTCCTCGCCAGCCTCCTCACTGTCCGACTCGGGTGCCAGCTGTGCAGGCCGCTGGCGGGCCACAACACTCACGAACTATACAACTTGGTGGCAATGATGGGGCATTCAGAGCTAAGAAAACTGAGCTAATATAGGTAGTCCTCGACTTCCGACCACCATGGAGCCCCAAATGTATCTCGCAAAGCGAGACAGTTGTTAACTGAATTTTGCCCCATGTTATGAACTTCCTTGCCACAGACTTTAAGTGAATCACTGCCATTGTAGAGTTAGTAAGACGGTTGTTAAGTGAATCTGGCTTTTCCCCATGGACTTTGCTTGCTGGAAGGTCACAAAAAGGGGATCGGGGACATGGCAACCGTTGTAAAAATGAGTCCGTTGCCCAGTGTCTGAATTTGGATCATGTGACCATGGGGATGCTGCAGTGGTCGTAAGTGTGAAAAACAGCCGTGTCCCTTTTTTTCAGTGCTGTTGTAACTTCGAATGGTCACTAAGTGAACTGGTTATAAGTCGAGGACTACCTGTATTCTGTTATTCTCAACCAACAGTCGGCACCTGCTCGGAGTTAGATAAGGCTCCATGGAATTCAAGGGAGGTGGGACTTAGTTTGCTTGTGGCTACCTAGGGATGCTGGGCTAATTCCTCTTTTCACTCCCACCCCAAATTCTACTACTCCTTCTCAACAAGCTGATATTCAAAGCTTGCGGGGAGAATAAACTGATTTATTGGTTCCAGGCTACGGGGGTCTCGGCCTCTCCATCGAAGGTCCCAGCAAAGTGGATATCAATTGTGAAGACATGGAAGACGGCACTTGCAAAGTCACCTACTCGCCTACCGAGCCCGGAAATTACATCATCAATATTAAGTTTGCCGATAAACATGTGCCAGGTATGTCTGTCTCTATGTCCCTGGCTTCCTCGTCCAACCTGTGGGCGAATTTCAAGTTTCTAGCACTCAGGTTGAAGACTAGAGGGGGGGGGGGAATTAGGTCAGTGTTTGTCAACCCGGGTAAGTTTAAAGATGTGTGGACTTCAACTCCCAGAATTCCCCAGGCTGCAGCAACCCTGTGTCCTTCGGGTGCCAGCTGGGATGGATGTTCCAGGCTGTTGAGATAACCACTAGTCTTGCTGACCCTTTCAGGAAGCCCCTTCACTGTGAAAGTGACCGGAGAGGGACGGATGAAGGAGAGCATTACTCGTCGGCGCCAGGCACCCTCCATCGCCACCGTGGGCAGCACCTGTGACCTGAACCTCAAGATCCCAGGTAAAGGTTCTCCAGAGGTTGGTTTAAGTCAAGAGAGGCTGGCTGCATTTGGGGGTTCCTCACCCAGGAGGGAATCCTTTAAAGGCCTGGTGGTCCAAGGTTGCCCACTCAAAAGCTATGTGCAGCCCCCGCCTCTTTGTCCTGCTTTCTAACTGGCTTCCTCCTCCTCCTTCCTTCCTCCTTCTCCTTCCTTCTTCCTTCTCTTCCTCTTTCTTCTTCTCCTTCCTCCTTCCTCCCTCCCTCCCTCTTCCTCTTTCCTTCCTCCTCCTTCCTCCCCACCCTCCTTCCTTCCTCCTTCTTCCTCCTTCTTCCCCCTCATGGCTGCTGGCACAGGGAATTGGTTCCAGATGGTCTCGGCCCAGGAGCGTCTGACCCGCACTTTCACGCGCAGCAGCCACACTTACACGCGCACCGAGCGGACGGAGATCAGCAAGACGCGCGGCGGGGAGACCAAGCGTGAGGTGCGGGTGGAAGAGTCCACGCAAGTGGGCGGGGACCCCTTCCACAACGTCTTCGGCGAGTTCCTCGGCCGCGAGAGCCTCGGCTCCTTTGGCAGCATCGCCCGGACCCAGGAGGGTGCGTGGGCCTTGCCGGTGTGCCGTGTGCTCGCTTGCTTGCGCCCGTGTGCCTCGCACCCACGGGGAGCACGGGGGACAGGATGGGATGGGACACGGCGGTGTGTGAATTGCATGCCAGCCTCACTCGGGCAGGAAGAGATGCTGAATTGGCATGGGGGCTTTCCCACTGGAGGTTAATTCGAGGGGTGGGTCACAGCCACACGAGAAGAATCCTCTCACTTTGTCTCCTTGGTAGAGTTTTTTCTGTCCATTCCGAGTAATGTTTCTCTACCTTGGCAAATTTAAGCGGGGTGGACTTCAACTCCCAGAATTCTCAATTTAAAGTCCCAGAATTCCCGACTTCAACTCCCAGAATTCCCGACTTCAACTCCCAGAATTCCCGACTTCAACTCCCAGAATTCTCAATTTAAAGTCCCAGAATTCCCGACTTCAACTCCCAGAATTCCCGACTTCAACTCCCAGAATTCCCGACTTCAACTCCCAGAATTCCCGACTTCAACTCCCAGAATTCCCGACTTCAACTCCCAGAATTCTCAATTTAAAGTCCCAGAATTCCCGACTTCAACTCCCAGAATTCCCGACTTCAACTCCCAGAATTCCCGACTTCAACTCCCAGAATTCCCGACTTCAACTCCCAGCTTTAGAATTCTGGGAGTTGAAGTCCACACTGTTTAAAATTGCCAAGATTAAGAAAGATGGATTCAGAGCTCGAAAGTGGCTTCTAATTCTACCTGATCCAATGGTCAAGCTGAGATGTCACAAGCGCTTTAAAAAAACCCCAGATTGTTTATCATTTAAATACAGTTAGTCCTCGAGATACGACCGTACCTGATTGCGGTTCTAAGCCATGACAGTTGTAAAGCGTGTCCCCGGACCCAATTGGATGACTTTTTTTCATGACAGTCATTAAGCGAGTGAAGCAGTTGTGAAGTGAGCACACCGTGGTTAAGCAAATGTTCTCTGTGGTGTAGTTTTCGCCAGAAATTGGAAGCAGAATGCTGCTTTACAGCAAAACCGTCACAAATTGTGGTCATGTCACCATAGCAGGGAGGACAATTAACCAGGGGAACTGCTTGCCACCAGAGGATGTGGGTGCTCTATCACTGGAGGTTCTTAAGAAGAGACTGGACAGCCATTAGTCTGGAATGGTATAGGGTTTCCTGCCTGAGCAGGGGGTTGGACTAGATGACCTCTGAGGTCCCTTCCAACTCTGCTATTTTACATTCTGTATCTTCTATGCATGCTGCTTTTTGGAGTGCTCTGTTTTTGCCCTCGGTCCAACAATGTCACTTTTACTAAACGTTGGCTAAAAAAAACACCAACAAAAGATATTTAATCAGGGAAAAAAAATGCCTCTTGTTTGTGAATGAATTCTACTAATGTTTGTTTGTATGCCTTTAATTCGTGCTCCTGTGTGTATTTGGCACTTGCGGGAAATTATTTGACGTGTATTTCAACACGGAATTAAGGACAGGCGTGGCAAAACTTGGAGGTCCAAGAACTGAGCAAAAAGTCCGTCCCTCCCGATGTTGAAAAAACCCGAAGCCCTGAAGTCTCGGCCTTCTTGAGGACTAGCATGATTTCTTTCTTTGAAAGGGACTGCATGATCTCTTTCCCGAAGCCCTGGATTGGTGGCTGGGGAGGAAGGAAGGTGGGGGGGGCTTTTGAGGTGGGCCGGATTGCCTGTCCGGCTTCAATGTGTGACCGTCCTGTGCTCTTTTCTGTCCCTTGCAGGGGAGGCCGGCCTCCAAGCCATGACCGCTCAAGTGACTAGTCCCTCGGGAAAGCTGTCGGAAGCGGAAATCATCGAGGGAGAAGACAGCGCCTACTCGGTGCGCTTCGTGCCCCACGAGATGGGCTCCCACACCGTGAACGTCAAATATCGGGGGCAGCACGTGCCTGGCAGCCCCTTCCAGTTCACCGTGGGGCCGTTGGGCGAAGGGGGCTCCCACAAAGTGCGTGCAGGAGGGCCTGGCCTGGAGAGGGGCGTGGCCAGCGTGCCAGGTAAGGGTGGCAGCATCCTCTGTGCCCTGGCATGGCCAGGTGTGGCTTTGAACCCCCTTCTTCTCCTCCCATCTGAATTGAATTGAAAAACCCGCCTGGCTCCGAAGAGGCCAGCAAGCCAATCTCGGCATCCTTGAGGACTAGCAGCATGCTTGGTTGGTTTGAATTGAGCAGCATGATTCAGGATGCTGGATCTGTGATCCTGGATCTCTGAACACTTGGAAGCTCATGGCCAACCCGGTCAGTCTCTGTTCGGGGAAGCCCACCATACAGGGCTCCGCAGGGAGTTGGAAACACCCAAATGCACAATGGAGGCCTTGCCTCTTTTTAGCACCTGTTGCAGGTAAAAAAAGAGGCCGGCTTTTACTGTGCAGCTGCATTTGCCATCGCGACTTTTCTGACCCTGCGTGGGTTGCCTCTGACGCGCCTTCACAGGCCTCAGTGGCAGGAACAGAGATGCCACAGCTGAACTGGGAGGGTTTATGCCCTGGTTTCTTCTGCCCTCAAGTGGGCTGGCAGGCTAATTAAAAAGGTTTAAAAGGTTCATTACTAGAGTGAATTAATTAACAGCCTTCTTTTCTGGTTGGGGAATTGCCACCTAGCAATCTTCCTTCCTTCCTTCCTTCCTTCCTTCCTTCCTTCCTTCCTTCCTTCCCAATCACTTTCCTCTCTCCCTCCCTCCCTCTCTCTTTGTCTCCTCCCTCCCTCCCTCCCCCTTTTCCTCCTTCCCTCTCCTCCCTCCCTCCTTCTTTCTCCTCCTTCCCTCTTTCTCCTTCCTTCCTTCTTTTCCAATCACTTTCCTCTCTCTCTCCCTCCCTCCCTCCCTCCCTCTTTCCTTCCTTCCTTCCTTCCTTCCTTCCTTCCTTCCTTCCTTCCTTCCTTCCTTCCTTCCTCCTCCCTCCCTCCCTTCCCAATCACTTTCCTCTCTCCCTCCCTCCCTGCCTCCCTGCTGACTGCCTGCTCTCTTCCCAGCTGAATTCAGCATTTGGACCCGGGAGGCCGGGGCCGGGGGTCTCTCCATCGCGGTGGAGGGGCCCAGCAAGGCCGAGATTGCCTTTGAGGACCGGAAAGACGGTTCCTGCGGAGTGTCATACGTGGTCCAAGAACCAGGTAGATATTTGGGTGCATCGGGGTCAAGCCAGGGGCAAAATCAGTGCCAACAATAATTTAAAAATAATGTCAAAGTCAGGCTACCCAGAAAGCTCAGAAGCGTCTTCCTCCCTTCCTTCCCCTCTCCTCCGCCAGGTGACTACGAGGTCTCCATCAAATTCAACGACGAACAGATCCCGGACAGTCCGTTTGTGGTTCCCGTGGCCTCACTCTCGGACGATGCCCGACGCCTGACCGTCACCAGCCTCCAGGTATTCGATGGAGGAGAAAATTAGTAGCTCAGGGTTGAACTGTGGAGGGTCCTGGGTGGTCTCTGAGCTTGGTGGTTTTCTTGCAGACGTTTCATAACCCAACTAGGTAACATCATCAGTGCTAGGAAAGCAGGGGGGTTGTGGAGAGGAGGAAGAAGAAGGGGAGGAGAAGCGGAAAGGCTGGAAGAGAAGGAGGGAAAGAATGAGAGCTGAAGGGGAAGGAGAAGTGGAGGAAGGAGGAGCGATGGAGGAGAAGGAGAAAGAAAAAGAGAAGGAGAAAGAGAGATAAAGGTCATAAAATGGGGCAGATTCACTTCACAAACGTCTCGCTTAGCAACAGAAACGTTGGGCCTTAATTATGGTCGCATGTCGAGGACTACCTGTATCCTGGCAGGAAGCTGGGGAAGGTTGGTGCCTGGGTAGTTGTGTGAATCTGACTCGGTGCTGCGTTCTGGGTTCCTGCAGGAAACGGGCCTGAAGGTGAACCAGCCGGCTTCGTTCGCGGTGCAGCTTAACGGGGCCCGGGGCGTGATCGATGCCAAGGTCCACACGCCCTCCGGCCTGGTGGAAGAATGTTACGTCTCCGAGTTGGACAGCGGTGAGTGCCAACTTAGGGCAGTGGCCCCCAACTTTTTGGGGCACTGGGGACCCATTCCGTGGAGAGAGATTTTTCCATGGATCGATGGGGATGGGCTTTCGCGTGCTGCCTGCATCCCACGGGTGGGACTTCCCTGGTTTGCGTGGACCAGTTTCTGGCATGCCGCAGCCCATTGCCGGTTACCAGACTGGGCATTGGGGAGCCCTGTGTTAGGGCATCGTTGCAAGCTGGGGCTGTCCAAATATATTTCCTTCCCGCCATCGTCAGCCATGCCCCGGTCATAATTTTGAGCATTTTCCCCTCCCCCCATTTTTTATTAGCTTAAAATGGGGGGGGGGGTCTAACTCAAGGCCCACAGGCTGGATTCGGTTCGCAGGGTGCTTAGGTCTGGAAACAGCAATGGCCTGGCCCTCGGTGCCTCTGCCAGTGAAAATGGGGTGCACGGAGGCTGTGTGCGGCCACCCCTGGGCTTCGTTTCCGCTGGCAGAGGGCTATCAAAACAAACTAAAAACAAAATGAAAGGAGAAATGTTTCCCCTTTTGCATTTGAGCATCCAAGAAGGGAAAAGGAAAGGAGAAAGGGAAAGAGGAAAGAAAAAGAAAAAGAAGAGAAGATGGGAAGACAGCAAGGAAGGAAAAATAAGGAAAGAGGGGAAGGAAGAAGAAAGGAGAAGGAAGAGGGAAGGAAAAAGAAGGAAGGAAGGAAGGAAGGAAGGAAGGAAGGAAGGAGGAAGGAGAAGGAAAGGAAGGAAAAAGAAGAAAAGGAAGAAAGGAGGGAAAGAAAGAAAGAAGGAAGGAAGGGAGATTATAATGAGAGGGAGGGAGGATCTGATGGAAGTCCTGCCTGAGCACTTGGCCACCACAGGTGCCCCCACCATGAGTCCCGTGTCACGTCCACCACGTCCACGCTCCTGGCCACGGCCACCCCCGGGCACGCCCCCATCCCCGGCCCTCCGAGATCAAACACAACCCTGATGCAGCCCTTAATGAAATCGAATTTGACACCCCTGGCTTAGAATATCAAATACAAAAAAACCCAAAGCAAATAGTAGGAAAAATAGGGGAAGGGAAAGGGAAGGGAAAAGTGTAGAAAAGAAGGGGGAAAAAAAAAGACAATGACTTCCGATCCCTTTGGTGCCGTAAAATAAGATAATAGCATCAGATCTCAATTTTTTGTTTTTACTTTTACAAAATAGTATAAACTAGCCATTTCTAAAACAAGAAACCCGTCTAATCGGTAAAACCCAAAATCAAAGTTTCGTTTTTATCCCCCCCTCGAGCACAGTGTCCAGAAGCGGTTTCCAAATAGAAATAAAAGTAATTGTAGGGTTTTTTTTTCTTTTATCAAAGCAATCAATTTAGCCATTTCTACTAACTCCCGTCAAGTTTGGCAGCCGTTCGTCCATTGTGGGAATGAAAATGTCCTCCTATTTTTGTGCGTAAAGTAATTTTGCTGCAGTCAACATATCTAACACATAATTTTGAGCATTTTGAGGACTGTTTCACGGCACGCTTAATTTTTACACTCACCCTGCAAGGTAGGCCAGCCGCCAGAGGAAAACCTACCTAAGGAAACCATGTGGCAGATGCCAGATTTGAACTGGAGGCTCCTGAAAGTGTCCAAATGTCCTTCCTAGCCCCTGGGCGATGCCAGGTGTCCACCCTTAAATTGGGGAGGGGGCTTTTAAAAAGTAGTTGGCGGGATTTGTGGAGGCCAGGCGGAAAGAAATTGGGAAGTTTCAGGCTGAGGTGCTTCCTTCCAGAGACCTCACTGTCGACTTGCATTGCTGAGCTTGACCTGTTGGATTTCTCCCACAGACAAATACGCCATTCGCTTCATTCCCCACGAGAACGGGGTCCACTCCATCGATGTCCGGTTCAACGGACGGCATGTCCCAGGCAGCCCCTTCAACATCCGTGTGGGGGAGCAGAGCCAAGCGGGAGATCCGGGGCTCGTCACGGCCTACGGCCCAGGCCTGGAGGGAGGAACCACAGGTAAGGCCCTGCCAGGTGGGATTCAGGGAGGCTCTGGAACAGGGACAGCAGGCAGGTGGAGCATTGAATGCCAGAACCTCCCCAAGTTCCCCTCCCTTCCACTCCCCTCCTTCTTCCCTCTTCTTCCCTTTCCTCTCTTTTCCCTCCTCTTTCCTTTCCTCCCTTCCCCCTCCCTCCTTTCCTCCCCTCCCTCCCTCCCTCCCCATCCCCTTCCTTCTCTTTTCTCTTCCTTCCTTCTTCTTCCTTCTAACCCTAACCCTAACCCTCCCTTTCCCTCCTTCTTCCCTTTTCTCTTTTCCCTCCCTCCCTTCCTTCCTCCCATCCTCCCTCCCTTCCCTCTCCATCCTTCTCTTTTCTCTTCCTTCCTTCCTTCCCTCCTCCCTTCCCCTCCTTCTTCCCTCTTCTTTTCCCTCCCTCCCCCTCTTCCTTCCTTCCTCCCATCCTCCCACCCTTCCTTCCTTCCCTCCCTCCCCATCCCCTTCCTTCTCTTTTCTCTTCCTTTCTTCCCTCCCTTCCCCTCCTTCTTCCCTCTTCTCTTTTCCCTCCCTCCCTCTCTTCCTTCCTTCCTCCCATCCTTCCTTCCTTCCCTCCCTCCCCATCCCCTTCCTTCTTTTTTCTCTTCCTCCCTCCCTCTCCCTTCCCCTCCTTCTTCCACCCTCCTTCCCATTGTCCTACCTCCCTCCTTTCCACTCCTTCCTTCCTTCCTTCCATCCGTCATAAGTGGCGGACTACCTGCATTGTTGGCATCCTTGGTAAAATTCTGCTCTGCCCTCCAAGGGGTTTGCTTGCTTTCAGTGAGCTTGGCTACCACACCCCGAATTCTCCCCTGGAAATCCTTTGTGTGACCCCAGAGCACACAGGTTCTTCCGTCGCTTGTAAAAGGGCCTCCTTGTCTTAATAAAGAGGCAATGCCATCAGGGGTTTTTCTGCAAGAGAGTCGGGCATCATGCCAGTCCCGGGACCCTGGCTAATCGCAAACCTTCTTTTCCTGCCAGGGGTCTCCTCCGAGTTCGTTGTGAAGACCCGAAACGCCGGCTCCGGGGCCCTTTCGGTCACCATCGACGGGCCCTCCAAGGTGCAGATGGACTGCCAGGAGTGCCCCGAGGGCCACAAGGTCACCTACATGCCCATGGCGCCTGGAAGCTACCTCATTTCCATCAAATACGGGGGTCCGCAGCACATCGTCGGCAGCCCCTTCAAAGCCAAGGTCACGGGTGAGTGAAGTCTCCCAGTTTCAGGGCCCTGTGGGGGAGAACACCGACCCTCTCGGCCACCATCCCCACAACCCCCCTCTCGGTTCTGGGGTGGGGGAGAGATATTCCGTCCATGCCCAGAGGAACATTGCTTTGCATGTCTGGTCTTGGATACTGCCAGGTTGAGTCGCCACTAAATTACTTGAATATGTTTGACAGCCATTTTGGTCTAGTAGTTGGGGCGCTAGGCTAGAAACCTGGAGAATGTGAGTTCTAGTCTCGCCTTAGTCATGAAAGCCAGCTGGGAGATTTTGGGCCAATCACCAGGAGATGGTGAGTTCTAGACCCGCCTTGGGCATGAAAGCCAAGTGGGTGACTTTGGGCTAGTCCCTCTCTCTCTCAACCAGGGGCGGGTTGCTCTCTTACCTTGCTACTGGAGCGCTGCGCGCGCATCACCACATTTGGTGCGTGCATGCGCTCGCTACGCACGTGTGCTCCCTCGCGCAATTTTGCTTCTGCACATGCACGGAAGCAAAATCTCACCGAAATCTCACGAGGGGATGTGGGCGCGCAATTTTGCTGAGATTTTGCTTCTGCGCATGGGTGGAAGCAAAATCTCGCTGGAATCGCGCGCACGTGTCCCCTCGCAACATTTCGGGGAGATTTTGCTTCCGCGCATGCGCAGAAGCAAAAAAGCCCAAAAATTCAGCACCGGAGCGGTCGCGTGCAAACAGTGCCATCTGCTGGCCGCTACCGGAACGACAGAGTGGACCGCACCGGTAGGAACCCACCACTGCTCTCAACCCTACCTGCCTCACAAGGTTGCTGTTTGCTGATGATCTGGTTACATTCCTGCAAGACACCCCCAAAAAACAATATATAGAACATTTGATGAGGGAATTAAATGAGTTTGGGGGGCTTTAGTGGGTTTTCAAATAAGCAAACAGAAAACAACAATGTTGATTAAGAACCTGTCCTGTCAGGAGTGTGATGTATTGACTAAAAAGTCTGGTTTTAGGGTTGAGAAAAAAGTCAAATATTTGGGGGTTATGTTGACAAACACAAAACTGTTTCAGAAATAATTATGTGCCTCTTTCCGAATGATATTAAAAAGATCCACTTGATTCTTAATCTAAGACTTAATCTAAGTCCGGTTTTAGGGTCGAGAAAAAGGTCAAATATTTGGGGATTATGTTGACAAATGCAAACACAAAACAGTTTCAGAAATAATTATGTGCCTCTTTCTGAAGAATAGTTTAAAAAAAAAACCTTGATTCTTAAACTAAGACAGAGGTCTTCAAACTTGGCAACTTTACAACTTGTGGACTTCAACTCCCAGAATTCTCCAGCCAGCTGGTGCACAAGTCTTAAAGTTGCCAAGTTTGAGGACCCCCTGATCTAAGACTTGAGCTGCCATCCACGGGAGGATGCATGACTCACCTGCGGTCTCCACCTGTGAAGACGGCCCTGGGTGATGGGGTTCCCCCCTTTCTCTCTGCCCCCCCCAGGTCCCCGCCTGTCCGGTGGGCACAGCCTCCATGAGACGTCCACGGTGCTGGTGGAGACGGTCACCAAAGCCACCTCCTCGGTGGCTGGCAGCTACAGCGCCCTGCCCAAGTTCTCCTCGGATGCCAGCAAGGTGGTTGCCCGGGGGCCTGGCTTAACCAAGGCCTTCGTGGGCCAGAAGAACACCTTCACCGTGGACTGCAGCAAGGCAGGTGGGTATCCAGGCAGGTGCCAGGTGGGCTGAGAGGGGAGAGGGCCTGGCACGGAGGAGGATGGGGGGTCTTGGTGTCTTCAGAACTTCAGATCTGGGTCATAAAACCTCTTTGTTGAGTAGTTTTACAAAATGTCATTGATTCGGGGAGCCACCGTCATTAGCACAGGTCATCCTCGACTTACGACCACAATTGAGCCCAACATTTATGTTGCTAAGCAAGACCTTGGCTCAGTGAGTTTTTGCCCCATTTTGCGACCTTTCCTGCTTCGGTTGTTAAGTGAATCACGGCGGCTGATAAGTGAGCAACCCGGCTGTTAAGTGAATCGGGCTTCCCCCGTTGACTTGGCTTGTCAGAAGGTCGCAAAAGGGGAATCCTGTGACCTCGGGACAGTGCGACCTTCGTAAAACTGAATCAGCTGCCGAGTGTCTGACCTGAGACATAAATATATCATAAAAACCCTAACCAGTTGCCAAGGGTCTGAACTTTGATCTCACATGACCACCCCCCAAAAAATTGGGGTTTTTTTTGGCCGTAACTGTGCAATGGTCGTAACTGGGAAAAACGGTCGTAAGTTACTTTTTCCAGCGCCGTTGTCACATTGAATAGTCACTAAACGAACGGCCGTAAGTCGAGAAACACCTGTATCGGACGGCCTTTTGTCTGGAATGGCACGGGGCTTCCTGCCTGAGCATTGGGGGCTGGACTAGAAGACCTCTGAGGTGCCTCTGTGATTCTGCAATTCTGTAATTCCTCGCAGGCACCAACATGTTGATGGTGGGGGTCCATGGGCCCAAGACCCCCTGCGACGAGGTCTACGTCAAGCACATGGGCAACCGGGTGTACAGCGTTACCTACACCGTCAAAGAGAAGGGCGACTATGTCCTCATCGTGAAATGGGGCGACGAGGGCGTGCCCGGCAGCCCCTACCAAGTCAGCGTGCCCTAGGACGGGGACGGAGCCCCACCCACCCCCCTTGGCCCCACCCTCCCCTGCCCAGAACTGACACCCTCCACGTGCCCACCCGTGACCAAGGCGGGGCGAGGGAGAAGGCGCAACCGTCGGACATTCGCTTGCCTCGTTGAATTGGACTTTGGCGTTTGAGGATTTCTCCAGGAGGACCGGGGACCGGGAGGGGGAGAGGGGGAGAGGGGAAGGGGGAGAGGGTGGCGGGGATGGGAGGGGGTTGCCCTTTGAGCTGGGGAGGGTGCAGGGGGCTCAGCGAGGCCAGTCTGGGAAGGGGGAGAGGAAGGGAAGTCGTAGTAAGGATAGAGGATGCTTGCAAGAGATACGCGGGCACCTTTGCCCGATGGGCCTGCCCAGGAAGTTTCTCCCTGCCTGGCATTCATTTGGATTTACCCAAAACCACAACCATAAGAAAAGGAGCTAGTCCTCAGCCTGCGCTGCGGGAGGTCGATCTATATGACCTTACCTGGCCTTTACTTGGGGAAAGTGACTTTGGTGACGTAGTAAGAAGAAGCAAAAGAGGAAGAGGAGTCCAGCAATGGCTCCCAAACTCCTGCCAAATTTGAGGGGGAGGGCCGAGGGGGGGGCTCAAGCTTGCCCTTCCCTCCTCAAGCTGCAACCAAGGGATGTTGAGTGGAGGGCGCAAAGAGAAAAATAAGTCTCGAGTGTGGGTCTGTGAGAAAAGAACACAAAACGCATCTTTGCAGGCCCAGCAGCCTTTTTTTGGAGTGCGTTCCTGTTAAGATTGTGGGGTGGGCTTCGGATTCGAATCCAGAACCTGCTCTCCTGAAACACAGCAAGGGCTTGAAACTTTTTTAAAGCAGCCGCCTCTTTTCCTGGCGTCGCACAGCCGCCGCTGGATCCCAGGGGGGGGGAAAGGAGGTGCCTGCTTTAAAAGGCACAAGCTGGAGGAGACCCCAACACAACTTCCAAGAATCAAAGCCGAAGTATAGGACAACTCTCTTCTTCCCACACCGTTGTTCAACTGGTTGTGTTTCACTGTGAAGGGGCTCCTCAAACTTGGCAACTTTAAGACTTATGGACTTCAACTCCCAGAAGCTATGCTGGCTGGAGAATTCTGGGAATTGAAGTCCACAAGTCTTAAAGTTGCCAAGTTTGAAGACCTCTGGCTCATGCCAAAGAGATTTTTGTTTTTTTAAGAAAAGGAGGAAGGAGAAAAAATATATTAAAAATGTAGAGGAAAGGGGAACACAGATCTTGGCCTGGATAGGCAGGGGAGGGGGCTTTTCTCTCTCTCTTTCTCTCGCTCTCTCTTTTTAAAAAGTTTTGAGGTTGTGTGAGTTCACTGGGGCTGAGATGGCATTACCACTAGTAGCTGTGGCCAAATCCGAGCAGCAACCTTGCACCCAACCGACCTGCCCATCAGCAATAAAGTTTACTTGCTTTTAAAAAACCAGTGTCGTGGGTTTTTCTTTACTGTTGGGTTTGTTTTTGGGGGAGAGGATAAAGCCCTCCCCCAATTCCCCCCCCAGGCTTTTTCCAACCATTGTGGGTGGGTTGGCATTTAGCGCTGATGATGTTACCTAGTTGGGTCATGAAATGTGTGCAAGAAAACAACCAAACTCAGAGAGCACCAAGGATCCCCTCCTCCTCCTTTTCTTTGCAAAACACACTCCTGTTTAGCACTGAACGTGTTACCAAGTTTGGCCATGAAACCCGCTGGTGACATCACGATGACATCACAGAACCGGTTCGGTTGGTGCCAGTCCGTGGGCGCCGCCATCTTTTTTTTTGAATTTTTTTCTGGGGGTTTTTCTTCTTCACATGCACAGAAGCCGAGTTTCCGGCACTGAGCATGTGGTCACCATCTTGTTTTTGGCTTTTTAATTTTTTTTAAAAAAAATTTGCCACTGCCCATGTGCGCCCACGCGGCGTGCCCACGCGGCGCAGGAGGAAGCGAACTGGCAGCGCGGTAAGTTAGAACCCACCCCTGGTGAAGATCCACGCGTGGAACCCTCCTGTTAAGGGCAGGACTTATGTGTGAGAATCTTTAGAGCAGAATTTCTCAGTCTTAAGCATTTTAAGACCTCTGGATTTCAACTTACAGAATTAATTCCTTCCTTCCTTCCTTCCATTTATACAGCTTAAAGCACGCTGGCTGGGGAATTCTGGGATCTGAAGCAGGGGAGGGTTCCTCTTACCTGCCTACCGGTGCGCTGCGTGCGCATCATCTCATTTCGCGTGTGCGCATGCTCACTACACGCGCACGTCCCCTCGTGCAATTTTGCTTCTGCGCATGTGCAGGAAGCAAAAAAAAGCCCAAAAATTCCAGGAAAAAGATGGCGCTGCGCGACAGACTGGCGAAGATTGTGATTGTGTGTCCAATCACACTTGGCCAATAAAGAATTCCTTTCCTTTCCTTTCCTTTCCTTTCCTTTCCTTTCCTATTCTATTCTATTCTATTCTATTCTATTCTATTCTATTCTATTCTATTTAGTCCAACCCCCTGCTCAGGCAGGAAACCCTATACCATTTCAGACAAATGGCTATCCAATCTCCTTTTCTTCTTCTGATGATGAACAAACAGGCTGATTGTTCCAATCCTTGCAGGATAATTAATGGAGAGAAAAAGAAAAAAAGGCATACACGGAACCCGTAGGTCCACGTTCACACATGCATCTTCATTTTCCTATCTCTATAACTCCGAGGGCTTCATAGGTATGAAGGTACAACGCATGCGTTGAATCAAGAATGCGTTGCCTCCCCCCCACAAAACACTCTTCATTTCCTATCTCTATGTTTCCGATGATTACATAGGGAAGGCTTCTTTTGAACAACGCATGCGCCGAGGCAGGAACAAGTGCCTTGGAACACTGCGCATGCGCATCTCGGCGTTATAAGCTTGCTACGGCGCCTGCGCGACGAGACAGCTGATTTTGCTTGCTGTTTCTCCGTCCTTGGAGTGATCATGGCCGGCCGGGGGAAGCTGATCGCCGTGCTGGGCGACGAAGACACGGTGACGGGGTTTCTGCTGGGCGGCGTGGGCGAGCTGGACAAGCACCGGCGCCCGAACTTCCTGGTGGTGGAGAAAGAAACGTCGCTGACCGAGATCGAGGAGACCTTTCGGTGAGGAGGGGGGTGTCGAAGGAGAGGGAAGAGCCGGGAGGCGGTTGCCCGGGAAACGGCAAGGGAAGGACCATTGCTCTTGGAAAACGGGGGGGGGGCTGTCATGGGGGAAGTTTGGATGAAACCAAGCAAATGTAAAGCGGCAGGGCGGAAGAGACCAACTACTCTTCGGCGGGGGTTGTCGCAGAAAACGTGAGGCTAAACCATTCCAGGCGCGGGGGGGGAGCAATTACATTTAATGGGGGTTATTTTAATGGGGAAAAGAAGGGATTAAATTGGGAAGAAATGATGGGTTGAGACTGGACAGCCGCCTATCTGAAATAGTACAGGGTCTCTTCTGTTTGAGGAGGGGGTTGGGCTAGATGACCTCCAAGGTCCCTTCCCACTCTTGTTATTTCTGCATTTCTAAATGCTGGAGTTGCTTTTAGCTCAGTGGGATTCTATGCAGAAACACCCCCCCCCCCCTTAAATTTCCTCCCTGTTGGGTTTCCTAAACTGATCCTGGTTAGAACTGGCCGACAAGATCCTGTATTCGCCTCTTGCAAAAGTGAGAAGGCGTTGGGTTGGGCCAATGTTTGCCCACAAACAACCAAACTTTGCAAAGTCCAGCTTCGGCTGCTTTCTGCCGGTCTTGGTTTACTCGGGAAGGATCTGCCCACTGTCATTTGTGACCTTGAGAGAGGAGAAGATTCAAAGGAGGCAGGATTCGATCTCTGCCCAACGTTAGTACGTGGTGAGTAGTTTTCCACGGTTCGGGGAATTCCTCATTTGGTCTTCAGATGAACTCGGTGGCCCATGCATTTAATATCAGAAATTAAATCAAATCAGTTGTTTCTCAATCTCTGCCACTTTAAGATGGGCAGACTACAACTCCCAGGAGTCCCCAGATGGCTGAGGAATCCTGGGAGTTGTAGTCCGCCCATCTTAAAGTGGCTGAGGGTTGACAAACACTGAATTGGATGGTGGAAATTTCTTCCACCAGAAACTCTGTGAACTCCGAAGTTGCTTCCCAGAATAAGTTTTATGGCATCTTCTTCCCATAGAGAAAGTCTGCCTTTGGTTCGTTTTAATCTCCTAAATTATTTTTTATTTCCATAATCTGTACAGGTAGTCCTTCCCTTACAGTAGTAACAAGTGCAGCCCCAAGGAGCTGATGGAGCCCCAGTAGTAAAGGAAGTCCCAGCGGTAGCTCCAGTAATAGATGGAGCCCCAGTTGTAGCCCCAGTAGTAGATGGAGCCCCAGCAGTAGCTCCAATAGCAGAGGGAGCCCAGCTGGAGCCCCTGTAGTAGAGAAAGCCCCAGTAGCAGCAGGGGGAGCCCCCAAGAGCTGACCCCTCCTCCCTGCTCCCCTCTGCCCGCAGGAGCTTCCTGGCCCGCGAGGACATTGGCATCGTCCTCATCAACCAGTTCATCGCGGAGATGATCCGCCACGTCATTGACGCGCACAACAAATCCCTGCCGGCCGTGCTGGAGATCCCCTCCAAGGAGCACCCTTACGACGCCTCCAAAGACTCCATCCTACGCCGCGCCAGGGGCATGTTCACCGCCGAAGACTTGCGATAGGCGGGCCAGGAGAGCCCACTCCCTTCCTGGGCCGGCTTCTGCTTCGCGGTGGTCCATCCTACTTGACCCGTTCCTCTCCTTGTGTCGCCTTGTGGTCCCTCACCTTCTGCTCCTCATCGTGCGGAGGAACGAGTCTTCGTTGGAGACTTCTTCTTTGGTCTTTCTGAGCGTCCAGGCTGCTCTTCACCCCACCCTATTGACCTCATGGGAGTCAGGAACCCGGAAGAACCGTGGTTCTAAGCGTGAGTGACTGAGGGATTCTGGGAGTTGAAGTCCACAGGTGGTCTTCAAGTGGCCAAGGTTGAGAGTGAAGTTCCACAATCCAATGTTTCTCAGCCACTTTAAGACATGTAGACTTCAACGCTGGTGGCTTGGTGCCCACTTCCCCTTCATCTGGGACTCTTGGGAGAAGACCTCCATCTTCTCCACAAGACCCAGGCTGGCTTCCCCATTTTCTCTGGGGCCAGAATTGGCCTGGTTGCCTTCCCGTGTTCCTGCTTTGATCCTTGTTCTTCATGACCAGATATGGTCTTCACCACGGATCTAGAGATACTTTGGCCCAAATCCTCTGCTGCTTCTCTCCCCGTTTTCCTCCTCCCTGCTATTTGAACCCTTCCCTTGACGATGGGACCCAAAAAATGGGTGTGACGTTAAGATGGGATATCCTGGCTTGATGCCTGCTGAAGTTGGTTTGTCTGTCTTTCTCCTACAGTGTAATACCCAAACATCTCCCTCGCTGAGATAATGCAACCCAGATGGAATTTTTTCCTTCCCTCAAAAGGGAATTCTGCTTCCGATGGCCCAGATCTCCCCTTGACCGTTGGTTGGCTAGAAGGAAGTTCCCCTCCGATGAACCATTTTGAGTCTTCTTCAGCCTAGCGCCGGGTTTCCCGATCTTGGCTACTTGAAGATGTGTGCGGACTTCAACTCCCAGAATTCCTCAGCCAGCAGGGTTCTAAGCACGGGTGTCTGGGGGATTCTGGGAGTTGGTCCATACTACTTCAAGTGGCCAAGGTTGAAGTGCCACAATTCAATTCATAATTTCACAAACTTAGCCACGTTAACATGCGTGGACTTCAATTCCCAGAATTCCCTAGACAGCATAGTTCTAAACATGGCTGGCTGGGGAATTCTGGGAGTTGAAGTCCATCCATCTTAAAATTGCCAAGATTGAGAAGTAAGTTCCACCATCCGATTCAGCGTTTCTCAACCACAGCTGCTTCAAGACGCGTGGACTTCAACTCCCAGAACTCCCTGGTTCTAAACAAGGCTGACTGGGGGTTTCTGGGAGTCGAAGTCCATATGTCTTCAAGTGGCCACGGTTGAATTTCTACCATCCAGTTCAGTGTTTCTCATCACCACTTTAAGATGCGTGGACTTCAACTCCCAGAATTCCCCAGCTGGGGAATTCTGGGAGTTGAAGTCCATGCGTCTTAAAGTGGCCAAATTGAGAAACCCTGGCCTGGTGGCTTCACACAGTCCATCTTGGGGGGTGGGGGATGTTTGGGGTCTAGCCCCCCCCCCCAACTGGGAGAGCCTGATCCCCTTTTCTCCCCTACCCTGCCTACAAAGTGATTATCTAATAGCAGTTGCAATTTCTGGTGTCTCGGAAGCAACCTTGTCTGTTAAACCAAAACCCGACTGGATGGAAGGAATTAATAAAACTGATCTCTGTTTAATTTTGGTCTGTTTTGAGTGCTCAGCTTGGGCGAAGTGGGAGACGATTCAGATGTAAAATGGTTTTGTCTCTCTGATTTGTCTTTCTGATTCTGCGAGATATTTTCAGCCCGGCCAGTGTGGGGTCACCCTTTCCCTGCAATCTGTCCAATGGGGAAGTTGACGGGGCCGTCCTTGGCACGCGCTCATGAGTCACTTCCTGGGTGCCACGTGCAAACCAGCCTCTCGTGCAGAAATGGCCGCATCGATCGGCTTCTTTCCTTGGGACGATTTATCATGGTTTGCTTCTGGTTCACGGTGGTCTTAAATGACACAGCAGCTCAGCCTGAAAAGCTTTGATGCTGTTTTCCTGATTAGTTCAATTCATAAGCTACCTGGTCATTCAGAGAGGGATCTGGGTGAAGGGTTCTTTCTTTCTTTCTTTCTTTCTTTCTTTCTTTCTTTCTTTCTTTCTTTCTTTCTTTCTTTCTTTCTTTCTTTCTTTCTTTCCTTTCCTTTCTTTCTCTCTATCTCTCTCTTTCTTCCTTTCCTTTCTTCCTTCTTCCTTCCTTCCTTCCTTCCTCTCTCCCTCCCTCCCTTCCTTTTCTTTCTTTCTTTCTTTTCTTCCTACCTTCCTTCCTACCTTCCTTTCTTTCTCTCCCTCCCTCCCTTCCTTTTCTTTCTTTCTTTCTTCTCTTTCTTTCTTTCTTTCTCTTTCTTTCTTTTTTTCTTTCTTTCTTTCTTTCTTTCTTCTCTTTCTTTCTTTCTTTCTTTCTTTCTCTTTCTTTCCTCCTTCCTTCCTTCCTTCCTTTCTCTCTCTCCCTTCCTTTTCTTTTTCTTTCTTCCTTTTCTTCCTTCCTTTCTTTCTTTCTTTCTCTCTCTCTTTCTTTCTCTCTCTCTCTCCCCCCTCCCCCCTTCCATTTCTTTTTCTTCTAATGCTAAGAAAGTACGCATGAGAATTAATTTTTGTTTAGAAGTCTTTTCTTTTTTTCTTCTTTTTCTTTCTTTCCCCTTTTCTTTCTTTCTCTCTTTCTTTTCTTTCTCCCCCCCCCCTCTGTCTCTGTCTCTCACTCTCTCTCTTTCTGTGGACATGTTTGGAGATTCCTGGCTGAGGAATTCTGGGAGTTGAAGTCCACAAGTCTTAAAGTTTCCAAGGTTGGAGACCCCTGGTTTAGAACATAGAATAAGAGGGTTGGGAGGGACCTTGGAGATCTTGCTCAAGCAGGAAGCCTTACATATCATTCCAGACAAAGGTTTGGCTTGGCTGCCAAGAATGGAAAACAGCCTGAGCCAATTCAAGGGGACCACTCGTGATGGGGACGCCATGATTTTGGCCCCTCCTGGTTGAGCTTCTCGGGGGGGGGGGCTGCCTCTTTTGTCTCACTCCTGGAGGGGGAAGACGTGACCTCACAAGAGGCTGTGACAGCAGCTGTGAAGTAGCAGCTCACCCAATTTGATGGCCACCCTTGGAGACCCACAATAACATCAAGCTCCACCCTTAACAGCTGAAAGGAAGACCAACTGGCGGGCTGTCTCTATGCTGCTACGAGAAGAGGGCTTAGGAAGGGAAGCCGGCATCTGTGGTCCCGGTCAGATAAGTCTCGTGGGTAGCCGGCCAGGGCCACGCTCTTGTCCCGCTCAGCCATGGCGCGTCCACTCAACATGGATACCCTTCAGCAGAACTTCTGGAAGGAAGAATATGGGAAGGAGATTATGCTCCGTTTCGCCTGGCACCAGAAGTACGGGGCCTTGGTCAAAGCCAAGCAGGAGAGCCTACGCGAACGCCGGAAGAAAGCAGAGGACACCACCCTCCGCCTGCCCTCCGTCCGCCCCCCACCCCCGGTCAAACCCAAATCTCCCCCTCCACCCCTCCCTCCTCCCCCGCCCAAGCTACCTCGGCAACGCGACCTGACCGGGCTGGATAAGGCTCTCCTGGAGATGGAGATGAAGCCGGCTCCCCGCGAAGTGCGCAACCTTCTCTACCAGGGTATCTCCCACGAGGACGAAGGACGTTACCGCTACTTGAAGTTGCGCCTCCTCGTCCCACCGGAAGAGAAATACACTTTCCCCATCACCACCAACTTCACCTACGGCTGGCAGATGGGTGAGTGGTTGGGCAGGAAGGGGGTAGGGGGCACGGGGATGCGTGTAAGTGGACAGACTGAGGATCCGTCCGGAGGAACAGGATGCAGAGTCAGGGGTGAGAAAAAGGCCAATGCAATTCTAGGCTGCATAAACAGAGGAATACAACCAAGATCACGTGAAGTGTTAATACCACTTTATAAGGCTTTGGTGAGGCCACACCTGGAATATTTGCATCCAGTTTTGGTTGCCACAATACACAAAAGATGTTGAGATGTTGAGATCAGGCAGCCGACACTGACAAGTTCTAGTTTGTGAGCTGAGTACCAAACAAACAATGAGTACCAGGACAAAATTTTCACGTCAAAATCCATTGTACCAAATTCGATGAGTTTCAAAGCAGCTGAGTACCAACTGTACCATATTTCTCTATATACCACACTTGAAATATTACATCCAGTTTTGGTCGCCACGATATAAAAAGAGTTGAGACTCTGGAAAGAGTGCAGAGAAGAGCAACGAAGATAATTTTAGAGGACTGGAGGCCAAAACATATGATGAACAGATAAGGGAACGAGGTAGGTTTAGCCCAGGGGTCTCCAAATTTGGCAACTTTTAAGAGTTGTGGACTTCAACTCCCAGAATTCCCCAACCAGCTAAAGTCCGCAAATCGTAAATTTTTTTTGTCAAGTTTGGCGATCCCTGGTTTAAGCCCAACTAAAAGAAGGGTTAGGAGTGACATGACAGCTGTCTTCTCATAATTGAGGGGATGTCACACAGAAGAAGGGGGTTGCCCTATTCTCCAAAGCACCTGAGGGCAGGACAAGAAGCAATGGGTGGAAACTCATTAAAGAGAGACCCAACCTAGGAATAAGGAATTTCCCAATTTCCAATGAATCAATAGCTTACCTCCTGGAATAGTATTGTTCCATCGTTGGAGGTTTTCAAGAAAAGACCAGACAACTATTTGTTTAGGAGGGTGTAAGGACTCCTGCCTTGAGCAGGGGGTTGGACTAGAAGACCTCTAAGGTCCCTTCCAACTCTACGATTCTATGAGCCACTCCTTGGTATTTTCCTAGCCCTGACCACCTAGGGCAGTGATGGCGAACCTATGGCACGCGTGCCACAGGTGGCACGCGGAGCCATATCTGCCGGCACGCGAGCCGTTGCCCTAGCTCAGCTCCAGCGTGCATGTGCACTCCAGCCATCTGATTTTCGGCTTGCGCAGAGGCTCTGGGAGGGTGTTTTCAGCTTCCGGAGGACCTCCGGTGGGCGGGGGAGGGCATTTTCATCCTCCCCAAGCTCCAGGGAAGCCTCTGGAGCCTGGGGAGGATGAAAAATGGGCCTACTAGGCCCACCAGAAGTTGGGAAATGGGCCGTTTCTGGCCTCCAGAGGGCCTCCAGGGTGGTGGGGGAGGACATTTTCGCCCTCCCCAGGAATTAAATTATGGGTGTGGGCACTCGCGCATGCGCGATAGCACGTGCGCATGTACTTTCGGCACCCGAGGAAAAAAAGGTTCACCATCACTGACCTAGGGTCTCTCAGGCCCGCTTAGGGGAAGGACTTTCACCTCAAAGGGGCCACACAACTCCCTCCTCTTATTTTTCTCTCCTCACACCTCAATTTGTGTCTTCCAGGGAAAATGGCTGCCTCCCACGTGGCCCCCACGGCCAAGACCCGCACCGACAGCTTCTTCCGAAAGAACGGCGCCTTCTCTCTGTTGCATCCTCGGGATGTGGCCCTCTGAGTGCCAATGCCACAAAAGCAAGACTATGTGATTACTTGGGTGCCTGTCTCCTTCCTTGGCTGGTATCGAAGGTGGCGTCAGGATGATCTACAACAGGGGTGTCAAACTCCCATTTCACTGAGGGCTGCATCAGGGTTGTGGTTGACCTGGAGGGGGGCTGGGGGTCTGTGCGGGCGTGGCCAGCTTGATGTCAGTCATCCAGGCTCTGTTTTTGGTCGCGACGGCCTCCTGCAGCCCTCTGCCAGTGAAAATGGAGCAGGGGGCCCTCGCGCCCAAAAACAGAGCCCGTGTTGACCCTCCCGAGCTCCGTTTTTGCTGGCAGAGGGCTGCAGGAGATCATTGCCGCCCAGAGTCCTTCGGGAGTTGGGTGGCCTATAAGAGCAAATAAAAATAAAATAAATAAAAATAAATAAATAAATAAAATAAATAAAATAAATAAAATAAATAAAATAAATAAAATAAATAAAATAAATAAAATAAATAAAATAAATAAAATAATAAACAAATAGCGGCCAAAAACAGCCCGCGTGTGGCCCTCCCGAGCTCCGTTTTCGCTGGCAGTGGCAACGTGAACCGGTCCTTCGCTGTTTACAGGGCGGGCCCGTGGGCCAGATCCGGCCTGCGGTCCTTGAGTTTGACACCTCTGATCTAGAACCCTCTATCCAAGGCAGGTTTGGGCAGTGGAAAGAAAGGCCTTGCTTAGCTCTCTCCGTGGTCTTGGAGAAGTCTGTGACTCACTTAACAACCGTTTTCCTTAGCAACGGAAATTCTGGCTCCAAGGAGTAGTATCATCCTGTTAGGGACTCCAGATGTACACCATCAGATGTCATTCAATGGGATTCAAACTCTCTTCCAGGGTTTTAATCCACGGGCATTTTGCATTTTTGGACAACTGCAATGTATTCAATATTAGGGGCTATAAGTAGTCCTTGACTTACGACCACAGTTGAGTTCAAAATTTCCGTTGCTAAGTGAGGCAGTCATCAAGTGAGTTTTGCCCCATTTTATGACCTTGCTTGCCACAGTCGTTAAGTGAATCACGGATGTTGTTAAGTCACACGGTTGTTAAGTCAATCTGGCTTCCCCATAAACTTTCTAGGTCAGAAGGTCGCAAAAGGGGATCACGTGAGCCCAGGACACTGCAACCGACATAAGTACATGCCGGTTGCCAAGCCTCTGAATTTCGATCACGTGACCATGGGGATTTCAGTCGTAAGTCATAATGGCCCTCCTTGAATTATGACCATAATTAAGCCTGCCATTTCAGTTCCTTCATCAGTTTTTGAGGATTTTGAGCCAAGGAATTCTGGGAATTGAAGTCCACACATCATGGGTTTAATGGATTCCTGGTGTTAAGGAGTTATTGTGCTGTTGAGCACATACACAATGTATTGTGGTTGTGGTGTTGCAGTTTGATATGAATGCTATTCAATCAATAAACAGAATACATTTAGTATTTACAAATAGTTTACTTAAAGTAGTAGCAAAGTTCAATAGGAAGTCCAAGTCATACACAGTCAGTCAATGCGAAGATTCTTCTTCTTGCCTATCTTTGTTTTAACTAACAAACAAAGATTACAGCTAACATTCAATTCTACACTATCACAGATAGTTACTCTTTCCACAGCAGCTCTTCACAGTAATTTCATACAGTCACAAAGTCAATTACTCAACAGTGAAGCAGCAGAGATAATCAGCAGAGAGTCAGGAACACACCGTCAAACACACACAGACATTAATCACAATTCTGAGCATGCTCTCTTGCTTCCTTATCAGCCTACAATTCATTTAAAGCAATATACGCATAACATTGATTTGTGGCTTGTTCATATATTAGCAAACCCAACCGTTTGAACAGGGTTCTAACACCTGGCAAAGACCATTTCCAACTCCATACATTGTACAATTCTGTGAAATAAGACAGCAACACACAGCAACAAGAACATACTGGAAATACTGCCTGGTACATCATGGATCAAATCATCTACAAGAGGTTGTAGATGAATTGGAGTGTTTGAACCTCAGCTGAGGTTCCCTTTGGATTCCTAACAGGAAATATGGAGGATGAAACGGAGTGGCTGTAAAAACTCACCATTCTGGCTGTGGGACCTTCCTGGAAACACTGGGTGGATGGTCCATTTCTTCTGGGGTTTGCTCACTTGGTTGTTCCAGGTGTGGTTCCAATGTTTTCCAGAAGTAAATTTTGGGGTGCAGGGGGGAGAGGTTTGCAGGGCTCCGGATGGATCCAAAGCCTCTTTTAAAAAGATGTGTTGTTGGAAAACTGTTGAACCACATGCCATGGTTGAGAACATCCCGGAAGAGGGGGAAATTGCTGTGTTGGGATGAACGGACAATGAATAAAGACAAATGAATTTTCACCCACGGGCGACAACAGTGTGCTGATGATGTCTTGCAAACAAGAACACAACGCAACTGGTGAAAAAGGAAAGGTTTTCATCAAGAGTATTCCTTTACTTTTTTAAAAAAAATAAATCCAACTAGGTTATTCTTGCCCAACTGTGACCATCCTTCTGCCATTTATTCTTTCTGTGATTGTCCACCAAAGATGATTGTCTTCTTTTCTTTCTCTTTTCTTACTTTCCTCCTCTCCTCCTCTCCTCCTTTCTTCTTCTTCTTCTTCTTCTTCTTCTTCTTCTTCTTCTTCTTCTTCTTCTTCTTCTTCTTCTTCTTCTTCTTCTTCTTCTTCTTCTCCTCCTCCTCCTCCTCCTCCTCCTCCTTCCTCCTCCTCTTCCTCCTCCTTCCTCCTCCTCCTCCTCCTCCTCCTCCTCTTCTTCTTCTTCTTCTTCTTCTTCTTCTCCTCCTCCTCCTCCTCCTCCTCCTCCTCCTCCTTCCTCCTCCTCTTCCTCCTCCTTCCTCCTCCTCCTCTTCCTCCTCCTTCCTCCTCCATCACCATCTTCACCTCTACCTCCTCCACCACCACCATTCCTCCCCCCCCCACTTATTCTTCTTTGGGAATCATACGGGAGATGTGAGAAAGAGCCTCCAACTTCACTCGGTCTCCAGGGGATCCTGACGGACAGAGGATTCCCTGCTGTTGACGCTCCTCTGCCTGTCTCGGCTTCTCCTCCCTGGGGGTCACCAGTGGGTCCAGGAGCTCCTTGAACTTCAGAGTGTTCCTGTGGGAGGGAGAGAGAAAGGAAGAGATGGGGCAGCCAGGCCTTCCAGGCGATTGAAGACACCAGAATACAGCGGCCGTCAGGAAAGCTCCATCTCAGCTTCCCTACAGTTACTTTTTATATAGACAGTGGTATTTCAGTACTCATCATTAACTGACTCCAGGAGGCCCAATAAGTATCAAAAACAATGACTACCAAACAATTTTTTCCCATAAGGAAGAATGTAGCGAGTCACCAGCCAGCTGACACCGACAACGTCCTACCTGTCAATGATTACTTCAGCTTCAACCACAACAATACACGAGCACACAATAGATACAAACTTAAAGTGAACCGCTCCAAACTCGACTGCAGAAAATATGACTTCAGCAACAGAGTGATCAATGCCTGGAATGCACTACCTGACTCTGTGGTTTCTTCCCCAAACCCCCAAAACTTTAACCTTAGACTGTCTACAGTTGACCTCACCCCATTCCTAAGAGGTCTGTAAGGGGCGTGCATAAGCGCACCAGCGTGCCTACCGTCCCTGTCCTGAAGCAGCAGGCTTTGGCCTAGCAGGCTGGGGCCTACTAAGCTTGGGCCTACCACCCGAGGAAGAAGACCACGCCCAAGTAGGAGAACACAGGTTTATTGTACAGTGATCCCTCGCTATATCGCGGTTCACCTTTCACAGTCTCGCTGCTTCACGGATTTGCATCGTGCATTGTGTTCTGCATTCTGATTGGCTGATTGTAAAACAGCTTGCCAAGAGCAGTGAAATACACGTGAAAACTTCCCTCTTGCTCCAGCGCAAGCCGTCATGGAGCTTAACTCCGATACCTGACTGCCTGGAGCCGTGCAAAGCGCCTGGGGCAATTGGAATGCCCACCGTGACGAGTCGGAGCGCCTGCTGCTAGCGAGGTTAACCGCTGCTCAGCGAATGCTGTCCGTCGCCTCCCGGATTGCCGGGGAGGGGAGGCGCATTAGCGAGTCCTGCTTCATGCGCTGCGCGACTCAGCAGCTGGCCTTATAGCCTCTCTGTTTCCCGCAAGCCGCCCGAGAATCGGGAGCGATATTAGGCCAGTGCGCGCGCCTATGCCTCCCCGAATGCCGACTGCCAGCTGATCGAGTGGCGGGGAATAGGGAGGGATATGAAGCCAGCGCGTGCACGGGCCAAGCCACTCCGAATGCCGACTGCCAGCTGATCGAATGGCAACAGTCAGGCAAGCCACAGAAACCCCCCCTCAAGTGGGTGTAGCACGAATTAGGCTAGTTTCTTGCCGTAGCGCTGCTTACCAATGTGCTGCCATGAGCCCCAAGTGCCTTAGGCCAGGGAACGTGAAGTGCGGCTGCGCGTGGCGGGTGTAACGAGAGAGACCGGCTAATTTCTCACCGTGGTGCTACTTCACGGATTTCGCCTATCACGGGTTCTTTTTGGAACATAACCCCCGCGAAAAACGAGGGATCACTGTATTGCGCAATTGGTTAAGAGTATTAGCATGCCAAAGTCTTGACCCCGAGGCACTGCCCAAGGGGTTCCATTTATACCTTAATACAAATGCTTGCCCCTTCCTGAGGCGTTGCTATATATCAGCCAATCATAAATCACAGCATGGCATTACATCCTTATACAGAAAAGAAGTATAAACACGTGTTACAGTATCAAGCATGATTCTTATATCAAAACTATGGGTCATCAGATTATCTTACACAATCCAAGCTACCTTCGGTAACATCTTGCAAAATGGTCCCTGACATATGGCAAGTTCCTTTGACATGTAAGTTAACTTCTGCAATTATATTAAAAGTGAAAAACAGGATATGTGAAATAGTTCGCTGCAGTAGAAAAAGGAGAAGTATGAAAGAAAGTGAAATGACTTATAGAGTAAATATATTTGATTATTATTGTATAGCAAATGCCCCCTGCCTCAGTCCTAATGTTCCCTTTTATTCGTATCCATTTCATGTATTCATAAACCTGTTTATACTTATATCTGTTATCTTATACATGCTTGACAAATAAACAAACAAACAAACAAATAAATAAATAAATAAATAAATAAAGTTCTAGCTTGTGCATGGAGGACCAAACCAATAATGAGTACCGGGTCAAAATTTTCACATCAAAATGCACTAAGTACCAAATTCGATGAGTTTCAAAGCAGCTGAGTACCAAGGTACCGCTGTACCACATTTCTCTATATATACCACACTTGGAATATTTGCATCCAATTTTGGTCACCACGATATAAAAAAGTTGTTGAGACTCTGGAAAGAGTGCAGAGAAGAACAACAAAGAGGATTAGGGGACTGGAGGCTAAAACATGAATAGTTGCAGGAATTGGGGACGTCTAGTTTAATGAAAAGAAGGACTCAGTCTTCCAATATCAGAGGGGCTGCCCCAAAGAAGAGGGGGTCAGCCTATTCTCCAAAGCACCCGAAGGCAGGAGAAGAAGCAATGGGTGGAAACTAATCAAGGAGAGAAGCAACCTGGAACTAAGGGGAACATTTCCTGATAGAACAATTAATCAGTGGAAAAGCTAATCTCCAAAAGTTGTGGGTGCTCCAATACTGGAGGTTTTCAAGAAGAGATTGGCCAGCCATTTGCCCGGAACAGTATAGGATCTCCTGCTTGAGCAGGGGGTTGGACTAGAAGACCTCCCAGGTTCCTTCCGACTCTGTTATTGTGTATTCCATCCCACATATATTTGTGCACGCAGTTGGGTTCTACATTCTTCTACAAGAATTCCTTATTCCACCAGACTTGAAATTTTGGGCTTAGACAACTTAGAACTACGTCGCCTTCGATCAGATCTAAATGTAATTCATAAAATCATCTGCCACAATGTCCTACCTGTCAATGACTACTTCAGCTTCAACCACAACAATACACATGCACACAATAGATTCAAACTTAATGGAAACCGCTCCAAACTCGACTGCAGAAAATACGACTTCAGCAACAGAGTGATCAATGCCTGGAATGCACTACCTGACTGTGGTTTCTTCCCCAAACCCCAAAAACTTTAACCTTAGACTGTCTACAGTCGACCTCTCCCCATTCCTAAGAGGTCCGTAAGGGGCGTGCATAAGCGCACCACCGTGCCTACCGTCCCTGTCCTTCTGTCCTATTGTCTAATTTTTACCTATACATACTTTGCTTTTGTTTATGTTTATATCATACCTGTTATCTTGTACACGTGTTGACAAAATAAATAAAATAAAAATAAATAACTAAATAAATGTCACTTCCATAGATTGTGTTCTACCAAATACAAAGTCTTCCCCATCCCTTACAGCAAGGGTGGGGAACGATGGCCCTTTTATGACTTGTGGACTTCAACTCCCACAATTCCTGAGCCAGGGCTGAGGAATTCTGGGAGTTGAAGTCCACAAGTCATAAAGGGACCATCGCTTCCCACCTCTGCCTTACGGGGAGAGAGAAAGGAAACTTGAGGGCCCAGAAACCTTGAAACTGAGTCAATGGAATTGGGGGTGGTGAATTAGGGAAGAACCTGTGACACAGATGGACATTCACATCCGGACACACTCCTCCTACCTCTCTCTCTTGGACTGCATGATGTAAGTTCGTTCTCTCTTGATCTTCTCCAGATGGGTCTTGACGGCCATCTTCTGCCCAGCTTCATCCTGCCAGGACGGAGAATCCAAGGGTTAGTCCCAGCTGGCCACCCATGGGTGCAAAGAATAGCACTCTCTAGGAAAGAGACCTCCATGGTGTGGCCGAAAATCAGTTCGTAAAGGAGTGGAATTTTTAATCAGTTCCAGTTGATATGTAAAGATACAGGGCTAAAGACATCAGGCTAAAGTTCTCCACAAATCCCACCCCCTTCTAGCACTGATGATGTTCCCTAGTTGGGTCATGAAACGTCTCCAAGAAAACCATCAAGTTCAGAGAGCACCAAGCACCCCACAATCTTCCTCCTCCTCTCCACCAACCCCACTCCCTTCTAGCACTGATGATGTTCCCTAGTTGGATCATGAAATGTCTGCAAAAAAACAATCCAGCTCAGAGAGCACTAAGGATCCCATACTCCTCCTCCTCCTCCTCCTCTCTCCTAGCACTGATGATGTAACCTAGTTGGGTCATGAAACATCTCCAAGAAAACCACCAAGCCCAGAGAGCACCAAGTACCCCACAATTCAACCCTGAGCTACAAAGATTACCTTCTATTGGCAATTAATTAATTTCTTGGGTATGCTATGCTACCAATACCACACACATACTTGACCCAAACACATTGCGCAAACTCCCTGTTGCAATCTTCTGGAAAGTTCTGGAAGACCTTGGATTCTCTTCCTCCCTGTTGTGGTCCGCCAGCGGCCTGCGGAGCTGGCAGCAGAGTCGAACAGCGAGGAGGCTGAGGAGGACCATGGGCCAGGCCTGGAGTCTGGAGAAGGCTCGGTGCCAGAGGCAGAGATCCAGCCCGGGCCATCTGGAAGGTCTGTGCTGACTCCAGAGCCTCCAGAAGCTGACATGAGCGAGGCAGAGGAACAGGGGGAGCCTGTTCTCAATGTGCGCATGCGCAGAGCTGCCAGAAGGCAAGAACAGTTACAGAGGAGAAGGACTACTCGGGAGTAAGGCTTGGAGATGATTGGCCCCTCCCATCGGCTATAAAAGTGGAGCATGTGCTCGTTGCAGGAAGCAACTTTGTTCAAATCGTGTCTCAGCATTTTCAGTTCTGACTCGGTGTTTCTGTCTGGCCTTGCAAAGCTCCTTGCCAATTGGTCTTTGGCAGCATGTCAAGAGAGATAAAGGTTGGTGATATCAGCCTTCTTCAGAAAGACTTTGGCAGACTTCTAATTAACACTGTTTGGGACTTATTATGGCTGGGAATGAACATAATTCACAGCCATTAAAATAAAAGAGGTTTTTGGGGCTCTGTGCTTTATTATTTATCAGGAAGCCTAGGTCAGAACACTTCCTTCTCCCCCCAGAGTTAATTTTTATTACCTCAATAATTTAATCCCATGGGAAAATCCATACCTGGCCTTCGGAGGTTGGTGATGCCCGGGGCCATCGGTCTGCTGGACTATCTCCCAGAAGATCCTCCTTGGAACTCCGGCATTTGGCTATGGAGAGTCGTTCCTGGAACTTAAGGGAGGAAGATCTTTCTCTCCATGTTGCTTTTGGCAAGTTTTAGGGGTGTAATAGTATTCCTGGGGGGCAACTGATGCCTTCCCCAATGGTTCTGTAAACCAGAACACCCCATGAACCATGATACTCTAGAACAGTGTTTCTGAATCTTGGCAGTTTGAAGATGTGTGGACTTCAACTCCCAGAATTCCCCAGCCAGCAACTCTGGCTGGGGAATTCTGGGAGTTGAAGTCCACACATCTTCAAACTGCCAAGGTTCAGAAACCCTGCTCTAGAATGCTTGGGAAATCCACTGGACTCCTCCACCATGACAGGCTGGTCTCTAGATCCCTTCTACCTGGAATACACAGATCCCTCTTTGTTGGGGTTATGCCCTGAGCCATCACACAGGCTGGAGTAGCTAACTCTCTGAGCCACAAAACACGGATCCTGGAGTTCCAGATGCTACACGTTGTGTTGATGTGACTGTTACCGGTGAGCCGTGGTGGCGCAGTGGTTAGAATGCAGTTCGATCCTGACCGGCTCAAGGTTGACTCAGCCTTCCATCCTTCCCAGGTCAGTAAAATGAGGACCCAGATTATTGGGGGCAAGAGGCTGACTCTGTAAACCACTTAGAGAGGGCTGTAAAGCATTGTGAAGCGGTATATAAGTCTAAGGAAGGAAGGAAGGAAGGAAGGAAGGAAGGAAGGAAGGAAGGAAGGAAGGAAGGAAGGAAGGAAGGAAGGAAGGAAGGAAGGAAGGAAGGAAGAGGGAGCCTTGGTGACCCAGTGGTTAGAATGCAGCATTGCAGGCTGACTCTGCCCAGTCAGGAGTTCGATCCTGACTGGCTCAAGGTTGACTCAGCCTTCCATCTTTCCAAGGTCGGTCAAATGAGGACCCAGATTATTGGGGCCGATAAACCGCTCAGAGAGGGCTGTAAAGCACTGTGAAGTGGTATATAAGTCTAAGTGCTATTGCTAAGTGCTAAAGAAGGAAGGGAGAAAGAGAAGGAAGGAAGGGAGGGACAGGGAAGGAGGAAAAATGGGAGGGAGGGAAGGAGGGAAGGAGGAAAGGAGGGAGGAATAGGAAGAAGAAGAAAACTGGAAGCAAGGAAGGAAGGAAGGAAGGAAAGAGAAAGAAAAGAAAAAGAAGGAAGGAAGGAAGGAAGGAAGGAAGGAAGGAAGGAAGGAAGGAAGGAAGGAAGGAAGAAGAGATAATAGAGGAAAGTTCATCAGAGAGAGAGACCCAATCTGGAAATAAGAGGAATTTCCTGACCCTGAGAACAACCCATCAATGGAACTTGGCTTGCTTCCAGAAGTTGTGGGCACTCCAACATTGGAGGCTTTAAAGATCTCCTGCCTTGGGCAAGGGGTTGGACTAGAAGACCTCCACAGTCCCTTCCAGGCTCTAGGATTCTGTGAAATGGGTCAGCGAGAGGTACCCCAGTTCCCGGGAAAGAGGGGCCCGCTTCTGCCGGGTCTAAGAGGGATCGGGGACCAGACGACGCTCACCCGTAGAGCTTGCCGCTCCTTATCGCGCTGGTGCCGACGTTCCCCCTCAGCCTGCGTTTCTGCCAGTCGCTGCAGCGCTTCCTTTTTGTCCTGGGGGGAGAGCCAGATGAAGGCCTTCTCCCGGCTGGGCGGGTGAGGGGGGAGCAGAGGCTGGTGGAGGGAGGAAAGGTAGGTCAGGAGGAGGCAGGGGAGACCAAGAAGGTCCGAATAACAATGGCAGCAGCCGAGGGGAGGGGGGCTTCTTTGAGTAACGTTTTTTAGGAACAAAGAACAGGTCAGAGAAGGGAGACATATGTCAAGTGATTTTTGCCCCATTTTACGACCTTTCTTGCCTCGGTTGTTAAGCGAATCTCTGCCCTTGATGCTAATAACAATGTATGAAAAGGAGGTCTGTATCAAGTCCCCGAGAAATCTGGCGATTCACACCGTTCACATGAGTGCGTTCAAATGTCCTCGGGTTACGACCACAATTCAGCCCAAAATTTATGTTGCTAAGTGAAACATTTGTTAAGGGAGTTTGGCTCCATTTTTTCCATTGTTAAGTGAATCACTGCATTTGTTAAGTTAGTCACACGGTCGTTAAGTGAATGTGGTTTCCCTGTGGACGTTGCTGGTTAGAAGGTCACAAAAGGGGATCACGTGACCCCTGGACACTGCAACCGTCATAAATATGAGTCAGTTGCCAAGCGGCTGAATTTTGATCAGGTGACCAGGGAGATGCTGCAATGGTCGTAACTCTGAAAAATGGACATATGTCGCTTTTTTCAGTGCCGTCGTAACTTTGAATGGTCACTAAATGAACTGTTTGTAACTCGAGGACTGCCTGCAACGAGGAATTTCTTTGATGAATGTTTCTAGGAACAAAGAAAGCTATGTGCAGCCTGATCAGAGAACTGGTTTAAACCTGTCATTAATTTGAACTTTATTTACAGATAATAAATAAACTTACAACCATTCGTTTAGTGACGGTTAGAAGTTGCGACGTTTCATGACCCAAGTACGTAACTTTATCAGTGTGAGGGGGTGTGGTGTAACCTCCCACAGGTGTTTATGGACACAGATGATGAAATTTTCATTTTTTTAGGATTTGGGTTTGTTTGTTTTTTTCCTTTAAGATCAGAGTACAGGTAGTCCTCAACTTACGACGACAATTGAGCCCAAAATTTCCATTGCTAAGCAAGATATTTGTTAAGTGAGTTTTGCCCCATTTTACGACCTGTCTTGCCACAGTGGTTAAGTGAATCACTTAACAACATGGTTGTTAAGTGAATCCGGCTTCCCCGTTGACGTTGCTTGTCAGAAGGGCACAAAAGAGGATCATGTGACCCCGGGACATTGTGACCGTCATAAATACGAGTCAGTTGCCAAGCATCTGGATTTGGATCACGTGATCACGGGGATGCTGCAACGGTCATAAGTGAGAGAACGGTCATAAGCTACTTTTTCCAGTGCTGTTGTAACATTGAACGGTCACTAAATGAACGGTTGTAAGTCGAGGACTACTTGTTGGATGTTGGACCAGTTCTTCAGATGCTCCTTCCCAACCCCTCCATTGGACCAGGCAGCTGAAGCTCTGGGAAACATCAGACAATTGGCAACCCCATGAACGAGAGCCCAAGAACTTGGTCGCTTACCTGTCCATCCGCTCCTTCCCCATGAAAGCTGCTGATGGCCTTTTGGTTGGGTTCACCTGGCAGGGGCCGATCAGTTGACTTCTCCAAGGATGGAGAGTCCCCAGGACAGGTGACCCTGATGTGGACATTGTCCTCCTGAGAAGAAGAAGAAGAAATAAAACTAAGTAGGCAGGAACCCTCAAAGAAGAGACAGTCAGTCTGGACATTGGGTGGACACGGTGGGAGGTAGTCCTTCTACCTCTTCTGACCAGTGAGGCTTCATGGGAGTTTCAAGAAGCCAAGAAGGACTTTACCCAGAATTCATCCATTTCAATATCTTCCCTCCCTAGCAAAAAATACCTAATATCATTTTATGTATGCCATTGTTCTGAAGACATCAAAACCATCTTCCAGATTTGGTCCAATGTAGAGAAACGGGGCCTCTGAGGAGAAACCATCACCTGGAGAACCTCAATAGATGCTCATACCTCCCGTTCAAAGTTGATTAACACTTGGATTTATTTCAGATGTCAGAAATTATTTCAACTCCCCCATGAAGCAACAGATGGCATTTCAACAGAGCAGAACCCAGAAGATATTTTAGTGTTTTGAGGTCCCCCATCCAGCTTCTTCTAAGAGTTGGACTGGAGATCTCCTATCATCTCCTAGCATAAGAATGGCAGCTTAATGGGCCTGAAAACTTTAAGTCTGAATATGATGACATGGTATCAATTAAAGGTTTTCTTAAAGAGATGGAAGGCCTACACCTGTTTGTGACTTGCGTAGCAACATCGTCGGTCTGTTGTCTCCAAAGATACAGTGCCACCAGTTCAGAAGACCCTGGCTCTTGTGCTCATGAATGCCACCAATCTCAATGTCTGGCTTTTGGCAGGGGTCACTGGTGGACATCCCAGCTTAAGAGCAGGCCAACTAATGTTTTCAGATAACTTCAGAGTCCCAACCTGGTCAATCTACAGAGAAGAAATACCGTATTTTTCGGAGTGTAAGACGCACCAGAGTATAAGACGCACCTTAGTTTTGGGGGAGGAAAATAGGGGAAAACAATCTGCCTACCAGGTATTCATCTGGCTAGAGTTCTTAGTCTGGTCAGCTTCAGCACATTATTTTATCCCCTGGTTAGGACTTAAAAAAACCTTCTTCGGAGAGAGTAACAATGAAAGAGCCTGCAAGCCAGTAAGAGCTGGGAAGATCATTAGCACCTGGTATGGGCTAGAAAAAAACTTATTCAGAGCAAGTAGAGCAATGAAAAAAAACCTGCAAAGACTTAGGGCTGGAAAAACATCCTTCGGAGAGAGTAACCATGAAAGAGCCTGCAAGGTAAGAGCTGGGAAGATGGTTAGCACCTAGTTAGGGCTGGAAAAAAAGCTCCGAAAAAGCTACATTCAGAGTATAAGACGCACCCAAATTTTCAGCCACTTTTAGGGAGGAAAAAGGTGCGTCTTATATTCCAAAAAATACGGTACCTGCTGTTAGATAGAGAAGTTTCTGGTCAACTTATGGACAGAGAAGAATTTTGTAACCTTCTCTGTCCTCATCTCAAGTTTATCACCACAGACCACCTTCATTCTTACATTAAAGCTGAAATAGAGTTATCTCCACCTCTGTCCCGGTTTAGGTGCATATCGGCTAAATGATAGATCTTCTTACCCAAGATGGTGAAGAAGGCTGGGCCGCGTCGAAAGAGGTCTCTATGAAAATGTCCACGTTGAGCGAGCTGGGCTCCCACATCATCTCGCTGGGCTTTCCAGGGCTGGAGGGAGAGAGCAAAGCCATAGCTGTGGTTTCTGTGGTCTTCTGCTCCCAGAGCCTCTCCAGCCTTCTGCTCTCATCTTCAGGCTCAAGTTCTGCCAGGTTCAATAGGCTCTTCTCATGGGCTGAGCGATTCCTTGGTTGGGTTCCTTCAGCCAGAAGAGTTCCTGCCTTTCTCCATTCCTGAAAAGATTGGTTCTCCTTCGTCCATTGAAGCTGAAGAGACCCCAGGTCCTGGCCCTTCCATGATTTTAGGTTCCTTCTTTCTTGGAGCTTCAACCTCTCACGCTTCTCCTGAAAACGTTGGTCTACTTGCTGGGTCCTTTCTTCCTTCTCATTCTGAGGTAAAAGAAGGCTCCAATTTTCCTGTTTTGTGTGAAATTCCTGGCTTTGGGAAGAAATGGCTTCTGCTTGGACATTTAATGGTCCTTGGGAAATAGGTCTACGTTTGGTGGCCATCTCTTTATCCAAGGAAGGTAGACCTTCTACCGTTTTTTTCCTCTCCTGCTGGAACGCCAGAGTCCTTGATAATGACTGAGGTTCAAGGGATTTGGATTTTGCCATTAAAGGTCCTTGAATATTTGAGGGATGGTCCTCTTGTGGCTCTGTGACCATTGGTTCTTTCTCTCTCACCTTCCCTTCAAGATTAAGGGGCTCCTGAAGATCCAAGATCTTTGCTTCCACATTTCCCAGTGACTGAAGGAAAGGACGGTCTGTCATCCCAGAAACCATAATTGCTTTTTTTGACAAGTCTTCTTGCCGTTGGACCATCTGTGGTGCCTTCTGCATTGGTGGCCCCGTGTTCCTTGCCGACTCCCTTTTTACTCCTGGCATCCGGTCAGGTCCTTGGCTGTGGGGAGATTGAAGAGACTGCAGCTGCATCTTAGAAGCTTCGGAGGAATCTCCTGTTGTTGATGGTGGTGGCTGCGGAGATGTTGCTGCGCTCCATTTCTGGTGCTCGAGAACTTGAGAAACTATATTTATTTGGGGTTCAGCTGGTATTTGCTGCTGTGGTTGACTGGGATCTTTAGCACCTTGGGGACAAATGGCCTCCCCATCCTTTACTTCCTGTGATGGATTGAGGGTACTTAATTCATTATGCAACCTTCCTAGTTCCTGGAGAAATTTAATACCAAACTGTGGAATGTCACAAGGTGGAACAACGTGAGGCATACTGTGCTGTGGAACTATGTGTGGTGTATCTTCTTGTTCCTGAGGAGGTTCCTGGTTAGCATGTAGAGATATCTTGGGTTTTATGGACTCCATCTCTATTTTGTGAGCTTCCCTTGGGCGGTGGGGCTGTCCTGTAGATTCCTCAGTGCTTTCAACATTTGCTATCTCCCGATGTTGGAGAACTTCAGGTTTACTTATCTCCTGGATTATTTGTGGCTTTGGTCCCTCAAATCTCTGCAGCAACTGCCTCTCGACATCCAACCTGTGCCATTCTCCAGGTTCTTCTTTCCTTTGGACATCCTGGATCTGAGGATCAACTCCACTTGTTCGTTCCTCATATCCAGATTTCTTGGACTTTCTCAGCAGGTTCCTGAGACGAGGAGGACTTTGTAGATTTCTTTCTGCCTGGCGATTAAGATGCGGTGGCTTTCTTAGTCCTTGAGATCTGGATTCTGTCTGCACACACTGATCGATACAAAGAGGCTCCTTCAAACTCTGGGAATTAAGCGGAAGTTGAGGAGCTTCCAATTCTCTGTATTCCTTGGAAGAGAACATCCGGATATCCTCGAGTTTGTGGAAAGTCATGATTTCTCTCTCATGCTTCAGTAGCTCTTGGGACTTTTGAGCTTCCAGCTCCGTGTGCTCAGTTTTCTGGTTGGCACGACGATTTTCTTCCTGTTGGCCAATCTTATCTTTTGAAATAAGGTCCTCAAGTGGTTGGGTTTTGGAGTAGACCATCGGAGTCCTGCATTTCCCTTGCTCATCCTGGAGATTTCTTTGTGGTTGAGGCAGATTGGCTGAAGGCATCTTCTGGGGTTTAGAACAATCCAACTCCCCCAGAAGTGACTTTAGACAGGGGACTTGATGTTCTCTAAGATCAAGAGACTTTGATCTTCCCAGGGGCCACCAGACTGATAGAGTTCCTTTCTCTGTGGACACTAAGGACAACTGAGTTATGGATTTCACATGTTCCACAAATTCAAGAGTGAGTGGTATCGGTGAGTGTTTTTCAGGTTGAAGAACATCTGGATGGTTTAAATCTCCGCTTCCAAAATACTCTGGATTGCTTTGCAGGTTCCCCTGGATCTGCAGAAAAGCACATTCCTGAGGAACTCCTGGTGAATGAAGAACTTCCATTCTTTCCTGTCCTTGGAGCTGCTGGGCCTGACCATCCTGAGGATTTAAGGTAGCTGGCTTATTTTGGCCAAGTTCTTCCTGAGATTGTGAGTCCTTCCGTTCCTTTTGTGTGGGACGTCTACTCTTTTTTTCCTGCAAAGACGCATTCATCCCCGGTGACGATGTTTGATCATCGAGGATCTGAGGACGTTCCTTCACATTTTCTTGAGATCGGGAACTGTTTGGTCTTTTCAACTCATGAAGCAGGACGATGTTTGCTTTGGGCAATTCCAAAGATTTTGATCTCCTGAACGTATCTGCCAGAGGATATAAGATATCTTGGACAAGGAAGGACTGAGGAGATCTTTGCAGGTTTCCTTGCATTTCAGGGTGACTATCTTCTACCCCAAGTTCATAGTTCTCTGCTTCATGGTGTCCCTGTAGGCAAAGCATCTTGGGGTTTGTGGCTCTTTGGAGTTTGGAGCTCTGGGGCTGAATTATTTCTCTGTGTTCCGGGGTCTGCAAGGAACATGGGTCCATCTCAAGAAGTTCTGATGTTTGTGTGGATGAATTCTGGAGAACGGAAGGGCTTTTAGAAGCCGGTTCATGGGACTGCAGTAGTTGTGGAGTGTCCTGGTAACCCTTTTCTTGAGATGAAATGGTCTGTGAATCTATCTTTTTCTGGTGTTTCTTTGGAAGGTCTTCCTGAATCTTCAAGACTTTGATTGCTTGAGTTTGAAAAGAGCCTTTCTTCAGTGGTTCCTGAGTCTTCAAAATGTGAAGATCCCCTAAGTCAAAGGACTTTGATTTCCCCAATGGTTTTTCCAAGGGCGGGTCCACTTTGATCTTACTGTGCTCCTCAGAAGGGTCAAGAATTGGGAAGTCTTCCTGCTTGACTCCCTTCAATGTCTCACCATGCGCTGGTTCCTTTGGGTGAAGAACCTGGGATCCATTTAGAAGCCCACGATGTTCTGCATCTGCTTTCAACCTCTGGAGTTGCGCAGATGAAGGTGAGGGGTCTAGGGAGTTCACCTTCCCAAGCGTATCCAGAGTTTGATGGTCATGCGAATGAATTACTTTATATGACTCACATAGTTTGGACATCTCTTCCTGTACCAGACACTCCAAATCCTTGGGAATAAGTGTCTTTTGTGTCACCGAGGATCCTTCTCTACTCTGAACATCTCCTTCTGAAGATTCCTCAACTGAGACAGGTTCTCTCTCCTTCAGCAGATGAATCTCAAGGTCCTGAGGACTTCTCTGGGGACCTTGAAATGATTTTGCTTTCTCCTGGGCCAGATATTGAAATGCTTCTGAGACTGAAAGCCCAGGGCTAGTGGTCCCTGCTTGAGGAACAATTTCATGAAGGTGGGAAGGCTCTGGACCTATACATTCCTGGGACCGAAGATGGTCATCTGCTGTCCTACCTCCTTCAACTTGGAAGGATTCCTTCTGTAGTTGAGGAGCCTCTAGTTTCTGCACTTTCTTAGCAAAAGATACAGTTTGACTCCTTGGATGTTGTGCCGCTGACTCACGCTGGGGTCCTTCTTGTTGTTGTGTCCCTGGGACATAAGAACTGAGTTCCTGAGGTTGAGGAGAAACATTATATAATATTCCATGATGAGCTAACTCCAAAACCCACCACAGAAGTGGAGGTGTCTCTGGACTTCTGCGTTCTGCATGCTGAAGACATTCTGCTCTTCTTTCTGGAGCTAGCTGAGATGTTAAGGCACCTGTGTTCTTTCCATGTGGTCTCATATTTTCTAGTTTCTCCGGTTCTTCTAGAATTTTGTCACTCTGAGCTTGCGGAACTTCTAGATCTTTCAGTCCTTGAAGCTCCAGGATCTGAACGTCCTTTGACTCCTCCAGCAGATACTGCATTGAAATGGAATCCAGAGTCTGGGTATAAACAGACTTCCCAACCTGGATTTGAGTGATCACCTGCTCCTCCAGATCTGTTGGGTGATACACCTGTGGAGCTCCATGCTTCTGGGTTCCTTGGGATTCTGGTTCCACCTGTAGCTTTTCTGATGGTGGGATCATCTCTAACTTTGAGCTCTCCTCTACGTGAGAAGCCTGGAGACCCTGCTGAGATCTTGGTGAAGTGGCCTCTGAGGAGCTCATCCGGAAAGCCTGTGACTTGATTAGCTCAAATGATTTTGACTTTATTTCTAAGACTCTTCCCAACGAAGGAGAAGGTTCAAAGCTTCTACTTTCCTCGGGATGAAGAAGCGTTTCCAGAAACGTTGTTTTGCAAGGCAAAGAGTTCTGTTGATCTTCCAGTTCTTGAATGGCCATTTCTGGATCCTTTACCAGTTCCACAACTTGTTGCGGTGTTTCAGAAGATTCTGGATTTTCTTGTGAAGTTATCCAGCTTTGAGACGATCCCATCTCTCTTATTTCTTGGCCCACTGAGACTTCTCTTTCACTCGGGGAAGGAGAGACGATCGTCCTGGGCCCAGCTTCTTGAAATGGGGGGATTTCTGAATTATTTACTTTTGGGGACCGTGACTCTTGAGGATAGGTAGGTAGGATTCCCCCACTCTGAAAGGTTCCCATCTTGGACTTATCTGGAGGAGACTCAACTTCCTTTAGGTCTTGAGAAGAGGTGACATCAAGGCCTTTACATTTTTGAAGTGTAGAAGATTCGAGCTCCATGTCAGCTCTTCTCCACAATGGAGCAATCGGTGAGTCCTTCACTTCCTGAGCTTCTAGGTCACACGATGCCCTCAACTCAAAAGACTTGGACTTCATGACCCCCCACAGAAGAGGAGGAGAATCTAGACTTCTGTATTTCTGGAATTGCTGGACCAATACCTCTTTTTGCAACACATTCTCTTGAATCTGGACTTTTCCCAGAATTTCTTTTGTGCGGGGCTGTGTCCCGCTCAGATCTTCCTGTAGGAAGGACCCTGAATGCTCCAGCAATTCTAACTCCTTCTGTGAGATCTCTTCTCGCTGAAGCTTTTGAAGCCTGCTCCTCGGAGCTTCATGGGATGAACGATTCTCCATCTCCCCTGTTTCTCCTGGACGTTTCTCTCCAAGGTTTACTTGCCCTACTGTTATGTCCAGAAGAACCTCTGGTGTTGTCTCTCCCGGATGCTGAAATTCCAGAGGGTCAGTTTGTATGCATTTCTCTGCTAAGGCAACCTTATCTGCCTGGGTCTGTGGCATCACTTCCCGTTGCTTCAAATTCTGGAGATAAAGGACATTGGACTTCTGGGATTTCTGGTGTTCCATTTCCACCAGTGATCCTTCTTCCCGTTGAACCATCAATGCTCCCTTTGTTTCCTGGGGAAGTTGAAGGATGGGCATGTCCTTCTTAGTCATTCTCTGGATAGCAGCTTGTCCTAGTTGTGGGCCTAGAAGAAGACATGGTTTCACTTGTTCAAACGACTTTGCCTTCCGCCACAAGATGTTCCACAGAAGAGTTGGACTTTCCAGACTTCTGAAATCCTGGGACACAGGAAGGTCTTCTTGCCTTCCCGAAACCAACTTCTGGGGCTGAAGTTTCAGGGATTCTCTCAAGGTAAGAATTGGCCGATCCAGCGGAGCTTTCTGGGACTGGAGCATTTCTCCGCCAATTCCTTCCATCGCTCCTGAGATATGACGCTCCTCTGATGGACTCACATCTTGCAATCGTGATCTCGCGTCCAACTTTAGAGACTCTGCTTTCCTTGCCAAATGGATTTGGAACTCTGGTTCCTTTTCAGCACGTGGCCAAAAGCCTTGTGATCTGCTCAGATCCGTTTGAAGCTTCTGAGCGGGAAGAGGATCTGCGTCCATCCGATTTTGTGCTCGAGGGCAGGACGATTGTATCTCCTTTGATGGAGCTTCTTGCTTCTGAAAATCCAACTTCTCTTTCAGCATAGGTGCCTCGGACATTTTGGGAAACGGTCCAGGTATCTCAACAACTTCTTCTTTGCACGTTGGAATGTCTGGGTGCTGGAGAACCTCTACCGAATCAGGTAACTTCAAAACTCCTCTTTCTGAAATGTTCTGGCTTTTCACCTTTCCCCATTCCTGACGTTGATGGTCTTGAGGGTATCTATTTTCCAGTAGAATCTCTGAAGAAACGCCAGATTCATTGACCCTTGTCTGCATTGGTTCTTGAGGTTCAGGTGGGTTTGATTTCTTGAGAGGAGGCCCTTGACAACGAGAGAATTCTAGGACCTTCTGTTCCTGATGACGGACATCTTCTGAAGGTCTCTTCATTTCTGCAATATGGAGAACTGGTGATCCTTCCTGGAGACTGCTGACCAAGTCAATTTCCTCCCAGTCCTTGGGCTGAGGCATTTGTGTGCCTTGGCTGTGGAACGTTTTTTCATTCCCGCCATCTTGTGAGTCCACCTCTTTCTGAGGTTCTTGCTTCCCTTGAAGAGAAATGTGAGGTTCTGGAGTTATCAGCTCAGTATCTGTTTGAACAACTTCTGTTTCACTCTGTAGAATTGTCTGGAGGCTACTTGGACTTGGTTGGGAATGTACATTTTCCATCTGTGTTTTCGGGGAAGGACCTCTCTGCAGATTCTCTGATAATAATTGGAGAGAAGTTTCTGGGTCTCTTGATCCTTGGAACAGCAGACTCCATGGAGTTACAACTTCTAAGCACCCCAAAGACTTTGACCTCTTTAGTCTCGGAGGATGCAAGTTATTTACATTCAGTCCATGGAATGGAGCTTCTTGAGAACTTCCTTCTTGAGTATTACACTCCTTTTCCTCAGGAAGAGTTTGGTCCATGTCAGGAGTTACTAAAGCCTGGGAGGTCTCTAGATCTTCCACTCCTTGGTGTCCACAAGGTTTCCAAGGTTGAGAAATCTCTTCCATCCTCTCTAAAGTTCCTGCACATCCAAGAATCTCCTGTTGCTTAGATGTGGTCTGAAGACCATCAACTTCTCCTTTACTGGTAGCTTCAGATTCCTTCTCGTCGGAGAGCTCTGGAATGTTTTGAGGTGCATGAGATACCTCCTTTGGGAGACTGAGAACTTCTGGATCTCTGTGGTGTTCATTTTGCTTTTGGGAGAACTCAAGATCTCCAGGAACAACCAACTTCTGATTACCTTCTGCCTTCCTAGATGGGGTTTCCAGATGCTTCTTTTCCTGGGGACCTCCAGACTGCAAATCTTTCACATCTTTCACATTTGTATCTTCTCGGAAACCCTTAAGAACGTGACATGATGTTGATGGTCCCTGAAGCCAATGTGACTTCTCTGGTTGTCTTTCAGCCCGAAGGACATTAGCATCCACCTGTACAGTGTCTTGGAGCCTGAGGTCTTCTCCTCTGGCTTTTGTCCTTTGCTGAAGACCAGGTTCTTCTAACCTGCTCTGCGGAGAGTGTCCTGGACCTTCCCATTGTGACTCCAGTTTCTCCTGGACTGGAAAACTTTCCAAGGTGTTCCAGAAATGCTTCTTGACCCCACTCTCGTTCAGTTCTTGGGCAGTCTCTGAGAACTCTCTCTGCAGCATGGATTTCATTGAGAAGGCCCTGGTGTCTGAGGGCTCCATCTGAGGAGAAAAGGCCTTTCGGTCCATCACCAAAGTGTCCTGGAAAAGAAACACATGGATTCGATAAATGTACTTATTTATTTTTGGGATGCTCTTATTGTTTTTATTATGCTTTTACAAAAGCCTTTGAATTGTTTTATAATGTTAGAATTGCAGGCTGCCCAGAGTCACTTGGTTGAGTTGGGCAGCTATAGAAATGGAATATTTATTAAGTTTGATCTTTTCCATTTATGTGAAGCAATTTCTATAGGGCGCTGATGATGTTCCCTAGTTGGGTCATGAAAGGTCTGCAAGAAAACCACCAAGCTCAAAGAGCATCAAAGACTCTATAGACCTCCTCCTCCTCCTCCTCCTCCTCCTCCTCCTCCTCCTCCTCCTCCTCCTCCTCCTCCTCCTCCTCCTCCTCCTCCTCCTCCTCTCTGCAAACTCCACTCCCTTCTAGCAATGATGATGTTCTCTAATTGGGTCATGAAATGTCTGGAGGAAAACCACGAAGTTCAGAGAGCTCTACAGAACACTTCCTTCTTCTGCTCCTTCTCCTCCTCCTCTTCCTCCTCCTCCTGTGATATTCCCTAGTTGGGACCAATGGTGGGTTACTACCGGTTTGGACCGATTTGTGCGAGCCGGTGTTGGAAATTTGGCCCCGTTCGCCGAACCGGTAGTGATGGCCGGCTTGCCACGCCCCCGAACCGGTTCCCTGGTTGCCGCTGCTTGAAAGTGGCTGGCAAATAACCCTCTGTGCATGCCCAAAGACTTCTGCGCATGCGCAGGGGGTCAGTACCCAGATGCGCACTTCCGACGCAACGGGTACACTTCCGAACCGGTTGGGAAGGTAAGAGAAACCCACCATTGGTTGGGACATGACACATCTTCAAGAAACCCCCCCAATCTCAGAGAGCATTAAGGACACCCCATCAAGAGACACCCCTAGGGCAGAGACCGCTTATGGATACGTATTTATTTATTTGCATCCTGCCGTTATTATTTTTGCAAATAACCGGATGACTACTCTTGGCTTTGGGGAAGAGGCACCTGACCTCCAAAACTCTGCGGGACGAGACAATCTTCAGTCCCTGCAGCTAAAGTCATCTCAGCAGATTTCTTGGACGGGCCACTTAAAACCTTGACCGTGGAAAGGCGTGAACGAAGCATCTCTCTTCCTCACCCTTCTGCTGGTGGCTTCGGTCAGCTTCTCGATGGTCCATCTCAGCTCCTGCTCCTGCTCCTGCTGCAGGGCCACCAGCCTGGCGACAGCACCATCCCACCATGGAGGTCCTGGGGTAGCCTCAGTGGGCAACGGCCCCAGGGAGGCGGCTTCCTCTGCCCCAAGAGAGGCCTCTCCCCCATCACTTCCTGCGGGAGAGAAGAAGGCCGTCCCCAGGTGATGGAAGGCACAGGTCTGGGTGTGGAAAGGGTCTGCAGGTGAGGGTGGGAGTCCACTCCAGACTGATATCCATCCATCGTTCATGAGGTTTGGGGAGCCCCCAGCCTGGAGGGAGGTCTCTTCCAGCAAGAATGTGGGGTTGGTTTCCAGAGTAACAGGGTTGGAAGGGACCTTTAGAGCTCTTCTAGTCCAACCCAATGCTCAGGCAAGAGACCCTCTAGTCTGTTATTCTGTTATTGTTATTCTATTATTCTGTTATTATTCTATTCTGTTATTGTTATTCTGTTATTTTTCTATTTTGTTATTGTTATTTTGCTATTTTATTGTTATTGTTATTCTATTATTCTATTATTGTTATTTATTATTCTGTTATTGTTATTCTGTTATTGTTATTGTTATTCTATTATTCTGTTATTATTCTATTCTGTTATTGTTATTCTGTTATTTTGCTATTTTGTTATTGTTATTTTACTATTCTTCTATTGTTATTGTTATTCTATTATTGTTATTTATTATTCTGTTATTGTTATTCTTTTATTCTGTTATTATTCTATTCTGTTATTGTTATTCTGTTATTTTGCTATTTTGTTATTGTTATTTTACTATTCTTCTATTGTTATTGTTATTCTATTATTGTTATTTATTATTCTGTTATTGTTATTCTTTTATTCTGTTATTGTTATTCTTTTATTCTGTTATTGTTATTCTTTTATTGTTATTGTTATTCTATTATTCTGATATTCTGTAATTTATTATTCTGTTATTGTTATTCTATTATTCTGTTATTATTCTATTCTGTTATTGTTATTCTGTTATTTTGCTATTTTGTTATTGTTATTTTACTATTCTTTTATTGTTATTGTTATTCTATTATTCTATTATTGTTATTTATTATTCTGTTATTGTTATTCTGTTATTGTTATTGTTATTCTATTATTCTGTTATTATTCTATTCTGTTATTGTTATTCTGTTATTTTGCTATTTTGTTATTGTTATTTTACTATTCTTCTATTGTTATTGTTATTCTATTATTGTTATTTATTATTCTGTTATTGTTATTCTATTATTCTGTTATTATTCTATTCTGTTATTGTTATTCTGTTATTTTGCTATTTTGTTATTGTTATTTTACTATTCTTCTATTGTTATTGTTATTCTATTATTGTTATTTATTATTCTGTTATTGTTATTCTTTTATTCTGTTATTGTTATTCTTTTATTCTGTTATTGTTATTCTTTTATTGTTATTCTATTATTCTGATATTCTGTAATTTATTATTCTGTTATTGTTATTCTATTATTCTGTTATTATTCTATTCTGTTATTGTTATTCTGTTATTTTGCTATTTTGTTATTGTTATTTTACTATTCTTCTATTGTTATTGTTATTCTATTATTGTTATTTATTATTCTGTTATTGTTATTCTTTTATTCTGTTATTGTTATTCTTTTATTCTGTTATTGTTATTCTTTTATTGTTATTGTTATTCTATTATTCTGATATTCTGTAATTTATTATTCTGTTATTGTTATTCTATTATTCTGTTATTATTCTATTCTGTTATTGTTATTCTGTTATTTTGCTATTTTGTTATTGTTATTTTACTATTATTTTATTGTTATTGTTATTCTATTATTGTTATTTATTATTCTGTTATTGTTATTCTTTTATTCTGTTATTGTTATTCTATTATTCTGATATTCTATAATTTATTATTCTGTTATTTTGCTATTTTGTTATTGTTATTTTGCTATTCTTTTATTGTTATTGTTATTTTGTTATCGTTATTCTATTATTCTGATATTCTGTTATTTTGTTATCATTATTCTGTTATTTTGCTATTCTGTTGTTATTCGATTATTGTATTCTATTGTTATTGTTATTCTATTATTCTGCTATTCTGTTAATCTGTTATTCTGTTACTATTCTGTTATTTTCTTATTCTGTTATTGTTATTTTGTTATTGTTATTCTGTTACTGTTATTCTACTATTCTTTTATTCCTCACTGGTGGCCTGCTAGGGCTTTGAGACACTGCCGCCAAACCATCTCTTCCCAATCCTACATTGGTCTTTTCCTCCCCCGAGACAGGCCCTCGCCCTAGCCCTGTTGAGCAGCTGCTTGTTCTTGGCCCTGTGTTGAAATCAGCCCACGCTGTGCTCAATTATCAGTTTGTGAGAAGAACAAATTCTCGGAGGAGGAGCCCGTGAGTAAGATAGGAACCTCGAAGGAACATGTGCCAATTGGGGCAACCTGGACATCTTCGGTTCTCAGTTGGCTTTATCAAAAATTTCTTTGGCCACGTAACTGAAATGTTTCTTTTTCTTAAGACAATCACTCTTTGTTGAGGATAGTCACAGTAGAAGAAAGGGGAAATAATTTGAGGTTTGCTAATGATGACTTTTGGTACTGTCCATGGGGTTTTCATGGCAAAGATACTGGAGTGGGTTGCCATTTCCTTCTCCAGTGGATCACGTTTTGTCAGAGCTCTCTACTATGACCTGTCCGTCTTGGGTGGCCCTGCATGGCATAGCTCATAGCTTCATTGAGCTACGCAAGCCATGACAAGGCAGTAATCCATGAAGGGAAAACAATGTCAGAAAGTGAAGAGGAACTAAAGAGCCTCCTGATGCGGGTAAAGGAGGAGAGTGCAAAAGTTGGCTTGAAACTCAACATTAAGAAAACTAAGATCATGGCATCCAGCCCTCTTAATTCCTGGCAAATAGATGGGGAAGAAATGGAGGTAGTGACAGATTTTATTTTCCTGGGCTCCAAGATCACCACAGATGGGGACTGCAGCCAAGAAATTAAAAGACGCTTGCTCCTGGGGAGGAAAGCCATGGCAAATTTAGACAGCATACTAAAAAGCAGAGACATCACCCTGCCAACAAAAGTGCATATAGTCAAGGCTATGGTTTTCCCAGTTGCAATGTATGGCTGTGAAAGTTGGACCATAAGGAAGGCTGAGCGCCAAAGAATGGAGGCCTTTGAACTATGGTGCTGGAGAAGACTCCTGCGAGTCCCTTGGACTGCAAGGCCATCCAACCGGTCAGTCCTAGAGGAGATCAACCCTGACTGCTCTTTAGAAGGCCAGATCCTGAAGATGAAACTCAAATACTTTGGCCACCTAATGAGAAGGAAGGACTCGCTGGAGAAGAGCCTAATGCTGGGAACGATTGAGGGCAAAAGAAGAAGGGGACGACAGAGAATGAGGTGGCTGGATGGAGTCACTGAAGCAGTCGGCGTGAGCTTAAATGGACTCCGGGAGATGGTAGAGGACAGGAAGGCCTGGAGGAACGTCATTCATGGGGTCGCGATGGGTCGGACACAACTTTGCAACTAACAACAACAAGGATGACTTTGTGTATTTCCCTCTCCGCTTATGAAGGTCTACCTTCTCCCAGGTGGATTGGCTCTGCACCGGGGTGGCCTCGTCCCTGGGCAGCCTTTGGTTCAACCGGGACCATCAAGGACGTGATGAGAGAACTTCGGTCCCTCTCCTGATGGAGCAGAAGTTGGTCCAGCACCACCTGCTTTGGGGGAAGAGACAGGTGAGGTGGGCTTCACAATTGATCAGCGGAACGACTTGCCACCAGAAGTTGTGGGGGCTCCAACACTGTAAGTTGTTAAGAAGAGGTTGGACAGCCATCTGTCTGAAATGGTGGAGGGTCTCCTGCTTGAGCAGGGGCCTGGACTAGAAGACCACCAAGTCTTTTATTCTATCCTGCCACCCATTTCTAGGTGCCACTGAGACCATCTTAGCCCTCTCACCAACATTTCTATGGCCTTCCCCCAATAGTCTCTGCCTAGTCATCTCCTGCTGATGAAGACAATGTTAATAGAATAGAGAATGGAATAGAGAATGTAATGTAATGTAATGTAATGTAATGTAAGGGAAGAGAGGAGAGAAGAGAAGAGAAGAGATAGTGGGCAGTGGGAATAATCAGCCTGCAATGCTGCATTCTAACCACTGCGCCACTAGGGCTCTTCCTTCCTTCCTTCCTTCCTTCCTTCCTTCCTTCCTTCCTTCCTTCCTTCCTTCCTTCCTTCCTTCCTTCCTTCCCCCTTCCTCCCTCCTCCCTCCCTCCTTCTTTCCTTCCCAAGCAATAGCACTTAGACTTCTAAGCACTGCTTCTAAGCGGTTTACAGAGCCAGCATATTGTCCCCAACAATCTGGGTCCTCATTTTACCGACCTTGGAAGGACGGAAGGCTGTCAGGATCGAATTCCTGGCTGTGGGCAGAGTTAGCCTGCAATACTGCACTTTAACCACTACGTCACTAGTATATTGTTTAAATTAAATTAATTAAATTTATATTTATATTTCCCCAAGGGGGAAAAAACCCCAAAGAAAAATACCTCCATTGATCTTCTGGGCACCATCCTGGCCTGCGGCTGCTGTGCCAATCCTTTGTTCCACCGTGCCGCCAGGCGCAGCTTGGCCAACTCCCGATGGCAAGCCTCAGGCATGCTCGGCTGCAAGTCCCAAAACCTGCAAGGGACGGGATGCCCAGGATTCAGCCACCAGGCCTGCTTGCCGAGGGTGCAACGGTGTCTTTCCGGACAGTTCCCGGAGGGCACAACCTCACAATCACACCTTCTAGGTGGCTTTGTTGCCTAGGGCTGGTAGGCCTTGACTTAGAACCGTTCATTTAGCAACCGAAGGTGCAATGGCACTGGAAAAAAAGGGACTCACGACTGGTCCTCATAGTTACCACCGTCACAGCCTAAGGGTCATATGATCAAAATTTGGGCGCTTGGCAACCGGCATGCATTTATGAGGATTGGAGTATCCCAGGGTCACTTGGAGACCTCAAATCAGGGAGAGGGGCCGGTTACAAAATATAAAGCGAAAATCTTTCTCTTTCTTTCTTTCTTTCTTTCTTTCTTTCTTTCTTTCTTTCTTTCTTTCTTTCTTTCTTTCTTTCTTTTTCTTTCTTTCTTCCTCCCTCCCTCCTTCCTTCTTTTTCTTTCTCTTTCCTTCCTTCCTTTTCCTTTCCTTTCCTTTCCTTTCCTTTCCTTTCCTTTCCTTTCCTTTCCTTTCCTTTCCTTCCTTCCTTCTTTCCTTCCTCTTTCTTTCTTTCTTTCTTTCTTTCTTTCTTTCTTTCTTTCTTTCTTTCTTTCTTTCTTTCTTTCTTTCTTTCTTTCTCTTTCTTTCTCTTTCTTTCCTTCCTTCCTTCCTCTTTCTTTCTTTCTTTCTATTTTTCTTTCTCTTTCTTTTCTTCCTTCCTCTTTCTTTCTTTCTTTCTTTCTTTCTTTCTTTCTTTCTTTCTTTCTTTCTTTCTTTCTTTCTCTTTCTTTCTTTCTTTCCTTCCTTCCTTCCTTTCTTCCTCCCTCCCTCCCTTTCCTTTCCTTTCTTCCTTTTTCTTTCTTCTTCCTCCCTCCCTCCCTCCCTCTCTTTTTTCTTCTCTCCTCTCTCTCTCTCTCTCTCTCTCTCTCTCTCTCTCTCTCTCTCTCTCTCTCTCTCTCTCTCTCTCTCTCTCTCTCTCTCTCTCTTTTATTGCAACCTTTCTTTCTAAAAATTGGAAACTTCCAACAAGCCAATGGGGGGAAGCCGGATTTCCTTAGTGACTGTGCTGGTTCACTTAACCACGTTCAATCTGCTCAACAACCCTTGGATAAAAAGGTCACAACATCAGGTGTGACTCACTTAATAACCACCTTCCTTAGCGATGGAAACTCCGGTCCCGGTTGTGGTCGTAAGTCGAGGACTACCTGTACCACAAAAACCAGGTCAAGATTACACCGGTTTCGGGATTCTGTCAGAGCTCCTGCGAACTTCCCCTACAACCTAGAGGTAGGTCTATAAGATTTTAGAGGTTATGTTTCACACTTTGTGTTTTGAAGGGTGGGGAGACTCACCGCTCCCCTGTCAAGAGCTCCAGGGCAAGAAGGGCGCCCTGCAAAGTCGCTTCTTTCTCGACCAGCTCGGCTTCGGCGTGCCGGCGGAACAGCTGGTGCCAGGACTCTGGGTCCCTGCAACGGTAAGAGAAATCGGGCAGAATTAGAATTAGAATCCTTTATTTGGCCAAATGGGATTAGACACACAAGAAACTGGTCCCCAGTGCAGAAGCTCTTGGTATACAGATAGTCCCTGACTTACGACAGTTCATTTAGTGACTGAAGTTACAATGGCTGGGATGGTTTTGACGTACGAGGAGATCTCAGACTCACCTGCCCTCCAGAAGACGGGGCTGGGCCAGGAGAGCAGCTATTTCCCCCTGCTTCCTCTGCTGCAGGTGCAGGAGAGCCTGTCCTGCCATGGGGTCTGCGGCCGAGCAGCGATACTGCCCCACATCGGAGCTGACCCCAGTGCTGCTGAGGAAGAAGATCAAGAATTCACAATTGTGATGGCACTTACCACCAGCCAGATTAGCTAAAATGTTTACAAACATGTCTAGAAAATGTTGGAAATGTAATCAAAAAATGGGCACATACTGTCATCTGTGGTGGAAGTGTGGTAAAGCGAAAAAATTTGGGGGGGGAAATACACAAATGGCTGGAAAAGAGGATAGTGTAGATTTTAAACCAGAATTATTTTTATTAGGTATGATACCAAGTAAACTGGATAAGAAAAGTATGTATTTAATATTGCACGTTCTGACAGCAGCGAAGATTGTATTTGCGCAATCCTGCAAAAATGAAGGAACACCACGAGATGAAGAAATAATTTTAAAAATACTAGAGTGTGCAGAAATGGATAGATTAAGAATGAAACAGAAAGAAGATACGGAATATTATCAAACACGGAATCTATTTTTATGAACGGTTGGGAAAAGGGGTGGAGATTAAGAATGGAATAAGTATTGTTAAGCAAATACCCAGACAACACGATGTTCATTAAGCACTAATAAATGTAATTAATAATAATAATATAAGAAATTCACAATTGTGATGGGTACCAGAGAAGAAGGAAGGAAGCAGGGAGACAGAACAACTGAGAAATATTTTGCAACACTTAAATGGCCCACTTTGTAGCTAGTCCTCGACTTACAACGAATCGCTTAGTGACGGTTTGAAGCGACAACCAGTGGCTCATGACCAGTCCTTGCAGCCGATACACGGAGGTCGCAAGTGACTGTTGTTGGAACAGAATCCTCCGTCACCAAGCAATTCAGTAAGTCGTGCCTGGTTTTTTTTTGCTGTGGTTGTTAACCGAATCACAATGTCCTTAAGTGAATCCGGTTTCCCCAACCCCCCATGGACTTTGCTCGTTGGAAGCCAGCTGCGAGGGTCACAAATGGCGACCAGCTGACCATGCGAACACTGCCATTGTTGTTTATCCGTACACACTGATTTTACCAGTGCCTGAATTTTGATCCCAGCACCACAGGGGAATGCTACGATGGTCGTAAGAGTGAAGAGAAGTCGTAAGTCGCTCTTCTCAGGGCAGTTGTAACTTTGAACCATTGCTAAACAAACGGTTGTAACTCAAGGACTAACATCATAAAGAGAAGCATCACAGCCCTTAAATTTGGGGTGTTCATCAATCAGACAATCTCTAAGGAGCGGCAAGGAATTCTCGCGGTCTGGTTATCTGGTAGCTGTTGGGATTTGCGGTGCCGATTGTGTTGACGCATGAAAACAAAGTTTGTGTTAAATGAAAAGTGAAAACTTTATAGGAAACTAATCTTGGTGGTCTCTTTTATTGCGCAGTCAGACGGAAAGCTATTTCTTTGTCTAGAGCAAATGGGGAATACAGGGAGTCCTCAACTTATGACAGTTCGTTTAGTGACCGTTCAAAGTTACATTACTGAAAAAAGGGACTTACGACCGTTTTTCACACTTACGACTGTGGCAGCATCCCCCGTGGTCACGTGATCGAAATTCAGATGCTTGGCAACTGGCTCGTATTTATGACGGTCGCAGCCACCTGGGGTCACATCATGAGGTTGTGAGAGCTCCAACACTTGACACATTCAAGAGGAGATTGGACGGCCATTTGTCTGAAATGGTGTAGGGACTCCTGCTTGAGCGGGGGGTTGGACTAGATGACCTACAAGGTCCCTTCCAACTCTAGTAATCTAATCTAATCTAATCTAATCTAATCTAATCTAATCTAATCTAATCCCCTTTTGCGATCTTCTGACTAGCAAAATCAATGAGGGAAGCCAGATTCACTTCATGATCCTGTGACTGATTTTGCAAGTGCAGTGATTCACTTAACAACGGTGGCAAGAAAGATCGTAAAATGGGGAGAAACTCAGTTCACAAAGGACTCACTTAGCAACACAAATTTTGGGCTCAGTTGCGGTCGCAAGTCGAGGTCTGCTTGTAATCTCTTTTGTGCATGGTCAATGTGAAAACTTAAGTAGGATTGAACATAGAATAATAGGGTTAGAAGGGGACCTTAGAGGTCTTCTAGTCCAACCCCCTGCTCTAGCAGGAGACACCTGAAGGCAAGAAAAAGAAACAATGGATGGAAACTTATCAAGGAGAGAAGCAACCTGGAATTAAGGAGAAACTTCCTAACAGTGAGGACAATTAACCCGTGGAACAGCTTGCCACCAGAAGTTGTGGGTGGCTCCAACACTGGAGGTTTTTAAGAAGAGACTGGACAGCCATTTGTCTGCCATGGCATAGGGGTCTCCTGACTGAGCAGAGGGTTGGTCTAGAAGACCTCCAAGGTCCCTTCCAACTCTATGATTCTGTCATGGTGCCATCTGGTCGTCTGTATTGGAGATGCAATTGGATTTCCCATTAAGATATCTGAAGATACCTCCACTGTCTCAGTCATCTTCTCCACCAATCTTCTTCGCAGGAGATCTGTGGCCATGGTGGCTTCAAAAAAGTCAAGATGGCCACTGAGACCCCACAGTTGGTTCCACCACTTTGTATCCAGATGGTCTTGCAGTCCTTTCCAAACCTTTGACCACTTTTGGTTACAATATCTTTGGCTGACCAGAGCCGTACCTGATCTGGTGTCCGGCCCCTGGGAGACTGGACAGGGGCAGAAGGCTCCCCTGGGGCAAAGCCAAGTCCACCAGCGCCATCATCTCCAGGAGTTTCTCCTCCTTCGTGTGATCGGCCAGGGATGTCCAGAAGTGCTGTCCTGCGAGAGGAAAAAGACGACCGGGTGTGGAGCCTTCAACTGAACAGCCTTCCCTCAACAGAGTCAGGAATACGACATCTCCAGTCTACAAGACAGTCCCTTAAGAAGTTCCAAGAAGGCTTCACAGCCATTTGCACTACTCAGGTGTGACCCTGACCTCCAAGTGGCCTCAACGACTCTCAGGGAGACTACTAATGACCAGAAGACTGCAAGGGAATATAAATCCTCCACCATTCAAGAAGAAGAAGAAGAAGAAGAAGAAGAAGAAGAAGAAGAAGAAGAAGAAGAAGAAGAAGGAGGAGGAGGAGGAGGAGGAGGAGGAGGAGGAGGAGGAGGAGGAGGAGGAGGAGGAGGAGGAGGAGGAGGAGGAGGAGGAGGAGGAGGAGGAGAAGAAGAAGAAGAAGAAGAAGAAGAAGAAGAAGAAGAAGAAGAAGAAGAAGAAGAAGAAGAAGAAGAAGAAAAAGAAGAAGAAGAAGAAGAAGAAGAAGAAGAAAGAGCTGAAGAAGCTTCTTGGATGAGAAGCGAAACGTCTTCAAAGAAAAACAAGGAAGTCCAGTTGCCTCCTGAAAAAACACCTTTGGGATCTTCTTCCTATTTTTCTCAGCTTGGGTGGATTTGGCCGATGTCTTCTCCATTCATCTAGCACCCTGCTCTGGCCCATCAACCTCCCAGGTGGAATTCCTGCATCCCAGGAAAGGTCTTCTCACCAAAATGCCCCCTCAGCATCTCCTGGCAGAGTTTCGTGTGAAGGGCCTGGTACTTCCGTTCCAGGGCTGCCAGCACGTCTGAAGCCTCCTCCGCCTGCACGGAAGGGGGCAGGCCCCTGGAGCCCCACCTGTGGAAGAGAAGGCCCTCCATCATCTGCACCAGCTTCCTGCTCTCTGGGTAGCGGTTCCTCTACTTTTGGAAGGGAACTTGAGGTTGTACTTGCAACATGGAGAAAAGCAAATCCCGTGCTAGCCGGGGGGGTCTCCTAGGAATAGGGAGGGACCTGCTGTGGTCTTGAGCATTTTCAATCGTCCTGAATGGTTCTTAATTGTGCCACTTTGATAGGATTTATTAGTCTGGACCACATCTGGAACCTGAATTTATCCTCTCTCTCCCTCTCTCTTCTTTCTTTCTCTTCCTTCCTTCCTTCCTTCCTTCCCAATCTCCTTCCTTTCCTTCTTTCCTCCCTCCCTTCCTTCTTTAGTTTTCTTCTTCCTTTCCTTCCTTCCTTCCTCCTTCCTTCCTTCCTTCCCAATCTCCTTCCTTCCTTCCTTCCTTCCTAATCTCCTTCCTTTCCTTCTTTCCTCCCTTCCTTTAGTTTTCTTCTTCCTTTCCTTCCTTCCTTCCTCCTTCCTTCCTTCCTTCCCAATCTCCTTCCTTTCCTTCTTTCCTCCCTCCCTTCCTTCTTTAGTTTTCTTCTTCCTTTCCTTCCTTCCTTCCTCCTTCCTTCCCAATCTCCTTCCTTCCTTCCCAATCTCCTTCCTTTCCTTCTTTCCTCCCTCCCTTCCTTCTTTAGTTTTCTTCTTCCTTTCCTTCCTTCCTTCCTTCCTCCTTCCTTCCTTCCCAATCTCCTTCCTTCCTTCCTTCCTTCCAGTTTTCTTCTTCCTTCCTTCCTTCCCTTCTTCCATCTATCTATCCATCCATCCATCCATCCTTCACTCACTCACTCACTCACTCACTCACCATCTCCCCACCCATGATTTTGGGTAGCTCACAGTGCAATAACTTTCCTTCCTTTTGACTCCCTGGCCTCCTTCCCACAACCTCTTGGTCCCAGTCCGTCACTAATGGTGTGAAGACCAAGTTTGGTCTCTACTTTTTTTATTTCTTTCAAGACTTTCCGGAAACGCTTCTGTTCCCCTCAGGTTTTTCTTACCATCCGGGGACCCGCCTGACCTCCTGTTCCAGGGGTTGGGCCGTGTGACCTCTGGTTCCCCACCGAGAGAAGGATCTGTCCATGGTAGCACCAACGGCCTTCACAGGATGAAACACTCAATGAGCTTCAGCAAAAAGACTCCCATAATTTCACGTCTGTGTTCTCACAATATTTTGCCCCTCCCCAGTTAGCCACACTGTAACCCAACTTTCAATGTTGTGCAAATCTATTTCCCGAGATTAATCCATGACTTGGTTTATTGGCCAGGCCCAGAAAATGTAGTTAATTCAGTAAACCATGAGTTGGTTAACCTTGGATACGGACATCGGTGTCTAGCGATTGGTTAGGCTCATTTTTCTTCCAAGGTCTCGTAGGAATGACCTACTTAACCTGGTTAAAAGAATTGACCCTTTTCTGTACCAGAACTGAAGAAGCTTCTTGGATGAGAAGTGAAACGTCTTCAAGGAAAACACCAAGAAAGTCAAGTTGCCTCTTGAACCCCCCCCCCCACCTTTGGGGACAACCCTGACCTGGATGCTTGAGAAGCTCCACAGGCATGTCAGCTGTTCCTGCCTCTCAACAGTTAGAGGGTCTGAAAGTGGATGTGAGGTGGCTGTGCAGATTTGCATCTTCATCCTGAGAACTGGGTGAGGGGTAGTCTTCAAGGACTGCCCTTCATAAGAGGAGAAGGTCTAGAACCATCTCTTGCCTTCATCCATGGCCCCAACTCACCCGTTGTTCTGGAGCACTTGGCTGTCCTCTTGAGAGGTCCTCCAGCAGCCGGTGGGCACAACAGCCCTCCCAAGGTTGTCCACCAAAGACCTGAATGATTGAGAAGGTGCTGAATGGAGGTGGGTCAGATCTCCCCCCTTCCCTCGTAATAGAGCACCATTCCAAGAGGAGGGGTAGGGAACTGCTTCCGAGTGATGGGTGGGTAGCCCCTCATCCTTTTACCCCAGCATTTACTTGCCCCGAAGGACACTTGGAGATCTCCAGCCTCTGCTTGGACAATCCACCGTTGCGTTTGCATCCAAGACCAACCTTCTATAAGTCCCATCCTCCACAATGGCTAGGGATGGTGGGGATAACAAAATAGCAGTGTTGGAAGGGACCTTGGAGGTCTTCTAGTCCAACCCTCTCTTCAAGCAGGAGACCCTATACCAGTGATGGCGAACCTTTCTTGGTTTGTGTGCCAAAAGGAGGGGTCGCGCAGGGGGGTCGCGCACAGCATGTGCCCACACCCATAATTGCATGCGCCCCCCCTGCGTATGCGCGTATGACCCCCCCGCTCCCGGCACACGATGGCACGCCCGTTTTTTGCTCTCCCCAGGCTCCAGAGCCTTCCCTAGAAAGGCTCTGGAGCCTGGGGAGAGCGAAAAACGGGACTTCCGGTCCAACCGGAAGTTGGCAAAAGGGCCATTTCTGGCCTCCGGAAGACCTCCGGGAGGGTGGGGAAGGCCGTTTTTTACCCCCCCCCCAGGCTCCTAGAAAGGCTCTGGAGCTTGGGGAGAGCAAAAAACGGGCCTTCCCCATCCCCTCCGTAGGCTGGAAACAGCCTGTTTCCCGACTCCCAGTGGGCCCAGAAGGCCCAAAAATCAGGTGGCCGGACCTGAGCTCACCTGCCCACCGATATGGCTCTGCGTGCCACTTGTGGCACACGTGCCATAGGTTCGCCATTACTGCCCCATACCATTCTGGACAAATGGTTGTCCAGTCTCTTCTTGAAAACTTCCAGTGATGGAGCACCCACAACTTCTGGAGGCAAGCTGTTCCACCGGTCAATTGTCCTCACTGTCAGGAAATTTCTCCTTAGTTCTAGGTTGCTTCTCACCTTGTTTAGTTTCCACCCATTGCTTCTTGTTCTACCCTCAGGTGCTTTGAGAACAGCCTGACTCCCTCTTCTTTTGGACAGTCCCTCAAATACTGGCAGATTGTTATCATGTCCCCCCTAGTTCTTCTTTTTATTAATCTTTCCTTCATTTCACTGCTATCGTGTCAACCCTAGTCCTTTTTTGTCCGGAATGGTCTCCTGCTTGAGTAGGGGGTTGGGCTAGAAGACCTCCAAGGTCCCTTCCAACTCTTATTCAATTTGCATATATCCCATGTAACATTTCAAGATGTTTCCCCTCATTCCATCAAGTCTCATACACATTGAGCCCATCTGAGCTTTTTTTTAACCACCTCTCCTCCTCCTCCAGATCGTTTCTCAAAACCGTTTTGGGTCAACTTCTATTCTTCTTCACAGAAATCCATGACCTCCTTTGGTCTAAAAGCCCAACCTTCTCTTCTTGTGGAGCTTTGGTAGAACTTAAAACATCTCCTACCTGGTAGACAGCAGCTCGCAGCTGGGCCCTCTCCTCTGGCGTCTGGAAGGGCCCAGGCTGGAGGTCCCTGTGTCCCAGAAGCCCCTCGGTCTCTGGGCGAGGCAACCTGGCATCCATCTGGAGGACTCTTCTTCAAAGAATGGGGAGGAAGTAGCTTTGATGACCATTAAGATGTATTATGGCAGGACTGACCTCTCATTCATTGTCCTAGAACAGGGGTAGGCAAAGTTGGCTCTTCTATGACTCATGAACTTCAACTCCCAGAATTCCTGAGCTAGCATGATTGGCTCAGAAAGTCTGGGAGTTGAAGTCCATGAGTCATAGAAGAGCCAATTTTGCCTACCCCTGTCCTAGAATACACCCCATTATCCAGGCTGGTTGGGGATGATGGTATACCCCAACCCAAAGCTTGAAGGAAGCCGGCGGCTTTCTCTTGGTTTCCTGCTCAGAGCAGGTTGGATGACTTAAAACAGTGTTTCTCAACCACAGGATGACTGGCTGGGGAATTCTGGGAGTTGAAGTCCACCCATCTCAAGCATGCTGGCTGGGGAATTCTGGGAGTGGAAGTCTACCCATCTCAAAGCATCCTGGCTGGGGAATTCTGGGAGTGGAAGTCCACCCATCTCAAAGCATGCTGGCTGGGGAATTCTGGGAGTGGAAGTCCACCCATCTCAAAGCATGCTGGCTGGCCTGGAGGAAGATTTCCCCCAAAGCCAAAGCTGGCAAAGTTTCTCCAACTCTCCCACCATCTCAAAAAGAGCTGGTTTTGCACAGCCCACAAACCAGGGGGAAACCTCACTTGGTACTGATTAGGGTTAACCTTGGTTACTTTCCAGAGAGGGTGGGTGGGGATGGTTGCTGATCTGGGAAGATACAGATTCATACAGTTGGAAGGGACCTTGTAGGTCATCTAGTCCAACCCCTTGCCCAAGCAGGTGATCCTACGCCCGTGAGGAACAGCCCATAAACCCCTGCAAAGGGGGAGCCCCTCATCAGCCCCAAGTGGGGTGGGGGCAGGCAGGGGAATTGGCCAATGTTGCTCAAAGGACGCAAGGAGGAGCATCCCTGAGGATTCAAGAGGGACCAAGGAGAAGGGGGGAGGTAGGAGAAGGGCAGCATCCCACCCCCCCTTATCGGCTGTTCCTACCTGATTTGGGGGAAGAGAAGGGAAAGAAGAACCCCCCACCTCTGCAACTTTGGAGAGTCTTGGTTGCGGGGAGTGGGGGACAAGACGGCTCTCCCCCGCTTCCCTCCAGGGAAGAAAGAGGCCAGGAGCCTCTCGGCTGACTCCCTCCCCGCCCTCCCCCCCTCCCCCCCCCCCCGCCCTCAATTATTCAAGGGCTGCCAGATAGAGGAGATCCGCTCCGGTTACAGGCACTGGCTTCTCTCTCTCTCTCTTTCTTTTTCTCTTTTTCATTCTCTCATTCTCTCCCAATTCTTTCTCATTCTCTTTCTCATTCTTTCTCTATCTCTCATTCTTTCTCTCATGCTTTCTTTTCCTCATTTTCTTTCTCCCATTCTCTCCCATTCTTTCTTATTCTTTCTTTCTCATTCTTTTTCTTTTTCTCTCATTCTTTTTCTCATTCTCTTTATCACTCATTCTTTCTCTTTCTCATTGTTTTTCATTCTTTATCGCTAATTCTCATTTTTTCTCTATCTCTTTCTTTTCTTCTCATTCTTTCTCATTCTCTCCCATTCTCTCCCTCATTCTTTATCTCATTCTTTCTTTCTCATTCTTTCTTTCTTTCTCTTATTCTTTCTCACTTTTTCTCATTCTCTTTATCGCTCATTCTTTCTCATTTTCTTTCTCATTCTTTTCATTTCTTTATCGCTCATTCTTTCTCTATTTCTCTCATTCTCATTCTTTATATCTCATTCTTTCTCTTTCTCTCATTCTTTCTTATTCTCTTTATCGCTCATTCTTTTTCTTTCTCTATTTCTCTCATTCTCTCTTCTCTTTATCTTTCTCCCTTTCTCCCTTTCTCTCCCATTCTTTCCCTCTCTCTCTCTCTCTCTCATTCATTCTGTGTGTGCATAAAGAGCAATCTTTGCACCTTGTGATCCTCAAAAATAAACCAGGCTGGGTATCTGGTGGGCCCAGAGCACCCAAGGTTGCCAGTGTGGGGGCTCCATTGTATTCCGGAGGATGCATTGCAGTTGATCCAACTTCTTTGCTCTAGGAGCAAGAGAGCTTTGCTTTGCTTTGCTTTGCTTTGCTTTGCTTTACTCTCTCTCTCTCTCTCTCTCTCTCTCTCTCTCTCTCTCTCTCTCTCTCTCTCTCTCTCTCTCTCTCTCTCTCTCTCTCTCTCTCTCTCTCTCTCTCACACACACACACACACACACACACACACACACACACACACACACACACACACCCTGCTCCACTGGCCCCTCTGTTCTCCCCTGCACTGACCGTCCCTCTGTCTGGCTTTGCAGGGCTGTGGGGCAGCCATAGGAGAAGCCCCACAGAGCCAGCCACCTCTCAGCTGACTCCCCCTCCCGTCCCGGGCCTCAATTATTCAAGGTCTGCCTGATATATGAGAGACGCTCCCCACCCCCCCACCCCGACAGACAGACAGCTGCGGAGCAACTCTGGTTACAGGCACTGGCTTCGCTCTCTTTTTCTCTCTCTCATTCTTTATCTCTTTCTTTCTCATTCTCTCCCATTCTTTCTCTCACTCTCCTTCTTTCTCTCCTTCTTTCTCCTTCTTTCTCCTTCTTTTTCTTTTCTTTTTCTCATTCTCTTTATCGCTCATTTTTTCTCTATTTCTCTCATTCTCTCCCCTTTTCTCTTTATCTCTCATTCTCCCTTTCTCCCATTCTCTCTCTCTCTGTGTATGCGTGCATACATGTGTGTGCATAAGGTGCAGTCTTTGCACCTTGTGATCTTCAAAAATAAAACCAGGCTGAGTATCTGGTGGGCACAGAGCAGCCGAGGTTGCCACTGTGGGGGCTCTGGGTCCTTTGTGAACACCCAGGGGCTCCATAGAAGAGACCCCCCCTCAACCACAGCATGGTCTTTCATCCCTAGGGAGGGACAGGCCTCCCAGGAGGGGGGAGAGGGGGGAAAGTGGGGGCCATTGGGTTGTGTAATGGTGGACTGCCTTAAAATCCGATGCTCTCGGAGGATGCATTGCAGTTGATCCAACTTCTTTGCTCCAGGCGCCAGAAATCTTTGCTTTGCTTTGCTCTCTCTCACACACACATCCACCCTTTCCACCGGCCCCTCTGCTCTCCCCTGCGCTGACCGTCCCTCCGAGGAGGGAGCAGCAGGGTCCCCGGATCAGCCCCCCCCCAAAGACATTGATGCTCCCCCCAGGACTGCAGCTCCCCCCTAGAGGATTGGTTTGTGTGCAGAATTGGGGGGGGGCTCCTCCAAGGGGGAGGCTTAAAGGGGTGTATGGGGGAGGGGAGAAGAGCATTCTCTGTGGGGCTCCAAGAAGGCACCAGGCCTCTGTCTGGCTCTGCAGGGTTACATCGATAGTGAAAAAAGTGACTTGGGACCATTTTTCACACTTACGACCGTTTCAGCATCCCTGTGGTCACGTCATGGTTTACATTCCGATGTTTGACAACTGACTCACATTTACGACGGTTGCAGCGTCCCGGGGTCACCCGATCCCCTTTTTGCGACCTTCTGACAAGCCAAGCCAACGGGAAAGCCGGATTCACTTAACAACCCTGGTACTAACTTATCAATGGCAGTGATTCCGTTAACAAATGTGGCCAGAAAAGGCGTAAAATGGGGCAAAACTCACTTAGCAACGTAAATTCCAGGCTCAGTTGTGGTCATAAGTCGAGGACTACCTGCGCTTTATTGTATTCTGCCTATAATACAGGAATCTCCCTGTACTGCCTCGGCCTCGGCCTGGGAACAGCCTCGGCCTGGGAACAGACAGACGAAGGCTCAATGATTCAAGGCTAAGGCTCCACTCAAGTCCTCTACAATGCCTGGCAGGCTATTTCCCAACACACACACACACACACACACACACACACACACACACACACACACACACACACACACACACACAGCTTTGGAATGACTGTGCTTTTGCCTAGAAAATCGAGGAAGGGCAGGAAAGGAGGGAAGATCTGAATGGAATCAATTTTTCAAGTTTCTTGTGATCAGAGACCATCAAAAGGAGGGCGGGTGCACACAATGAAAGTGTCTGGAAAACAATAGTAACATCCCTTTATTTATTGAAGTTATATGATGCCCATAGAGCTATCCAAATTATAAAAAGCTGCAGGATACAAAACCGAAGGTCTAACAAACAACAACAACAAACAAACATCTAAAAGACGTCAAAAAGGATGGTTAGAAACATTAGAGTCTTGTAGGGGAACATGAAGCATTAGTAGCACTGTATCTGACAAACTACTGTAGATCCTCCTTAATTCTACTTTACATCACAGATCACCCTCAGATGGATTTGAAGCACTGACACGTACAGCCTGCCACAACACTGTTTGTTGCAGCAAGGTTTGCACCTGCAAGTAGCAGGAAGTTGTAGAATTGTCAGGTGTGCACCCTGGATTCATCAGCATCTTCTTTTAAGGATCCCACAATCCCTTGCATCGGGGTGGAGTCAGGGCAACTGAATGGAGCAGAGTGTTTACTGGCCGGATGCCCTTCCTGTCGCCAATGCGGAGTTTTGTTCAGCAGAGAGAGAAATACTCGCCTCTACCAAGGATCGAACTCCCAGCCTCCTGATTGTGAGGTGAGAACTCCACCTCTAGGCCACTGCACCACTCGGGTGCACCCTGGATTATTCATGCAATAAAGAGGGAAAAGGAAGAGAAGAGATTGTCACAAACATTACATTGCTTTCCAGCAATGCCCCAGGAAGGAGCAGCTCAGGGGTACCACCCACGTGGGGCTACACAGCACCCCAATATTCCCCGCTGGCTCCTAGGGAGAGTCACGTGAGGGTGACCCTTTGCTGCCAATGTGCCCAGCAGACGGTGGACAGCTCTCTCTTGTTCCGTCTCGCCTCCCGAACGGAAGACCCAGGCCAGCTCTTTCAGACGCTGTTCCAGCTGCGTCTGCTCCAGAGGATGGTCTCCTGGCACCTCCAAGCAGGCCTCGTACGCCCGCAGCGCTGCCTGCCTCTGCCCCTTCTTACGGAGGAGGAAATGCCCCCAGTGCAGATAGAAAGACTGCTGGCATCTCTTGCTGGCGGTTGGCAGGTCCTCCATCACGCCCAGGTAGACCTCCTCCTCGTAAAGCTGGCACCTTTCTCCGTACAACTTTGCCAGCTTCAGCCGGGAAAACACGCATTCAGGATTGGCTTCCAGGGACCGTTTCATGCACCCAATGGCGTCCTCCACGATCTCCGCTCGGTTCCCCTCGGATCCTCGATCTAAGAGAATCGTGTAATAGATGCCAAGGTCGTAGTGCAGGAGATAGTAATCACCACAGAGGGCAATGGCCTTCTTCAGGGTGGAAATGGCCTGGGGGACAGAGTGGCCCTTATAAACCTTGGAGACAATTCTCAGGAGTTCCGGGTTGAGACTGTTCTGGACCACATCGTCAGCAAGGTGCCGCGCTCTTTCATCATCTTTAATACGGTAAGTCTGTGCCAAGTATACTTTGGCTTCATAATTTTCAGGGTGGCTACGGATCAGTTCTTCCAGCAACTTCTGGCTCTCTTCCCTGAACTTATCATCAAAGGAGCGTGTCCAGGAAGCGAAGGTGGAGAAGGCCAGGCCCTCCTGCAGCTCCACGCTTGGTTCCTGCAGCTCCAGGGCCTTCTGGAAACACTCCTTGGCCAGCTGGCCGTTCCGGAAGCCCATGGCCAAGAGGGACCAGCCCTTCTGGGCATAGACCTCCGGGATCGGGGCCGAGTAGGGCTCAGGGCTGAACAGGTCCCGGCAGATCTGGCGGATCTGAGCCAAGTAGAGGTCCACCTTGTCATAATTGGTCAAGTGGTAATAGATCCAGGCGTAGTTCCCGTACACCAGCAGGATCTGGCGTGGGAAGGTCCCCTGCGCCTCCTTCCTCAGCACCTCCTTGGCTTCCTGCAGGATGGCCAGGGCCTCTTTGGGGCTCCCCTCCAGGTGGCGCAGATAGGCCTTCAGGGCAAGGTAGGTGCCCCGGTTACGGAGGGGGCCGTGCTCCAGGCAGAGAGCCAGAGAAAGCAGGTTGTGTCTGATGTGCATCTTGTCTATGACCTCAAAGTCCCAGGTGAAGTGACACTGCAGGCGCTGGAGCTTCTCCCTCAGGGGTCTGCTGTGGGAGGGGGGAGAGGGGGTGGGGAAGAGAAGACAAAAGGCCTGGTTGAGAGACAAAGGACACCTGCCCTGGGCATGTGTGTGTGTGTGTGTGTGTGTGTGTGTGTGTGTGTGTGTGTTTGTGGTGGGCTCAGATACACAAACGGAGCTGTTGAGGCTGGCCGGAGCATGTGAACCTGGCCAAGTCTAGCTACTTATAGGGAAGCAGCTTCTGCCACCATCTGGACCCTTGATTCCCCGAGGGGCTGTTTAAATGGGGAGCCCACTCTTTGGGGTCTTAGGAAGAAGCTAGCTTCCAAGGAAGGGAACCTGTTTTAGCCTCCTGCCTGCATAGCCATACGCTTCTGGAATTCGAACCCGGGCTGCTTCCATATTAGGAAGATTAGGAAGGCACGGGCTCTCCTAGCTTTGTCGGCTATACCAGGGGAGAAATTAAGTGTTTTTTAATCAGGGCAACCTGGTCTACCGAATTATGGGACGGAGCATCCTGCTTGTTTTTGCCTTTCCGCCCCAATCCAAGAGTTTTACCAACAGAAAAAATAAAGAGAGACTATCTATTTCAAGCTATTTAGCTCTCATCAGCTAACCTTGCCTTTCTCTGCCCAGGTTCGAATCCCAGAAAGGGCATGGCTAGCTGACAAGAGCTAAATAGCTTGAAATACCGTATTTTTTGGAGTATAAGATGCACCTTTTTACTCCCCCCCAAAGAGGGTGAAAACTTGGGTGCGTCTTATACACCAAATGTAGCCTCACCCACCCAGCCACCCCCACCCTTTGGCCTCTGTCTTCCAGCAATTTACCCGTTTGCAGCAAAGAGGGAAGAGCCTGTAAAGCCAAGCAAGTCACTAGCAGATTCCCAACCTACAGCTGATTTGCCACGTGCTAAAATGAAACTGAAACTGAAACTGCAAAGAGGCAAATAGCTGGGAGAGACACGCAGGTTTTTATTTTTGCTGAACTGGCTGCAAAGGGGTAAGTGAATAACTAAATGTCTGTAGAATGTTCAGATTATTAGACTTATTTTTTAAAGACTGCTTTATTATTGTTCTAGAGCCAGGGGTCTCCAACTTTGGCAATTTAAAGTTGTGGACCAACTCCCAGAATTCCACAGCCAGCTTTGTTAGCTTTGCTGGCTGTGGAGTTCTGGGAGTTGAAGTCCACAAATCTTAAAGTTGCCAAAGTTGGAGATCCCTGTAAATCTAGACAACTTAACAAAATAAAGAAGCTTTTTAAAATAAATGCTTGCTCTGAAGAGGCCCAGTGCTATTGTATCTTCTTTTAAATAATAGAGAATGTATACTTCCAGAAATTTTAATTAATTTTAACAGCTCTGTACAAGTATAGTCTGAAATGTAACAGTGTCCTGTTTAGTATTAGAGTTTAGTTACCTTGGAGTAGATCTATTTAAATAATTGGGAGGAGTTAGTGTGACTACATTTAAGAAAACTTTCTGGCATAATGTACATTTCTCCAATTCTTTGCTATTTCTGTGGGTCAGGCACACATGCACAGAAATACACAGCAAACAGTGTATATCATCTGTGCTGTTTGCTGTTTGGCAAATTGCTTGGAGGCAGAGGCCTTTTTCCCTTGTTTTCTTCCCCCAAAACTAAGGTGCGTCTTATACTTCGAAAATACGGTAGATCTATTACTAGTCGCTCTTTATTTCTTGGTGGGTAAAACAAAAACTTAACACCCCATTGTTACAGGTTTCAGACAGAATTGTTGATGGGCCCTCTTGCTGGGGAGGGGCTCTAAGGGGGTGCCAGGGCTGCCCAGGCTGTGGGGAGTTGGTCCCCCAGCTGGGAGGAGGGGGCAGCCTCAGGCAGGAGCAGAACAGCTTTTGCGAAGTTTGGTGTGTGTGTGTGTGTGTGTGTGTGTGTGTGTGTGTGTGTGTGGTGTTGTGGGGCAGAAGGGGAGCTGCCTTTGGCTGTTCCGGAGTCTCGCTGGGGCGGGGGGGGGGCATACCTGCAACGCCGTCTCCCCCAGCCGCTCCCGCTCCTTCGGGGCTGCAGAGACGGGCATGGGGATTCTTGGAGAGTCGGGGGGGGGGCTTTATGGGGCAGGTGGGGAGCTGCCTGCAGCGCAGATTCTCGCTCCGGCTCCTCCGGGGTTCAAAAGCGCTGCAGAGCCAGGATGCGCCCCAGGCCGCCCGACCCCCCCCCCCACGCCCTCTGAAAGGCAGGGGCCACAGGCTCGTATTGCAGCAACAGGATCAGCCGGTGGGGGGGGGACTCAGGTAATTGATGTGGGGGGACAGGGACTTGGTTGCAGCCCCCCCCGCACCTATTTTGCAGAAGGGACGTTCCCCGGGATTCCGCGGGACCCACCCCATTAGGGACCCGTTCTCCCTCTGTTCCTGGGAGGGCTCCGTTCCGACACCCCCCCCCCCACCTCCCCGCCTACCTCATCCTGCCACACCGTCCCGCTCCGGCTACCTCTCCGGAGTTTGGGCGCAAGGATGGGAGTTCGGCCAGGTGGGCAGACGGGGAGGTCCTGCCCGAGAAATCGAAAATGAAAGCAGGTGGGGGGACGAAGGGGAGGGGCACCTTGCCAATGGAGAGTCCAGGTTGGGTTGGTTGGGGGTGGGGGGATGGGTGGGGGGAGGAAATGGACAGGGAAAACCCGTTCAGGCAACCTGCTTCAAACGGCATTCGGAAGAGCCACCCGGCTTAGCGCGAGTTTTGTTTCACGTGGGCCTTTTATGTGGGGGGTAGGTGGGTGGGTGAGAAGAGAGGGTGCAGTTGAGTGAACCCCGGCACTTTTGACGGGGCGGCCTCCTTATAAGTGCCTCTTGGACCCTCTCCGCCGGAGGAAGCCCCCTTCCCAATCCTCTGTTCCTTAGAAGCTGCCGAATTTCATTTCGTTTCATTTCGTTCATCTTTCCTTTCTTTTTTCTTTTCTTTTCCTTTCCCTTCCCCCCCCTCTGTGTGTGTGTGTGTGTGAGAGAGAGAGAGAGAGAGAGAGAGAGAGGATTCGATGCATTGCACCTGGATCCAAGTGCTTTGCTCCGGGCGCGCGGGGAGGGGTCACCAAATAACAGAGTTGGAAGGGACCTTGGAGGTCCTCTATTCCAGCCCCCTGCTCAAGCAGGAGACCCTATACTCGTACACACAAATGGTTGTCCAGTCTCTTCTTAAATACCTCCAGTGTTGGAGCACCCACAACTTCCTGAGGCAAGCTATTCCACTAATGAATTGTTCTCACTATCGAGAAATTTCTCCTTAGTTCTAGGTTGCTTCTCTCCTTAATGAGTTTCCATCTATTGCTTCTTCTCCTGCCTTCTGGTGCTTTGGAGAATAGGTTGACCCCCTCTTTTTGGGGGCACTAATTGGGGCACTAATTTTAATCCTCCTTGTTGCTCTTCTCTGCACTCTTTCCGGAGTCTCAACGCCTTTTTCATAGCCAGAATCTTCCCTTCTTGAGGAAGCCTTGCTGGGCACCAGGGGTCCTCAGAGGCAAAAATCTGTAAATCATTTTTCATCAAATAAATAAATAATAAATCAAAAACATTTACAGATTAACAGAGTTGGAAGGGACCTTAAAGGTCATCTAGTCCAACCCCCTGCCCAAGCAGGAGACCCTACATCTGCCTCTACCTAGGATTGAACTCACAACCTCCTGATTATGAGGCAAGAAAACCACCAAGCTCAGAGAGCACTGAGAAACCCCACAGCCCTTCCTTCCTTCCTTCCTTCCTTCCTTCTCCTCCCCTCCCCTCCACAAACCCCACTCCCTTCTAGCAGTGATGATGTTCCCTAGTTGGGTCATAAAACATCTGCAAGAAAACAGCCAAGCTCAGAGAGCACCAAGGATCCCCTTATTTCAAAACAGCTACCAATATTCTCTTTTATTGGCTTCAGACAGTTTACAACATAATAAAACCATATAAATAGATGAATAAAGGCAAAGCTTTAAACAGGATTAAAAGTAAGTTAAAACATAGGCTGGCCCGAATGTGTGAAACCAGAATGGGAAACCGGAAATTTTCCTATTGGGAATTGTGCCAGAAAATTATAAGACAGAAGAAATATACTTGATGATAGATATAATAACAGCAGCAAGGATTGTATTTGCACAAAACTGGAAAGCAGGAAAGATCCCGGAGGAAGAACAGATAATGAAGATTTTGGACTGTGCTGAAATGAATAGATTAACATTAAGATTAAATGATAAAGAAGACTTTTTGTATTACAAGACATGGGGGAAGTTTTATAAATGGTTTGAAATTGAATATAAATGAAGAAGAGTAAATGAGAAATGATTTAACCTAGAAGTAACACTTACAAAGAAAGTAGGGGGTTGGGAGGGAAAGGGGGGGGACAGGGAGGGAAGGGGGAGGGGAAAAAGGGGGGGAACCAAAACTGGTAGAATATTGATTGACAAACACACCAAAAGGGGAAAATTAAATGGAGAGTTCAGAAAAGGAATAAAATGGGAAAATATGAGGCTAAGTAAAATAAAAATAAAAATTCAGGGCTGTTGAAAATCAGATCATAGATGAGAAAATACAGCACAGAAGGAGTGACTACATAAGAGGGATAGGGAAGAGGAGAAGGGAAGAGAGGGGTAGAGAAGTAGGAGAGAGGGTAGAAGGGGTTGTAGAGGAGAGAAGAGGAGAGAGAATAAGGAAGTTTAGAGGAGGTGAAGAAGGAAGGTGGGGCTGTAAAAGATTGAAATGGGGAAGAAACAACCCTGAATTAAATAAAGCATTAAGGAAAATACGAGAAATGTATATATAAAATAAGAATGGAATGTATAGAAAAATGAAATGAGAATGAATCTATAAATATGGGTATTGTCTGTGTGGAAATAATAAAAAACTTTTGAAAAAAAAATCTTCCCGAGTGGGTAAATGGTTCCACGTGCAAACTGGACTATTGAATGCCGCCCAGAGTCCCCCTCCCCGGCATGGGCCGCTACATGAATTTGATTAATACATAAATCCAATAAAACTAACCCGCTCCTCCTCCTCCTCCTCCTCATCTACCTTCTCCGTCGTGTCCGTAATTTTGTTTGTATGGTCACTTTATTGAATACTGATTTATACTTGGTGATTTTAATTGTTTTTTATGATGGAAGCCACCCAGAGTCACTTCGAAAAGAGACACGCAGCAAATAAATAGATAGATAAATAAATATAAATGATAGATCATAGATCTATCATAGAGATAGATAGATGATAGATAAATGAGATAGATAGATAGATAGATAGATAGATAGATAGATAGATAGAGATGGATGGATGGATGGATGGATAGATGGATAGATGGATAGATAGATAGATAGATAGAGATGGATGGATGGATGGATAGATGGATGGATAGATGGATAGATAGATAGACAGAGATGGATGGATGGATGGATGGATGGATAGATAGATGGATAGATAGAGATGGATGGATGGATGGATGGATAGATGATAGATAGATAGATAGATAGATAGATAGATAGATAGATAGATAGATAGATAGAGATGGATGGATGGATGGATGGATGGATGGATGGATGGATGGATGGATAGATAGAGATAGACAGATAGATAGAGATGGATGGATGGTTGGATGGATAGATGGATAGATAGATAGATGGATAGATAGATAGAGATGGATGGATGGATAGATAGATAGATAGATAGATAGATAGATAGATAGAGATAGATGGATGGATGGATGGATAGAGATAGATAGATAGATAGATGGAGGGATAGATGGATGGATAGATAGATAGAGATAGATAAAGAGATGGATGGATAGATAGATAGATAGATAGATAGATAGATAGATAGATAGATAGATAGATAGATAGATGATATAGATAAATGAGATAGATAGATGGATAGATGGATGGATGGATAGAGATGAGAGAGAGAGAGATGAGAGAGGGAGGGAGGGAGAGAGAATAAAACGCGTCGAGGGATTCGGCATTCGAGGCAGGGATCGGGCGCTCGCCTTCTCCGCGGGGTCCGGAGGGTTTTCAATGCGCTGCGTTTTCTTTCTTCTTTGCAAAACTCTCCCATCCCTCGGGGTCTCCCCAAAGAGGGCAGCTTCCTACAACCGCAAGAGCGATCCTGAGGACGCCCCGCTCAAAGGAAAACTTTCTTCCGGACTGGGGGGTTTCCGGGTCGCCGGGAGGGGCTCGGCCGTCCTCCCCTCGGGCTCCCGGAGCGAAGAATTTGGATTCCCCGCACAGGATCGCATCGTCGGACGGGAGTGGATAAGCGCATCGCGTCGCATCAAATCGGCGGGCCAGGAGACAAGCCCTGGCCGTGTTCAGTCCCCACCTCCCCGGGCATCCGACGGTGGAGAGGGTCTAAGAAACAGGGTGACGACCCCGCCCGGCCACCTGGATTCACGAACCTGCAGCCCCCAGCCCCACACAACAGGCTCAAACGAAGCGAGGGTCGTCTGAACGCGGTTACTAGAGGCTCGGGTTGCCCGTGAAACCAGGCGTTCTAACCGGTTTCCCCTTGTCAACCAGACGTCGCCCTTATTTGTTTATTTGTCAAGCATATATGATTATAAGCAAAGTACAAACAGTAAAACATGATTGAATATATATGTAATATTACAAGCATGAATAAGAGTAAAAGAGGTAAGAATATATGTGTACATAGGACAGGAACGGTAGGCACGATTGTGCGCTTATGCACGCCCCTTAGACGAGACGGGCGGCGCCCAAATCGAACAAACAAACAAAAAAAACCAACCAACAAACCAACCAACAAAAAGTCAACCCAACTCGGGCTCATTCTCAGCGATCGCTTCTCCGGCTACTTTCACTTTCGATTTCCAGAACGCCGGGTGTGGAAAACGAAACCTTCGCTTGGGTGCCAACCGGGAGAGGCAGCCGGAGCGCGAACAGTGTGGAAGGATGAGGTAGGGATGGAGGGGCCGGGGGAGAGCGGAGCCCCCTCCTTAGAATAGAGGGAGGCGGGTGAGGGTCCCGTTGAGTTTTGGGGAGCGTCTCTCCCTTGCAAAACGGGTGCGGAGGCTGCTGCAACCTGGTCTCTTGTGTTCTCTCTCTCCCCCCCCTCACAAGTATTTGAGCCTCCCCTCCCCTCCCCAGTGAGGTCCTGCTACTGCAACATGAGCCTGTGGCCCCTGTCTTTCAGAGGGGCTGGGGGGGGCGGTGGGGAGTAGGGCGGCATATAAGAACAGCAAATAAATAAATAAAATAAATAAACCCGGCTCTTCGGCGCCTTCCAGCCCCGAAGGAGCCGGAACGACAACCTGCATTGCAGGCGTGGCCGCCGGACAGACTCCAGGATGGGCAGCTCCCCTCTTGCCCCACAACCGCCCCCCCCAGACTCCCCAACAATCCGCCTGCCTGCCTGCCTCTGCAGCCCCGAAGGAGCCGGAGCGGGACCCTGGGCGGGGGAGGTGGCGTTGCGGGTGTGCCCCCCCCCCAATGAGACTCTGGAACAGGCAAAGTGCGCTCCCCTCCTGACCCACAAGCCCCCCCCCCCAGACTCTGCAAAAGGTGCCCCACTCCTGCTCCCTCCCCCTAGCTTGGGTAGCCTTGGCACCCCCACAGAGCCCAACCCCAGCAGAGGGCCCCACAACCCCTCCCCCCAGACTCTCTAACAACCTCCCTGCCTGCCTCTGCAGCCCTGAAAGAGGGGGGGGAGTGGGACCCTCCATTGGGGAGGCGGCTTTGCGGGGTTATCCCTCAGCGAGACTGGAACTCAGCCCCATAAACCCTCAGACTCTCCCTCCTGCTTCCTCTGCATGGAAGGAGACTTTGCAATTGTGGGCACCCTCAAAGCTGAGGGTGCCCACCCCAGCACCAGTTCAGGGGTTCCTTCTCCCTCCAGGGGGGAGGGAGGGAGGGAGAGAGAGAGAGAGAGAGAGAGAGAGAGAGAGAGAGAGAGAGAGAGAGGGAAAAAGAAACGGAGGGAAAGAGAGAGAAAGGGAGGGAGGGAGGGAAAGAGAAAGTTGGAGGGAGGGAGGGAAAGAAAAAGTTAGAGAGAGGGAGGGAAAGAGAAATGGAGGGAAAGAGAGAGGCAGAGAGAGATAGAGAGGGAGGGAGAGAGGGAGGGAGGGAAAGAAAGAAACAGGCAGAGAGAGAGGGAGGGAAAGAGGGAGGGAGAGAAAGAGAGAAACGGAGGGAAAGAGTGGCAGAGAGGGAGGGAAAGAAACATAGGCAGAAAGAGGGAGGGAGGGAAAGAGAAATTGGGAGGGAGAGAAAGAGAGGGTGGGAGGGAAAGGGAGGGAGGGAGGGAGGGAAAGAGAGGCAGAGAGAGAGGGAGGGAAAGAGACAGAGATAGAGAGGGAAAGAGAGGGAGGGAAAGAAACAGGCAGAGAGAGGGAAGGAGGGAAAGAGAGGGAAGGAGGGAAAGAGAGGGTGGGAGGGAAAGGGAGGTAGGGAGGGAAAGAGAGGCAGAGAGAGAGAGAGGGAAAGAGAGACAGAGATAGCGAGAGAGAGGGAAAGAGAGAGGGAGGGAAAGAAAAATGATATTACAAAAGTTTTTCTTTTTTATTGTTGCTAAACATAGTATTTCAAAAGCAGAAAAAACCCGAAGGGGCATAAAAGTGCATTTATCATGTTTTTCTTAGAACAATTAGCCGAACTCTGCCTTGTTTATCATTTTAGGTAGTAAAACCTCATTATTCAGGTTAAATTGCCGTGTTGGTTCTTTGCGATAAATGGGTTTTGGGTTGCAGTTTGGGCCCTCGGTCTCTAAAAGGTTTGCTATCACTGCACCAGAGGGACATTCAACCACTATTTGAAGTGTGTGTGAGAATGGAGAGCATTGGATGTTAAGGCAGTCCACCATTACACAACTCAATGGCCCCCACTTTCCTCTGTCTCCCCCCTCCTGGGAGGCCTATCCCTCCCTAGGGATGAAAGACCATGCTGTGGTTCAGGGGGGTCTCTTCTATGGAGCCCCTGGGTGTTCACAAAGGACCCAGAGCCCCCACAGTGGCAAACTCGGCTGCTCTGTGCCCACCAGATACCCAGCCTGGTTTTATTTTTCAGGATCACAAGGTGCAAAGATTTCAACACACACACACACACACACACACACACACACACACACACACACACACGGAAGGGGAAGAAGAGCAAAGGCAGCCACATGGGTGTCCCCTAAAGACCATCAAGGGGGGCAGGGAAGCTTCTAAGAGGGGTGAGCAGAGACTCTGTTCAGTGGACCTCCTCCCTGCAGACAGGAGGCTAAAACAGGTTCCCTTCCTTGGAAGCTAGCTTCTTCCTAAGACCCCAAAGAGTGGGCTCCCCATTTAAACAGCCCCTCGGGGAATCGAGGGTCTAGATCAGTGATGGCGAACCTTTTTTGGTTTGCGTGCCAAAAAGGGGGGGGGGTGCGCGCGCTAGTGCGCGCACGCATGCCCACACCCATTCCCTCCCCCCCACGCATGCGCACAACCCCCCCCCCATGCTGCCCCCTGCGCATGCGCATGCACCCACACCCCCGCACAAAGGCCTTACCGGAGCCTGGGACTGTAAAAAACGATGAAATGGGCAAACCGGAAGTTCGGAAAAGTGCACTTCCGGTTTGTCCGTTTCGTCGTTTTTTGCATTCCGGGGCTTCAGGGAGCTTCCCTGAACCCTCCAGAGTGCAAAAAACAGCTCACCGGCAAACCGGAAGTGCGTTTTTCCGCACTTCCGGTGGGCAACGCTCGTGTGCCCTCCGCTATGGCTCCGCGTGCCACCTGTGGCACGCGTGCCATAGGTTCGCCACCACGGGTCTAGATGGTGGCAGAAGCTGCTTCCCCATAAGTAGCCAGACTTGGCCAGGTTCACATGCTCCGGCCAGCCTCAACAGCTCCGTTTGTGTATCTGAGCCCACCACACAAACACACACACACAAACACACACAGACACACACACACCCAGGGCAGGTGTCCTTTGTCTCTCAACCAGGCCTTTTGTCTTCTCTTCCCCACCCCCTCTCCCCCCTCCCACAGCAGACCCCTGAAGGAGAAGCTCCAGCGCCTGCAGTGTCACTTCACCTGGGACTTTGAGGTCATAGACAAGATGCACATCAGACACATTCTGATTACTCTGGCTCTCCGCCTGGAGCACGGCCCCCTCCGTAACCGGGGCACCTACCTTGCCCTGAAGGCCTATCTGCGCCACCTGGAGGGGAGCCCCAAAGAGGCCCTGGCCATCCTGCAGGAAGCCAAGGAGGTCTTGAGGAAGGAGGCGCAGGGGACCTTCCCACGCGAGATCCTGCTGGTGTACGGGAACTACGCCTGGATCTATTACCACTTGACCGATTATGACAAGGTGGACCTCTACTTGTCTCAGATCCGCCAGATCTGCCGGGACCTGTCCAGCCCTGAGCCCTACTCGGCCCCGATCCCGGAGGTCTACGCCCAGAAGGGCTGGTCTCTCTTGGCCGTGGGCTTCCGGAACGGCCAGCTGGCCCTGGAGTGTTTCCAGAAGGCCCTGGAGCTGCAGGAACCAAGCGTGGAGCTGCAGGAGGGCCTGGCCTTCTCCATCTTCGCTTCCTGGACACACTCCTGCGATGATAAGTTCAGGGAAGAGAGCCAGAAGTTGCTGGAAGAACTGATCCGTAGCCACCCTGAAAATTATGAAGCCAAAGTATACTTGGCACAGATTCTCTGTAGGAAAGACCATAAAAGAGCGCGGCACCTTGGTGACGATGTGGTCCAGAACAGTCTCAACCCGGAACTCCTGAGAATTGTCTCCAAGGTTTATAAGGGCCACTCTCTCCCCCAGGCCATTTCCACCCTGAAGAAGGCCATTGCCCTCTGTGATGATTACTATCTCCTGCACTACGACCTTGGCATCCATTACATGATTCTCTTAGATCGAGGATCCGAGGGGAACCGAGCGGAGATCGTGGAGGACGCCATTGGGTGCATGAAACGGTCCCTGGAAGCCAATCCTGAATCCATGTTTTCCCGGCTGAAGCTGGCAAAGTTGTACGGAGAAAGGTGCCAGCTTTACGAGGAGGAGGTCTACCTGGGCGTGATGGAGGACCTGCCAACCGCCAGCAAGAGATGCCAGCAGTCTTTCTATCTGCACTGGGGGCATTTCCTCCTCCGTAAGAAGGGGCAGACGCAGGCAGCACTGCGGGCGTACAAGGCCTGCTTGGAGGTGCCAGGAGACCACCCTCTGGAGCAGACGCAGCTGGAGCAGCGTCTGAAAGAGCTGGCCTGGGTCTTCCGTTCGGAAGGCGAGACGGAACAAGAGAGAGCCGTCCACCGTCTGCTGGGCGCATTGGCAGCAAAGCGTCAGGCGGCACCTTGTTGATCTGCAGGCCTTGCCTCACGCGACTCTCCCCAGGAGCCATCTGGGAATGTTGAGGTGCTGCAGCCCCATATGGGTAGTGCCCCCTCGCAGCCCTGAGCTACTCCTTCCTGGGATTGTTGCTGGCAAGCAATATAATGTTTGTGACCTCTCCTCTTCCTATCCCCCCCCTTTAGTGCATGAACACTCCAGGTTGTATTCTACAACTCCCTGCTGTTTGCAGATACAAACCGAGCTACAACATACAATATTGTGCCAGGCTCTATGCGTCGGCACTTAAAATCCATCCGAGTGTGACTTGCGCCAGGAAGTAGCATTAGGAGGTTTCCAAACTTGGTAACTTTAAGACTTGTGGACTTCAACTCCCAGAATCCCTCAGCTCTTCTGGCTGAGGAATTCTAGGAGTTGGAAGTCCACAAGTCTTAAAGTTGCCAAGTTTGGAGAGCCTTGACATAGTTCCTCAAACTGGAGTGCTCTGTGTTGTGATAGATTTCGTGTGCTGTATACTAACCCTTTCCCCTGCCGTCATCTAATGTTCCTACCCCTCCTCTTCCTTTTTTTGTCTTTTGCTCGTTATAGATACCTTCTTATAACTTTTAGCTTTCCAAAATTGTTATTTTCTTGATTTTGTTGTATTTTTAATTGCCTGCACCTCACTATCCTTATGGGGTTCTTTGACCATAATAAAGACTGGAGTCTGTCAGGCAGTTAATCTTGAGATCATTTTTCTTGCCCTTCTCTTAAGTACAGCTGCCACTAATGCACCCCCCACGCCCAGGTTTCCAGTGGGATTATTAGGGGACATGAGTCCTGGGACTCTGTCCCAGATTGTGTGTGTGTGTGTGCGTGTGTGTGTGTGTAGGGCTTTGAGAAATCATCTCTTTGTAGCCAGTCATGGGAACTGCACGGAAATGTCTACATTCACCACCACTGAAAAGCCGCTTACTTTTAAAGATTATTTATTCCATGCAGGGATGTATGGGGTACCTGTTGGGTTGGGGGATTCGCACCGTTGACAGCGGGGTTCTGCTGTGCCCTTTTCAGGCCTGCTTGTTCACATTTGGTGGCCACAAATGTTATGTTATAGAGCTGCGGTTATCCCTTGTATCTATGGGTACGAATCCTGGACTCTGTACTGTCCACAGATCAAACAAGAAATTTCACACGCACTTGCTCTGCTCCACCCGCCGCCTTTCTTGTCAAGACCACCTCTCCAACCTGGGGGGTCTTGGATCGCATGGTGTCCAGCAGCCTTGAACCCCTGATTTATCAGAACATGCACGAGATGGGTGGGATGCGTCATCGGAATGGAGAACCGCCGTGTACCTTGCCTGTTGCTCTAGTACGTTTCTCAATCTTGGCTGCTTGAAGAGGTGTGGACTTCAACTCTCAATGTTGGCTGGGGGATTCTGGGAGTTGGTCCACACCTCTTCAAGTGGTCAAGGTTGAGCAACGTGACTCCAATGGATACTATAGTCTGGGAAAACACCACAAGTTCGACCAGACAAGTGCTACAAGGACACTACGAATGAAATCCTGCACCACTGTCACACTGAAGCTGCTGACGGTACTCACTGGTGAACTCTGAGCTCTGAAGCCTCCACTAGTTTTCAAGTCAGGCACCACCAAAAACTGATGGAAACCTGTAAGTGGTGTAACAGCCGCTGCTGGTGGTGGCGCAGTGGTTAGAATGCAGTATAGCAGGTTAAGTCGGTGCTCACTCCAGGAGTTCAATCCTGACCGGCTCCAGGTTGACTCAGCCTTCCATCCTTCCGAGGTGGGTAAAATGAGGACCCAGAATGTTGGGGGCAATATGCTGAACTCTGTAAACCGCTTAGAGAAGGCTGTAAAGCACTGTGAAGCGGTATATAAGCCTAAGTGCTATTGATATTGCTATTGCTACTACAATGATGGATTTCCAGTGCCCCCATTGGGTGGACCAGACGTGTCAAACACCGATAGGCTGTGGAGTTGGCCCGCAGGGCCATCCCAGAAATGGTGAGGGACCGGCCCCTGCCTCCCCGGGACCGGGCATGCCCACCCAGTCAGCCACGCCCACCAGGCCATGCCAATCCCGGACTCTAAAGGGCAATCAAACTGATGTGGCCCGCAACAGGATTGAGTTTGACACCCCTGGGGTAGACTATGAAGAACACTTGCAAGAACTGGATATGTGTAGTTTAATGAAAAGGACTAGCAGTTTCCCATTATTTGAGGGGCTGCCATAAAGAAGAGGGGGCCAACCTATTTTCCGAACCACCTGAGGGCAGGACAAGAAGCAATGTGTGGAAACCAATCAAGGAGACAAGCAACCTCGAACGAAGGAGAACTTTCCTGATAGTGAGAACAAATAATAGTGGAACAGCTTGCCTCCAGAAGTTGTGGCTGCTCCAACACTGGAGAGGTTTTTAAGGAGAGATTGGACAACCATTTGTCTGAAATGGCATAGTGTTTCCTATACAGGGGGTTAGACTAGACGACCTCCAGGATCCCTTCCAACTATGTCATGTGGTCATTTCATACTGACTGCAGAGCCAGTTTAGTATAGTGCAGGGGTGGCGGCATGCACAGGCCACGCCCACTCCCGCTCCGTGAAGGGAGAAAACGTCACGATACGTCACATGATGGCAATGTGGCGCTGAAGCGAGTTTGACGCCCGTGGTATAGTGGGTAAGGTGACAGCCTAGAAACCAGGAGATAGTGAGTCCCACCTTAGGCACGAGACTAGGTGGGTGATTATGGGGAAGGCTTCTGTGAGAACCCCCACCTCCTTGATTGAACGCCCTGATGATATTGGACTACAATGACCAGAATCCTCACCCTGTGTGGCCAACAACTGGGAGGTATATCTGAAGTTCTGGTCAGAGAAGGTGTCCCAGGAAGCTTTCTGCCCAGCAAACAGCCATATGGATTGAAAGCAGGATCCAGAGGTTGTCAGCAAGGAGCCCCCAAGGCCCCCCCCCCAAGATAGCTCTGGATGAGGCTGGTGCAATAAGAAGAGCTCAGTTTGATCCCAAGGAGCACTTTGCAATTAGACAAGATAGGAGTGGTGTTTTCTCATCCACTTTGTTCACGGAAGGTGGAAGGAGATTCCAGAGGTGCGTGTGTGTGTTTGTGTGTGTGTGTGTGTGTAGGTATGTGCGAGTGGGTATGTGCATGTATGATTTGTGATTTGAGCTAGAAGGCCCAGGAAGAGAAGGGATAGGGAGGGAGAATTATGTACTGTATATCTTTTACCCATAACGCAATCTAAACAAGACAAACCACACACTTTCCGCAATGATGTGGTTTTGCCTCATTAATTGTGGTTCATCATTCAAACTTTCTGCTCCTTCTGGAACATTGGGTGGAAATTCTCGTTCATGAGCACTGGAGCCCGGATTTCCCAAGAGTCCATGACAGGGGGCAGCTTCCGCCCTTGCAAACCACCTCAGTTGACCCTCCCCTCCCCCAAGGGAGTGTACCACCAAGGCAGATTGCTCTGTGTGTGTGTGTGTGTGTGTGTGAACATGTGTGTTGTGTTTCGGTAGCTGGAGAAAGTCCCTGTCGAAGGTCCACAGCTGTCCCGGAATGGAGTGAAGGCCAAGGAAGGTAGCCCTCCTGCGATGGTCCAGTTTAGAGGGAGCCGTGGACGATGGGTGGACAGGACTCTGGGAGGATGCAGTGGGCCTGGTGCTCCACCATGCCCGCTGGGCATTGGCAGCCTGGCACGCAGGGCTTAAAGCAGTGGGACTCCAGCACCCCCAAAGGCACAGCGTGGTTGAAGCAGGTCTTGGGGCAAGGAGGGCCACACTCGTCAAAGACGTAGCCCCTCTCCTGGGGGCAGCCCACCGCTGTGGAGAAATAGAAGCAGGGGATTAGTAGCAGGAAGGAGGGAGGGGACAGTGGGATAGGACTGTACCACTCCAGGGAGAGGCAGGGGGTACCATGTGCCATACGGTAATTAAATTAAATTAAATTAAAGCCAACCTCTTGAACACGTTCTTCGGCTCAGTCTTTGTAAACAGCAATGGCTCATGCCCAACATTTCCTAGTCTTACCACAAATAATCACAACGATTTAACACAAATAGATTCCACAGAACAAAACGTTGAAAAAGCACTACGCAGCCTAAAACCATCTCTATCTATCGGACCTGATGGACTATGTGCATACTTCTTTAAAAAAAACTTTCCACTACCCTAGCAGAACCCCTGAGCATAATCTTTGAAAAATCTTTCAGGAGCAGCTCCTTGCCCAACCTATGGTCACTAGCCACGGTCATCCCCATCTTCAAAAAGGGTGACCCCTAGCCTAGTTGAAAATTACTCTTTATGCTGCGTCACCTGCAAAGTCATGGAATCTAGAATAGAATAGAATAGAATAGAATAGAATAGAATTCTTTATTGGCCAAGTGTGATTGGACACACAAGGAATTTGTCTTTGGTGCATATGCTCTCAGTGTTCATAAAAAGATAAGATACGTTCATCAAGAATGGTTGTCATAGGGTTCAAGTAAGCAATCAGGAAACAATCAATATGAAATAATCGTAAGGATACAAGCAACAAGTTACAGTCATACAGTCATAAGTGGGAGGAGATGGGTGATAGGAACGATGAGAAAAACTAATAGTATCATATCATAAACCATCATCTATCATATCATAAACCAATCATCTATCATAAACCAATCCATTACCCTCCACTTAGAGACAAACAACCTACTCAGGGTGGGTTCTAACTTACCTCGCTGCCTCCTGCGCTTTGCGTGCGCAGTGGCAATTAAAAAAAATAAAAATAAAAAAAGAGCCAAAAAGAAGATGGCGATGCATGCGCAGTGCCGGAAACTCGGCTTCTAAGCATGTGCAGAAGAAAAAAAAAACCGGAAAAAAATTCAAACAATTGGCAACTCCAAATCTCAACCAACAAATGTTCTGTCTTACACATAGGCAAAAAGAATCAGAACACAAAATACAAGCTGAATGGACATGGCCTTGTAGACGACCCTCACTCTGTCAAGGACCTTGGAATACTCATCTCTAATGACCTAAATGCCAGAGCCCACTGTAACAACATCGCCAAAAAGGCATTAAGAGTTGTAAACCTAATCTTGCATAGCTTTTTCTCTGGTAATATTACACTACTAACCAGAGCATACAAAACATTTGCTAGACCAATTCTCAAATACAGCTCATCTGTCTGGAACCCACACTGCATATCGGACATTAATACAATTGAACGAGTCCAGAAATATTTCACAAGAAGAGTCCTCCACTCTTCTACTCGCAACAGAATACCTTATTCCACCAGACTTAAAATTCTGGGCTTAGACAACTTAGAAATACACTGCCTTCGGCCTGACCTAAGCGTAGTTCATAAAATTATCTGCTACAATGTCCTACCTGTCAATGACTACTTCAGCTTCAACCACAACAATACAAAAGCAAACAACAGATACAAACTTAAGGTAAACCTCATCAAACTCAATTGCAAGAAATACGACTTCAGCAACAGAGTGATCAATGCCTGGAATGCACTACCTGACTCTGTGGTTTCTTCCCCAACTCCCCAAAACTTTAACCTTAGACTGTCTACAGCCGACCTCTCCCCGTTTCTAAGAAGTCCGTAAGGGGCGTGCATAAGCGCACCAGCGTGCCTATCGTCCCTGTCCTAATGTTTATTTATTTTATTTATTTTATTTATTTGTTTTTGTCAAGTACGTATTGGTGATATACATAGATATAACATTGCTTATATACAGTACGTAAGATGGGTACTGATAAGCGGGAACATTAGGACAGGGACGGTAGGCACGCTGGTGCACTTATGCACACCCCTTACTGACCTCTTAGGAATCGGGTGAGGTCAACAGTGGACAGTCTAAGGGTAAAGTTTTGGGGGTTTGGTGAGGAAATCACAGAGTCAGGTAGTGCGTTCCAGGCATTTACCACTCTGTTGCTAAAGTCGTATTGGAGTGGTTCACTTTGAGTTTATATCTATTGTGTGCTCGTGTATTGTTGTGGTTGAAGCTGAAGTAGTCGTTGACAGGAAGGACGTTGTAGAAGATAATTTTTTGAACTACGCTTAGATTATGCCGACGGCGACGTAGTTCTAAGCTTTCTAAGCCCAGGATTTCAAGTCTGGTTGCGTAAGGTATTCTGTTGCGAGTACCCTTTTATTTTTATTTGTATTCATTTATTCAAATCATGTTTATACTTATATGTACTATCTAATACGTGTTTGACAAAACAAATAAGTAAAAAAAAATGAAGCACAGGACTGACCAAAGACTAGGGCAGGGCCAGACTCCTGGTGGGAGGGAAGGGAGAAAGGGAAGAAGAGAGGGAGGGAGGGAGGAAGGAGAGAAAAGGAAGGAGGAAGGAGGAAGGAAGGAGAAAAAAAGGAAGGAAGGAAGGAGAAAAGAAAGGAAAAGGAGGGAAGAGAAGGGAAAAAAAGAAATCCCATTCTCTTTTAAAACTGATGATGTTCTTTAGTTGGGTCATGAAATGTCTGCAAGAAAACCACCAAGCTCAGAGAGCACCAAGGACCCCACAATCCTCCTCCTCCTCCTCCATCATCATCACAAATCCCACTCCCTTCTAGCACTGATGATATTACCCAGTTAGTTCATGAAACGTCTGCAAAAAAATAACAACCACCAAGCTCAGAGAGCACAAAGGACCCTCACAGTTGAATCTTGAACTGCAAATATTCACTTCTATTGATATTTCTCCTCTCTTCAGCCCCACTCGACCTCCCCAGGGTCCCATCCCTCTTTCATTGGACCTCAAACACTGCCTCCGCCCAGGAGCAAGCGGGAGGCACACCCAGTCCACCACATTCTCACCGCAGAGGGTAGGCGAGCGCCACTGGAGCATCACGCCAGCATGGCGGCACTGGCCGGCATAGGCCTCCAAGACCTCGCACAGACAGTCATCCGTGCCGGCAGCCCCACAGGCGCAGAGGTCGTAGACGCAGGAAGCGAAGAAGGGCTCCGGGGCCACGGCGGCATGGCAGCGCGTGAAGGGGGGAGACTTCAGCACCTTGCAACGGGCGTTGGCCTCTTTGCGGGAACGGTACCCGGATTCTTTGCAGGGATCTGCATCCAGCGCATCGGCGCAGCGGTCGGACCCTGTAGCATTGGCATCGGCCACCTGGGAGAAAGCGACACGCGGTCTGCAGAAGCTCCCTTGCTCTGCCGCATTGCGGGAATGGAGGGACTGCCCGGTGTGGGGTTAAGGTCTTGAGGACAAAGGGCCTGTTGAGAGGAACGGTGGCGCTTTGGGCAGTTTGTGAACCGGGTGGATTGTCAGAAAGAAGAAAGCGCATCACTGTTGATCTGGGGCTGGAACTAATTTAAGACTGACTAGATGCCCAGAGTGGCATTTCTCAAGCTCAGCCACTTTACGATTGGTGGATTTCAACTCCCAGAATTCCTCAACCAGCATGGATAGATGGATTCCCATCCCTCCCCCTCCTTTCCTGTTTTTCCTTCTCTTTTCCTTCCTTCCTTCCTTCCTTCCTTCCTTCCTTCCTTCCTTCCTTCCTTCCTTCCTCCATCCCATTTATTTTCTTTCTTCCTCCTGCTCTCCCTCTTCCTTCCTTCCTTCCTTCCTTCCTTCCTTCCTTCCTTCCTTCCTTCCTTCCTTCCTTCCTTCCTTCCTTCCTTCCTTCCTTCCTTCCTTCCTTCCTCCTCCTCCTCCTCCTCCTCCTCCTCCTCCTCCTCCTCCTCCTCCTCCTCCTCCTCCTCCTCCTCCTCCTCCTCCTCCTCTAGTTCCTCCCCTCTGACTTACCTTCCAGCTGTTCCCAAAGGCTGCCTCCGACAGGCTCAGGTGTCCTGACTGCATCCGCAGATCGTCCTGGGGGAAGCTGTTGAAGTTGCCACAAAGCCCACACAAGCGCCCTTTGTACGTTCCGGGCACGCTGACCTCCAGATGTGAGCGGCCGTTCCAGAGCACCTGCAGGTCAGCAAAAAGAGAAACAATGTGCCACATCTGGGGCGTGAAGGAATGGATTTACTCGCTGTTGCTCCCCCCAAGGGCTAGACCAAAGCTACCTATGACAATCATTAAGTGTTGTACCTCATGATTCTTGACAAATGTATCTTTTTTTATGTCCACTGAGAGCTTATGCACCAAGGACAAATTCCTTGTGTGTCCAATCACACTTGGCCAATAAAGAATTCTATTCTATTCTATTCTATTCTATTCTATTCTATTCTATTCTATTCTATTCTATTCTATTCTATTCTATTCTATTCTATTCTATTCTATTCTACCAACTGCAAGAAAAGAGTTTCAGGCTAGACATTCCTGAGCTGTTATTCAGTGGAACAGGCTGCCACATGATGAGGTTACATCTCCTTTGGCAGAGGTCTCCAAAATGAAGATAGAATAGAATAGAATAGAATTCTTTATTGGCCAAGTGTGATTGGACACATTTGGATTAAATTAAAACTTTAAGTTTACACACTTAATTAAATCACACTTAAATTAAATCACACTAATTAAATCACACTTAAATTTAAATTTAAATTACACACTTTAAATTTAAATTTAAATTACACACTTAATTAAATCACACTTTAATTAAGTGTGATTGGACACATTTAGATGAACACTCTAGTCCACATTAATCATACAGGTAGTCCTCCACTTGCGACTATAATTGAGCCCAGTTCACTAAATGAACTGTTGTAAGGACTACCTCTACTCAATGCCTGCAACCCTTCTTCATGCTTTAGATGGCCTGGGCAGTGAAACATGGATGCCCCTGTAGTGTTGAGAGAGCAGAAGGCACCAGTTACAGAACGGGAATGTCTTTGGTAGGACTTGGTTGCCTTTTCCCGAATTTCCCAACTGACTGAGCCCCCAGCTCTCTGGAACCCCCCCCCCCCATGTGTTGCTTGTGGGGGCTGGAGGCATATCCCCCCCCCCCCCACTACCTTGACGCCGATGTTGGTGTTCAGCAGCAGAGTGCCGCCCTTTGGCTCCACGGAGAGGTCTGGCTCCTTCAGGAAGGGGAGGGTCACCCTCTGGGAGTCCACCTGCAGGGGGAGATGAACGTCACCATGCCCGGGTGGGGGGCTGGATCTTGCCTGCCCCCCGTCTTGCAGAACAGTTGGAGGGGGAGGAAGGCCAACCGCTGGCCCTTTGTCTCACCATGACCACACCGTCCTGTAGCAACTGCACCACCGTGTCCCCGATCAACACGGTTACTTCCTTGGTCCAGGACACGCCCGGGCGTCCACGGTCCTCGTTGGTCACATGGATGCTGGGAGAGGGGTGGGGGGAGAAGGGAGAGTAGAATAACTCCAGAGTTACTTTGGACACTGTGTCCAGGAAAGGTCACCACTGGTTCTCCATGCATGTCGGATGGTAGCCACGCATCTTGGCTTGTTGCATGGTGCCCCACAAGCTGAGTTATTTTGGCAGGATCTCCGGGATCCAAGGTTTATTCTTCCAAACTTTTAGGCTGGTGCTGGAGCCCCTCCCTCAGGGAACTTCTCCCTCTTATTGTTAACTGAGACTAATCAAGAATATAATTGCAAAACCCTAAGAATACACCAAGGCAGAAGCTTGTCCAACCGAAGGATAAAACACCCAGACATAAACTGAGCAACGTGATATATGCAGTACAAGGCAGCGAGACGTGTGCAGATCTGTAAATTGGGGAACCAAAACAACTACTTCACAAGCGCATGGCACAACACAGGAGAACAAACCCACCAGGAGTAGATTCAGCAGCCCATCTGCATTTAAAAGACAAAGGCCACTCTTTTGAAGATAGCAAAGTCCACATTTTGGACAAAGAGGACCGCTGGTTTGAAAGAGGAGTCAAAGAGTCCACCTGTGTCAAAACTGACCAGCCCTCCCTCAACAGAGGGGGAGGGATACCACATCATCTATCTCCAATCTACAACGCAGTCCTTTCAACAGTTCCAAGAAGGCTCCACTCCAATTTCCACTACTCAGATGACACAGATAAACCTCCAAGTGGCCTCAACGGTTCTCTAAAAAGGATGCAAATGGCCAGCTGTCTGCAAGGAGTATAAATCCTTCCTTTCCCCTCCATCCAGTGAGAACTGAAGAAGCTCCTTGGATGAGAAGCGAAACGTCTTCAAGGAAAAACCAGAAAGTCCAGTTGCCTCTTGAAAAAAAGCACCTTTGGGACAACCACGACCTTGGATGACGGAGAATCTCCACAGACATCTGGCAAAAGAACAAAGTCATTCCTACTCCCAACCTTAATTTGAGGTTGGCATTCAACACCTGGGCTTGGAGAGAAAGGGGGCTCACCTGAAGTCCTCCCCATGGCAATCCTGGGACAGGACATATGTGCAGCCCCCTTGGAAGTGGATCATTTTGCCGTCGAACGTCCGGTAGTGGGGGTCACCGAAGGCCACGCAGGTGGCGGGGTGCGGGACGCAGCGGGGGCAGCACACGCCGGGGATCAGGGCCGGAGTCTCCTCCTGTCGGCACAGAGCACAGCCCGGAGCATCAGAATTCCCTCCCTTCCTCTCTCCTTGCTCCAGAGACACAATCCGTCTCCCCAACAAGCGAAATGGTTTTGAACTAGCACAGGCAATCCTCGACTTACGACCACAATTGAGCCCCAGATTTCTGTTGCTAAGCGAGACAGTTGTGAAGGGAGTTTGGCATCCATGTGACGACCTTTCCTGACAGTTGTGAAGTGCCATTGTTAAGTTAGCCAACACAGTTGTTACGTGAATCTGATTTCCCCACGGACTTCGCTTTTGAAAGGGGATCACGTGACCCCGGGATCCTGCAGGTGCCATAAATACGAATCAGTTGCCAAGCATCCGTATTTTGGTCATGTGACCGTGGGGATGCGGCGATGGTTGTCAGTGTGAAAAATAGTCCTTTTTTTCCAGTGCTGTTATAACTTTGAACGGTCACTATATGAATGGTCGTAAGTCAAGGACTACCTTTAAAGTGGCCCTCCGAGTGATATATTTACAATACCACAAGTAGAATTCTTCTTCAATGTAGTTACAGATAGCAGAGAACAGTTAGTTTCATTTCAGCAGAGTTCAGAGTGGAAGAGTACAGAGGGGAGCCACACCCAGCCTTAAGCTTAAGTTCCAGTTTCGATTCTCTGCACAGACTCAGAAGTGGTTAGCTCCCATTGGCTGACTCAGTTGCTATGCCTATTCATTGGCTAACCTTGTTACCATTGGCTCTCCCAGATATTCCCATGAATATCTTAACAGTCTGACCCCCCCACGCCCTCTCTCTGCAACTCACCGCAGCACAGGTGGAGGGGGGGCAGCGTTCACGACGACAGTGCACCTGGCCAGACACACAGGTACAGGAGGTGCATTCGTCCACCTGCCAGCGTTGGTTGGACTGGAAGACCTGGCTCAGGTGGGAGCAGTTCTGGCCGGGATCTGGGCAAAGAGACGGATGGGGGGAGGGGAAGAAGGTGATGTCTCTTGCAAACCGCCCCTCCCTCCTGCCTCCAAGGTTGCTGCACCTGGATTCCCACCCCCAGCTCACCCTGGAGAGGTGCCACTAGGTGCAAATATATTGGCTAAGGCTGTAAAAATCAGTATTTTAAAAAAAAATTGGCAAAGGAAAGTGCAGGGTCTTAGCAAAATATCCCCCCACCCCACACAACCATTTGCATGAGAGCTCAAATCAGGATCTTGCTGTAAACTAAATTTGCATTTATTTTATCTGTTGAATTTGCTTGTATCTTATCGATTGAATTTGCTTTTAATCTCTCTCATTTGCCTTTATTTATCGAATTTGCCTTTATTTTGTTCATCAAATTCGCATTTATTGCATCGGTCAAATTTGCTTTTGTTTTATCGATCGAATTTCCTATGATGTCATTTAAGAAATTTGCTTTTTTTCCCATCGATCAAATTTAACAGAATAACAGAGCTGGGTGGGACCTTGGAGGTCTTCTAGTCCAACCCTTTGCTCAATCAGGAGACCCCTGTACCATTTCAGACAAGTCTCTTCTTAAAAACTTCCAGTGTTGGAACATCCACAACTTCTGGTGGCAAGCCGTTCCACTGGTTAATTGTCCTTAGTGTTAGGAAGTTCCTCCTTCGTTCTAGGTTGCTTCTCTCCTTGAGTAGCTTCCATCCGTTGCTACTTGTCCTGCCTTCAGGTGCTTTGGAGAGTAGGTTGATCCCCCCTCTTTTTAGGGGCAGCCCCTCAAACATTGGAAGACTGCCATCATAACAGGGTTTGTACCAGGGGCGGGTTCCTAATTTTTTTACTACCCCTCTGTGGGCGTGGCTTATTTTGTGGGTGTGGCTTGCCAGCCATGTGACCAGGTAGGCATGGCTTGCCGGCCATGTGACCGGGTGGGTGTGGCTTCTTGGACTGCTGAAGGGAGGGGAACTGAGATAGGTCCTGCTGCCCGTTCCCCCTCCCCTCAGCAGCTCAAGAAGCCTCAAACGTGCGAAAATGCCTGGGATCATCACCGCGCGTTCGTGGCTTCTCGGACTGCTAAAGGGAGGGGAATGGAGATAGCTCCTGCTGCCTGTTCTTTCAGCGTCTCACGCGCTCCCTCAGCCATCCTCCTCTGCTTGGACTCACTGTGGGGTAGGAAGGCAGCGCATGCGCAGTGCCAGAAGCTCGGCTTCTGGGTATGCGCAGAAGAAAATTTAAAAAAAATGTAAAAAAAATTTTTTTAAATTGCGGCGCGCAGGCACCAGCAACCGACCGCACCGGTACTGTGACATCACCAGAGGACCGCTACCGGTGCTATAGAGTGGACTGCACTGGTAGGAACCCACCACTGGTTTGTACTAAACAACAATGCCCTTTTCTGCTTGTGTGTGTTTTGTTGTCTTACCTTGGCATTCGGCACAGCACTGCCCTGGCACCCGTACCTCCACCAGGCCATCCTGGCACACCAAGGGCAGACACTCCTGGATGTGGCACTCCACGTGTCCCAACTGCACAACAAACAAGGCAGGTTACATCACAAAGTTGCGTGTCTGGGAGACACCGACCTCAAACTTGTGTTGCCACCCAAAATGCATTTTTTTAAGATGTGGGTTTTTTCCCCTGTCTAAATCTCCCCGGGTGGAACCAATGATGGCAAAAGAGCTGCCTAAAATGCCAGCTGTGAAGGACACGCAGAAATGCAATTCTATTCCAGGACTGTGGGCCAAACCTCAGGCTCTGCGTTCTTGCAGGGAAGACGGCCGGCCCTGGGTTCAAATCTACACCATTCTTTTGCCATTCTACAACATTTATCAATTTTCACCCTCAGTCTTATTTTCGGTAATAAAAACTAGGATGGGAAAACAGGTAGTCCTCGACTTACAACAGTTCGTTTAGTGACCATTTGAAGTTACAACGGCACTGAAAAAAGTGACTTGTGACCATTTTTCAGGCTTACGACCACGGCAGTATTCCCAGGATACTTGGCAACCGATTCATATTTATGACGGTCGCAGTGTCCTGGGGTCACGTGATCCCCCTTTGCAACAGTGAGGAAGCCAGATTCACTTAACAACCGCGTGACTCACTTAACAACTCAAGTGATTCGCTTAACAACTACGGCAAGAAAGGTTGTAAAATGGGGTAAAATTCAGTTAACAACTGTCTCGCTTAGCATCAGAAATTTCGGGGTCAATTGTGGTCGTAATTCGAGCACGACCTGTCTCAATATGTACTAGAAACTTGTGGAACTGAGAAATACTGCCAATATCCTTGGTAATTATAGGGAATCTTCGTCGTAGGACTGCTTGCTTAGTGATCATTTAAAGTTATAGCACAGCTGCCCACAACTATTTACGACCCGGATTCAAAGTTCTGACGGCTGCCCCCCCCTCCATGATTGCATTTTGGGGAGCTAGGCAACCGTCCCGGACTTACGACCATTCTCAGTGTGCCGTGATGATCTGACTGCAGTCTACAACATTTTTGCAGGAAACCCAGTTTCCCCTTCAAAAAACATCCTTTGCCCACAACGCATTCACTTAATGACTGGGCTGTTCACTTAACAACTTCCACATTCACTTAACAACCACTGTAAAAAACAGAGGTTGTAAAATCTGGCTTAACGAGCACTGTGACTTACGACCGTAATTCTGGGCTCAATCACGGTCGTTCAGTCGAGGATTTCCTGCATTGGCTTCCAACTTGTCAGTGAACAGACCATGCAGGGTTTGAGTTGAAAGGGGTGCGAGGTTCTTACGTGGCACGAACAGGACACACAGCTGTCCGCACTGTCCTTCCAGGTCTCCCCGTCGGACACCCGCCGTCCGTCAGCCTCGATCACGCATTCTGCAAAAACAGTAACAGAGCTGGAAGGGACCTTGGAGGTCTTCTAGTCCAACCCCCTGCTCAAGCAGGAGACCCTATACCAGTGTTTCTCAACCTTGGCAGTTTGAAGATGTGTGGACTTCAACTCCCAGAATTCCCCAGCCAGCGTTGCTGGCTGGGGAATTCTGGGAGTTGAAGTCCACACATCTTCAAACTGCCAAGGTTGAGAAACACTGCCCTATACTATTACACACAAATGGCTGTCCAGTCTCTTCTTAAAAACCTCCAGTGATGGAGCACCCACAACTTCTGGAGGCAAAGCTTTCCCACTTATTGTTCTCACTGTCAGGAAATTCCTCCTTATTTCTAGGTTGAATCTCTCCTTGATCAGTTTCCATCCATTATTCCTTGTCTGACCTTCTGGTGCTTTGGAGAATAGTTTGATCCCCTTCCTCTCTGTGGCAGCCCCTCAAATATTGGAAGACTGCTATCCTGTCTCCCCTGGTCCTTCTTTTCATCAAACTAGACATACCCAGTTCCTGCAACCGTTCATTGTATGTTTTAGTCTCCAGGTCTTTAATTATCTTAGTTGCTCTCCTCTGCACTCTTTCCAGAGTCTCAACATCTTTATATTGTGGTGACCAAAACTGGTTGCACTATTCCAAGTGTGGCCTTACAAAAGCTTTGTAAAGTGGTGTTCCTGTAATTCAGGGATCTCCAAAATTGGCCACTTGCAGACTTCAACTCTCAGAATTCCCCATCCTCCCTCCCCTCCTTTCTGTCTTTTTTTCTTTCTCTTCGGCTCTCTTTCTTTCTCTCCATTCTCTCTTTCCTTCCTTCCTTCCTTTCTTTCGCCATCTTTATTATATTTATAACTAACTCACGGCAGTGAACATATCCAACACATCTACTTACTCTGATTTTCCCTGCAAAAGCAACTCTGTGAGGTGTGTTGGACTGAGTGACTGGGCCAAAGCCAACCAGCTGGCTTTCATGCCTAAGGCGGAATTTGAACTCATGATCTCCCACTTTCTAGCCTGGTGCCTTAACCCCTAGACCAAACTTCCCCAGGGCAGGGAGGGGACGTAAAGGGCAGAGATAGGTCACCGTCACAGACTGGGCAGCAGGAACCCGGTGGGGTGAAGCGTTGGGCGCTGGGGCAGCTGAGCGAGGGGCATCCTCGGTGCGCACAGACCCAGGTCAGATCCTGCATGGAAAGAGGGCAACGTCAGGCGTGGCCCATACAAAGGCAAGCTTGGGGGTCTTCTGGATGCCCTCGGGTTACTTATGGGGGGAGCGTCTTTAGGGACACAACGGAAGGGGACGACCATCGGTGGTCAAGAAGCAGAAAAGAAGCAGATCTGAATCTCTGACTCTACTCGCTGCCACGCCAACCCCCCCTCCCCCCCTGCAGGAACCCCATCCTTTGCTCCAGCTTCAGCCCTGGGCAGAGCCTCACCTGGCACATACAGGTGTAGCAGGGTTCCTGGGTGGCTTGGACCTCATTGCCCAGCAGGTCGGAGGTGCAGTTGCTGAGGGCCTCTTTGAAAGGAAGGGGAGGGGGAAGGGAAGGAGGAAAGGGAAGGGAAGGAAAAGAAAGGCAGGAAGGAAGAAAAAAATGAAGGGAGGGAGGAAGGAAGGAAGATGGAAAGGAAAAGAAAAGAAAAGAAAAAAAGGAGAGAAAGGCAGGCAGACAGGCAGTCCAGATGGAAGGAAGGGAGGGAGGAAAAAGGTAGGGAGGAAGGAAAGAAAGAAAAAGGGAGGAGGAAGGAAGGAAGGAAAAAAGGAGGGAAGGAAGGAAGAGAGGGAGGAAAAAAGGAGGGAAGGAAGGAAGAGGGAGGAAAAAGGTAGGGAGGAAGGAAAGAAGGAAGGAAAGAAAAAGGGAGGAGGAAGGAAGGAAGGAAGGAAAAAAGGAGGGAAGGAGGAAAAAAGGAGGAAAGGAAGGAAGAGAGGGAGGAAAAAGGTAGGGAGGAAGGAAAGAAGGAAGGAAAAAAGGAGGGAAGGAAAGAAGGGAAAAAGAAGGAGAGGAAGAGAAGGCAGAGAGGAATGGGAAGGGAAGGGAAAGGCAAGGCAAGGGAGGAAGAGACAAAGGAGGGAAGGAAGGAAAGGGGAGGAAGAGAAGGAGAAGACAGAGAGGAAGGAAAAGAAGGGAAGGGATGAAGAATGGAAGGAGAAAGGAGAAAGAGAAGCTTTTAGGATGCCTTTCTTTTTCAAAAGGACCCCCACTCATTAAGTCAAGGGGCTGCTCTGGTCACCCTGAAACTGCCGATGGGGACAATGGGGGAGGCCTAAAAGGGACCAGGGCAGACTGACCCACGCAGCCCTGCCACCTTGGCCTCCTACAGACAAACTGCCCGCTCTCTTTCAGAGGGCGTGCTGGACTACACAACACATCATCCACCACCAGGCCGGGCGAGGCTGCTGGGACCTAGAGTCCAAGACCCCCAAGTGGGGTCCTGTTCAGAAGAGGCTGCTTTCCAGACTTCTGCGCGTTTCCTTAAAGTGGAGGTGGGACGTTTCCCCCCTTTGAGGGAGGGGTGGTCTCTCTTTCGAGAGCCCCCCTGAGCCCCATTCCTGCTCAGCAGAGAAGGACAGCGGGGGGGGGGGGGAGGAGAGACTCACGTGCACAGGTGGGGCAGCAGGCGCCAGGCGCCGGCGCCTGAATCTGGTCCTGGGTGCAATCCAGCAGGCTGGGACACTGTTTACGATGGCATTGGAGGTGCGGATGGCCGTCGGACATTATCTGGGGAGGGGAGCAGGGGGAGGGTGTGAGTTTGTGTGTGCGCGCGTGTATCTACGTCTCTGCATGTGTGGGCGTGGGTGTGTGGGTCATTGCATTCTGTCATTCATCATCTCCTTTTGACGACCCCATAATCCCTTGCGGGGTGGAGTCTGGGCAACTGAATGGAGCTAGCAGAGGGTTTTTTACTGGCCGGATGCCCTTCCCTGTCGCCAATGCGGAGTTTTGTTCAGCAGATATATTCTCATTGCGTCCGGAGAGAAATATTGCTTTTCATATTGACATTAGAGGTACTAAATAGAAATATTAGACGAGATATAGAGATAAAAGGTATGGAGATTAAAAAGGAACAATATAAACTTCAGGCATTTGCAGGTGATTTGGTTTTTATTTTAGAGGAAGCAATGGAAACGGGAATAAAGTTAATGAAATAAATAGAAGAATAGGGAGAAGTGGCAGGACTAAGAATTAATAAAGAAAAGACAAAGATTTTGGTTAAAAACTTAACAGAGAAACAAAAGAAAGATTTGATAAAGAAAGTGGATATTCAAGAAGTAAAAAAAGTTAAATATTTAGGAATTCAATTAACAGCAAAATGTACAACGATTAAAGAAGATAACTATGGCAGATTGTTGAAACAAATTCAAACAGACTTGGAAAGATGGAAAAACCTACAACTACCTTTGATTGGAAGAGTGGCAACAGTAAAAATGAATATATTGCCAAGATTATTATATCTTTTTCAGACTATACCGATAAAACTGGAAAAGAAATATTTTTGAGGAACTTAACAAGATTGTGCATAAATTTATTTGGCAGGGGGAAAAAGCAAGAATTGGATTAAAATTGATGCAGGATAATAGAAGAAGAGGAGGATTTGGACTTCCAAATTGGGAAGTGTACTATCAAGCCGCTGCATTAACGTGGATAAAGGAATGGATTATGCTGAGAAATACAAGATTGATGACCTTGGAAGGACATGACTTACAATTGGGCTGGCATGCATTTCTTTGGTATGGTAAACATAATGCACATAAATACTTTCAAAGACATTATATAAGAAACGCACTACTAAGGGTGTGGGAGAAAATTAAAGAGCAACATTATTTTAAGATACCAGTGTGGCTTTCGACAATGGAAGCACTGATAAGTCCAAATGTTAATTAATATAATAACTATGGTCAGATATAAAGATATCTTAAATGAAGAAGGGTTTTTTTTTAAAAAAGAGGAACTGAGTGAAACGGGGATTGATATATCCTGGTATGCATACTTACAGATAAAATCTAGATATGACAAAGATGTAAAACTGCAAGGGTTTTATAATGAATTAACAGAATTAGATAAAATCTTAACAGGAGTAGATGAGAAAGTAATAAAGAAACTATATAATTATATCTTGGGCATAAACCTAATGGAAGAGCAAGTTAAAGAAACAATGATAGTATGGGCCAAAAATTTCGGCCATACGATTGAATTAGATAAATGGCAGAAATTATGGGAGATAAATTATAAATTAACAATTTCAACTGCGTATAAAGATGATTTGTAAAAGATATTTTACAGGTGGCATCTACCTCCAGCGAGACTGACAAGGATGTTTAAAGACAGATCGGTGAAATGCTGGAAGTGTCACCAACTACTGGGATCATACTACCGGTATCATGTGGTGGACTTTGCACAAGCTAAAATATATTGGACTAAAACTAAGACATGGATAGAAGAGTTGACGCAGCAACGTATTGAACTGAAACCAGAGATATTTTTGCTAGGGATATTGCCAGAAAATTGTAGAAAAGGGGATAGGTATTTGATGATCTATGTGTTAACTGCAACTAGAATTGTATATGCTCAGCATTGGAAAAATGGAGTTACCTGAAGAAGAAAAAGTGATAAGGGAAATATTAGATTGTGCAGAAATGAATAGATTAACATTAGCAATTAAAAATAAAGAACAGATAGAATATTGTGCGGTTTGGGAGATGTTTTACAAGTGGATAGAACAAAAGAAAGGAGTGTGGAACTGAAGAAAGAAAATGAGTAAGAAATGTAATATATATCAAGATAAAATGTGTAATATATTGAAAAAAGAATAAAAGGGAATGTAACGAGAGAAAATTGTAAAAAGGTATAAGAAAAAGATGTAAAACCAGACGACACACTACTGATGGAAAAAGAATGTTTTTTTATGTATGTATAATGGAAAAAATAAAAAGACTTTATAAAAAAAAATTCCCCGAGGAGGGGGCTCCTACCTGACAGGTGCAGATTTCACAGGGGTTTCCTCCAGGCTGGAAGCTCTCCCCTGGCCCGTAATTACGGCCCCCGTAGCTGCAATCTGGGAAAAGGAAGGAAGAAGAATTATAATAGGAAGAAGGAAGAAGAGAGGCGACCCAGATAAGAGTTAGATAAGAGAAACCTGAGTCCGGGATAGAACTGTAATCAGAGAAAGCGTCTTAAGCGAATCACAGCAGTTGTTAAGTGAATATGCGGTCATTAAACAAATCTGGTTTTCTCCCTTGACTTTATTTATCGCGAGCAAGTTGGGAAGGTCTCAAAAGGGGATCACGTGACCCCAGGGCACTGTGACGGTCATAAATGCAGGTAGTCCTCGACTTACGACCACAATGGAGCCCAGCATTTCTGTTGCTAAGTGAGGCAGTCGTTGAGTGAATTTTGCTCCATTTTATGATCTTTCATGCCATATTTATTAAGCGAATCACTGCCATTGTTAAGTTAGTCACAGGGTTGTTAAGTGAATCTGGCTTGGCAGGAGGTCGCAAAAGGGGATCACGGGACCCCGGGACACTGCAAGTGTCATAAATATGAGTCAGTGGCCAAGCGTCTACATTTTTATCATGGTCGTAAGTGTGATGCAATGGTCATAAGTGTGAAAAAGGGTCTCAAGTCGCTTTTTTCAGTGCTGTTGTAACTTTGAACAGTCACTAAATGAATGGTCATAAGTCGAGGACGACCTGCAATAATAGGCATGGTGTTGGATTCCTAGTCTGGTCTACCTCGAAGGGCTAACAAGAACAGGGTTCGGGGCTCCTGTTATGGTCAAAAGATGCCCCAAAGCTAACCGAATAACAGAGTTGGAAGGGACCTTGGAGGTCTTCTAGTCCAACCCCCTGCTCTAAGCTCGGCTCCCTCCTCACCTGCACACACTGGGCAGCACTCCCCGGGCACTTCCACCTGCGCAGGGCAGGAGTTCACGCAGATGATCTGGGTGCAAGTGACGACGCCTTCTGCACACAGGCAGGCCTGGCAAGGCTCCGAGGGAGAAAGCCAGCTGCTGCCATCGGCCCGATCCTGGCCCTGGTGCATGCAACCTGCAGAAGGGTGGGGGGCAGAGAGGGGGTCAGGCCTTCTGGGGGAGTTGGGGGGAATAGGCCCTGCTCTTCTGGGCAAGGCTGGGGGGGATCTGCATTTCTTTCTTTCTTTCTTTCTTTCTTTCTTTCTTTCTTTCTTTCTTTCTTTCTTTCTTTCCTTTCTTCCTTCCTCCTCCCTTTCTTTCTCTTTCTTCTTTCTTTCTTTCTTTCTTTCTTTCTATTCCTCCCTTCCTCCCTCGCTTTTTCCTTCCTTCTCCCTCTTCCTTCCTTCCTTCCTTCTCCCTCCCTCCCTCCCTCCCTCCCTCTCTCTCTCTCTCTCTCTCTTCTTTCTTTTTCTTTCTTTCTTTCTTTCTTTCTCTTTCTTTCTTTCTTTCTTTCTTTCTTTCTTTCTTTCTTTCTTTCTTTCTTTCTTTCTTTCTTTCTTTCTTTCTTTCTTTCTTTCTTTCTTTCTTTCTTTCTTTCTTTCTTTCTATCTTTCTTCTTTCTTTCTCTCTCTCTCTTTTTCTTTCCTTCCTTCTCTTTCTTTCTCCTTCCTTCCTTCTCTTTTTTATTTTCCTTCCTTCCTTCTTTCCTTCCTTTCCTTCTCTTTCTTTCTCCTTCCTTCCTTCCCTACTCCTTCCTCCCTCCCTCCCTTCCCCCTCCCTCCCTCCCTCCCTCCCTCCCTTCCTTCCCTTGTGCCCATCCCACTACAAGGTAGCTGGGAAGGGCAGCTTTCTGCTCACTACACTAATGGTTTGGGCCAGCCCAAGGATAGCGGTCTGTTTGTCTCAAACAACAATGAGGACTAGAAACAAAGCCTCGGGGAGGTGCCGTATGGCTAGCCTTGGGAAAGGAACAAAGGTGATGGCCACATTCCTGAGATCTCTCCTTTGTCTTTCCGAAGTGCCAGGGTGCCTCCAGGGTCAGAAAGCTGGATGTGGCACCTTGGCAACGGGGGCAGCAAATTCCAGGCTCCGTCACTGGCCGGGCGCACGTGGCAGGAGGGCAGGGGATCACCTCACAGCGGACATTCCCATCCTGCAACACAGAGAGAGACGGGCGAGAACATCAGTGCCATCCTCCGCTCCACAGATCCCGGACTCTGATCCATCCCCTCCTTCCGGAGGGCAGGCACAGCCCGTATCCTCCCCACCTCAGGCCTGCCAATCTTCAGCATTCGCCATAAAACGAGACGGAAGGGGGAAGGGATTTCGGGTGATAAAAGTTTGGAGAACACAAACGGCGGGAGGGCAGACACGTTGACAAGAACCAGAGGTGCCAAAGCAGAATAAATCAGCCACCAAGGACCGAATGCAAGCATCGGCAGTTCCCAAAACACCAAACCAGCTTGGACATTGATGGATTGGTCAATAAGGGAGGGTCAAGGAATGGGGGGGGGGAGCATAACCTTTGTGCGGGAATACAGGTAGTCCTCAACTTACGACCACAACGAAGGCCAACATTTCTGTTGTTAAATGACAGTTGTTAAGTGAGTTTTGCTCCATTTTATGACTTTTCTTGCCACAGTTGTTAAGGGAATCACTGCAGGTGTGAAGTTGGTTACATGTCCGTTAAGTGAATCTGGCTCTCCCATTGGACTTTGCTTGTCAGAAGGTCGCAAAAGGGGAGCTCGGGACACTGCAACCGTCATAAATATGAGTCAGTTGCAAAGTATCTGAATTTTGATCATCTGACCCTGGGGAGATGCTGCAATGGTCATAAGTGTGAAAAATGGTCATAAGTCACTTTTTTCAGTGCTGTTGTAACTTCAAACGGTCACTGAATGAACTGTTGTAAGTCGAGGACTACATGCAGTCTCCATTCATTTGGAGAGGCTGAACGGTCACTAAATGAAGTGTTGTAAGTCGAGGACTATCTGTACTCAGATTTACTTTCGTTTCAACTGCTTAACTTTAGTAAAAGAGCCAAATGGGAGTCGAGGGTCTCTCTTTCCTAGAGGTCCAAGTTGGGGCAGGCCTGACAGCAATCCTGAATAGCTACCCAGGCCAAAGGTTTGGATTTCTGCCTGCGATATAGATGGTAACCCGGGGCAGGCTTGTCCTTTTTCTGCTGGGAAGCCATGCCAAGGGGCAGAGGTGGGCACTCACCTGGCAGACGCACTGCAGGCAGGACTCCGGCTGGAAACTCTGCCCATGGGCATAGTGCTCTCCTTCGAAGATGCAATCATGGCACACGGGGCAGCAGGGGCCTGGAGCCGGGTGCGAGCAGAGTGTAGCTTTGCAAGGCACTAGCTGGCAAGAGGCTTCACCCCCAGGCTGGCAAAGAGAGAGAGAAGGATAAGGGGTCTCTAGTCATCTCAAGGGGGCAAGAAAAGTCCCAAGCACAGGGAATCTGCCCTAGGTGGTCAAAAAAGTCAAAATGGCAGCCGGGGTGGTGCGACTGAATAGCAGCCAGTTCAAACAACTCTCCTAATGTTTTTGACTACACCTAATGGACACCAGGGGTGGGTTCCTCCCGGTTTGCCCGAACCGGTAGCGACTTGCTGGTGACATCACGATGATGTCACCGAACCAGATCGGTCTGTGCCGGTTCGTGGGCGCCGCCATCTTTTTTTTAAAATTTCTTTTGAATTTTTTTTCCCTTCTGAGCATGCACAGAAGCCGAGTTCCGGCACTGTGCATGCGGTCGCCATCTTTTTTCCGGCTTTGTTTTGTTTTGTATTTTTTTTTTTTTAGGATTTTTCGTTACTGCCCATGCGGCGCGGGAGGGAACGAACCGGCAGCGAGGTAAGTTGGAACCCATCCCTGATGGATACCCCTGTTCCAACACTTGATTGGGCTAAGGCTGCCCCTCGCCCCCAATCCAGCATGAAGCCCCCTTCACAGGGGAATTCTGGGAGTTGAAGTCCACCCCTCTTAAAGTTCCCAACGTTGAGAGGAACTGCTCTGAATCAGGACTCTCCAAACTTAGCCACTTTAAGACTTGTGGACTTCAACTCCCAGAATTCCTCAGCCTTCCATGCTGGCTGGGGGATTCTGGGAGTTGAAGTCCACCCCTCTTAAAGTGGCCCTGTTTGATTGTGATGATTATCTTGATTTTTTTTCACATTCTCTGCACAGGGACAGGGGCATGGTCACTCTCTTGACTTTTTTGACCTCCCTTGGGTGAGATGGGGTCCACAGGGTGACGACGTGAGGGTCTTACCCCACAGGAGCACTCCTGGCAAGGGTCCAAAGCCGAGAGCCACTGGGTGCCTTCGGGATACTCCCGTCCTGCGTGCTGGCACACTAGGGGCAGGAGGAAAGTTGGGGTGAAGCTCCCAGATTTTGGGGTACCCGGTCACTCTGCCACCCAGCCTGCTTTCTAGGCAATTGCTAACCGGCAATTCGGCATTCAGATCTGTTCAGTGTGCAGGCAGCGTCCCTACCACACCGGGTGGTCCTTACCTTGGCACCGCAGGCAACATTCGCCGGGTTTTCGGCTGGGTTTGGTACACGAGGCCGGTGGACACGCCACGGGGGCGCAAAGCACATTTCCCCCAAGGCAGCTGCATCGGCGGCAGGGGTCGGAGGGTGGCGTGAAGACCGCTCGGTTGGCGTATTCCTGACCTTCGTAAAGGCAGCCATCACAGAGGGGGCAGCAGGCAGCCCTGGTGGGGGGCACGGGGTGGGCACACTGCTGCGGGCAAGGCTTGGGCTGGCACGTCACCGTTCCTGCCTGGGGAAGGAGAGGGCAAGGAGCTGGCGAGGGGGGGTGGGAGGGCTAAGGCTGGTAGGCTGCCCCCCAGTTGAGAGATCATTCTTGGGGGGGGGGGGTGAGATCTGACCTCAGCCGAAAGCCAACTGTCCCCTTGGCACCCCAGAGTCGGAGAGAGGCAGAAAGAGAGGCAGGTCAGTGCCCCACCTGCAGGGGGTGGGGGGTGGGAGCGCAAAGGAGCCCTGGACCACCTTTGTTCACTCTTGAACTCAGCTCTTTCCTTCCCCACCTGCTGAGACTAGCAGTCTGCTGTCCTTCTAAGACAGGGGACAGCCCCAAATTTAGTGCCACTCCTAACTCCAGAACTCCCTAAAGAGGACATTTGTGACACCTTCCTTGCCCCACAGGCCCAGCCACCCCAAACGATCCCACCTAGCGAAGGAGAGCCTGACTCTCTTTCCTGCAGCCCTCCCTGCCCCCCTCGGGTGGCACAGCTACACGGTGCCCCAAACCTTGTGCCCAAAGCAGACTTCAAATCTGCAGGTAAGGATAGAGGAGAATATTTGTAGTTCAGAGTTAAAATGAGGGCTCCTGGGTGCTCTCTGAGGTCGATGGTTTCCCTGCAGACGTTTCATGACCCAACTAGGGAACATCATCAGTGCCAGAAGGAGGAGGACTTGTTGAATGGAGGAGAAGAAGGGGAGGAGGAGGAGGAGAAAGAGGAGGAGGACTGTGGGGTCCTTGGTGCTCTCTGAACCTGGTTGTTTTCTTGCAGACATTTCATGACCCAACTAGGGAACATCATCAATGCTAGAAGGGAGTGGGGTTTGTGGAGAGGAGGGAGGGAGTGAGGGAAGGAAGGAAGGAAGGAAGGAAGGAAGGAAGGAAGGAAGGAAGGAAGGAAGGAAGGAAGGAAGGAAGGAAGGAAGGAGGAAGGAAGGAAAGAAGATAGGTAGGTAGGTAGGAAGGAAGGAAGGAAGGAAGGAAGGAAGGAAGGAGGAAGAAAGGAAGGAAGGAAGGAAGGATGGAGGAAGGAAAGGTAGGTAGGTAGGTAGGTAGGTAGGTAGGTAGGAAGGAAGGAAGGAAGGAAGGAAGGAAGGAAGGAAGGAAGGAAGGAAGGAAGGAAGGAAGGAAGGAAGGGCAGTGGGGATTCTTGGTGCTCTCTGAGCTTGGCTATTTTCTTGCAGACATATCATGACCCAACTAGGTAACATCATCAGTGCTAGAAGAGTGTGGGGTTTGCTCATTTTATATTCTACTGGCTTGCCACGCAAATGGTTGACGCCACCCTTTCAGGCTGGGCTCCTGCGACTTTGCCCCCTGCAAGGAAGGCCACAGACTGGTGTGCCAGGAACCCGCAAAGTCCTTCCGTCAGTCGTTCTGGTGCTCACTCACCTGGCAAGTACACTTGTGGCATGGATCCTGGGGCGAAGTAAAGACCTCCTCGCTCTTGTAGAGATGACCCTGGTAGCGGCAGGCACCCGGGCATTTGGGGCAGCATTGGCCAGGGGGCGTGACGGGTTCCTGGCAGGGCACGGGAGGGCACGGAGTGGGAGAGCACTTCACCGTTCCACGCTGTGGACAGTACAGGACAAGAGTCCTGTTAATAGTCTACTCTATAGAGATTCTCAGTCATCTGCATCATGGTTGGCCGAAAACCGGTGCTTACAATTTTTAGCAAAAATCATGCCCTTGAAACAATGGCTTCGTTTAGTGACCCCAGGGTTTAATTAATGACCGCAACATTAGCACAAATGACTGGTGCATTTGCATAAAGACCATTGCAAAAATCTTTTGTAAAAATTGAGTAATAAAATTGCAGTCATGTCAAGGTCATAAAATGGATCAATTCAGGCTCCATTATGGTCGTAAAATGAGGACTAACTGTGGTTTGTGCCCCCCCTCCCCAGTCGCAATAGCTCAGCCCCCCCTGCCCACACTACTGACCAGGCATTGGCACTCCTCGCAGGGCGGGTGTGGGGAAGCAAAGCTCTCTCCATCTCCGTAGTCCTGACCCTGGAACCTGCAGCCTGGAAAAGAGGAAAAGAGGCCACCCAGAAATCCCTTTGGCCCTTTAAGAAGCTGGGAGGGTGGGGAATTCTGGGAGTTAAAGTCCACTCATCTTAAAGTGGCCAAGATTGGTCATGTTTTTTTTCTTTTTCTGTCATGAATTTTAAAGCAATCTGTAAGTGAGTGAGTGAATCGTAGCCCTGCAGATAAAGGGTAGCAGCATCCCTTGAAATCACTCACCCTGGCACAGCGGGCAGGAGCATGGGCCGGGCACTGGATGGGCACAGCTGGCTGGCGTGCAAAGTTTCTTCATACAATGAATTGAGCCCGCCTGCAGAAAGAGGAAGAAGAAGAAGAAGAAGGAGAGAAAGAGAAAGAGAAAGAGAAAGAGAAAGAGAAAGAGAAAGAGAAAGAGAGAGAATGCAAGAGAAAATGAGAAAGAGAATGAGAGAGAGAATGAGAGAGAGAAAGAGAAAGAGAAAGAGAAAGAGAATGTGTGTGTATGTGTGTGTGAGGAAGAATGAGAAAGAGAGAATGCAAGAGAAAATGAGAAAGAATGAGAGAGCGAGAGAGAATGAGAGAGAGAAAGAGATTGTGTGTGTGTGTGTGAGAGAGAGAGAGGGATTGAGAGAGGGAGAGAGAAAAGAGAATGCTTTATTGGCCATGGTGTTCACTTAATAACCACAGAATTTGTTTAATGACTTTGGTGTTCATTTTATGACCATGGCGTTCCCTTAATGACCGCCATAAAAAAGCGGGGAAAATCGTGTGCAATCACATGGTGACCCGCTTAAAGGCAAGCATGAATTACGGCTGTCATTCCTGGCACAATTCGAGGACTACTGAAAAATGCAGCCACGCCGAATTCCCAGTCTGCAAAAGCCTGAGGCTTCCAGACTGTCTGGCTGTGTGTGTGTGTGTGTGTGTGTGTGTGTGTGTGTGTGTGTGTGTGTGTGTGTGTCCCAGATTCCAGCCGTTTGTGCAACTGGCAACTGTTTGTGTCTTTATTGCACCCCCGGGCAGCGTGAAATGTTTCATGTTTTTCTTCCTTGTGGTTATTTTGGCGGATGCCAGAAGCTGCCAGCAGGGAAATGACTTGAGGCTTCCAAGGAAAATGTTGACCCAGCAAGTTTCTGTCCCCATCAGAGGCCGTTGTGGCAGCCAAACCCTCCAACTGTGACAGTGTGATAGAAGTCTCTCTTGTTTGCATCAGTGGTTTTTTTTTTTTCAAATGGGGCAACTTTTAAGAGGGCTGGACTTCAATTCCCAGAATCCCCCAACCCGCAAATTGAAGTCCAGCCCTCTTAAAAGTTGCCAGTTTGGAAAACGACAGATTACACAAGAGCAGGCGTTCTTCCTTTTCTTTCTTTCTTTCTTTCTTTCTTTTTTTCCTTTCCTTTCCTTCCTTCCTTCCTTTCTTCCTTTCTTTCTTTTTCTTTTCTTTCTTTTGTCTCTCTGTCTTTCTTTTTCTTTTTCTTTCTTTTTCTTTCTCTTTCCTTCCTTCTGTCTTTCTCTGCCCCTCCCTCTTTCTTTCTCTCCATTCTCATCCCTCCCTCCCTCCCTTCTTTCTTCTTCCTTCCTTCCTTCCTTCCTTCCTTCCTTCCTTCCTTCCTTCCTTCCTTCCTTCCTTCCTCTCCTTTCTTTCTCTTCATTCTCCCTCTCAATTTCCCCTCCCTCCCTCCCTCCCTCCCTCCCTCCCCTTCCTTCCTTCCTTCCTTTCTCCACCTGCTCCTGGCGACTGCCACACTCACCTGACAGGTGCACTCCGAGCAGAGAGGGTCTCCTGGATCAGGAACGGCTTGCCCACTGGCAACAGTGACCCCATGAAAGGCGCAGTCTATCTGGCAAGAGGAAGAGAAGTTAGTGGCTTGGCTCTGACTGCTGCCAGGGGGGTGGGCGCCCAGGAGCCGGTTGAGGGCGGGGTGTGAGGATAGGTCAGTGAGGTCATTGTCCACCCCCTTTCCCTTGTGGCCAATCACGCTTCCCACCTTCTCCTGCCCTCCCGTTCCTCGGACCTCACCATGGCACACAGGACAGCATTGGCCGGCCGGCCGGAGAGGATGGCTGCAGGGCGCCTGGAAACAGGGCTTCTTCGTGCAGGTGACGAAGCCGTCCAGGCAGGAGCAGAGACCACAGGTGTCCTGGGGGTCCGGGAACTCCTGCCCGCTCAGGTAGCGCTGGGAGACGTATTCGCACCCTTGGGACAGCGAGAGAAGAGAAGGTTGCAGGAGAGACTCTGAAACTCACCTGGTGGGTCTTCCTCAGAGGTTACTTGGCAGCGAGGAAGGCAGAGGCGGAGGGTCCCAGAAGGCCTTTCTGCTCCGATGAGGAGGTGGGCTATTGGAAGGAGCAACTCTGCTGCCCTGTTATATCCACCTGGCCCACCAAGATGGGAAGGCAGGAGGTGTTATGGGCCCCCTTCTTCTTCAGGAGCAGGTGGCAGCCTTGGTCAAGAAGTATTTGCACAACTACAAGTTGTGCACCAGTTACACCCATTCCTGGACCAACGTGCCCTTCTGACAGGCAATCACTCATCAATCACCTCTTGTCTCCTGGTGATTGGCCCAAAGTCACCCAGCCGGCTTTCATGCCTAAGGCGGGACTAGAACTCACTGCCTCCTGGGGATTGGCCCCAAGTCACCCAGCTGGCTTTCGTGCCTAAGGCGGGACTAGAACTCATGGTCTCCTAGTGATTGGCCCAAAGTCACCCAGTCGGCTTTCATGCCTAAGGCGGGACTAGAACTCCCCATCTCCTGGTGATTGGCCCAAAGTCACCCAACCAGCTTCATGGCTAAGGCGGGACTAGAACTCCCAGTCTCCAAGTCACCAACTGGCTTTCATGCCTAAGGCAGGACTAGAACTCACTGCCTCCTGGTGATTGGCCCCAAGTCACCCAGCTGGCTTTCGTGCCTAAGGCGGGACTAGAACTCATGGTCTCCTAGTGATTGGCCCAAAGTCACCCAGTCGGCTTTCATGCCTAAGGCGGGACTAGAACTCCCCATCTCCTGGTGATTGGCCCAAAGTCACCCAACCAGCTTCATGGCTAAGGCGGGACTAGAACTCCCAGTCTCCAAGTCACCAACTGGCTTTCATGCCTAAGGCAGGACTAGAACTCACTGCCTCCTGGTGATTGGCCCAAAGTCACCCAATTCCTTCCACTTTCTACTTGGTGCCTTAACCACTCAGCCAAACTGATTTGGGAGGTCCAGCCAAAAGACTTACTGAGTTGGCAGGATTGGAAAACGTGTCCTGGGTTGTGGCCCGTCCTGCGTGTTCTGGCCAGGCTCTACTGGACACCCCGATCATTTCGCCGCTTCTGGATTTTGACTTTTCCCCAGGCAAGACTCCTCCCTTGGACTCCCCACCCCACCCCTCCCCCCGGACCCCCGACCCTCCTATGTACCTTCACAGCTCTTGCAGCAGGGCCCTGGCACCGGGAACGGGCACTCGGCTGCAGGGCAGGCCTTGGTCTTGCAAACCACGCCCCCTTCCCAGCAGGAGCAGAGGCGGCAGGGGTCTTGGGGGTCCGCAAACTGCTCCCCGTTGGGCAGCTCCTTGCCCTGGTAAAGGCAACCTGGAAGAGGAGGGGGCAGAGAAGCCAAGGCGGTAGTGGGCAGGAGAGCCTCAGAAGCGCTGGCAGAATCCCCTGGCACAAGGGATGTGAACGACGACCCCCTGGCAGAAGTAGCAAACGGCTAGTCCTCGACTTCCGACGACAACTGAGCCCAAAAATTACGCTGTTAATTTTGATCCCCTGACCACGGGGATACTACAAAGGTCGTAGGAGTGAAAAAACGGTCATATGTACCTTTTTTCAAGGCCATTGTTAACTTTGAACAGTCACTAAACAAACGGTCGTAAGTCGAGGACTATCTTGCTACATGCAGGGAATCCTTTACTTACGACCCCAACGGAAGCCCCAAATTTCCCTTGTTAAGCAAGGCGGTTGTTAAGTGAGTTTTGCCCCATTTTACAACTTTTCTTGCCACCGTTGTTAAGTGAACCACTGCAGTTGTTAAGTGAGGAACGCAGTTATTAAGCGAATCTGGCTTTCCCCATTGACTTTGCCTGTCAGAAAGTCACAAAAGGGGATTCTGGGACATTGCAACCGACATAAGTACACGCCAGTTGCCAAGCCTCTGGATTTCGATCCCGTGACCTCCCGGGGAGTCTGCAACCGTCATAAATAAGAGGCAGTTGCCAAGGGTTAAAATTTTGATCATGTGATTCTTGGGATGCTGCAACCGTCGTAAGTGTGAAAAAGGTCATAAGCCATTTTTTTCAGTGAAACTTTGAACGGTCACTAAATGAACGGTTGTAAGTCGAGGACCCCCTGTGCCAACCATATGCTGATGACATTCTACACCCCAGGTATCCATGAAACTTTGTCTAACAGGTTGGCACAAGCAGGCCGTGGACACCCGTGTTTTTACACCCTGTTGTTTTGTGCGTGTAACACAACGCCCTGCCTGGGGCAACGCCGCCCCCATTGCTGGCAGAGGCCCATGGCAGCCTGCATCCTGGCCAACTGCACCCAACTGGCACGGGAGCAACGGCTGGCAGCCCAGACTGGCCGCGTTTGGGGCAGAGGGAGAACGAAAGCCCACCGATGTGGGGTGCAACCCTCTTGGGGTCCCTCGCTTGAAGTTGAATGAGCGAGACCCCCGCCCAAGGCTGGGACTGCAGGGGTGGGCGAGGGCATCGGGGTGGGCAGAAGCCGCCCGTTACCATCACAGGAGCGGCAACATCCCTGCTGCAGTGGGTGCGAGCACAGGACCGGCGCGCAGGGCTGGCGCTGGCACGTGATGGTACTGTTGGCACAAACGCAGCTGCGGCACTTCTCCGAGGGGTCGTAGAACCGCTCCAGGTGCTTGTAGGAGACCCCCAAGTACAGGCAGCCGGCCGGAGGGGCTACAAAAAGGGGAGGGGGCTGTTAGAGGCGTGGCATGGGCTCCTTGGGCTCCTCGAATGAGGCATGGCTGCCCTCCCCATGGAAACCCCGCCCGTTGTGGGGTGAGGTGCTCAAGAGGGCAGGGGTCTTACCTGGACATTGGGGGCAGCATTCTTGGGGTCTCATGGTGGGCTCGGGGCAGAGCAGGGGTGGGCACCGACGGGAGAGGCACTGCACGTGGCCGTTCTGCCAAAGGGAGGGAAGGGAATCGTGCTGGCATCTCTTCTTCATTCAACAGACACCATTGAGGTCATATAGTCCACCCCCCGCTGCCCCAGAAGTGACCCACCCTATCTTCCTCTGAACTGCTCTACCGGGAGGGGACGGGGAGGAGCTGCCAGCTTCCCCTGCCACCGCTGGGCACTCACAATGCAGTGACACTGCCGGCAGCTGTCGGTGGGGTGGGGGAACTCCGCTCCGTTGGGGTACTCCTTTCCGGTGTAGCTGCAGCCTGGAGAGAAAATATCAGAATAAGAGAGTTGGAAGGGACCTCGGAGGTCTTCTAGTCCAACCCCCCTCTGTACCATTTCAGACAAATCAGCTGCATTATTTTTGCAAATGGGGGGGGGGTATTTTAGGGGGGATATTCCAGGGCAGGCACATGAATGGGAAATGGGTGAAGTTCGACACTCTGTACATGCTCTGCTGCCTTCTCCCGGGCTCTCAGAGGGCATTTTACACCTTCTGGAGAGCAGCGAGGTCACTATTATACTTTAAGGGAGATTTAGGTTAAGTGTGTCACTCCCTTAAAAGAATCTTAAAGGCATAGAATCAAAATCACAGGAAGTATTAATATTGCTTTACAAAGCCAGACCGGGAATCCTCATCCAGTTTTGGTCACCACATTACAAAAATGATATTTGAGACTTTGGAAAAAGTGCAAAGAAGAGCAACTAAGATGATTAAAGGCCTGGAGACTAAGACATATGAAGAACGATTGCAGGGTATATCTAGATAAAAGAAGGACTAGTGGGGACATGATAGCAGCCTTCCAGTACTTGAGGGGCTGCCACAAAGAAGAGGAGGGGGCCCCACCTATTCTCCAAAGCACCTGAAGGCAGGAGAAGAAGCAACGGATGGAAACTAATCAAGGAGAGAAGCAACCTGGAACTAAGGAGAAATTTCCTGACAGTGAGAACAATTTACCAGTGGAACAGCTTGCCACCAGAAATTGTGGGTGTTCCAATACCGGAGGTTTTTAAGAAGAGACTGGACAGCCATTTGTCTGAAATGGTGTAGGGTTTCCTGCCTGAGCAGGGGGTTGGACTAGAAGACCTCCAAGGTCCCTTCCAGCTCTATTCTGATTAATTAAATCTTCACCTCGGGGTGTGGTTTATTGGGTGTTACACACTGGGCAGAACCGGTTTTCTGGGGTAAGGCTGAGAGGTTCTGCCATCTTACCGTTGCAGTTGTTTTGGCAGCAGGAGCCCGGCAAGGGGTGGGCGCACAGGGGAGCCACGCACTTCCGTGGGGTGCAGACCAGCTCTCCCCCGGTGCAGAGGCAAGACTGGCACGGATCCAGCTGGTTGGAGACTTCCTCCCCATCTGGCACCACCTGGTTGTTGTGAAGGCAGCCTAGTGGGTGGAGAGGGAGGAGAGGAAGTCAGTTAACATTCACGTGCAAACAGCTTTCGTCTCAACCTTCCAGTTCTTATTTTTATGTATTGGTTTATTACATTTATAGGCTGCCCATCTTGCTGTCCCCGATGGCTCTGGTCTGGGCAGTTTACAATATAGTAAGAAGTAGAACTATAAAAAACATGATCGGATTTCCAGTTTCTCTTTTGTTTCTTCGTCATATTTTTCACTAGAAGTTTAGTTTTATCATTATTAATTTTTAGTCCCGCTACTTCTCCATATTTTTCAATCTGTTGCATCAGTTTTGGTCCTGTCTCAAGTGGTTCTTCCAGTATAAACACCAAATCATCCGCAAATGCTTGCAATTTGTATTCCTCTTTTTAAATTTTCATTCCTTTTATATCTTTAGTTTGTCTTATGTTTCTAGTTAGTACTTCCAAAGTCAAAACAAAAAGCAATGGTGATAACGGACATCCTTGTCTCGTTCCTTTCATAATATCGACTTTCTTTGCTTCAATAATGGCGAATAGACTTAAAAAATTTCTCAGTGAATTTATACATTCAGACCAAAATGGATTTTTGCCTAAAAGACAGATTAAAGACAACATGCGAATAATCTTAAACACTTTAGAATACTATGAACAGCACCCTGGAAAACAAGTGGCCCTGATGTTTTTAGATGCACAGAAGGCATTTGATAATGTGAACTGGCAATTTATGATACTGCAACTTCAAAATATGGATTTTGGAAAAAGATTTATTGGAGTAATTAAAACAATTTATAGTAAACAATCAGCAAAAGTAATAGTGAATGGAAATATGACTGAGAAAGTCGATATTATGGAAGGACTTCCAGTTTCTCCTTCAGCGGCATCGGAAGCCGGACCGCGAGCTCTGCGGCCAGCTCTGAATACTCCCACGCTCGAGGGTCCCGGATTGGGACCTAAGCCCCACCGGAGAGAGGGCGAAGCGAAGTGGGGAAGGCACAGCACTTGGAACTTTTGTTCTTGTTGATTAAAAAAAAGCGGAATAAACCAAAAGAAGGAAGAGAGGTGGTTAAACCCTCAGTTTTTTCCTTTGAATTTTGGTTGAATTGTAAAAACGATAACAAGTGGAAACAGAGACATGGAATGGATACTGCAGGATATTAAAGACATTATAAATGAACAGCATATGGGATACGCTTCAAGAAATACTTGAAGATATGGACTGCATTGAACTAAAACTGGAGAATATAATACAAAGAATAATAAGTGCAGAACAGATAAAAGAGGAAACTATTGAGTTTCCACTGGAAGAGTGGAAAAAACAGAGGAACTGGGGGGGGGGGGAAACAAGAAGGAAGAAAATACCACAAAGGGATGATGGAAACACCGAGGGTGAGAAAGGGATTGGAACAGAAGGGGAAGATCACAGATGGCAGGGAAAAGGAAAGGGGGAGAAAAGATGAAAACAAAATAAAACAACAAAGGGGGAAAAAGAGAGGATAACTATAAAATAACATTAGAAAATATGAAAATTGAAAATTGGTAATGTTGAAACGTGTTTTGTATGGGACACAAAAGATAAAAAGTAAAATATTTGAAAGTTAGAAATGTATGCATGTATATTAGAAATTTACAAAGTGGGAAAAGGCCACATCTTTGATTGTTAGAAAGGAAGGAGAAGAGTAGGAAAAAGGAGAAAGAAAAGAGGATTAAAATAGAAATAAAATAAAAGGGGGAAAAGATTAAAAGATCGATCTTAAGATGAGAATAATTATGAGAGAAAGCAAGAGATGGAAGCTGTCCCTTCAATTACTCACTAGGGCAGGTAGGGCAGCAGGATCCAGGCCTCCGTTCTGGGTGGGGGCAAGTCACTGGTGGGCAAATGGTGGGCGAGCAGTGGACGGTGCCACCCTGCAGGAGAGGAACACAGGCGGGGGATTTAGATCTGAAGGACCCTTTGATTCTGCTCCTTCTCCATCTAATCTTGGGGAAGCTCCAGTGGAGATAACTGGAGATAAACATGCTTTTATTACTATTCTTCTTCTCATCTTTTCTACTACCTTCACTTATTGGTATCACTATTCTGATTATGATTACTTTATTGTTTGTATGTACACTGAGAGTTTCTGTACTAGTGGAGACCCAATTCTATTCCATCCCATTCCCATTCTATTCTACATTCCTTACATTCTGTTCCATTCCATTCTTAAATTATGATGGTGCCTTTTATCTTTTTTGAAAGACAAATGATAAGAGGAATTTGAGATCCCCAAAGGAAGCAACGAAAGGACGATTGAGTTTGGGGTGGCAGCTTCAGGATTTGGGCTGCCAGGCGACTGAAGGTGGGCAGGAGAATTTGGGGGAATCATCCACGGGTCGGAGCTGACGGGTCTCACCTTGCACTGGCAGTTCTGGCAGGGATTGTCCGGATCGGCGAACTCTTGGCCGTGGCTGTAGAGGCGCTGGTTGTAGAGACACTGGTGGCATCGGGGGCAGCAGGAACCTTGGGGGAGGCACAGCGGAAGCTGCTAAGACCCCTGCGAGGTCTACATTTCCAGCAGCCAAGCGCTCATTGTCATTCTCTCTACATGGGGCTACCCTTGAAGAGTATTCGGAGACTTCAGTTGGTGCAAAATGCGGCTGCGCGTGCTGTGGTGGGTGTGCCAAGGTACACCCACGTGACACCTATACTCCGCCAGCTGCATTGGTTGCCCATTAGTCTCCGGGTCCAATTCAAGGTGTTGATCATCATCTTTAAAGCCCTTCATGGCTTAGGACCAGGCTATCTCCGGGACTGCATTCTGCCTCATACTTCCCTCCGACCGGTTAGGGCCCACAGAGATGGCCTCCTCCAGCTCCCGTCAGCCAAGCAATGCCGACTGGCGGGCCCTAGGGGGAGGGCCTTCTCTGTGGCAGGCCCCGCGCTCTGGAACCAACTTCCTCCAGAGACCCGAACCATCCCCACTCTGCTGGCCTTCCGAAAAGCCGTTAAGACATGGCTTTTCCTGCAGGCTGGGGGTAGAGCTTAATTCCATCTGAACTCTCCCCCGGGTATGTCTGGTTGTTGAATGGTTTTTTATATTGCAATTTTTAATTTTTATATTTTTGATTTTAACTCAACTGTTTATTGGTTATTCTTGTATTTTTCTTGCGTTGTACGCCGCCCTGAGTCCCTCGGGAGTTGGGCGGCATATAAGAAAACCAAATAAATAAATAAATAAATAAATTCTGGCAGTGAGATAAAACTCGCCTTGATGGTGAGATAGGCAGCATATACATTAAATGAATGAATGAATGAATGAATGAATGAATGAATGAATGAAGCTGGGGTCCACTGAATGAGGGGAGAGAAGAGGGGCTGGGGGTTTGTTAGAAACCAAAATGCAGGAGTGTCTAAATATCGTTTAGTACAAGATTTAAAAAAAAACAAATGCGCTCTTAGAAATCGAAATGCAAGTTTTGGATATCGTTTCGTGCAAGATCTTTTTTTAAATGCATAATCTCTTAGAAACTGAAATGCAAGAGTATCTGGATATTGTTTCGTGCGGGAGGTTTTTTTAAGAAATGAATTAGAAATTGAAATGCAAGAACGTCTGAATTCCATTTTAGTATAAGATCTTTATTTTTTTTTTAAAGAGTGCTCTCTTAGAAATTAAAACGCAAGAATGCCTGGATTTCATTTAGTATAAGATTTTGTAAAACGAATGCTCCCTTTCTTTCTTCCTTCCTTCTCCAAAAATGTCACCTTTCCTTCCTTTGTCTTCTTTAATATTAGCTTGATTTTTTTTTCCCTGACCGCAACAGAGTCTGGAGCAGGCTATTCGCCAGCGCCCTAATTCTGCCAAACTCTTTTCCTTTTCCTCTCGGTGCCCTCCTCCTACAGCCGGGTCCAATGCCATCCATCCCAGAGGCGAGGGCCTTTTGGGTTTTTTTGGGGGGGGGGAACACAGAGGCACTCACCGAGAATAAAGCCGATGACCCCCGAATCAGGGGATGGAAGAGGGGCAAGGGGTTCATTAGAAATTGAAATGTAAGAATGCCTAAATATCATGGAATACAAGATTTGTTTTAAAAATGAATGCTTTCCTCCCCTTCTTTTCTTCCTTTTTTTCTTTAATATTGACTTGATTTTCTCTGACCCTTACAGAGGCAGAAGCTGGTTATTGACCAGCGCCCTAATCCTGCCAAGCCTCTTTCATTTTCCTCTCGGCGCCCTCCTCCTGCAGCAGGGGTTCGATGCCGCCGATCCTAGAGGCGAGGGTCCTGCGGTTTTGGGGTGGGGGGACCACGACACACAGGCACTCACCGAGAAGCCCGGCTGGATGCTGGCAAGTGACAGGTGGGCACTGGAGGGCATGGCACACCGTTTCCCCCTGGTGGCAGGCACAGACTCTGCAAGGGTCTCTCGCTGGTGCCCACTCGGTGCCATCTTCAAATTCAAGGTCCTCGAAAACACAAACTGAGAGTCACCAGCAAGAGAGCAGTTGGGTCAAACTGGGTTTCATCCTGGCCAGACTGCAAAGCACAAACCTGGATTCCTTTCCCCACACTTCACTCCCCATATTTTACAAGGCATTTGTAAATGAAATTTCCTGACAGTTAGAACAATTAATCAGTGGAACAGCTTGCCTCCAGAAGTTGCAAATGCTCCAACACTGGAAGTTTTTAAGAAGAGATTGGATGGCTACTTGTCTGAAATGGTATATGGTCTCCTGCTTGAGGAGGGGGTTGGATTAGAAGACCTCCAAGTTCCCTTCCAACTCCTACTCCTACTTCTATTCATTATTCATTATTCATTATTCATTATTCATTATTCATTATTCATTATTCAATCTCCAATATTCTATAGTCTATATTCTATATTCTATATCTAATATTCAATATTTTATATTCATTATTCATTATTATTCTATATTCTATATTCTATATTCAATAGTATTCTAGATTCTATATTAATATTCTATATTCTATATTCATTATTCTATATTCATTATTCAATATCATTATTATTCTATATTCTATATTAATATTCTATATTCTATATTCATTATTCAACATTCTATCCTATTCTATTCATTTGGGAATGGACGTAGGGGCTGCATTGACACAAGTGGCATACACGTTATCCTCAACTTACAACCATTCATTTAGTGACCATTCAAAGTTACAACAGCATTGAAAACAGTGACTTACAACCAGTTTTCGCACTTACGGTCACAAAAGGAATAGTTGTAAGTCAAGGACAATCTGTATTATTTTTTACAAATATCTCAAGGCAGTGAATGTATCCAAGACACTTCCCTCCTCCTCCTCTTTTCCCCACAACGTTTCACAGTCTTGAATAGCTATAGCCTCACACGACACGTCAAGCCATAGTTTGTTTGCTCACGCCAGCTGTGTTTGCATGACAGCCTAAGCCACAAATCCTAGTTTATGATGCAGAATCTCCCTGGTGGAAGCTAAGTCCAAACCAAAACCATTTCTTTGAGGTCCCTATCTAATCAACATATCTCAGATCAAAAATACAGGTAGTCCTCGACTTACGGCCACAATTGAGCCTGAAATTTCCATTGCTAAGTGAGACATTTGTTAAGTGCATTTTGCTCCATTTTAGGATCTTTCTTCCCAGAGTTGTTAAATGAATCCCTGCGGTTCTTAAGTGAGTAACCTGGTCCTTAAGTGAATCTGGCTTCCTCCTTGTTGGTCAGAAGGTCGCAAAAGGGGATCACGTGAACCCCCCCCTAGACACTGCAACCGCTATAGATACGAACCAATTTCCAAGCATCCCAATTTTGATCACGTGACCATGGGAATGCTGCAACAGCCATAAGTGTGAAAACAACAGTGAGTCGCTTTTTTTCAGTGCCGTATCTTTGAATGGCCACTAAACAAACTGTTGTAAGTCGAGGACTACCTGTAATATGAAAGGGGTTGAGTTAGCCCTTTGGGGTTCATTAACCCATTCCAGGTGCCCTGGAGATGACTCAAACAAGTGAGCCAAGTTGCGTTCCGCAAACTTTCAGGACGTCACCAGTCCAATCTGAGCTGGTGGGGCCCACTCAGCTCCACATGGGGAAATGAGCAGCAAAGAGGTCACGGGGTCCTCTCCCCATTCCCAGTTCCTCTCCAAGGGTCACCTGTGCATACTGGACAGCAGCGTTTGGGGTCTCGGAGGGGCCGGGCACATGGCGTTGAGGGGCAGAGTTCCTCCTGGCATCGGACACGCCCATCCTGAGTGAAGGAAAGAAAGAGAAGTGAATTCCCCAGCCATTTGGCGAGTTTAAGAGAGGGGTGGACTTCAACTCCCAGCAGAGGTGGGATTCAGCAGGTTCTGACCCGTTCTGGAGAACCAGTAGCGGAAATTTTGAGTAGTTTGGAGAACCGGTAAATACCACCTCAGACTGGCCCCGCCCCCATCTATTCTCTGCCTCCCGAGTCCCAGCTGATCGGGAGGAAATGGGGATTTTGCAGTAACCTTACTCTGGAGTGGGGAGGGAATGGAAATTTTGCAGTATCCTTCACCTGCCACGCCCACCACGCCACACCCAAGCCCTACCACGCCACGCCCACAGAACCGGCAGCGGAAAATTTTGGGGTTTTTTTTTTGTAATTTTTTTGTAATTTTTTCTCTGCAACTTCATATGCAATTCAATATACATATACCTAAAAATATTATAATTTTGAGTACTTCGGAACCGGTAGCAGAAATTTTGAGTAGTTTGGAGAACCGGTAAATACCACCTCTGACTGGCCCCACCCCCATCTATTCTCTGCCTCCTGAGTCCCAGCTGATCGGGAGGAAATGGGGATTTTGCAGTAACCTTCCCCTGCCACGCCCACCAAGCCACGCCCACCCAACCACACCACGCCCACCAAGCCACGCCCACAGAACTGGTAGTAAAAAAATTTTGAATCCCACCACTGACTCCCAGGCTTCAAAAAAAGCTGTTGAGACTCCGGAAAGAGTGCAGAGAAGAGCAACAAAGATGATTTTAAGGGGCTAGCCTGGAGGCTAAAAGATACGAAGAACGGTTGCAGGAACTGGGTATGTCTAGTTTAATGAAAAGAAAGACTAGGGGAGACATGATAGCAGTCTTCCAATATTTGAGGGGCTGCCACAAAGAATAGAATAGAATTAGAATAGAATAACAGAGTTGGAAGGGACCCTGGAGGTCTTCTAGTCCAACCCCCTGCCCAGGCAGGAAACCCTATAGCTGAAAGGGGAAACCCCTTTCAGACAAATGGTTATCCAATCGTCTGGAGAAGAGGGTGTGTGTGTCCACCTATTCTCCAAAGCACCTGAGGGTAGAACAAAAAACAATGGATGGAAACTAAACAAGGAGAGAAGCAACCTGGAATTAAGGAGAAACTTCCTAACAGTGAGGACAATTAACCAGTGGGACAGCTTGCCACCAGAAGTTGTGGGTGCTCCAACACTGGAGATTTTCAAGAAGAGATTGGACAGCCATTTGTCTGAAATGGTAAAGGGTCTCCTGCTTGAGCAGGGGGTTGGATTAGATGCCCTCCAAAGCCCCTTCCAACTGTTATTCTGTTATTCTTAGTTTGATTAGAATAGAGCTGGAGGGGACATTGTAGGCTCATCTAGTCCACCCCACTGCTCAAGCAGGAGACCCTATATACCATTTCAGACAAGGGGCTCTCTAGATTCTTCTTAAAAACCTCCAGTAATGGAGCACCCACAACGTCTGTAGGGAAGCCGTTCCACGGATTAATTGATCTGAGATTAAAGAATAACAGAGTTGGAAGTGGCCTTGGAGGTCTTCTAGTCCAGCCCCTGCTCAGGCAGGAAAGCCTAAACCATTTCAGACAAATGGCTATCCAATCTCTTCTTGAAAACCTCCAGTGATAAAACACCCACAACGTCTGGTGGCAAGCTGTTCCACTGGTTAATTGTCCTCACTTTAAGGGAATTTCTCCTTGATTCCAGGTTGCTTCTCTCCTTGGTTAGTTTCCATCCGTTGTTTCTAGTTCTGCCTTCTGGTGCTTTGGAAAATAAGTTGTATTATTGAATTCGGAATTCTGGTCTCATGATTCGGTCTCCCTCCAGGACCGACCAGTTCACCCATCATGCTCTACTCACCAAGCACTGGCATTGCAGGCAGGGGCCTCCCGCGGTAGGCGAGAACGTCTCTCCGTCCTGGTACAACCGTCCTTCAAATCCACAGACTCGTAAAGGAGATTCAGGAAGGGAAAATAGAAACACAGAAGGTGTGTGTCAAACTTTTCTCTCCTTGGTATAACCTCCGAGTAATTTTAGGACAAGGGCTTTCCCCACCTCCTAGCTCTCCACCTGGCCATTCCCACACCTGCGATGGGCAGACGGCTAAAGAGATTTTCCCCAGAAAGAAAACTATGTAAAAATAGTCCTCAGACCTATGACCATAATGGAGTCTGGACGTTAACAGTTTCAAGTTGTGATCGTTGTACAACAAGCTATCGTGCGAGCGAACCAGTTTTAAGACCGGATTTTTTTGTGCAGTGGTTGTTGTGAATCTGCAGTCATTAAACAGACCCATTGTTTGCTATGGGGAGTTTGAGCCTGTAGTGGTACAGTGGTTAAAAGCAGCACTGCAATCTGAACTGCTAGTTCAGCAGTTCAGCTGTTCAAATCTCACTAGGCTCAAGGTTGACTCAGCCTTCCATTCTTCTGAGGTCGGTAAAATGAGGACCCAGATTGTTGGGGGCAATATGCTGAACTCTGTAAACCGCTTAGAGAGGGCTGGAAAGCACTATGAAGCGGTATATAAGTAAGTGCTATTGCTATATTGCTATTTTTGCCGGACACCAGAGGTAAATATTTTGGCAAAAAATAATAATAATAGACAGTTCCTGATGGGTGAGGCTTTATTTGGCCATCCTTCATCATTTAATTATTCAATATTTTAATACACAATACTAATAACCATAGTAATATTATTTCAGCATACATAATAAAATCATCTTTCAACTTCTGATCTTTACATCTACATATTAATTTTAAAATATTATATAGGAATATGCATAATATTATTTCCCCCCTCTAGCTTCTACCTCTATTCTAATTCTTAATAGAACAAATCTTATATTAGGAGGTTTTCTTTTTCTATCCATCATCTCTTCTCCGTTTTAGTATTTCAATTCTTGTTGATTTTTTGGCATGTTCCCCATACTCCTCCCTTGAGATTTTGTATCTCCGTGCAAATATTTATTTATTTTATTTATTTTATTAATGATATTTATATACCGCCTCATAGTGCAAGCACTCTCTAAGCGGTTTACACCATTAAGCAATGTATATATTTACATTGCCCCCAACAATCTGGGTCCTCATTTTACCTACCTCGGAAGGATGGAAGGCTGAGTCAACCCTGAGCCGGTGAGATTTGAACAGCTGAACTCAAATGATCACAGTCAGCTAAAGTAGCCTGCAGTACTGCTCTCTAACTGCTGCGCCACTTCGGCAAAAATCATTCATATTTGATCTAAATATTTCCTCTGCCTCTATATCTACCTCTCACTGCCAGACCTTCAATACGCCTATCAGTGCCTCAAGGAAGCCAGTCCTTAAGTTGACCTCCGGGGGGGGGGGGACTTGCTGGGGGGGGAACTCACCATCACAGGTGGGACAACACTCCTCCGGGCGCTTGCCAGGATGGCTGCAGAGGGCAGGTGGGCAGCTCAACTGTCTGCAAGAGACCTCGCCAGCCTGTGGGGGCAAGCAGGTCACTGGGGGGGTGGCTGTGTGCCCCCTCCAGGACAGACTCAGCCCCCACCCAGCCAAGCAGACTCACCACACAACGGCAGCGTTTGCAGGGGTCTGGGGTCTGCACGGCGTGACCGCTGCGGTACTCGCGTCCTTCCCAGAGGCAGCCTGCAGGGGGCGACACACGGATTGCAAATGTTCTACTCTGCCAAAGACTGGCCTGGTTTCTTTGGCAGCTGCCAGCAGGGGGCAGCAGAGCTGAGTTGGCAGATTTGCCTCCCCCCACTGGGAGGGAGGCTTCCCGCTGCTATGTTGATGGGGGACGATGGGGTTTGGAGTGGTAGGTTCCGTTGCTTTCCTCTGCTTTCCCTCTCCGTAATGGAGACGGGAAGGGAGAATATGGGGGATTTGCTGGACAGGCTCCAGAATATTCTGGAAACTGGTCCAGCAAATATCCAGAGAAAAGCAAGCTAGAACTAAGGAGAAATTTCCTGACACAAGCCGGGCTGGCGTGAAAAAGTTTTTGGGGTTTTTAAAATTTTAAGATTTTACCAAATTTTAATTGTATTAAATCCCGGCCACATCGAATATTTTATTTTAATTGTATATATATTTTAATGTTTATATTGTGTTTTTTACTTGGCTGTTCACCACCCTGAGTCCCCTGGAGAAGGGCGGTATATAAATCTAATTAAACTAAACTAAACTAAACACTGAGAACAATTGATCAGTGGAACTCCTTGCCACCAGAGGTTGTGGGTGCTTCATCACTGGAGGCTTTTCAGAAGAGACTGGGCAGCCATTTGTCTGAAATGGTATAGGGTCTCCTACTTGAGCATGGGGTTGGACTAGAAGACCTCCAAGGTCCCTTCCAACTCATCCTATGATTCTGTTATTTAATCAACCCTCCCTGCCAAGAATGAAGCACAAGACGGAGGGAGTGCATCATACGGCACACCTGTAAAAAATAAAGATGTAAAGCTTTCATTGCATAAGTAGGATGCCATCTTGGCTTTGTGACCTCCAGAGATGCCCCATATATGTGGTAAAATTACTGCTGCGAAATCAGGTGCCTGGGAGAGGGCTGAGGGACGGCGGCCCAAAGAATGTTGAAATCTGTGTCACGGTGTGAATATTGTCAGTTGTATGTCTATGCAGGGTGATGCATCCCTATCTTAAATATGATGGTACATTCCAATACAAGCAGAACACGTGATATGATGTTCTTTGCGCATGTGTGCATTCCTAAGTCACCATTAATCTTCTTCTGCCTTGTCTGTCGACCTGAACGGTCGTGTTTTCTTAGCAAAGATGTAATTATTCAGGATTTATTGTTTTTGTACTGAAATAAATATTTTCTATTAGACTTTTAATCTCGGCTTTCCAAGTAAAGATCCAAATCGCCTCTTATGAGATTTTATTCTCATCTCAACAATCTGCATTCATTGTTCAATGACATCATTGTGGTTTGTCTGGGATACCTAGCTGCCCTTTCTGCCCAAGTATACCATCGTGGTTTGTCTGGGATGCTTGCCCCCCCTTTCTGCCCAATGATATCATTCTGGTTTATTTGGGATGCCTACCCTTCTTTCTGCTCAATGACATGATCGTGGTTTGTCTGGGATGCCTAGCCCCGTCTGCCCAAGGACACCATCGTGGTTTGTCTGGGATACAGAGCCCCCCTTCTGCTCAATGACATGATCATGGTTTGTCTGGGATGCCTAGCTCTCCTTTCTGCTCAATGGCACAATCGTGGTTTGTCTGGGATGCCTAGCTCCCTGTCTGCCCAAGGACACCATCGTGGTTTGTCTGGGATGCAGAGCCCCACTTCTGCTCAATGACATGATCATGGTTTGTCTGGGACGCCTAGCCCTTTTATACCCAATGAAATCATCGTGGCTTGTCTGCCCCCCTTTTCAGTCCAGAGCCCCCCCTCAAGACTCACCATCACAGACGGGGCAGCAGGTGCCTGGCCGAGGGTGGGCAGGGTGGCGGCACAGACTGGCGCACTGCCTCCGTTGGCAGATGGCGTTGCCCTCCTGCAGCAGAGGGGGAGAGGAGGAAGAAGGGGGTCCTGGGGGGGGATCCCTGCAGCCCCCCCACTCCCCAGATTGAAAGAGGTCACTGGAGCTTCCTTGGCCCAGAAGCCAAAGAGATGCAAGATGCGGGCACAATCGTCCGTCGAGAAAAAATGGCCTCATAAAATTCACTTGTTTTTTGTTTCCATTTAGTGACCGTCATTGGGACCTGTACCTTGGCCCTTAAGTGGAAAGGTCACCAAGTGAACTCACCTGCCTTGCCTTTGCAGACCCGAGACAACGGTAAACAAGAGGCTTGGTTGCGAGGGGATTTTTTTCATCCCCGTCATAGCTGTGAATGGTCACTAAATGAGGCGGTCGCTATATGAGGACAATCTGTACATCACCGTCTTGCTTTTTGGGCCCCAATCGGTGGACTTTTCTGATTTTTGGCGTGGTTTGGTGCCTTCAACCTTTCCTGGCGCCTCTCGTCCCGATGCCCTAGTTCTGCTCCTAGTTCTGACAGGCCAGCCCGACTCGGCCACGGATCGAGTATCATAATAGGATGTCCCAAAGGTGCTTTTTCAAGAGGCAACTGAACTTTCTGGTTTTTCCTTTGAAGCCGTTCCGCTTCTCATCCAAGAAGCTTCTTCAGCTCTGACTGGATGGTGGGGAAGGGAAGGATTGATACCAGGGGTGGGTTCCACTTACTTTCCCTACCGGTTCCCCATCGCGTCGGAAGTGTACGTCACATTGGGGAAATGACCCTCTGCACATGCGCAGAAGCCTTTGCGCATGTGGAGAGGGTTCTTTGCCAGCTGCTTTTGAGGAGCAGTGGCCGGAGGACCGGTTCGGGAGAGTGATCAGCCGGCCATTGCTGCCGGTTTGGCAAGTGGGGGCAAATTTCCGCCACCGGTTCTGGTGAACCGGTCCGAACCGACAACAACCCACCACTGATTTATACTCCTTGCAGACAGCTGGTCATTTGCATCCTTTTTAGAGGGTCGTTGAGGCCACTTGGAGGTTTATCTGTGTCATCTGCGTAGTGCAAATTGGAGTGGAGCCTTCTTGGAACTGTTGAAAGGGCTGTGTTGTAGATTGGAGATAGATGATGTCGTATCCCTCCCCCTCTGTTGAGGGAGGGCTGGTCAGTTTTGACATCGATGGCCCCTTTGACCCCCTGTTTCAAATCAGCGGTCCTCTCTGTCCAAAATGTGGACTTTGCTGTCTTCAAAAGAATGGACTTTCTCTTATAAGTGCAGATGGGCTGCTGAATCTACTCCTGGTGGGTTTGTTCTCCTGTGTTGTGCCATGCGCTTGTGAAGTGGTTGTTTTGGTTCCCCAAAGTACAGATCTGCACATGTCACGCTGCATCTATGAGGCCATCTATGTCAAAACTGACCAGCCCTCCCTCAATAGAGGGGGAGGGATACCACATCATCTATCTCCAATCTACAACACAGCCCTTTCAACAGTTCCAAGAAGGCTCCACTCCAATTTGCACTACTCAAATAAACCTCCAAGTGGCCTCAACGGTTCTCTAAAAAGGATGCAAATGACTAGCTGTCTGCAAGGAGTATAAATCCTTCCTTTCCCCTCCATCCAGTTAGAGCTGAAGAAGCTTCTTGGATGAGAAGCGAAACGTCTTCAAAGAAAATCCAGTTGCCTCCTGAAAAAGCACCTTTGGGACAACCAGGACCTGGAGGACTGAGAATCTCCATAGATATCATGCTAGGACCTTCAGGGACTCAGCCCCACCACCTCTGATGAAGGTCTGAAAGCTACAGGTGCACAGCCGGCCACTTCCGCGACTCACCTGGCATTTACATCTCAGGCAGGGGTCCACGGGAGGTGTCCACTCTTCCCCGTGTTCGTGTCTGGCAGTTCCATTCACGCAACCTGCGTCGTGGAGGAGGGAGGGAGTACTGAATGCAGGGAAGCCCACCCGGTGGTAGAGAAAGGCATTCAGCACCGGCAGTCCTCGGCTTACAACGGTTCACTTAGTGACCGTTCGAAGTTAAAAGGGCAGCGAAAAAAGGGACTTACAACTTATGACCGTTGCAGCATCCGCAAGGTCACATGATCAAAATTTGGATGCTTGGCAACTGACTTGTATTTATGACGGTTGCAAGTGTCCCGGGGTCACGGGATGCCCTTTTGCGACTTTCTGACGAGCAAAGTCAATGGAGAAAGCCGGATTCACTTAACAACTGTGTGACTCACTTAACAATCGCAGTGAAAAGTTGTAAAATGGGACAAATCCCACTGAACAAATGTCTCACTTAGCAACAGAAATGTTGGGCTCAATTCTGGTCGTAAGTCAAGGGCTACTTGTACTGAACGGGGGGGGGGGGAACCCCACCCGGAGGTGGAAAAGCGCATTCAGGGCCAGGGAGGGGGCTAGGAGGAAGGCAGGATTGAGAGAGAGAGTTTCATTTCTGAAAAGGCCCCTCCCAGCTGATGGAGACGCCTGTCCCTTTAAGAGCGGAGGACAGGGGACCACCTGGAAGGAGATGCAGAGCTTCCCAGAAGCCCCTTCTTTCTAGAGCTGTGTTTCTGCAGTCTTGGCAATTTTAAGATGGGTGGACTTCAACTCCCAGAAGCCTTGGAGTTGAAGTCCACCCATCCTAAAGTTGCAGAGCTGGCTGGGGAATTCTGGGAATTGAAGTCCACCCATTGTAAAGTTGAGGAGCTGGCCGGGGGATATCTGGATACCTTGTCTGCCTTGTTAGTCTGGGTCCCAAGAGGAGAAATGGGAGAGAAATCTAACAGAGGCATGAGAGACTCACCCTGGCACCGGGGGCAACATTCTCCGGGCACTTTCTCTGGATTGGAACAGTCCAGCTCTGGGCAAGGAATCCGGGAGCAGAGAAGTTTTCCTTCCTGTGGGAAAGGAAGGAAGAAATGGAGGGAGGGAGGAAGGAAGGAAGGAGAAAAGATAGACAGAAAGAAAGAATGAAAGCAGAAAGAGAGAAAGAAAAAGAAAGAATAGAAAAAAGACAAGAGAGAGAGAGAAGAAAGAGAAAATAGAAGGAAGAGAGAAAGAGAGAGAGAGAGAGAGAGAGAGAGAGAGAGAAAGACAAACAGAAACAGAAAGAAAGAAGACAGAAAGAAGAGAGAAAAAGAGAGAGAGAGAGAAAGGGGAAGGGGAAGAAGGAAGGAAGGAAGGAAGGAAGGAAGGAAGGAAGGAAGGAAGGAAGGAAGAAAATTAATTGAGTCAGGTCAGAAAATACTTTAGGGTGAGATGTTATTTTGGAGTGTTTCATCAAACCCCTTATTTATTTACTTAAATAATAAAATATTTACGCACCAAAAACATTTATATAGCTGTGTATCTTACATTGAACTCTGGTAGCTCCCAAGCGGTGATTAAAACAACATTCATTATCAAACAACATCACAGATATATCTATTTAGAATCATAAACATTATATTTTCTTCTATGCTTACACTTAAATTGGATTGGCTTGGCCCTGTTCACCTGATGAATTATTTTATAGTCTGACACACATAAAAAAAAAAACAGGTGGAGCTCTGATTGCACCATCAAGGACGCCATGTTGAATTTTTTGACCACCCTGTGCAGGCACTCCTGAGTTTGGGAAAACTAACCACAGAACCCAGAGGCATCTCCACGCCCCATGCCCTACAGCTGCCCCCTTTGCCATTGCAGAGTTGCACAGCCATAATAATAATAATAATAATAATAATAATAATAATAATAATAATAATAATAATAATAATAATAATAATAATAATAATAATAACAACAACAACAATAACAACAACAACAACAACAACAACAACAACAACAACAACAACAACAACAGAGTTGGAAGGGACCTTGGAGATCTTCTAGTCCAACCCCCTGCTTAGGCAGGAAACCCTACACTACTTTAGACAAATGGTTATCCAACATCTTCCCCTCCTCTCCCCACCCTCTGGTCACTCACAGAACAGGAGCAGCGCTGGCATCCATCGGCCGAAGTCGCCACCTGCCCAGGTTCCACCGGGTGGCCATCCAGTTCACAAGCTGCAGAGGGACGAGATCAGAGAGCAAAAGACCAATGTATATGTGTGTGTGTGTGTGTGTGTGTGTGTGTGTGTGTGTGTGTGTGTGTGTGTGTGTGTGTGTGTGAGAGAGAGAGAGAGAGAGAGAGAGAGAGTGTGTGTGTGTCACCTGCAAAAATCCGGATGACCATCAGGTGGCAGAGAAGAGCTACAGAAACCTGCCTCTATGGTCCTCTGAAGGGGGCTGAGATTTTTGCAGTTTGGATTGGGGACCCAAAGGGAGGAGGATGGGCTGCCTTGCCCTCTCCAAGGGGCAAAGGTGGGGCCAGGGATGCTGCCCGATGCTAGCCCATGGGGCAGGAGAATTCCTGCCTCCTTCCTTCCCTTCTCTCTGCTCAAAGAAGACTCTTCTTGGATGATGTGGAAAGACCAGGATGGGGACAGGCTGGCATGGAGAAACTCTATCTATTGGGTCCCTAAGCACTGACCTGGACTTGATGGGACTTGATCAATGAATGAATCAATGCTTTATGCAATCAATCAATGAGTCAACCAATGGTTGATAAATGAATACAAGATTGAACCAATGAATGAATGAATGAATCAATGAACGATTGACTGAATGAATGAATCAATGATTGACCCAATCAATCAGTCAATAAGCAATTCACGATAAATTAATACATGATTGAATCAATGAATGAATGAATCAATGATTGACCCAATCAATCAACGAGGCACTGAACGATTGACATGATAAAGGAATAAATGAATGAATCAATGAATCAATCAATCAATGAACGATTGACTCAATGAATCAATAAATGAATCAATCAATCAATGATTGACCCAATCAATCAATAAGTCAATGAATGATTGACATAAATGAATAAATGATTGAATCAATGAATGAGTGAATGAATCAATGAACAATTGACTCAATGAATCAATTAATGAATGAATCAATCAATCAATGATTGACCCAATCAATCAATCAATAAAGAATCAATGATTGACATGATAAATGAATAAATGGATGACTCGATGAATGATTCAATCAATCAATCAATCAATCAATCAATCAATCAATCAATTCATGAACAGCTGCCCCACCCACCATTTTTTAAAGTCCCAGACTGGGTTAAGAAAACGGAAGCTGTCTTCCCATATCCTGCTATGCCCAAATCAGTAGATAATGGGTTCTGTGTGCGAATTGCCCAAAGCCGCCTGTGGGAACACAAATGCACCTTCAAACATCAGATTTGACACACAAACACTCTCTGCAGCTTTCCCCAGTATTGCACAAAACCTCTTACCTTGACGGCACTCAGGGCAGCACTGCCCAGGCGGCGTGTAGCGGTCCTGGCACAAAAGCTGGGGGCATTCGGTCACTTGGCACCGGACTGTGCCTGCCTGGCACCGTTGGAGAGATAAAACACAGTTTATCTAAGTTTATCTAGAGTGGCACCTGGACAGGAGGGAGGAGTCAGGACGCTCTTCCCTGGCATCACTGGGTGGGGGGCCCAGACTGCGATGCCATGGGCGTCGGGACTGGCATTTCCTATTCTCACAGTGGGAACAATATGCACATTTCCTAGCTCCGTGTTTCCTGGTCGTTGTGATTCCTGCCTTGCTTTGGATCATGCCTCGTGAACCCTTTTGTATTGTGGATTTAATTTTGCCTGGTGGATTTATCTTCTTTGGGAAACTTCCAAGTATCTTACAAGTTACTAGTCTAACTTCTGGAGGCAAGCTGTTCCTCTGATTGATTGTTCTGTCAGGAAATTTCTCCTTAGTTCTAAGTTGCTTCTCTCGTTTAGTTTCCATCCATTGCTTCTTGTTCTACCCTCAGGTGCTTTGGAGAATAGTTTGACTCCCTCTTCTTTGTGGCAACCCCTGAGATATTGGAAGACTGCTATCCTGTCTCCCCTGATCCTTCTTTTAATTGAACCAAACATACCCAGTTCCTGCAACCGTTCTTCATATGTTTTAGCCTCCAGTCCCCTTAATCATCTTTGTTGCTCTTCTCTGCACTCTTTCCAGAGTCTCAACATCCTTTTTACATCGTGGCGACCAAAACTGAATGCAGTATATTCCAAGTGTGGCCTTACCAAGGCATTATAAAGTGGTATTAACACTTCACGTGATCTTGATTCTATCCCTCTGTTTATGCAGCCTAGAACTGTGTTGGCTTTTTTGGCAGCTGCAGCACACGGCTGGCTCCTATTTAAGTTATTGTCCATTATTGCTGGGGAATAATAAAAAAAACCCCACTAAATCTTCATTACAGATTAACAGAGTTGGAAGGAACCTTGTAGGTCATCTAGTCCAACCCCCTGCCCAAGCAGGAGACCCTACACCATTTCTGATAGATGGCAGTCCAATCTCTTCTTGAAAGCCTCCAGTGATGAAGCTCCCACAACTTCCGAAGGCAAATTACGTGTGTGTGTGTGTGTGCGAGTGAGTGGGACAGCACGAGACCTGCCCCCCCTCTCCTCACAGGTACAGGGGGGGCACGGATCCTCCAGATCCACCATGTCCTTCAGCAGGTGTCCCCTGTACATGCAATCCCCACATTCGGGGCAACACCTGTCCTCGGGGGTGGCAGGATGTTGGCACGGCATGGGTGGACAACCCTCCACTTCACAAGTCACTCTGCCATCCTGGGTGGGTGCAAAGAGACCCAAAGAATTTTTTGCTACCTTTTCTGCCAAGTGAAGGGCACCGTTTTTCCAAATCAGGAAGTTGGCATCCGTACTGGCACGGCCGCCTGCCCGCTCACCTCGCACTGGCATCTCCGACATGGATCCGGCTTCCAGCTCTCGCCATCTTTCCTGCCATCGGCGCAGCCTGCAGGGAGGACAGGGCGGAAGCGCACCTGTTGGATTTCTGCCTGTGGAGAAGCGGTCAAAGGGAGAAGGGCAACAGGGGCAAGGCAGGGCATGCAAGAGAAGAGGGAATGTGCCTCGGGATTGTGGCCCAAGACTTCGAGGTCAAAAACATCAAGATGGTGGCCTCGAGCAGACCTGAGGCCGCCATCTTGAAGTTTTTGACCTCTTCCAACTCTGTGGACACTCCTGACTGGCGGAAATCCAGAAATCCACTCTGTAGATCACACACTCTTGATTTCTAGATTGATCTTGGCAAGAGCTGAAAGGGAAAACGGCCACCATCCCATGGCCCCTGCTTCCCCCAAAGGGCACTTGGCATGGTGAGTCTCGAACCCCGGGCATTTCCTCACCCCGGCAGGGCATCCGGTTGGGCTGCAGTTGGCACTCGGCCTTGCCCTGCACACACATGCAGGAGGTGCAGGGGTCTTGGTCCCAGGAAGCCCCCTCCTCGTAGTACCGTCCATCTGCAAAGCAGGTCACTCTCCGACACTCGCATTGTTCAAGAGTTTTCACCCGGCCCAGCAGGTCGGAATTCTGTCGGGGGAGGGGTGTGTGTGGGGTGGGGTGGGGTGGTGGGGAGAAAGACAGAGTTGCAGAATCAGAATTGTATGTCATCACACAATTGGGTCAACCCCCCTCCCCCCCGGAACTAACTATTAAGGTGGCAAGGCTGCTTCTCTACTCTTTGGACAACAGGTTTCTAGTCCTCATGGTTCAAGAGCACAACCATGTGCAAATTCCTGGACGGACCCTTGTAAAAACAAACAAACGAGGACTATCAAAACCTTCCTCGCCAATTGCTTTGCGTTTAGCGATCCATGGCAGGTTTCCTCCAGCTCAGGGTGCCTGGGAGAAAAACAGCGGAATCACCAATAGAATATTTAGGGTTTACCCCATTAACTGTGGGGTCCTTGATGGTCTCTGAGCTTGGTGGTTTTCTTGGCCCAACTAGGGAACATCATCAGTACTAAAAGGAAGTGGGGTTCACTCTGTGCTTATATAGATTTGCTGTTTGAGGGCTTGTGGGCACGTTCTTGGTGGCTCTTTGATTAGGCTGTTGTTTACTTTTTGACAGCTTCTCTGACTTGGTAGTTCCTTGATTGGGTCTGGTTTACTTGATTGTTGGTCTAGTATTCATCTTGGTGTTAATCTCTGTTTATCTGGTGTTGCTTGCTGGTGAAGAGCTATTTCAGTCTTTCTGTTTCCTTTTTAGCTTTTTGATTGTCTCTTTTGAATGGTGTGTAGCTGTTGTTTATCTCTATGTGTCCGGTGATGACTGATTTGTCTTAGTGCCAGGCTTCTAGGAATTTTCTCATGCTTTTGGACTAGGCTAAATCAAGGAATCACCAAGAACACTCACACTGATAGGGCAAGCCACTTGTACATAAACCGAAAGAAATCCCACTCCTTTCTAGCACTGATGATGTTCCCTAGTTTGGTCGTGAAATGTCTGCAAGGAAACCACCCAGCTCAGAGAACACCAAGGACCCCACAATCCTCCTCCTCCTCCTCCTCCACTCAGCAAACCTTACTCCCAAGTGGCTTCAACGACTCTCTAAGAGAGTGCCAATAACCAGATGACTGCAAAGAATACGAAGCCCTCCCTTCCCCACCATTCAGTCAGAACTGAAGAAGCTACTTAGATGAGAAGCGAAATGTCTTCAAGAAAAAACAAAGAAAGAAAGTCCAATTGCCTTTTGAAAATGCATCTTCAGTCACCAGAGTTTGAAAACAGGTAGCATTTTTGGACTAAATTGTACTGAATCCAGGACTCCTTGGACTAAACCTTTCTTGGCCAAAGTAAGTCCTCTGAATGACACTTCTACCTTGATGGGTCTCACCCTCGGTACTAGAGGGATGGACTACCAACCTGCTTTCAAGTCAGTCAGCTCTGTCTCCAGAACAACCATTAGAAGGAATTGAGTCCTCACCTGTTCCTTCACCATATCCAGCATGGCTCCCAGCCCCTCCACCAGCTCCTCCAGTCTCTGGATCCGGTCTTCCAGGCTGGCCATGCCAGACCGTGAAGATCCCAGGGGTGGCAAATCTGGTGGGCTGGGCTCTTGCTGGTAGCGGTGAGTTTCTGCCAGGGCCAACGGCCCAAAGGGTGGCAAGGACTCCGGATGCAGAGAAGATTCTTCTGGGAGATCAAGATACTGGTCCTCAGACAGACCGTAGGGCAGAGAGAAGAGGTCCAATTCTGTGGGCCAGCAACACAAGAGGTCAGAACTACCTGGTACAGGTGAGGAGGAATCTCCAGAAGTCCCCGTCCCTCGTTTCCTGGGCCCATTAATTGGGGAGGGGTGTTTACTGGGACACCTGATTCTTTCAGCAGGCCAGGCCAGTGAAGGTCAAGCATGGGCTGAAGCTATGCAGTGGAATGTCCAGGGTGGGATGTTGGTTGGCAATGCAAAATTTTCTTTCCATTTTCCAGGGATGGACTGCTCAGGCCTTTCATGTTTAGACTTTCTGCAGTAAATCGTTTATTTATTTTACATTTTTATCCTGCCTTTATTGCTTTGGATGCAACTCAAGCCAAGGAGGATCCTTAATATTCTTTCCTTATCCTCTTTTCTCCACAGCAACAACCCTGCGAGGTAGGCTGGGATTAGAGAGAGGGAGTGGTTCAAAGTCACCCAGCCAGCTCTCATGCCTAAGGCGGGAACATAACTCACAGACTCCTGGTGATTGGCCGAAAGTCACCAGCCGGCTTTCATGCCTAAGGTGGAACTAGAACTCACCATCTTCTGGTGATTGGCCGAAAGTCACCCAGATGGCTTTCATGGTTAAGATGGAACTAGAACTCACTGTCTCCTAGTGATTGGGCTAAAGTCACCTAGCCAGCTTTCATGCCTAAGGCAGGACTAGAACTCACTGTCTTCTGCTGATTGGCCCAAAGTCACCAGTCGTCTTTTGTGCCTAAGGCGGGACTAGAACTCACCATCTCCTAGTGATTGGCTCTAAGTCACCCAGCCAGCTTTCATGCCTAAGGCGGGACCATAACTCACAGACTCCTAGTGATTGGCCCTAAGTCACCCAGCCAGCTCTCATGCCTAAGGCGGGACTAGAACTCACCGTCTCCTAGTGATTGGCCCTAAGTCACCCAGCCGACTTTCGTGCCTAAGGCGGGACCAGAACTCACCATCTCCTAGTGATTGGCCCAAAGTCACCAGTCGTCTTTTGTGCCTAAGGCGGGACTAGAACTCACCAACTCCTGGTTATTGGCCTAAAGTCACTCAGCCGGCTTTCATGGTTAAGGCGGGACTAGAACTCAGAGCCTCCTGCTTTCTAAACAAAGCGCTAATCACTAGACCAAACTGTCTCTTATGTTACTGAAACCCTCTTCCTGAGAAACTGATGGAGAATGTGTCTTGTTTGTCCGTATGGAAAAATGTGTATTTGCACATTTGCGAGGTGTCAGATGGAAGAGCCAAGGGCTGTGCAAGCAGACTCCCCCTCCTCGGCTTCTCCCAGCCAGACCCCAGCCAGACGGCCTTTGCGCAATCTGAATCTAATTGGTCTCAGCAGAACCAGGCCAAAGGATGCAGAGCCCAACAAAGAGGCCCCTTGTGCCTTGTTCTTCCTATGCCTGATTTCTTTTGGATGCCTTGGTTTGTTTATTTCCAGCTCGGGATCCTGGATCTCAGCCACAAGATTCCACCATGGAGGCTCACCCTCGGTGGTCCCCGGAGAGATGGGAAGGAATTGCTCTGGCAAAGTGCTCCATGGCCACAAAGACCCCTCCCCACAACTCAACCCTTCCACCTGGGCCACTAGCAGAAAGAGCCCTCTCCTTCCCAGGCAGCTCCTTCTTTGTGGGGAAAGGCTGAGAAAAGGGGGGGGGAGGAGGAGGAAGAGGGGGGAAGGGGGAGGGGGGATGGAGGAGGAGGAGAAAGAGGAGAGGAAGGAAAGGAGAAGGGGGAAAGAGAAGAGGAAAGGAAGACAATAGAGGAGGATGAGAAGGAGGATGAGAAGGAGAAGGGATGGAGGTGAAGGAGAAGTAGAGGAAAAGTAGAGGGAGAAGGAAAGGAGGAGAAGGAGGAAGGAAAAGAGAAGGGCAATATCTATCTCTATCTATCTCTTGTCTGTCCGTCCATCCATCGATCCATCGATCCATTAATCCATCCATATCTATCATCTCTCTCTCTCTCTCTCTCTCTCTCTCTCTCTCTCTCTCTCTCTCTCTCTCTCTCTCTCTCTCTCTCTCTCTCTCTCTCTCTCTCTCTCTCTCTCCTCCCCTCCCTCGCTCTCATCTATATATCTAGGAAATGCACCTACATCGAAATGCCACCCCACGGGAGTGTGGAGTCAAGAGAGACCGACCTTGTTGCTTGCCAGAATGATTGATATCCTTACACATCCAGTCCAAATGTCCACTCTTAAATTGTGGCTCAGAACTGGATCAGCCCAAAAATGTTCCGCTGGCGTGCCTGTTCCGGAGGGCTCCCTTCCTCCTGCCCTCCCTGGCATTGTGCCACCCTGCTTGGCACAGGTGGGGCTCCAGCCTGCCCCTCAACAGCTGCTGCCTCCTGTCTGATGGGAGCCCAGCCGAGGCCCACGGCTCTTAGCCGCCCCTAAGGGGGAACATCTGGCCCCCAGCACAGATGTCAGGGGGTCTGGCGGGAAGAAAACCTTTCCCACGGCTGCCTCTCAGCTGCCTCCTCTGACTTGGTCCCCGCCGGGTGACCCTCCCCAACTCTGGGTCAGTGGGTGGCCAGACTGCAACATTAGGCAACTACCTACTCTCTCACCCTGCCAGCCCAGGGAATGCTGATGTGCAATTTGGGTGGAGACCCTTACCCGGCAGGTTCTCACAGTGCCAGGGGCGGTGGGGGAAGCCATGAGGAGAGATCTCGGCCGTCTGCCAGGAGCCCTGCAAAAAAAAAAGTAAAATAAAACAAGCATCATAGTCATGTCTAATGGTGAAGGAATCAGGCTAGAAACCAGGTGATGGTGAGTTCTAGTCCTGCCTTAGGCATGAAAGCCAGCTGGGTGACTTTGGGCTAATCACTGTCACTCAGCCCAGCCCACCTCACAGGGTTGTTGTTGTTGTGGGGAGAATAGGAGGAGGAAGCAGTATTAGTTAAAGCCGGAGGTCCTACACCATTTCAGACAAATGACTGTCCAGTGTCTCCTTAAAATCCTCCGGTGTTGAAGCACCCACAACTTCTGCTGGCAAGCTGTTCCACTGGCTAATTGTCCTCACTTTTGGGAAGTTTCTCCTTAATTCCAGGTTGCTTCTCTCTTTAATTAGTTTCCATCCATTGCTTCTTGTCCTGCCTGCTTTGGAAAATAAGTTGACCCCTTCCTCTTCTTTGGGGCATCCCCTCAAATACTGGAATACTGCTATCATGTCACCCCTAGTCTTTCTTTTCTCTAGACTGGCCATACCCAGTTCCGTTCTTCGTATGTTTTAGTCTCCAGGCCTTTGATCATCTTAGTTGCTCTTCTTTGCACTTTTTCCCAAAGTCTCAACGTCTTTTTTGCATTGACCAAAAATGGATGCAGCATTCCAGGTGTGGCCTTACTAAGGTTTTATAAAGCGGCACTAATACTTTACCTGATTTTGATTCTGTGGCTGTTTCTACAACCAAGGATTGTATTCGCTTTTTTGGCTGCTGCCACACACGGTTGGTTCACGTTTAAGGGATCGTCCACTAAGACTCCAAAGTCCCTCCCACAGTTCCTGTTCTTGAGCCAGGTTTCGCCTAATCTGTCCTTGTGCCTTTGGTTTTCTTCTGCCCATTTATAAAACTTTGCTTTTCTCCACATTAAATTTCATGTTGTTGGATAGAGCCAGGGGTGAAATCTACTTACCTTCTTTACCGGTTCGGAAGTGCGTGTGCCGTGCACGCACCGTCATTACGTCTTATTTTTGAACCTCTGCGCATGCGCAGAAGGCTTTGCACATGCGCAGAGGGTTAACCAGGAAGTAACGACGTCCGGGCGGGTTGGCGGAGCCTCGTGCTGCCGCCGCTACAGAGGGTTAAAACCAGGAAGTAACAATGTCCAGGCGGGTGGGCGGAGCCTCGCGCTGCTGCCGCCGCTACCGGTTTGCTGAACCACGCACTGCCACCGCTACTGGCAGGCGCGATCCAGACAGAACCGGCAGGATTTCACCACTGGATAGAGCCCATTGTTCAAGTCTGTCATGGTCTTTTCGGATCCTGAGCTTCTCATTCACTTAACTGTGCCAAGAAAGGTCGTAAAATGGGGCCAAACTCGCTTAACAAATGTCTCCCTTAACAACATAAATTTTGGGCTCAATTGTGGTTGTAAGCCGAGGGTACCGTATTTCTAACACAATTATAGAAATGTATAAATTCTTCCCATGCCACGGAAAGAAAAGTTAGCAATAACCAAGTCCTGCCCGTGGCATGAAAGAACCCCAACTGGCCTGGTTAAACAGACTGAGAATTGGGGTTTAAGGATAAGCACAAAGTGGGTTTGGGAATGTTCTGGATGCAGGGCACAGCTAAGTGTCCCTTGGCTGGACTTACCAGGAACTTGCTAGATTCATCGCCGGCTAGACTGGCAAAAGTGATCTGCAGGTCGAGGGGCAGCAGGAGGCTGAGCAGGTCCTCCCCACGGCCGTTCTCAAAGACGAAGGGTTCTTGGCAGTCCACGTAGAGGGAGATGCGCCGTGGCTCCAGGTTGAGGGCCAGCTGCGCCCAGCGGCCGTGGGCGAAAGGGCTGCTCCCGGGAAAGACCAGCGAGGCCGGTTCCATGTTATGCACTGCCCGGTATGCCAGTCGGAGCTGGTTCTCCTGGGTGCTGGATGCCAGCTGCAGGAGGGGGTGCCCGTCCCGCTTGGAGGCCGCCGGGGAGGCCAGGGAAATGAGGGTCCCCTCTGAGCCGGGGCTCTGGCGGGCCACGAAGTGGAAGCCGAGGGCGGCTTGCACCGTGGACAGCAGGTAGACAGAGTAGTCCCAGGGCAGGGTGAGGACCGGCACCCGCCGGCGGAACTTCCAAGCCGGCATGCCTGGATCGGGGCCTTTGGTCTTGCTGACCCCTGGCACCGAGCGGCTGATGTTGAGGGCTTCCAGCAGGTCAAGGACTGTAATGGAAGAGCAGGAGGGTTAGAGGCTGTGTTGCGTCTCCGCGAGTCCCAGTGTCACAAGTGTGAAAAACAGTTATAGGTCATTCCCCCCCATTATAACTTCAAATGGTCGCTAATTTCTTGTTTCAACTTCAGACGGTCACTAAACGAACTGTTGTAAATCGAGGACCACCTGCATTCTCAGGGCAAGGCCTGACCCCTAAGCCTCGGCATCCGTGAAGAATGCTAAAAATAATTTAGCAGAAGAAAAGGCAGAAGAATTTTCGTCCGGTCCCCTTGGACACAAAAACTGGAAACTCTGAAGGGCAGGAGGAGAAAGCAGCCTCGGACGAGAGTTATTTAAGAAACAGATTGACTCCGGACGATGAAATGGCACCCCAAAGTTTCCAAAGAACTTGCTGGATGAAAAGTGGTGTCATTTTTTGAGACATCCCGGTGGGCCTGAGGTTAAACGCCAGGAGAGCAAATATTGTCCTTGTCTGCTCCAAGGAGGATCACATAAATTACCCAGCAGTCAGTGTGGCATCAACAGCTGGGAGTAATTTCCCACAAATTGTCAAGAGGCCAAGTGTGTTAGCACAGGGAAAGCCATATATCCTCAGAAGAAAAGTCAACATTGGCTTGGCCAAGAAAAGAAAAATCTACTTAGTTCGGTTTTCCTTCTTGTTCAATTGGATCACGTTCTTAGTAGATTGTGGGAATGCTGTCGACATAATATATCTTGATTTCATTGGCAAGGTTACAGGTAATCCTCAACTTACAAACATTCGCACAGTGAGCGTTCCAAGTTACAACAGCATTGAAAAAAGTGAGTTAGGACCATTTTTCACACTTACGACCGTTGCAGCATTCCCCAGGGTCATGTGATTTACTTTCAGAGGCTTGACCACTGGTTCATATTTATGACGGTTGCAGCGTCCCGGGGTCACGTGATCCCCTTTTGCAACCCTCTGACAATCATAGTCAAGGGGGAAACCAGATTCACTTAACAACCGTGTTACTTATTTAACAACTGCAGTGATCCACTTAATCAATGCAGCAAGAACAGCCGTAAAGTGGGACAACATTCACTTAACAAATTTCTCATTTAGCAACAGAAATGTTGGGCTCAATTGTGGTCGTACGTCGAGGACTATCTATAGATAGTGGGACTGCTGTAGATATAATATATCTTGATTTTATTGGCAGGGACATTTAGACCGTTAGGCAGTTAGACTGTGCAAACGGTCTGGCCAAGTAAATCATGATATTTGGATTAGCAAACTGGCTAAGTGTGGTTTGGATGAGAGGATGATTAAGTGGGCTTGTAGCTGACTCAAAACCCACATTCAGAAAAGTTGTCATCAATATACAGGTAAACCTTGACTTACAACAGTTCGTTTACAACAACACTGAAAATAGTGACTTATGATCCTTTTGCACACTTACGACCATTGCAACATCCCCATGGTCATGTGATCAAAATTCAGAGGTTTGGCCACTGGCTCATATTTATGACGGTTGCACTGTCCCGGGGTCACGTGATCCCCTTTAGCGACCTCCCGACAAACAAAGTCAAGGGGGAAGCCGGATTCACTTAACAACCATGTTACTAACTTAACAACTGCAGTGATTTGCTTAACAACTCTGGCCAGCAAGGTTGTAAAATGGGGCAAAACTCACTTAATAACTGTCTTGCTTAGCAACAGAAATGTTGGGCTGTGAGTCGTAAGTCAACCCTAACCCTAACTTCCTTACTTTGATCGGAGGTTCCTTTCCTGCTTGGGGGTTTGGCTGGATGACCTCAAGGGACTCTTCCAACCATAAGGGTCAAAGTCAAGACCCTTGAGCTAAGCAATCTCCCCAAAGTGGACCTCTCTGCACACAACATGGGTCAGAAACAAGGCTATCAGGCGCCTCCTGATCACTGGCTTACAAGGATCTGACTCTGCCTTTTGGAACGGACCATCAGAGCCTCCAAAGCCCGCGGCAGTCTACCTGAAGACCCGGCCCTTCTCTTCCCTTCTCCACCCCGAAACCCCTTCCCCACCGAACAAGCTGGGCTCAAATTGCGCGCAAAGCAACCCAAGCGGGTGGGCTACGCGCGTCGTGGAAACCCACCCGGGGACCCTCCTGCCCTCCCTACGGACCTCCCTGCCAGTCTCCACGGCCGGCTGGTGCCCGCGACCCCCGAAATCCCGGCGCTCACCGTCGTCTCCGAAGTCGCGGCGCCCCGAGCCGGCTCCCGCGGTGGTCCCGGCGCCCGTCCAGGGTCCCTGCAGGGCCAGCGCCGCCCAGGGCAGCGCCAACAACTGCCAGCAGCCCCGCATGATGCCCACCCAGGGATGCCCGCTCTGCTCCGAGCAGCTCCGGCGCTCCGCTCAGTCCTCCGCGGGACGGGACGGCTGGTCTGCCTCGTCCAGGGGCGGTCTCGGAGGAAGACCCCGGCGCCCCCCTGGCTGCGAGGAGAGGGGCGGGCGGACGAGCCGAACCGAGCCCAGGCGGGAGGAACGAAGTCCCGGGATGGATCGCGGGGGAAGGGGCGGTCGGGGAGGCGCCCAGAGGGGCTGGAACGGGGGCTGGTTCATGCCCTCCTGCCCCTGCCTGGATCCCCCTCCCCATAAGCAGGTGAGGGGGGGTCTCTTTCCCTAAGAGAAGTCTTTGCAAGTTGCCATCCAACCTCGCTTGCTCCCCCTCTGCCCAGTAGCCCCCCCGCCCAATTTGGTTGATGGGGCGCCCCGACCCCTCTTTGGGGGTCTTCCGACCCGCTCTCGGACCCCGCTTGGGCTCTTCGGCCAAAGGGGATGTGACGGCGCGGTAGAGCCCCAGAGGGGGAAAGGTGGGGAGGCCCGTTCCCCGAAGCCCCCTGGGGATGCACGCCCCGGCCCTCCGTCTGCTGCCGCTGCCGCCACCTGTCCTCCAGGTGAAGGCTTCACCCGGTCCCCTGACCTCACCTAGCGAGGGAGGCGCGAAAGGAGAGAAGATGCACAGGAAAGACTTTAGCGACATCTGCTGGCCGAACGGCGGCAAGGCAGGTGGCTAGGGGCAGCTTCGCTTCAGGAGGGTTAATTGAAAGCAGACCTTATTCAGAACACCAGAAAATGTAATGAAACAAAAAACAAAAAAGCAACCAACCACCAACAACTAGGCAAACACAGGACAAGCTTTTGGCACGACCTAAATTGAGAGGAACCCTGTTGTAAGTTGCACAAAAATACACACTTTGCAGCAGGGGTGAAATTCAAAAATTTTCCCTACCGGTTCTGTGGGCGTGGCTTGGTGGGGCAGGCTTGGTGGGCGTGGCATGGGAAACATATTGCAAAATCTCCATTCCCTCCCTGCTCTGGGGCCAGCCAGAGGTGGTATTTGCTGGTTCTCTGAACTACTCAAAATTTCCGCTACTGGTTCGCCAGAACCTATCAGAACCTGCTGGATTTCACCCCTGCTTTGCGGAGTCGTGTATATGCAAAACTTAAAAATCAACTATGTATCCCTGTACCTTGTTCTTGGTTTGGGAGGCGTTTGATTGGAGGAGTTCCACAACCCGCGCTACAGATCCCACATGCCTAAGCATGCCAGGCTATGAATTCAAAGGAGTTCTAGTCCCACCTTGGCTGGGTGATCTTGGGCCAATCACCAGGAGACGGTGAGTTCTAATCCTGCCTTAGGCATGATAGCCGGCTGGATGATTTTGGGCCATTCACTAGGAGATGGTGAGTTCTAGTCCCACCCTAGATATGAAAGTTCTAGTCCCATTTTAGGCATGAAAACCAGCTGGGTGACTTTTGACCAGTCCCTCTCTCTCAGCCCAATCTACCTCACAGGGTTGTTGTTGTTGTGGAGCAAATAGGAGTATTTATTTATTTATTTATTTTGTGAGATTTATATGCCGCCTCACAGTGCAAGCACTCTCTAAGTAGTTTACACCAGTAAGCAATGTATTTTTACATTGCCCCCAACAATCTGGGTCCTCATTTTACCTACCTCGGAAGGATGGAAGGCTGAGTCAACCTTGAGCCGGTAAGATTTGAACCGCTGACCTGCGGATCAGTATCAGCTAAAGTGGCCTGCAGTACCTGCCTCTAACCGCTGCACCACCTCGGCTCTTTATTATGTATTATGTATGTTGTATTACGTATGTTTGCTGACCTGGATTACTTAAAAATCTAATAAACAAACAAACGATAATCTCGCTGTGTGAATGCCGTTACGGAGTCCTGCAGGTGTTTCCAGTGGATGGTTCTTGGCACTGGGGCTTCTCAAGGGGTGCATTCACACAAAGTTCTCCTCCTGGTCTGTGTGGGAGGCAGGAGTGAAGGTTCTCCAGATCTTCTCATCCGGCCTCCAGCATTTCAGAGGCATCTTTAGCTGCAAGGATCCTGGTGAAGCATGAAGGAGCCCAGCTGGACAGTCTCAACCTAATCTAATTTCCTTGCATTTTTTTTGTCCAAAGGAAGTGGAAATTCCTTGAGGATTTTAACTGAAGACCCCCCCCCTCTAAGTGACCAACTCGGAGAGGGGGGGGGAGTTTAGGATTTCATTGGGGCTAAAAGGTCCAGCTCTGGCATTTGTCTCCAAGACTAACATTAAGTGCCTGTGAGGCAGCGGAAACAGAGGCCAGGGCGACTTCCTGCAACGCACACAAAACTCCACAACGGGTTAAGGAAACACAAGTGCCTTCCTTCTCTGCAGCACAGGCCTGGCCTGGCAACGGAGCTGAGTGGCATCCAGCAGGCACTGAGTTCCAGAATCAGAATAGAGCTGGAAGGGACCTTGGAGGTCTTCTAGTCCAGTGGTCACCAACTGGTGGTCCATGAGAAAATTTTGGTGGTCCGCAGAAAAATTATTTGCATTTTTTAAATATTGCACTAAATCAGGGATCCTCAAACTACAGCACATGCAATGAACGTTTGTGTCTTTTTGTGCAATTCGGAGGGGGGCAGAAATTCCGACCTGGGGTCTGTTTCAGCCTCCTGGTGTGGGGCTTTGGGCAAAGGCTGGAGGGAAGCGCCGCTGGTGGCAAAGAGCCGGAGGGCCTCGTTCCAGTGGGACTGCATCATGGCTTGGAACTGGCTCAGCCCACTCAGCCTCCAGGTGCTGGTACCTGACCTTGCACTCCCACAGGTCTTCCCTCTGCTTGGAAAGCCTATGCTCCTAGTCCTCAGTGAGGTGCTTCTGCTGAGCCTCCTTCTCCATCAGATCCCATTTGAACTGAGCCAGCTGTTTTGCCAACTTTTTCTCATGGTGGCTGCTTAGCTCCAACAACTGCTTCCTGCTGGGGCCCTAAGGAGCCCGGGCGGGCAGGCGAGGAGTGGCTAGGAGAGGCTAGCGAGGCGCCCCTCGACGTGAGTGACATTGATTTGGCCACGCCCACCCAGCCAGTCATTAGGCAGATCATATTAGTAGTCCGCGGGATTTAAAATTATGAATTGGTCCCTGAGGTCCGAAAGGTTGGTGACCCCTGTTCTAGTCCAACCCCCTGCTCGAAGCAGGAGGCCCTATACAATTTGAGACAAGTGGTTGTCCAGTCTCTTCTTAAAAACCTCCAGTGTTGGAGCACCCACAACTTATGGTGGCAAGCCGTTCCACTGGTTAATTGTCCTCCCTGTTAGGAAGTTTCTCCTTAATTCCAGGTTGCTTCTCTCCTCGATTGGTTTCCATCCATTGTTTCTTGCCCTGCCCTTTTGGTGCTTTGGAAAATAAGTTGACCCCCTCCTCTTTGGGGCAGCTCCTCAAATACTGGAATACTGCTATCCTGTCACCCCTAATTCTTCTTTTCTCTAGACTAGCCAGACCCAAATCCTGCAGCCGTTCTTCATGTGTTTTTGTCTCCAGGCCTTTAATCATTGCTCTTTTTTGCACTTTTTCCAAAGTCTCAACATCTTTTTTGTAACCTGGCGACCAAAACTGGATGCCGCATTCCAGGTGTGGCCTTACTGAGGCTTTACAAAGCGGTACTAATTCATCTAATCCTCTTCATCAAAAGTCACCAGGAAATTTCTCCACGTCCCAGGGGGCCTTTTATCAAGCTTAAGCATCTCTCAATCAGCCCCTGCCTTGTTTTCGTTCCTGGAAGCTCAGGGACATGGGAACATGTTGGTATTATTATTGGTGCTGGTATTTTCTTGGAACTTCATAGCCAATATTATGGAGGAAGCTGTTGGCAAAAAGAAAAGAAAATAGAAAATAATAAAATAAAAATGTCTGCAAGCAGGCTGCAAATCTGACGTTGCAATGAAAGGCAGAATTTTACTATTAACAAATTTGACAAAATCCAAGCCAAAATTTAACACGGCGGAAAGGTCATAAAACTGGATGAGAGTCACTTAACCGCTGCCTTGCTTAGCAACAGAAATTCTGGTCTTAAGTGGAGGGCTACCTGTGCTTCGTTTTTATTTTTTTAAAATCTCTTGGGGTTTCCGATGGTCCTTCTGGCTCTCCTGTTTTCGGTTCCTTTGCTTGAGTGCCTCTTTCTCATGGGACGTAAGATTTCCTGGTGCTGCCAATAAATTCTCAAACTTCCCTTCTTCACAGTTCAGGACGCTTCCTGTTGATTGGGGTATAAATGCCCCCCAAACAGCAGCATTTTAGAAAAAATGAAAACAGAAAAATAAAGAAAAACATCAGAAAAGAGAAAGGTGAGCGATTTCTACCTTTAACCTGCTTGCCTTCCAGATTTCATGGCCAAAAAACCCTCCATTTGAGAGCAAAATCTTGCAAAAATCTGGAATCCAGATAGTCCTCGATTTACGACAATTTTGACCAGCATTTCTGTTGTTAAGCGAGCTGCTTGTTAAGTGCATCATGCCCGATTGCACGACTTTTTTTTTTGTGTCACAGTTAAGCAAATTGCTGCAGTCCTTAAGCGAATCCAGTTTCCGCCCCATTGACTTTGCCGGTTGGAAGCCAGCTGAGGAGGTCACAAATAGCGACCGTTGTAAGTGCAAGGTCTGGTTGCAAGTTACTTTTTTCAATGTCATTGTAACTTTGAACAGTCACTAGACAAATGCTTGTAAGTGGTGGGTTACCTGTATGCTCCACTTACTCACACTTGTGCGATCCTTGAATTTGTGGCCATCTGTTTTTCCTAGCTTAACACCCCGTGCGTTCCCGCACACTCGCAATGCACACTCTCCATCTTGATTCTCCCTTGCACTACTTCTGGGGGGGGGGGCTTGCAAACAGCCTCTGATCCGGCTTTAAATGATACTCCAGTTCGAAACCAGTTTTTAGTGTGTCTCGAGGCATTGAGAACCTGGCTTGGTTATTTGAACTGGGGGCCCTGAGAACGTGTGGGAGCCCTCAACTTGGCTTGTTTGAAGTGCTGGTGAGTTTCCTCAGCTGCTATTTTTAATCTGATTTTTGTTGTTTGGAATTTTGATTGTTTGTTGTACTTTTTAAAATTTTCATTTCATGGGGAGCTGCCTGGAGTCGCATATAGGGGACGGGTGGTCTATCTATACATCTACTAAATAAATAAACTTGACTATGAAAAGTGACTTTTGCACTTCATTAAATCTTCAATTCTATTCACGGTCTGGAACTTGGTAAAAATTTAACAGTTCAAATCCTAACCAAAGACCTAAGAATTGTTGAAGTAATGTCTGAGTATATACCGTATTTTTCGGAGTATAAGACGCACCTTAGTTTTTGGGGAGGAAAATAGGGGGGGAAAATCTGCCTACCAGGTATTCATCTGGCTAGCGTCCTTAGTCTGTTCAGCTTCAGCACATTATTTTATCCCCTGGTTAGGGCTGAAAAAAACCTTATTCGGAGGGAGTAGCAATGAAAACAAGCCTGCAAAGACTTAGGGCTGGAAAAAACTACTTCAAGGGAGTAGGAATTAAAAAAATGCTGCAAGCCAGTAAGATCGTTAGCACCTCGTTAGGGCTGAAAAGACCTTTTTCAGAGGAGTAGGAATGAAAACAAGCCTGCAAAGAGGAGTAGGAAGCCAGGAAGATCGTTAGCACCTCCTTAGGGCTGTGAAAAAAAGCTTCGGAAAAGCTACATTCGGAGTATAAGACGCACCCAAATTTTCAGCCTCTTTTAGGGAGGAAAAAGGTGCGTCTTATACTCCAATAAAATACGGTAGGCGGCTCTGAGGAAGGCAGTTTCTTTTTTTTTTTTTGCAAAGTCAAAATATTCAGGACTAATAAGTTCAAAATTTACATTATTATTATTATCATCATCATCATTGGTTCGTTGCACAGTCATCCAGATGTTCATACTGGATTTGGCATTTCTGTCTGCCTATCCACTTCCTTTCCAAGGATCTGGGATAACGAAACAAACAAAGATGTTAAAAAGGGATGATATTTATGTAGTTACTTACCAAGCACATCTACATTATATGAAAGTAATATCTTTTACAATCCCCAAGACAAGCCACAAACTTTTGAGCACCCCTAACGTTTGGAAATTGAAAGTTGAAAAATTGGACACGCCCTACATGGGACAGGCAGATGTTGTTATTATTATGATTTTATTTTTTAATCAAAATAAAAATTTTCAAAGTTACAAAGTTACACTGGAAAAAGTGACTTAAGACCGCAGATCACAGCATTCCCCACAATCACGTAATCAAAATTGGGCATTTGGCAACTGGTGTGGATTGATGACGGTTGAAGCATCCTTGGGTCACGTGACCTCCCCCCACCCCAAATTTGCAACCTTCCCAGCTGTCTTCCGACAAGGAAAGTCCTTGGGGGAAAGCTGGATTCACTTAACGACCATGTGATTCACTTAACAACTACAGTGATTTGTTTAACACCGTGACAAAACAGGCTGCAAAATTGGGCATGACTGACTTATGCTTTACTTACCAACGGAAATTCTGGCCCCAACTGCCGTCGAAAGTTGAGGACGACCTGTAGGCTCAGGGAAATGTTTGTTTTGGACACAAGATTCCTTGGGCCTTTCTCTTCATTTGTGTGAGGGCGGATGTAGGCCTTTATAATGGTGTCCTTCTGTAGGTTGATTATCAATCTCTGCCAAGAATGTGGAATGCCTGTCTGGTTGATATTGATTGATCATCTTACTTATTTACTCAGCCCTTTCTCCTGCTTAAGGAAATGATTATTTACTCAGCTTCTGTTTATCTAAGTTAATTAAAACTCTTCTATTTATCTACTGTAAAAGTTAATTAGACACTCTTCTGTTTAGTTAGCAATCACACCTTGACATGATCTGTCTGTATGTTATGTATTAACCATTTATTCATTGTAACTAAATTAGTAAAAGCTAATCTTTTATACTTGTATACACTACAAAATTGCTATAAGAATAAACGCAAGTCTCGGGCAAGACAGATCTGAACAAGCATACCCAGAGGGAACAGATCTCTGAACAGCAGAGGCTTCGCACCCAGAGAGAAGGTCTTCCTAGCTCGGAAATGCTTTGCTCAAGAAAACCATGTCTATGTTTTTCTATGATTACTACATCCTTCAACTTCTCCGTTTTTAAATTTCTTTTTGCTGTTTCTCTATCCAGATGTGGAACGTCCTTCTTGGGTGCCTCAGCCTTTTGGTTTCCATCCACTCATTGCACAGATGTGAGTTCCTGCTAGCAGCTTCGGTGCTGTCTGAAGGGAGCTGCGAAGTCACAAGCCAGTTTTGCACGATGTGCTAAAACTATCATCCTGTGCACAACGCATGCAGATACAGTCGTGGTATTCAGCCGGTTCGGACTGGTTCGCCTGAACCGGTAGCAGAAATCGCGGGTGGGCCCACCCACCCACTCGCCCACCCACCCACTCGCCCACCCACTCGCCCACCTGCCCCAGCTCTATGCTATCCTATTTGTGCACATTTTTGAGGCCGGGCGCATGCATGGAAGACTCACGTGTGAGTCAAGCGCATGTGCGGGAGGCTGTGTGCATGTGCGGAGGTGGCGTGTGTGCTCACATTTGGGAACCAGTAAGGAAGGTAAGTGAAAACCATCCCTGGTGCAAAACCTCACCCGAAACTTAGCACATGGCAGACACTGGGTCTGCGTTGAAGAAGCGTGTGGGGCGAATGCAGGTTCTGGATGCAAATCTGCCAGGAAGAGTTGATACTAGAATAACAGAGTTATTGGGATGACTCATTGTGATCCCCATACCAAAACAACTTCCCTTATGTGCGGCCAGAATCCGAAAATAACATTTAACACAGCACAGTACTTGAGCAAAATGGTTCGGTTGAGATCGGCATACATCGGACTGATTAGGGTAGATTGCAGGGGTGACACCGAAATATAATTTTATCATATTTTATCAATTTCTTAAATTATTGTATTTTATTCCAATTTCATTTTAGACTGTATTTTATTCCAATTTCATTTTAAGTCATGTTTTATTCCAATTTTATTTTAAATTGTATTTTTAATCCAATGCCATTTTAAATTACTTTTATCAAATTTTAATAATAATTTGTTTCTGGAATTCTGCATTTTGATATGGCCTAAGGGCTAATCAATAAATAGATGGAGATTGAGAGTAACAGAGTTGGAAGGGACCTTGGAGGTCTTCTAGTCCAACTCCCTGCTTGGACAGGAAACCTTACACCACTTCAAACAAATGGCTGTCCAACCTCTTCTTAAAAATTTCTAGTATTGGCGCATCCACAACTTCTGGTGGCAAGCAGTTCCACAGATTAATTGTCCTCACTGTCAGGAAATTTCTCCTTAGTTCTAGGCTGTTTCTCTCCTTGATTAGTTTCCACCCATTGCTTCTTCTCCTGCCTTTGGGTGGTTTGGAGACTCAAGGAGAGAAGCAACCTGGAACCAAGGAGAAATTTCCTGACAGTGAGGACAATTAACCAGTGGAACTACTTGCCTCCAGAAGTTGTGGTTGCTCCAACACTGCAGATTTTTAAAGAAGAGACTGGACAACCATTTGTCTGAAATGGTAGAGGGTTTCCTGTCCAAGCAGGGAGTTGGACTAGAAGACCTCCAACGTCCCTTCCAACTCTGCTATTCTGTAATTCATTAATTCGTTTATTTTTTTCACATTTCTGAACTGTCCATCTCCCTCAGAGAATGACTCTGGGACAGAGGTGGGATTCAGCAGGTTCTGACCAGTTCTGGAGAACCGGTAGCGGAAATTTTGAGTAGTTTGGAGAACCGGTAAATACCACCTCTGACTGGCCCCTCCCCCATCTATTCTCTGCCTCCTGAGTCCCAGCTGATCGGGAGGAAATGGGGATTTTGCAGTAACCTTCCCCTGCCAATCCCACCAAGCCACGCCCACAGAACAGGAAGTAACTGCTCTGGGGTGAGTGTGTGTTCAAGTTGAAGACTCTCTATATTTAGATGCTAGGTGTTACATTGCCTCTAATTCAGGCTCTCTTTTGCCATAGGCGATGCTGAAACGTGCCCGCAGGGATGGATGACTTCCATGGAAGATTGCTATGGGGTCTTCCACCACAGGCGGACGTGGAGAGAGGCAGAGGTAAGGTGGGCTCCTTGAGGGTGCTCTCTGAGCTGGGTGGGTTTCTTGCAGATGTTTCGTGACCCAACTGGGGAACATCATCGGTGCTACAAGAGAGAAGGGTTGATGGAGTGGAGGAGAAGGAGAAAGGGAGGAGCGGGAAGAGGAGGAAGAGGAGAAGGGCTGTGGGGTCCTTGATGCTCTCTGAGTGGCGTTGTTTTCTTGTAGACATTTCATGACCCAACTAGGGAACATCATCAGTACTAGGAGAAAGAGGCTGGTGAAGTGAAGGAGAGGAAAAACGGGAGGAGGAGGAGGAAGTCTGCTGTGGGGTCCTTGATGCTCTCTGAATGGTGTTGTTTTCTTGTAGACATTTCATGACCCAACTAGGGAACATCCTCAGTGCTAGGAGAAAGGGATTGGTGAAGTGGAGGAGGAGAAGGGGAGGAGGAGGAGGAATGGATTCCGTAATGCTCTTCCACTCTTCTCTTTTCTCACGAGAGCCCCCTTGTTGGAAGTGATCTGAGTAAAACGGCCCGTTCTGATTCCCCATAGAGAGACTGCCGGACCCATGGTGCACGTGGCCACCTGGCCTCCATTCTTGACGCAGAAGCCACAAAGTACGTGGCCAACTACATTAACTCATCCATAATTAAGAACATGGGACCCATTTGGATCGGAATGTTTTACAAGGGAAAAGTAAATATTATTTTCCTTTCATTTTAGAAACATTCTAAAACCTCACTTCTCAATCAAATGCTGGGTGGGGATGGGGTTTGTTGAGAAATAGCATGCCAAATTTGAATTGTTGCAATCCCGGCTTCTTTTCTGCAATATGTACCCACCGCAGCCTGGCTCATCATTTGACGATGAAATGGCTTGTGAATTCTGGGATCAGATCAAGCATTTTGTGCGAAGACGGAGTCAGGAGAATCCAAAGGAACCCTTTTCCTGGAGGTCCCACCGGAGGTTGAACAATTAGGATCTTCAGGCCTTTCTGAGCTTCGCTTTGACAAGTCAGAAAGTTGGTTCTGTCTCTTGAACTCTGGAAAAAACACTATTAAGCGTCCACATGCGTATACAGCGGGGTAGGCGGTTTATATACCTCCCTGGCTACTTGGACATCTTCAAGATAGCAACTGTTTTCCCTGGATTGCGGATTTGACCATCCATTCTCAAAATGTGTCTGTAGAGCCTTCTAGAGATAGTAGGTATCAGGAAGGAAGGAAGGAAGGAAGGAAGGAAGGAAGGAAGGAAGGAAGGAAGGAAGGAAGGAAGGAAGGGAGATGAAATGAGAGGAAGGAAGGAGGGAGGGAGGAGGGGGCAGGGAGGAAGGAAAGAAGGAAGAAAACAGAATGAGACAGATAGAGAAAGAAAGAAGGAAGGAAAGAAAGATGAAAAGGAGGGAGGGAGGGAGGAAGGAAGAGGAAGAAAGAATAAAAGTGAGGGAGGGAGGAAGAAAAATAAAAAAGAATGAGTGATGGAGGAAGGAAGGAAAACAGAATAAGGGTGAGGGAGGAGAAGGAAGGGAGGAAGGAAAAAAGTGAAAGAAGGAAGGAAAGGAAAGGAGAGTAAGAAAAAGGAAGGAAGAGAAAAGAAAGAAAAGAAAAAAGAGGAAGGAAGGAAAATGAGGAATGAGGGTGAGGAAAGATGGAAGGAAGGAAGGGAAGAAGGGAAGAAGCAAGAAATATTATGGAAGTTTCCTCATCCAGGGAAATCTCCCAAAATTCATCACCAGAAGGCCAGCAACAACAAACTGACCGCAGATGGTGGGTCAGGAGAGGGAGAAGACTCAAGGTCAGGAATCCAAAGGCCCATAAAAACCTGCAACTTCAAAGGCCCAGCAAAATGGTGGAGCCTTCTGGAGGCCAGGAGGGGACCCAGAGACCTCTCCAGAGCCACAGCTGAGGAGAGATGGTCTCAATCGATCTTTTTTGTTTCGCTGAATCATAAAAAAAAATCTGATGTTGGGCGAGCGAGTGGGCAGAGAGTAAAAAGAGATCTTCTTGTTTTCCAGAATTCACCTCAGGGAGATTGGTGGTGGATGGACGCCTACAAAATGTTTTATTACAATTGGATCAAAGGCTCCCCGACCGTATCGGAGAACGGAGAGTACTGTGTCTCCCTAGTCGAAGAAGGTAAGGCGTCTCCTATAAAGACGGCAGCTCAGCTACTACAGGTAGTCCCCGACTTATGACCATTATCAAGCCCAAAATTTTCATTGCTAAGTGAGACAATTGCTAAGTGAGTTTGACCTTTCTTGCCACAGTTGTTAAATTAGTCACACCGTTGTTCAGTGAATCCAGCTTTCCCCACGGACTTTGCTTTTCAGAAGGTCGCAAAAAGGGATCATGTGATCCCGGGACGCTGCGACGGTCATAAATGTGAGTCAGCTGTCAAGCATCCGACTTTTAACCACGGGGATGCTACAAGGGCCATAAGTCTGAAAAATGATCATAAGTTACATTTTTCAATGCCGTTCTAACTTTGAACGGGGAAGCCAGATTCACTTAACAACCCAGGGATTCACTTAACAACGGTGGCAAGAGATCGTAAAATGAGGCAAAGCTCCACTTAACAAATGTTTTGATTAGCAACAGAAAATTTGGACTCAATTGTGGTCATAAGTTGAGGACTACCTGTATATAAAAATCTTGGTTAGGTCCCCTTCCTAATTCTCTTAATTTGGCTTCTGGCATTTAAGACTTCTCCAGTTCAGGATTCTGATGAGGAACGGAACGGAACGGAACGGAACGGAACGGAACAGAACAGAACAGAACAGAACATGGGATGGGGTGGGGTGGGATGGAATAGAATAGAATAGAATAGAATGGGATGGGATGGGATGGGACAGGACGGAACGGAACGGAACGGAACGGAACAAAGAAAATGGATAGAATAGAAAATAGGAATAGAATAGAATACAACAGAACAGAAAATGGAATGGGATGGGATGGAATAGAATAATAGAATAATAGAATAGAATAGAATAGAATGGAATGGAATGGAATGGAATGGAATGGAATAGAATAGAATAGAATAGAATAGAACAGAGAAAATGGATAGAATAGAAAATAGGAATAGAATAGAATACAACAGAACAGAACAGAACAGAAAATGGGATGGGATGAGATGGAACAGAACAGAGGATGGGATGGGAGAGAAGAGAAGAGAAGAGAAGAGAAGAGAAGAGAAGAGAAGAGAAGAGAAGAGAAGAGAAGAGAAGAGAAGAGAAGAGAAGAGAAGAGAAGAGAAGAGAAGAGAAGAGAAGGGAAGAACAGAACAGAGAAAATGAATAGGATAGAAAATAGGAATATAGCAATATAATAGAACAGAACAGAATAGAATAAAGAATTAAGACTAGACTAGACTAGAATAATAACTTTATTGTCACCTTGAATGTACACTAATCGGCATACATTAAAATGAAATTTCGTTGCATGCAGCTCTCAAAGGGTCACCACCTCCAATATGCAGTGTACACTGCATAAACCATACACACTACATAAACAATCTTAGTAGGCCAGTTTCCCTAAGCTGAAGGTGCCCCAAGTCCCCCTGCCTTCCATCCTGTGATTCAAAAAACAACTTTCATGCAAGGGTCAAGCCTCCTTGTGGTGAATACCGGAAGGTGTGGCGGATTGCAGGAGGGGACATTGTAATGATTGTGGCTCTCAAAACCTGAACTTGGGGCGCGAAGGCTGAACTAGGATATCAAGGCCTGTTAAGACCCCCTGTTCTGTGCCTTTCAGAATATAAATACTGGAAAGAAACGGACTGTTACAGAAAGTTGTCTTACCTTTGCAAGTATGAGCTGAAGTATCAACGTCGCTGATCCTTCTTGGGGTCCCTCACACCACGGGGGTCTCAGAAGCTTCTATCGAGACGGAATGCGACAACTGACCACGGCCAGCTAGCTGTGGGACAATTCAACAATTCAATTTAATGATTTAAAATAATTAAAATAAAATATTTTGATTGTGGTCATTCACGTTTTATTTTTGTCCTTCCTTTGGCATCCTTCCCTTAATGCTTCTATTCTGCGATTTCTTCGATATCAGTGTAACTCTTGTTCTGCAGTGAGTTGGCCAGGGCAAGTTGGCTGCAGCAAGAATAGAATACCAGAGTTGGAAGGGACCTCTGAGGTCTTCTAGTCCAACCCCCTGTTCAGGCAGGAGACCCTACACCATTTCAGGCAAATGGTTGTCCAGACTCTTCTTAAAAACTTCCAGTGTTGGAGCATTCGCACCTTCTGGAGGCAACTTCTGTTCCACTGATTGACTGTTCTCACTGTCAGGAAGTGAGGACCTTAATTCTAAGTTGCTTCTCTCCTTGATTAGTTTCCACCCGTTGTTCCTTGTCCTGCCTTCAGGGGCTTTGGCGAATAGCTTGATCCCCCCCTCTTCTTTGGGGCAGCCCCTCAAATATGGGAAGACTGCTATCATGTCACCCCTGGTCCCTCTCTTCATTAAAGTAGAAGTTGGCTGGGAATGTCCTTGGTTCCCAGGATAAAGTACCTTGTTTTGGCTGCAAACCCCAACTATCTCTATTCCCCCCTCCCTATCCCTCAACTCCAGTGTGGCAGCACTGAAGCATCAAAATGGCCTCGGTCAGGTCAGCTTCAGGGTTGACAGGCGGCCCCCCTTAATTGAAAAGGAATTCCTGCAAAGAGAAAAAAAATATTGTAAAGAGGTTACCCAAGGCTCAGTCTAACCTTCCCTTCCTCCCCCTGGGGCCCTTTAGGTTTCTGGGGATATTCGTTGTGAAACTGTTTGACCAGGCTATGTGCCTTTACATCCCTTGACACCCATCTTAAAGCATTCCTGCTGGGGAATTCTGGGGGTTGAAGTCCACATCACTTATAGTTGCGGAGGATTGGAACACAATTCTAGCTAGTACCTGATAATCTAGAAAAATGTGGGATAGACAGCATCATCACCAGATGGATATGTAACTGGCTGACAAACCGTACTCAACGAGTAATCTTTAATGTTACTACATCTACATGGAGGAAAGTAAGCAGCGGGGTACCACAATGTTCCCTCTTAGGCCCAGGACTCTTCAATATTTTCATCAATGACTTAGAAGAGGGAATAGAAGGAGAACTCATCAATTTTGCAGATGACACTAAATTGGTAGGAATAGCCAACACCCCAGAAGACAAGCTCAGGATCTAAAAAGATCTTGACAGACTTGAACGATGGGCCCTATCCAACAACATGAAATTTAATGTGGTGAAAAGCAAAGTTTTACACCTAGGTAACACAAAAACACCCCCCCCCCAAGATACAAATTAGGCAAAGTGCAAAGTGTGTCCATAAATTCCACGACAAATATTTCATGTTGGAAATGTAATCAAGGGCTGGGCACATACTACCACATGTGGTGTGCATGTTCAAAAGCAAAAAAAGAAATGGACACAAATACACACATCATTAGAAAAAATATTAAGGCAGCATATAGACTACAAACCAGAATTATTTTTGTTAGGCATAATGCCAGAAAAATATGAGAAAGGGAATGTATACTAAAATATTACATGTCTTGACAGCAGCAAGAATTGTATTTGCACAGCACTGGAAAAACGAGGAAACACCTACAGAAGAAGCAATAATCAAAGAAATATCAGACTGTGCAGAAATGGACAGACTGACACTGAAGATAAAAGAAAAACAAGACACAGAGTGTTTTCAAACATGGGACTTGTTTTACAAATGGTTAGAGAACAGAGGTAGAAACTAGGAACTGGAAAAATAGTATTATGTAAGCAAATTAACCCAGACAACACCTTGTTCACAAAGCACTTAGGTATGTAAAGAGAAAATGTATAAATAATTTTTTTAAAAAAATATCCCAACAAACTCCATTGAAACATTCCCAACCTCTAACCCTCTCTCTTTTCCGGCTGTTTTTTTCCAAGCCCCCCCCCCCCCCCCTTAGAAAATATGACTTCAGCAACAGAGTGATCAATGCCTGGAATGCACTACCTGACTCTGTGGTTTCTTCCCCAAACCCCCAAAACTTTAACCTTAGACTGTCTACAGTAGACCTCACCCCATTCCTAAGAGCTCTGTAAGGGGCGTGCGTAAGTGCACCATCGTGCCTACCGTCCCTGTCCTTCTGTCTAAATTTACCTATACATACTTTGCTTTTGTTTATGTTTATATCATACCTGTTATCTTGTAAACGTATTGATAAATAAATAAATAAATAAATAAATAAATAAATAAATAAATAAATAAATAAATAAATAAACAAACAAACAAACAAACAAACAAATAAATATGTCAGGTCTTCCATCATAAATGCTTCAGCCTGGCTTTGCTTATCTGGCATCCTGCCATGAAGTGTGTGTGTGTGTGTGTGTGTGTGTGTGTGTGTGTGTGTGTGTGTGTGTGTGTGTGTGTGTGTGTGAATGGGAACATAGGGGGGAAGGGTTAGCAGGAACCAGAGGTGCCAATCCGGAACAGACCAGTGGATCCAAGGACACAAGGGTGAGAATGGATTGCGAAACCCAAGCACCAAGAACCGCCAAACCTTAAAAAGCTGTTGCCAAAACACCAAATCTGAATACTATTAGGCCCCATGCTCAAGGGAGGAGGGTCCGGGAAAAGGGGGCTTTTCATGGAAATACCCAGATCCAGCTTTGCTTATGCTGTAAGCACTTGGCTTTAGTAAAACGATACCTTTGCCTACAAATGGAGTCAAAGGTCTTTCTTTCCTAAATGCCCAAGCTAGGAGAAGTTACTAACTTAACAATTGCAATGATTCACTTAACCACTATAGCAAAAAAAAAAAAAAAAAAAAAAAACCAGAATGTAAAATGGAGCAACACTTACTTAACAACTGTCTGACTGAGCAAGGCATATTTTGGCCTTAATGGTAGTCATAAGTTGAGGACAACCAGTATAGATTTCCCTTCCTGCTAAGCATGATATTCCAAAGTTAGGCCTTATGGCATGCTCAGAAACTGCGTACATTGGAGGCGTAGTGGCGCAGTGGTTGGAATGCAGTATTGCAAGCTAATTTTTCCAACTGCCAGCAGTTCGATCCTGACCGGCTCAAGGTTGACTCAACCTTGCATCCTTCTGAGGTCATTCAAATGTGGACCCAGATCATTGGGGGCAAGAGGCTGACATTTGTAAACCGCTTAGAGGGGGCTTTAAAGGACTGTGAAACAGTATATAAGTCCACGTGCTATTGCTATTAGCAAAGAAGACCCTTTAATGGAGCATCAAGGATCTTAGCAACTCATCCTGGGCAGGTGGCTGAAGAACACCCAATCTCTTTTTTTAAAAAAATAAAGTTTTTATTTTATTTTATTCATAAACATTTTGAATACAGTGTATTGTCAGGGTATACCATTTACAAAAGAAGAACAAAAAAAGACAGTAAAAATATTAACACATATACTGGTAATAATAATAATAATATGACCAAATATTGTAGTTTTGGCTAAATTTCTTTTTATATTAGCTTATTTATACTTTTGTTAAGTATATTGGTATATTTATAGTTATAAACCATCTTTGCATTAAATTCATACATTCATAATCTTTCTTCATCTAGTTTCTGCCTCTGATCTCTAACCACTCATAAAATCTATTCCATATCAAGTAATATTCTGTGTCTTCTTTGTCTTTTGTTTTTAGAGTTAGGGTTAGACCAGGGCTCGGCAACCTTAAACACTCAAAGAGCCATTTGGACCCCTTTCCCACAGAAAAGAAAACACCGGGAGCCACAAAAACCCTTTGACATCTAAAATGAAGATAACACTGCATATATCGTTTTTTTACCTTTATGCTATGTATAAAAAAACTATAGTGTGTTGCATTTATGAAATCAATGACCGGCTACAGAGAAAACACATTTTTATTTCTGCATGCAACAAAAACATTTGAACTCCGAAAAAAAAAGATGGGTCGAAAAGCTCAATAAATTGCATGCCGACGGGTGTTGCAAATTGGCGGTTGTGACGCATGGGTTGAGTGACAGGGAGACGCAGCAGAGGGATGAAAGAGCCACATGTGGCTCCAGAGCCACGGGTTGTAGACCCCTGGGTTAGACCAAACTTTGAAAGCCACTCACTTGTTCCTCTGGTTGACTCCTCTGAAGTGAGACCACCTCTCTTCTTCCGCTGCTAACCCTTCTGGGACCTATATATCCTGGCTAGTCAGAGAGGAACGTGTCCTATTACGAGTTTCAAAACCTAATTGGAACCTCAGAAATTGCGTTCACCTGAAATTACCCCGGGTTGTGGGCGAGCAGAGTTCTTTCTAAGAAACTAATAAGTAAGGAATTGCTGGAGAGGGTGGGTGGAATAGATGGCTGGCGCCTTTGATCCTGCTGGCTTTGAAGGACAGGTTCCTAACCATCTTCCCGAAGAGACGGTTTCACCCAAAACTGGGTAACATAAATGGTGAGTCCCCATTTATTTTACTTTTATTTAATTAGTAAGTGTATATGGCACCCATCTAGATGCATTTATTAAATATGCCACCCATCTTTGTTTTACTTTTTCATATTTATTAAAGTATATCCTACCCATCTAGAGCCAGTTTAGTCTGTTGGTAAAGGCACCAGGCATGAAACCAGGAGATGGTGAGTTCTAGTGCTGCTTTAGGCATGAAAGCCAGTTAGGTGACTTTGGGCCAATCACCAGGGGACCGGGAGTTCTAGTCCCGCCTCAGGCATGAAAGCCAACTGGGTGGGCCAATCACCAGGAGACTGGGAGTTCTAGTTCCCCCTCAGACATGAAAGCCACCTGGGAGACTTTGGGCCAATCACCAGGGGACTGGGAGTTCTAGTTCCCCCTCAGACATGAAAGCCACCTGGGAGACTTTGGGCCAATCACCAGGGGACTGGGAGTTCTAGTCCCACCTCAGGCATGAAAGCCTACTGGGTGATTTTGGACCAATCACCAGGGGACTGGGAGTTCTAGTTCCCCCTCAGACATGAAAGCCACCTGGGAGACTTTGGGCCAATCACCAGGAGACCGGGAGTTCTAGTCCCGCCTCAGGCATGAAAGCCTACTGGGTGACTTTGGACCAATCACCAGGGGACTGGGAGTTCTAGTTCCCCCTCAGACATGAAAGCCACCTGGGAGACTTTGGGCCAATCACCAGGAGACTGGGAGTTCTAGTCCTGCCTCAGGCATGAAAGCCTACTGGGTGACTTTGGACCAATCACCAGGAGACCGGGAGTTCTAGTCCCGCCTCAGGCATGAAAGCCTACTGGGTGACTTTGGACCAATCACCAGGGGACCGGAAGTTCTAGTTCCCCCTCAGACATGAAAGCCACCTGGGAGACTTTGGGCCAATCACCAGGAGACCGGGAGTTCTAGTTCCCCCTCAGACATGAAAGCCACCTGGGAGACTTTGGGCCAATCACCAGGAGACCGGGAGTTCTAGTTCCCCCTCAGACATGAAAGCCACCTGGGAGACTTTGGGCCAATCACCAGGAGACCGGGAGTTCTAGCCCTGTCTTGAGCATGAAAGACAGCTGGGTGACTTTGGACCAATCACCAGGAGACTGGGAGTTCTAGTTCCCCCTCAGACATGAAAGCCACCTGGGAGACTTTGGGCCAATCACCAGGAGACCGGGAGTTCTAGTCCTGCCTCAGGCATGAAAGCCTACTGGGTGACTTTGGACCAATCACCAGGAGACCGGGAGTTCTAGTCCCGCCTCAGGCATGAAAGCCTACTGGGTGACTTTGGACCAATCACCAGGGGACCGGGAGTTCTAGTTCCCCCTCAGACATGAAAGCCACCTGGGAGACTTTGGGCCAATCACCAGGAGACCGGGAGTTCTAGTCCTGCCTCAGGCATGAAAGCCTACTGGGTGACTTTGGACCAATCACCAGGAGACCGGGAGTTCTAGTCCCGCCTCAGGCATGAAAGCCTACTGGGTGACTTTGGACCAATCACCAGGGGACCGGGAGTTCTAGTTCCCCCTCAGACATGAAAGCCACCTGGGAGACTTTGGGCCAATCACCAGGAGACCGGGAGTTCTAGCCCTGTCTTGAGCATGAAAGACAGCTGGGTGACTTTCTGCCAGTACTTCCTTCTTAGCCCAACCCACTTCGCAGGGTTGTCATTGTGGGAAAAATAAGAGGAGGAAGCTTTGTTGTATATGTTTGCTGCCTTGAGTTATTTGTAAAAATAATAAAGGCGGGATACAAGTAGATAAATAAATAAATACATAAATAAGTCAATAAGTAAAATTTAATTCGGAAAAGTGATTCTGAGTGGCTTGCATCATTCCAATCTGTGAGTACAATAAATAGTTTGTATCTCAAGAGATAATGCTGAGATATGAGTGAGATGGGCAGCATATGTTTAATGAACAATAACAACAACAACAACAACATGGGAAGACATGGCCAGTACATTAAAAAAAAATAGCAGGGAAAGCATATAATAACAGGACCTGGCAATGGCTAAGAGCAGGGAAGTGAAAGAAAGAGACTGAGGGATTAATAACAGACAGTAAGTGCCACCTATGCAAAGAAGCTGAGGAAACAGGGGACCACCTGGTAATCTGCTGCCAGAAGATCGCCCAGACTGACTACAAGCAACGGCATGACAAAGTAGCAACAATGGGGCATTGCAAGATCTGCAAGAAATATCATTTGCCTGAAAGCAAGAACTGTTGAGACCATAAAATAGAGAAAGTCATAGAAAATGAAGAAGTTAAATTGCTCTGGGGACTTTAGAATTCAAACAGACAGGCACCTGCCACATCACACCCTGCCGGACTTAACAATTGTCAATAAGAAAGACCAAAAAGTCTGGATAGTGGAGACAGCAGAATAGAAGAGAAAGAACTGGAGAAGAGCAGAAAATACAAATAGAAATAGAACGACAGTGGCAAAGGCAAGCAAGGGGAGTACCAATAGTCATAGGCGCCTTGAGTGACATTCAAAAATTTCCCCTACCGGTTCTATGGGCATGGCTTGGTTGGGGTGTGTGTCATGTGACCAACTTGATGTCACTCATGGCAAAGTGGGGCGGCACCATCCCACCAAGCCATGCCCACCAAGCCACGCCCACAGAACCGACAGAAAAGTTCGGCCAAGTCTTCTAGCGCTCAACCTGGCTGCTTCTTGCCTCCTTCTCATGTTTGCTCTGTGTGTATGAGCCCGAGGAGGAGGAGAGAAGGAATGAGTGGGAGGGGCGGGGTGGGGCGGGGCCTGTCAGTGGTGTGATTTACCGGTTCTCTGAACTGCGCATAATCGCTGCCACCGGTTCTATAGAACCTGTCCGAACCTGCTGAATTTCACCCCTGGTGCAATCCCAAAACAACTGAAGCACAACTTAAAAACCATCAATGGCATTGACAAATTCGCCATCAGTCAATTGCAGAAGGCGGCTTTACTTGGAACAGCTGATATCGTCCAGCCTGCGACGATATCCGTAACACCATCAAACATCCAGACTAGAACTCCCCATCTCCTGGCGATTGGCCCAAAGTCACCCAGCTGCCTTTCATGCCTAAGGTGGGACTAGAACTCACAGTCCCCCGGTGATTGGCCCAAAGTCACCCAGTTGGCTTTCATGCCTAACGTGGGACTAGAACTCACCATCACCTGGTTTCTAGTCTGGTGTTTAAGCATTGGACCAAATTGGCTCTATATGGGTGGCACATACATTTAATAATCAAATAAAACTAAAATAAATCATAAAACACTATTTCATTTCTTCCCTTTGGACTAGCTTATGAGCTGCTTTAGGGGGAAAAAAGTGTCCAGAAACTCGCTGGCCAAGGATTAAGTGAGTCCATGTTCCTCGGGTTGGGATGTTACCCAGTTTTGGGTGAAACCGTCTCTTCGGGAAGATGGTTAGGAACACGGCCTTCAAAGCCAGCAGGATCAAAGGCGCCAGCCATCTATTCCACCCACCCTCTCCAGCAATTCCTTACTTATTAGTTTCTCAGAAAGAACTCTGCTCGCCCACACCCGGGGTAATTTCAGGTGAACGCAATTTCTGAGGTTCCAATTAGGTTTTGAAACTCGCAATAGGTCACGTTCCTCTCTGACTAGCCAGGATATATAGGTCCCAGAAGGGTTAGCAGCAGAAGAAGAGAGGTGGTCTCACTTCAGAGGAGTCAAGCACAGGAACAAGTGAGTGGCTTTCAAAGTTTGGTCTTTGGGGGAGCAAATTCTCTTCCCCTGTTGACATCACCTTGATAGGAGAAGCAGAGATTGGGTGGACTTCAGCCAACTGCCCAGGATGAGTTGCTGAGATCCTGGATGCTCCATTAAAGGGTTTTCCCTACTAATAGCAATAGCACTTGGACTTATATACCGCTTCACAGTCCTTTACAGCCCCCTCTCAGCGGTTTAGAGTCAGCCTCTTGCCCCCGACCATCTGGGTCCTCATTTTACCCACCTCGGAAGGATGGAAGGCTGAGTTAATCTTGAGCCGGTCGGGATTGAACTGTTGGCAGACGGAAAAATTAGCTTGCAGTACTGCATTCTGACCACTGTGCCACCACGGCTCCTGGTGTGTGCAGTTTCTGAACGTGTCATAAGGCCTAACTTTGGGACATCCTGCTGAGAAGGAAGAGAAATCTATACTGGTTGTCCTCAACTTAACGACTAAGTTGTTAAGTCCAAAATATCTCTTTCTAAGCAAGACACATTATCACAATTTGTGACCTTCTTAGCTGGTTTGCAACAAGCAGTCAATTGAGGAAGCCAGTTTTGCTTAACAACCGTGGTAAAAATGGCTGCAAAATCAGATTCAGTCATACGATAGCTTGCTTACTGACTGCATCCCTTAGTGACTGAAATGGCAGTCTGTTGTGGCTCTAAGTTGAGGACTACCTGTACATTTTTGTAATTCAAATGGAGATGTCAGTTGGTCTATTTGGATATGGATCTCATAGGACAGTCCAGCAGCTGTTTAAGTCAATGCAAACATATACAAATGGTGTAGGGTCTCCTGCTTGAGCAGGGGGTTGGACTAGAAGACCTCCAAGGTCCCTTCCAACTCGGTTATTCTGTTAAATTGGCCTGTAATTGGTTCATTCAGAGGCGTGGCTGAAAATACCATTTCTCCTTCTAAAATTCCTTTTCTCTTTCTCCCCCCCCCCCCCCGCAGATGGAGATTTTCCGTCTCTTCTTAGGTGGCTTCCTGCTGGCCGTCGCCCTTCCACCAGGTAGGTCCTTCTGCCCACCTCCCCGAATTCTGGCGGAAGACCCAGCCTCACAAAAGCATCGCTGAAACAGGATGGATGCTTGGGCACTTTTTAACACTGTAAACTGTGAGATGAAACGCAGAGCCCCAAAAGTAAATATTGGTCAGCGTGGTTAGGATGAGAGATGGAAAAAAGATTTTTCTTGCCCTTACATGGCAAAGTTCTGAAATCATAATAAACTTCCTGGAGTGGATGACAAAGAAAGTAGGGATCTCGCTGGTCATTAGATCCTCGGCATAACTTGAGAAGCATCTACAGAAACACTTCATTAATACTATTCAAGGAGAGAAGTAACCTAGAACTAAGGAGAAATTTCTTGATAGTGAAAACAATTCCTGCCTAAGCAGGGGGTTGGACTAAAAGATCTCCAAGGTCCCTTCCAACTCTGTTGTTGTTGTTGTTGTTGTTATTATTATTATTATTATTATCTTTTATTTATTAAACATGAAACTCAGTCAACTGAACATTTTAAAAAGTGTCACAAACACCACTGACTGGTGCTAATGGTTGATACGAGTTGCTGCCATCGTCCTAGGTATCAACCAAGTATCTTCTTAAAATATATGATGTTCCGAGTAGCGCAGTTTTTTGCAGTTCCGCTGGTGTCATTGCAGGAAACTGCAATTTCTTGATGTGTTTATTTTTATTATAATAATAATACAATTGTATCACAGCAGCCAGTTGTTTTGCCGGATTTGGCATTGATTACTAGTTGAGCCCCACCCAGGGGCCTAGGACATCGTAATGTATTTTCGAAGTATATGTGCAGAATCAACCAGTGCAGCTTTCTGCATTTGACTGATGGTGATTTTGTCAATTTTGAGCTGTTTTAAATGTAATTCCAGTGCTTTTGGGCCAGCACCCAGTGTTCCAATCACCACTGGAATTACCAGTGCTGGTTTGTGCCATAATCGTTGAATTTCGATTTTTAAGTCCTGGTATTTTGCGATTTTTCATGTTCCTTTTCATCGACCTTGCTATCACCTGGTATTGCTATGTCAATGATAGTCACCTTGTTTTTCTCGACCAGCGTGATGTCTGGTATATTATGCGCCAGTACCTTGTCTGTTTGTATACGAAAATCCCACAAGATCTTGACCATCTGATTTTCAGTGACTTTTTCAGGCTTGTTGTTTTTATTATTTTTATTATTATTATTATTAATCAGTGGAACAGCTCACCACCAGAAGTTGTGAATGCTGCAACACTGGAATTTTTTAAGATGTTGGATAACCATTTGTCTGAAGTAGTGTAGGGTTTCCTGCCTAAGCAGGGGGTTGGACTAGAAGACCTCCAAGGTCCCTTCCAACTATTCTATTCCATTCCATTCCGTTCCGTTCCGTTCCTCTTCTTTCTTTCTTCTATTCTATTCTATTCTATTCTATTCTATTCTATTCTATTCTATTCTATTCTATTCTATTCTATTCTACAGCTATTTAGGACCATTTTCCACACTTATAACCGTTGCAGTCTCCCTGTGGTCACGTGATCAAAAGTAAGATGCTTGACAACTTGTTCATATTTATGACGGTTGCAATGTCCCGGGGTCAGGTGACCCCCTTTTGTGACCCTCTGCCAAGCACAGTCAGTGGGGAAGCCAGATACACTTAACAACAGGTTAACAACTTAACAATAGGGCAAAACTTACTCAACAAGTGTCTCTCTTAGCAATGGAGATTTTAGGCTCACCTGTGGTCGTAATTCAATTTCTGTCATTCCATTATTTTGTCATTCTTTTATTCTAACATTCTGTCATTCCATTATTCTGTTGTTAGTCTGTCATTCTATCATTCCGATTTGAGTGTGGCTGTTCACTTGGGATGGGAGCATCTGCGTGAGCGACCCTAAGCTAATCCTGGGAGCATGGGTAACCCCACCCTGGACATGGCCTGAGTGAATTTCCTTCACCCCTTTGCTTCTTCATTGGCCCGCTCTGCTTTCAGCTCTCCTCCTCTGCCAGCAGGTGCCAAAGCCCTTCAAGGGTGCCCCGGAGGATGGAGGCAATTGAAAGGATACTGCTATGGCTTCTTCAACCTGAGAGCGACTTGGATGAGAGCGGAGGTAAGGAAAAGGCCAGGCTGAACAAGTGGGCACACTTCCCAAACAGCTTAATCCCAGGAACAGGTAGTCCCCGACTTACAACTATTCAATATTTGTAGCTCAGGGTTGAAATAAGGGGTCCCTGGTGCTCCCTGAGTTGGTGGTTTTCTTGCAGACGTTTCATGACCCATCTAGGGAACATCATCAGTGGTAGAAGGGAGTGGGGTTTGCAGAGAGGAGGAGGAGGAGGGGGGAGGGAGGGGGGAGGAGGAGGAGAACGACGACGACTACTACTATGGGGTCCTTGGCACTCTTTGAGCTTTGTAGTTTTCTTACAATCATTTTATGACCTAACTAGGGAACATCATCAGTGCTAGAAGGAAGTGGAGTTTGTGGTGGTGGTGGTGGAGGAGGAGGAGAACTGTGGGGTCCTTGTGCTCTCTGAGCTTGTTTGTTTTCTTGAAGATGTTTCATGACCCAACTAGGGAACATCATCAGTGCTAGAAGGGAGGAGGATTTACTCTCTGAGCTTGGTTGTTTCACCTACCCCAGAAAGGGAATAGCAGGACAGGTACAATATATACACCTACTTCCCACATGGAACCCTGCAGTCATCAACGGTGTGGCAGGGGACTCTGGGACTGACATGGACACCTGCTACCTCTTCCCAAATAAGAGAGAAAGTGCTAAGGGCAGGCAGGCAGGAGGGAAAACGCTCCCTTGACTCGCTGATACCACATGTGGCCTGTGCTACTGAAATGTCTCACGTCAGTCATGCTGGCCCAGGCTTGGTCAGGAAGAGAGAATGGCCATCTGAAAAAAAAAATTACAGAGCAGGCAAGATTAAATCAGGAGCTCTTCTTGATCCAAGCGAAGCCCAGTCTTCTGGGGCAGTGGTCCCCAACTTTTTTCAGCTTTGTGGACTGCCGGAGGGGGGGGGGAGAAGGGAAGAGGAAATAGTTTATTCTGACCCAGCTCCCCAAACACGACAAACCATCTGTAGTTAACTCAAAGATTCCTTTATTAGGAGCGCCAGCAGCCCAGGCAAAAAGTTTCTCTCTCACCGCAGGCTAACAAGTCCCGCCGGCCGGGAGATGAATAGTTGTCTGCCCCATCTATTCATCTCCACCCCCTCCCTTTTATCCCCAGAGCTAGGGTGGGGCTTCACTAGCAGTGGTGGCTCTTCCATCCCAAGGACCGGCCCATAGATTTCCACTGCTCTATTCTCCTCTGCCTTCTGTGCATCCGCATGTCAGGCACTGGACCCAGCTGTTCCTCCTCTTCCTCATCAGCCCCCTCCAGACCTGGGGGCTGTTGACTCTCCATCTGAGGGCTGACGGACGGCCCAGGCTCCGCCTCTTTCTCTCTCTCTGACAGCTTCATTTCCTCTTCCCCCTTGGAGCTCTCAGGTTGCCTTGATGCTGACCCTGACTCTCATGCCTCCTCCTCCTCTTCTGATTCGGCTGCTGGGGGGACCAGTGGCTGACAGGCCACAACATAGTTCCACGTTGTTGTGGTCCGCCAGCAGCCTGCAGCAGAGTTGGACAGTGAGGAGGCTGGGGAGGAACATGGGCCAGTCCTGGAGTCTGGGGAAAGCTCTGTGTCAGAGGCAGAGATGGGGCCAGGGCCATCTGGGAGTTCTGTGCTGACTCCAGAGCCTCCAGAGGCTGACATCAGTGAGGCAGACAAAAAGGGGGAGCCTGTTCCCAGTGCGCACATGCGCAGAGCTGCCAGAAGGCAAGAACAGTTAAGACAAAAAGGGTGACTCATGAATAATGCTTGGAGGTGATTGGCCCCTCCCATAGGACATAAAGGAGGAGCAAAGGGACATGAGCCTTTGCAGGAAGCAACTTTGTTTGTTCTAGTCAGTTTAAACTCTGAAACTCCATCTTGACTTTGTTTGGCCTTGCCAAGATAATTGGCAATTAAGTCTTTGGCAGCGTGTCAAGGAAGATAAAGGTGGGTGATTATCAGCCTTACCCTGAAAGACTGTGGCAGACTTCTTTCGGACTATTTACAAACTGCTTGGGACTCATTATGGGCAGTGAATGAACTTAATTCACAGCCGTTGAAATAAAAAGAGGGTCTTTGGGACTAAGCGTGTGATTGTTACTGTCTCAGGAAGCCTTGGTCAGAACACACATGAACGGCGGACATACACATATGCATAGTTTCAATTGTGTGAGCAGCGGATGCACGAGTGCCTGACGCTTGCACAAATGGAGCTGCACGCGTGCATACCCATAGCTCATGCGGTCCAGTTCTAAACGGGTCGCAGCCCAGTACCGAGCTGTGGTCTGAGGGTTGGGGAACCCGTTCTGTAGGGGTGAAACCTCTTCTTCTTGGTCTCCCTCAGCTGGAATGCCAGTCCATCCAGTCAAACAGTCACCTCACTTCTATCGTCAATGCGGAAGAGACAGAGCTCCTGTCCAAGTACCTAGATGAAAACCATACTCAACGGACATCGGTCTGGATTGGGTTGTTCGAGAATGAAATGTGGACTCCACAGGTGAGTGTGGGAATTCCCTCCTTCTCCTAGGGATAATTTGTCTTGCATGTTCTCCAGGTCAGGCCTGGCGTGGAGAAAGAGGCAGACCCCGATTCTCTTTAAAATAACCCATTTAATTGGATTCGAGGGACCCTCCCATGAGGCTGGGAAGGGACCCCGTATAATCTTCCGGCAGGTATTTACCATACGTTCCTCCATTTACGAACACAATTGAGACCGGAATTTCTGTTGCTAAGTAAGACATTTTTTAAGCGAATATCGCTGGGTCTTCAGGTACACTGCCATGATCTTTGGAGGCTCTGGTGGTCCGTTCCAAGAGGGAGGGTCTCATCCTTGTAAGCCAGTGATCAGGAGGTGCCTTATTTCTGATCCATCTGTTGTGTGCAGAGATGTCCTCTTTGGGGAGGTTGCTTAGCCCAAGGGTCTTGACTTTGACCCCTATGGTTGGAAGAGTCCCTTGAGGTCATCCAGCCAAGCCCTGAGCAGGAAAGGAACCTCCCATCAAAGTAAGGAAGCCCTTGACTCACAACTCACACTTGAGCCCAACATTTCTGCTGCTAGGTGAGTCCTCTGTTAAGAGCATTTCGCCCTATTTTACGACCTTTCTTGCCACAATTGTTCAGTGAATGACTGCAGTTGTTAAATGAGTAACCCGGTTGTTAAGTGAATCCGGCTTCCCCATTGACTTTGCTTGGCAGAAGGTCGCAAAAAGAGAATCACGTGACCCCAGGACGTCATAAATAAGAACCAGTTTCTGAATTTTAATCTTGTGACCATGAGGTCATAAGTCACTTTTTTTCAGTGGTGTTGTAACTTTGAAAGGTCTCTAAATGAACTGTTGTAAGTTAAGGACTACCTGTAAAGGTGGGTCCTCCCATGAGGCTGGGAAGGGACCCCATCCGTGGTGAAATCCAATTGTTTTTACTACCAGTTCTGTGGGCATGGCTTGGTGGGTGGGCGTGGTTTGGTGGGCATGGCTTGGTGGATGTGGCAGGGGAAGGATATTGCAAACTCTCCATTCCCTCCCCACTCGGGGGCCAGCCAGAGGTGGTATTTGCCAGTTCTCCAAACTACTCAAAATTTCCGCTAATTTCCGCTAAAATTTCTCCAGAACCTGTCAGAATCTGCTGGATCTCACCCCTGGACTCCACATAATCTTACGGCAAGTATTTCTACTTTATTATTTATTTATTTATTTATTTATTTATTTATTTATTTATTTATTTATTATTTATTTATTTATTATTAGATTCTTCTATGCCGCCCTACTCCCTAGGGACTCAGCGCGGCGTACAACATTGTGCGAGAACACTAAACACTAAACTTAGTTTATTGCTTACGTAACTAAGGAAATACAAGCTAATTTCAGAAGAAACACATCATTTCCTGTGAAACAAAGAAACTATTAAAATATCCTTGTTTCCTCCCATTAATGAACATAAGCAACTTTAGCAAAGCTTATTGAAGGCAGTCCTCAAATTACAACAGTCTGTTTACTGACTGTTCAAAGTTACAACAGCACTGAAGACAAGTGATCAGGCCAACTCACAGAAGACCAACAATGTATCTAAAGTTCACCTGTGCTGGAAGTTGCCTCCAATTTGATATTTATTTATGATAAACAAGGTGCTTCCCCCGTCCCTGCCCAAAAGGTAACTGGACTTTCCTGTTATTTTTTTCTTCTTGTGAAAATGTTTCGCTTCTCAAGTCCGGTTGCCTTTTGGGAAAAAAAGCAACTTTGGGAAGTACCACCGCTATTTTGGCCAGGCCCTTGAACCGTGATGGCAAACCTATGGCACGCGTGCCGGAAGTGGGACACAGAGCCATCTCTCCAGGCACACCAGCCGTGGCCCGTTGCTCTTCCGGGTTCCAGCCAGCTGGTCTTCACACACAGCCCAGGAGGGCAGCGCGCATGCACACGACGGATGCGTGCCAGGGAGCTGCTCTTCTGGTTTCTGGTGCAGCCCTGCGTGTGCATGCTCCCATTTCGGCACTCGGTGCCGAAAAGGTTCGCCAACCCTGCCATAGAAACGCCGTGATTTCTGGCTTGATATTTTTTGGGTTGAATTTATATTTTACTGACAAAGAAATAAAGGGAGACTAGTATAGATCTATTTCAAGCTATTTAGCTCTCGTCAGCTAGCCATGCCCTTAATGGCATTCGAACCCCAGGCTCCTTGCATATTAGGTAGATGTGTTAACCTCTACGCCATGGGCTCTCCTCGCTTTGTCAGCTATACCAGGTGAGAGATTAAGTGCTTTTTCCAGTGAGACCAATCTATCAGGGCAACCTGGTGTACCCAAATATGGGACGGAGTATCCTGCTTCCACTTTTGCCTTTCAGCCCCAATCCAGGAGTCTTTCTGGCTTGATAGATTCTCCATGCCAAGAAGCACCTGTGCATCTAACGCGAACGATCCATCCAAAATTACACTAATTATCCTGTTGATTTCCATTATAAAAGAAGTCTTGAGATTTTGAGTTGAAATCCCCCAAATAAGGCGATGGCCGTCAACCTTCTAAGTAGGTGCATGAGTAGAAACATAGAGTCCTCCTCATGAGAAGGCATGGTTAACCTTTGCTCTGCTCTGCCCAGACCCAATTTGGGATCCTGAATGCAGTTATGGGTACCAGGATTCCAAAATAGAATTCTTTATTGGCCAAGTGTAATTGGACACACAAGGAATTTGTCTTCGGTGCATAAGCTCTCAGTGTACGTAGAAGCTATAAGTGATAAATCATGATCATAGTCATCATAAAAATACATTCATCATAAATCATAAGATACAACTCTTAGTTGTAACACATAGGGTACTAAATAAGCAATCAACATAATCAAAGATTATGAATGATAATCAACATAAGCAACCAATCGTACTAGGAAATTAAATAAAACAATATAGATCGTAAAGATACAAGCAACAAAGTTATAGTCATAAGTAGAAAAGGAGATAGGTAATAGGAAGGATGAAAATGACAGGGACCAACTCAGGATCAGAAAGGTATCATAGGATCTGCCTTGACCCACTCTGATATTTCTTTCCAACATCCACTTTCTTCAGGAGAGGTACTTTGAGTGGTCGGATGGGAGCCACGTTGGTTATACGTCCTGGGCACCAGGAGAACCGCTCCACTTAAACAGACAGTGTGCACTCCTGGCCAAACCAGGTGAGCAGATTTTTTTTACCATGTACATCTGGAAAACTGAAATATCAGAGGGGAAGCTGAGATCATCCCAGGATAATCCTTAGTTCCAGAGAAATTGTTTCGACAAGACTGGCTGAAGGGTCTTGTCTGTTCACACACAGGCACAAACTGGAAGCGAAAACCACTCACACATTAATCACAAAATCTCCAGAACCGTAAAGCCTACAAACTTGAAATTTGCCACCTATGTTCCTCTTGCCTTCTAGGTGCTCACTAAGAAAGGATTTTTCAAAATGACCATTGGAGCATGAGTATTTCTTTTATTATTAACAAGCTGTGATGCTTAGGAGTTCTACTCCCCCCTCCCCACCTGGAAAGAAATCTGATCCAAATGCAAAACACAAGCAGAGGAGTTTCAGTTTCTTTTTCGCTTTTGCTTTCACAGCAGCAAGCAGCTTTACTACAGAACAGTTGAGCTAAGCTTCGCAGACTCCTTCTTGCTCACACAGCAAATACTGTTTGAGTTTCCAAACACCCCTCAACTCTCTCACACACTAACAGGACGCTAGCCAGATGAATACCAATGGATACTAGTAGGCAGAGACAGATCCCCCCCCTTATTTTCCTCCGCAGTTCAGACGAATCTGTTCCTTCTACTGTAACACCAGTTAAAGGGAAAAGAGGCAAAAAACTCAGGAAAAGATTTACAGATGCAATTAGGAAAACACAAGTAAGGGAAGCTGCCTGTTTCTCCTATGGCCAGTTCTATGTGGCATGCTCCACAGTCAGTTCACCTGACAGCCTTGTCATCCTCCAGCCAGAGAGCAAAACCAGGAATGTTGTTTACAGGGAGGTCCTGAGCAATTCATCTGAGGGACGAATTGAAAGTCTATGCTATGCAAATAATGTCTTCATCTGTAACAGAAACTTAGCTTACTATCTCTAACAAAATAATACAGTCCCTTTTTTAACTACTCATTAATTTTCAAGCTTTAAGTGTCAATTTATCAAACCCCATCACACTCACACACACACACACACACACACACACACGTATAGGATTTTTTGCTGATAAATGAAAATAAAGGGAGACTATTATAGATCTATTTCGAGCTTATTTTGCTCTCATCAGATAGCCACACCCTTACTGGGATTTGAACCTGGGCCGCCTGCCTTGTAAGGCAGCAACTTAAGCACTAGACCACAGGCTTTATTCCCTTTATATATATATATTCTGGGAGTTGAAGTCCACAAGTCTTAAAGTTGCCCAAGTTTGAGGACCCCTGGTTTAGAGTAACTACAATCAAGCAACCAACCACCGCACACAAAGGAGCTGGGTCCAGACATTTAAGTCATCTTAGCCAGTGTAGACTCAAGCTGTGTAATTTGCTAAATATAAAGTCAATTTTCCAGCGTCTCTCAATAGATATTTTGTGCTGACTTCAGTTGTTATCTCAGCTGAAGACCAATGGCAACAGAGGAACATCAAGAATATAGTAAATGCTGAATACTTATGGATTTAGGGATCCTTCATGCTCTCAGGGTTTGGTTGGTTTCTTGCAGACGTTTCATGACCAAACTAGGCAAAATTGTCAGTGCTAGGAGAGGGGTTTGTGGAGGAGGAGGAGGAGGAGGAGGAGGAGGAGGAGGAGGAGGAGGACTGTGGGGTCCTTGGTGCTCTCTGAGCTGGTTTGTTTTCATGCAGACATTTCATGACCCAACTAGGTAACATGATCAGTTCCCAGAAGGGAGTGCGGTTTTGCACCGTTTATACACAAGTAGCCTGCCCTGTCAGTGTTGGCGGGAGTGTATTTGGTGGTTGTTTATTTTGTTTGTTTAGTTGGTAGTTCCTTATTGGGCTATTGATACAGATTAACAGAGTTGGAAGGGACCTTGCAGGTCATCTAGTCCAACTCCCTGCTCAAGCCGGAGACCCTTACATCTGCCTCTATCTAGGATCAAACTCACAACCTCCTGATTATGAGGCACCTCTAGGCCACAGCAGCTTTGTTTAACTTTATTGTTTAACTGTGAACAGTTATGTGGATTTGTCAATACCTTTACCTGTTATCTTCTAGATCACAAACTGTGGATTACCCGAGAGTGTAACAAACGTCGCCCCTACCTGTGTAAATATGAAATATGATGCGTAAAGGAGGTTCTCCCATAATTCCTAGCAGGTCAAGGAATGGAAGCAAGCTGTCCGCCACACAAATGTTTCTCTCCACTGCATACCAGTGGAACATCCCCGCCATGAATGTATGGGCCCAACTTCCTTTTCTCTGTGCTGCATCATGAATGAATAAATTCTATTGCAATTATGAATGTGCTCTGGATTTGTCTCTTGTTCTGTTAAGATATTCATAAGGCGGCCACCACAGATCTCAAAACACAGTGATGAAGGTAGCCTGTTTCTGAGTGCTTTCTCTGTCCTCTTGCCCACAAGGAGAAAGTGGTTGATACAACATCTTGAGGTGGTCTTCTTGAGATGTTCTTCCATAGCATGACCGCACTTCTGCGTGCACTTAAGACCAGGACTGGCACATGGTCTGGTTGAAGAATTCTGCAGATTCCTTGGTTGGAGAGGGCACTGGGTTTAACCTATGGGCAAAAGTGACAGCTCTGTGGCAAATTGGAGAGGGCACGGGGTCTAACCTATGGGCAACACAACAGCTCTGTGGCAAATACAGTCTTTTGAGAACACATGGCTTGGGGTCAGGCTATTTGAAGGACCACCTCTCCCCTATTTCATCCACCTGGTTCATCAGGATGAGAACGTAGCGCATGTTGAGTGTCCCATCGATGAGGGATGTACATCTTTTATCTGTTCCTTTATCTGAGGAAAGTATTCCCTGCATGAGGAACAGGCAACTCTATCACATGCCTTTTTAGCTACACTTCTAGGTAACTGGAATCACATGGAAGTTTTCTCATAGTCATTGCCCTGTCTCCACCTACTTCTACGAGATGAACTCAGGCAGGTCCAAGGGTGTTTCATGGAAAGCTGCATACTCCTGAACTTGAGAGATCTTCTCAAGACTGCTCTGCATATTAGCTGGCCCTTGAGGAAAGGACTTCTGAGATGGCTTGAAGTTCTCCTCAACCGATGCAATCATATAAGCAGAGCTTTGGTATGAGATAAGGAAAACAAAACACTTTTGTCCATTTTTACACCCTAGTACTTTTAGGTCTCTGGCCCAGGTTTCTCCTTCCATCTCGTTCTATTTGTTGTTCTTCCATGCTCCAATGAAAATGTAAGATTTGGGGATAGCTGCAAATCAGTTTGATTGAACACAGGCCTATCCCACTGTACAGGGGGAAGGATTGGACCACTGTACATGGTCCAATCCTTCTCTGTGGCTATGTAAAATAGGTCTTCTGCTGCTGGTCATGATAATGATGATGATGATACAGATTTTTGATGTGCTTCTTGTTTTCCCTCACATTTTGAAGAGAGGTGACTTTCTCCTTCAGTTGGCTGCAGTGGCTTTTCTCCACATGGTAACTGTGGTCCATCTCAGCCAGTTCATGCTGTGGACTTTGGAGGGGATTCTTAAGTTCTCAAGAAGGTTCTAGACCTCTACAAGGCAGACCTCTACAAGGCAGCCTGAAAGGCAGCCTTCTCACGTTGGAGGAATACTACTTGGTCAGTGACCATGTGCATTTCTTTGTGGAGTTCTTCAATGTATCTCTCTCCCAAATATTTGTTCTCTGGCTCTAACTGATGAATCGTTGTGTTGGGATAGCTCAAGTTTTCTCTGTTGTCCTCCACGGTTTCCTGCAGGTCTTCTGTTGCGGTCTTAAGTTGATCCACTGCAGGGGTGAAATTCAAAATTTTTCCTACTGGTTCTGTGGGCGTGGCGTGGTGGGCGTGGCAGGGGAAGGATACCGCAAAATCTCCATTCCCACCTCACTCCTGGGGGAAGGATATTGCAAAATCCCCATTCCCTCCCCACTCCTGGGGGAAGGATATTGCAAAATCTCCATTCCCACCCCACTCTGAGGCCAGCCAGAGGTGGTATTTGCCGGTTTTCTGAACTACTCAAAATTTCTGCTACCGGTTCTCCAGAACCTGCTGAATTTCACCACTGATCGGCTGTCTGTTGGAGACAACTGTGCTGCTCTTTCATCAATTTTTTTTTTAAAAAATCTGTCTGGAATTCTTGGGTCTGAAAGTCAAAGGAGTCTCTCAGTTGCCCATCCTGGAGGTGGAGACCATCACTGAGAGATCGCACAAGAATTTTGACTATAAGACCGGGGGTTTTCCTCAAATTGCTGACTGGGTTGAAAAAAAATGGAAAGATGCAGTCATATCCTCTCTCAGTTCAGGGGTCATTTTGCTAACCTGCCTTAAGTCCACACATACCTTAAAGTGGCCAAGATTGAGAAACCCTGACATAATCCATCAATACTGATCTCTCTTCAGACTATCCTGACTTCCCATTTGATTCTGATTCCAATTCAAGGCGTATCCTCTATCAAAACTCTACGAAGGAGTCGGTATTGGCTATTGATCAATTCCGCCATCTCTGGTACAACTGTGGTGCTTTTGATAAAAGGTGTTGACCGTTCAAATTGGAAGGACCCCTTTCCAAGTACTTGCGAGTCCCAGTGAGATTTGAGACCTACAAGAAAGTTGCTTTTGAACCATTTGATGAAACGGAAATTTCTAGCATCGTCACTAGGAAATGACTTAATTAGGGATTATGAACTACTAAGATGGTTTCCTTAACAGATTCCTGGTCTGGAAAAGTCTTAAATGCCAGAAGTCAAATTAAGAGAATTAGGAAGGGGATCTAACCAAAATTTACCTCATGATTCTTGACAAATGTATCTTTTTTTTAATGTACACTGAGAGCATATGCACCAAAGACAAATTCCTTGTGGGTCCAATCACACTTGGCCAATAAAGAATTCTATTCTATTCTATTTTTGCTTCTATATGGACAGCCAAATTGGCCCACTTACAACAGATCGTTTGGTGACCATTCAAAGTTACCAGGGCTCTGAAATACCTGACTTACAACCAGAGGTAGTATTCAGCACCGGTTCGGGTGAACAGTTAGTAGCGACCTGCGGGTCTGCCCCGCCCCGTGCTATGCTGTTCTATTTAGGTACATTTTAAAGCCGCGTGCATGCGTGCAAGCTGCGCGTGCCAGCAAAGCGAATGTGTGGAAGGCCACTGTGCATGAGCGGTGGTGGCGCGTGTGAGTGAAGTGAGCGTGCGCACGTACACTCACATTTGCAAACCGGTAGGGAAAGTAAGTGAATACCTCTACTTACAACTTTTTTCACACTTACGACCATTGCAGCATCCCCCCCGTGGTCACGTGATCAAAATTCAGACGCTTGGCAATTGACTCGCATTTATGATGGTTGGGGATCACATGATCCCGTCTTGCGACCATCTGGCAGGCAGAGTCAATGGGGGAATCCAGATTCGCTTAATAAAACCACATCACTCACTTAACCAGTGCAGCGATTCCTATAACAGCTGCGGCAAGAAAGGTAGTAAAATGGAGGCAACTGTCTTGCTTAGCAACAGAAAAATTGGGGCTCAATTGTGGTCGTAAGTAGAGGATTACCTGTAGTCCATCAAGCATCAGAATTAAAAATAAATATGAAGAACACACTGTCCATTTCCTGATGCCTATTAAACCAAGGAAGTTAGGCTAAGTTAATGTGAAACTGATGTATGTGAAACATACATCAATCTATTGAAACGTTCAACAACTTAACATGGTTTATAAACTTCGGGCAAACCGAATTAATCATCTGTTTATGCCCGCTGGGGAATTTAGAAATTTCCTGCTAAGGCAGCCATTCTGGTTAATGGACACACAAAGGTTCCTGTAAGGAAGTGGACATCCAGCAATTAATTAAATTAGAAATGTTTGTCCCTTGTTATGGTACAAATAGACATTTATTTGAGGCTGGCTGCTCCTTTCCCCAATTCATTAAAGCGACAGTTTCATCCAGTGGACACTCAAATTAAGAATTGGGCGGACTGTTCGAATGTCAGAAAGCCAGAGGGAAAAGTGGTCCTGCCCCCCCCCCAAAGTAACATCAAGAACACCCAAAAGAAAGAGGTGGCAACCCTTGAAAGAAAAAGGGGTCCAAAGGGTGAGTAGAAAGAGTAGAAATTCAGCAGAGGTTTTCTTCGCCACCAAAACTTAGATGAGGGTTTATAAAACTCAACCGCAGAGGAGGGGGAAAAAAAGAGCAGAGGAATGTACAGAATTAAACTATTTGGTTAGTGCATTAAAAGGAGGGATAGTAATATTTTGCCTCTAGCGGGTTGCTCAGCATTGCTTTTTCTTTAAAAGAAAAAAAAGAAAGAAAGAAAGGGAGGAGAGGGAGGGAGGGAGGGAGGAAGAAGGAAGGAGAGGGAGGGAGGAAGGAAGGGAAGAAGGAAGGATTTAATTGCAAATGTTAGGAAAAAATAAAATTAGTCCAGTATGTTTGGGATTTTTTTTGGGGGGGGGGGAGTGATGTCATACACATAATGACATCATTATACAAATGTGTAGGCATTGGGTGCAAGACACAAAGGCTTTGCATCCACCACAATGCCACCATGCAAGTGATCCAAAGAGATGTGGGCCAGTTTGGGTCAAAAGGGTTAAACATTGTTAGGGGCAAGTGTAGTCTAGGAAGTCAACTATTGTCTTCACAGGTTGTGTGAACCAAGTTTCCGTGTTAAATCATGCAAGTTTATTAGTTTGGGCCTGTAGATGAAATCATCCGTGACTACAGCCAACGGGTTTTCTTAACCCAGATTTAGGAGTTGGGCAAACCCAGCCAGCTGTGGATTAGTGTTTATTTTCCCTTCTGTGGAACCAAACCCGGTTTTGTTGATGTAAGCAGAAAGATTAACCGTCAAAGATAACAGAACCTGAAGGCTTCCTTGCAATTCTGGGAAAATGTATTCCCTTCTTACACACACACACACACATCACTTACACGTGCACAAACTGGTGTGCACCAACATCTAATTTGCTCCCATGCACCTGCTGTTCTCCCTTGCAACATCCTGATGCATCACCATTCTGTGTCCATAAACTCTTCCTAGGAAAGACCGCTGTGGGCCAATCTACACCCAAGGCCCACACCTCCTTCTGGCCAACTGACTTATAAATGGGGCAGGAGCAGGCCGTGTCCTGCCCAGAAGGAAGGGAGGATGCCGTCACCACCAAAACACCACATCCGAATCGAGGCAGGTGAGCAGCGTTGATTGTGGGCTCCTGGTTCAGTTTTATTTAATTTTTTATTTAATTTATTTATTTTGTCAACACGTGTACAAGATAACAGGTATGATATAAACATGAACAAAAGTAAAATATGTATAGGTAAATTTAGACAATAGGACAGAAGGACAGGGACGGTAGGCACGGTGGTGCGCTTATGCACACCCCTTACAGACCTCTTAGGAATGGGGTGAGGTCTACAGTAGACAGTCTAAGGTTAAAGTTTTTGGGGTTTGGGGAAGAAACCACAGAGTCAGGTAGTGCATTCCAGGCATTGATCACTCTGTTGCTGAAGTCGTACTTTCTGCAGTCGAGTTTCGAGTGGTTTACATTGTGTTTGAATCTATTGTGAGCTCGTGTATTGTTGCGGTTGAAACTGAAGTATTCATTGACAGGTAGGACATTGTGGCAGATGATTTTATGAACTGCATTTAGATCAGATCGAAGGCAACGTAACTCTAAGTTGTCTAAGCCCAAAATTTCAAGTCTGGTGGAATAAGGAATTCTATTGCGAGCAGAGGAGTGGAGGACTGTTCTTGTGAAGTATTTCTGGACTCTCTCAATTGTATTAATGTCCAATATGCAGTGTGGATTCCAGACAGGTGAGCTGTATTTGAGGATTGGTCTTGCAAATGTTTTGTATGCTCTGGTTTGCAGAGTAATATTGCCAGAGAAGAAGCCAATAAGCTGAATTCGGCCCACAGGGTACTTCAATCTGGCCCGCTGGGCCACCCTGGAAACAGCAAAGGAGCGGCCCGTAGTGCCTCAGCCTGGCCCAGGCCAACCGGGCACTGATCTACAACCTGGAGGCGGCCATTTTTGTTGGCAGAGTGCTGCAGGAGGCCATTTCAGCTGAAAATGGAGCTCGTGAGGGGTGCGTGTGGCCCTCCTGAGCGCCGTTTTCATTGGCAGAGTGATGCAGGAGGCCATCGCAGCCAAAAACGGAGTGCCCCTTCCAAGCTCCATTTTTGCTGGCAGAGTGCTAGCAAAGCAAACTTGCTTGCCCTCCACTGCCTAGGGCTCTGGACAGTCTGTGTTGCTGTCCAGGGGTCCTCCGCATGGTCTGAGAAGGACAGCGAGGCTTCTCTGGAGGACAAGGGTTTGGCGCTCTCCCTGGTCTCGCCTTCCTCTGCTGGAGACAATGGATCCCCAGCCCCACCTGGACCACCACAGGCGCCCCCGACACGAGTGATGTCGAGCTGGCCATGTTCACCCTGACCACGCCTACTCTGGCCACGCCCACCAGGTCCCCGAGGTCAAACACAACCCTGATGCGGCCCTCAATGAAATCGAGTTTGACACCTCTGCTCTAGAAGGACATCCACATTCATATGTGGTGGCTGTTGAGAGTCTGCACCTCCATAAATCTCTCCTGTCCCCTTCCCAGACCCCCTTAACTGGCTGCCGTTATCCCAACTGCTGCCTGCAAATCCCCCATTTAAACCCAGTGTTGTGTGAGAAAGTTTTTCCTTTGGCTGGTTCTGAATTTGAGTTTAGGTAGAAGGCCGAGCATGGATATGGTGAGACAGGAAGAAGCTTCACCAGATCGATAAATGTATTTTTCAACTTCAGCAACTTTAAGATGGGTGACTTTCAACTCCCAGAATTTCCCTGCCAGCATGTTTTAAGATGAGTGAACCTTTCCATCCAGCAGTCATGCATCTGCAGCCATTTGCAGAATCCCATGGTCATGTGACCAGAATTTACAACATTTTTGATGGAAACCAGTGTTTACTATAATATAATATAATAACAGAGGTGGAAGAAATAGAATAGAATAGAATAACAGAGTGGAAGGGACCTTGTGTCACGGTGTGAATATTGTCAGTTGTATGTCTATGCAAGGTGATACACCCCTATCTAATATTATGGTATATTCCAATACAAGCAGAACACGTGATACGATGTTCTTGTGCATGTCTACATTCCTAATCCACCATTGATTCTCTTCTGCCTTAGCTCTTGCCTGAACAGTCGTGTTTCTTAGCAAAGATGTAATTATTCAGGATTTATTGTTTTGTACCGAAATAAATATTTTCTATTAGACACTTAATCTCGGTTTTATTTCTAACTGTTTTCCAAGTTAAAGATTCTGAATTCCAAGTTAAAGATTCAGATAGTCGCCTCTATTGGATTTTATTCTCATCCTAACACCTTGGAGGTCTTCTAGTCCAACCCCCTGAGGCAGGAAACCCTACACCACTTCAGACAAATGGTTATCCAACATCATCTTAAAAACTTCTAGTGTTGGAGAATTCACAACTTCTGGAGGTAAGTTGTTCCACTGATTGTTCTCGCTGTCAGGAAATTTCTCCTTAGTTCTGAGTTGCTTCTCTCCTTGATTAGTGTCCACCCATTGCTTCTTGTTCTACCCTCAGATGCTTTGGAGAATAGTTTGACTCCCTCTTCTTTGTGGCAACCCCTGAGATATTGGAACACTGCTATCATATCTCCCCTAGTCCTTCTTTTCATTAAACTAGACATACCCAGTTCCTGCAACTGTTCTTCATATGTTTTAGCCTCCAGTCTGCACTCTTTCTAAAGTCTCAACATCCTTTCTACATCGTGGTGACCAAAACTGGATGCAGTATTCCAAGTGTGGCCTTACCAAGCATTATAAAGTGATATTAACACTTCACGTGATCTTGATTCTATCCCTCTGTTGATGCAGCCTAGAACTGTGTTGGCTTTTTTGGCAGCTGCTGCACACTGCTGGCTCATATTTAAATGGTTGTCCACTAGGAGTCCAAGATCCCTCTCACAGTTACTACTGTTGAGCAAGGTACCACATATACTGTACCTGTGCATTTTGTTTTTCTTGCCTAAATGTAGAATCTTACTTTTTTCACCTTTCTTTTTTACTTTTGCTTAAAGATGCTTTCTTTAGAAAAGAGAGCCTGAAGTTGACCAGACCCTCCTATCCTCTGAGGGCCCAAATGCATTGTGTACACAATCCCTGCCCAACCAGAGCTACTTCCAGTTCAGGAAAAGGGTGGTCTTTCCCCTTCGTTAATCCAAAGAGAAGGGAGTGATGTCTTCCATCCTATGCAAACACAAATATCTGCTTTTTGTCTGATTATTTTGTCGAGATGTGTCCACCAGTGTTGTTCATTCCAGAATTTCCTGATTGGGTTGGGATGGCTGAGGAAAAGGAGAGGTGCGAGGCAGGGAGCGTGGCTTGTCTTGTCTTGTCTTGTCTTGTCTTGTCTGGGCCTGGCATGGCAGCCTTCAGGGCAAACTCCAAGTCCAGAAGGAACGTACCTTCAGGCTCTTCCTGAATTGAGGGGGAAAGTCTTGCAGACGTAGGCAAGAGGGATATCTCCATGCTTCGATGCAGGGGAAACTGAGGAATGTGGGTGGGGGGGTGGGGAAACTGATCCTGTAGCAGACAAGGTGAGGTGAAGCCCCCACATGGTGAGCCCTAGTGAACCTCTTCAACTTTCCAGTCATAACTATCAATTCCCAGTCACCACGTCAGCCTGTGGTGCTTAACCACAAACATTAAAACAACCCATCCTTGATGAAATAGTCAGAAAATACGGCAAAACGTCAGAATGCCAGGGAAACTGAAGGCAGAAGTCTTCAACATCTTTTTATAACCAACCAGGGAGGAAGAGATGTATCCAGCTCACCCCCTCTTCTTAGAAAAATGCAATAAATATTGCAGCTGGCTTCAATCCTAGATCTGGGCTTCGTAGGAAAGCAAGAAGTCCACTCCTTAAATACACATTTCTAGGGGGTGAAAGCTGCATTTTCCATCTCATTGGGTTTCCACCATCTGGGAAGTAAGTAGGAAAGAACAATTAGGAAAGTCTGACTAACCTCCCCCCCCCCTCTTCTTCTAGGTGCCCTGAAGTGGTATGTTGAAAATTGTTCCCTTCCATTCAACTGTGTGTGTCAAATGTGACCCAAAGCACTGCAGCTGTTCTTCAAATGGCACTGACCTGAATGGTAGCTTCTTCTTTCCATGGTGGACCAGGGTTTCCAGTTCAATCCAGTCCACGTTTGCAGCTCCGTTGTATATCTGATTTTCTCTTGGCTGTGATACCGATGAATAAACACCCTTCCAAATAATACTGGTGACTCTGAGTTTGCCTCTTTAGAGAAGGTGTACCAAGCAGGTAGACATCGGAGGCATCTGCCTTGGTCTTTTCCTCAAGGAAAACAATTCCAGGCATGCCTCCGATGGTAGTTAGGCTTTCCTTTGACAGAAGGTGGGGACCTGTTTTTCAGAAGACTGAGGGCTGAGTACAAGGAACACACAAGCTACATCTGGGAGGCAGAAATGGCATCCGATTTAGTATTCTTCAGCATCTTCAACTTTAAGCACCTGGACCTCAACAGCCAGAATTTCCTAGCCAGCATGTTTTGCTAGAAACTGGAAGTAAATGCCAGAAGTTAGCAAAAAATGCCAAAAAATGTGAGATGTTGCAAAGTAACCTGGTCAAAGTGAGCTGATTACCAAGCAACCAAAATGTAATCACATGAGTTGGGGGGGGGAGGAGGTACACCCATTGTAATTTTGAAAGCAGATTGTAAGTAACACAAGTGTAAGGGAATCTATCATAAGTACGAATTGTTACAAAGCGACCAGTGATAAGTCAAGGACTACCTGCAGTTTCACAGACATGTAACTTTCCTTCAGTGGTGGGTTGCTACCAGTTCTCACCAGTTTGGCGAACCGGTAACGGCGGTGGTGGGAGGCTCTGCCCACCCGCCCGGATATCATAAAAAACGCTCTGCGCATGCACAGAAGTGTTGTATGTGCACAAAGTGCGCACGTGCACCCACGTGCTCACATTCCCAAACAAGTAGCAAAGGTAAGTAAAACTCACTACTGCTTTCTTTCTTTCTTTCTTTCTTTCTTTCTTTCTTTCTTTCTTTCTTTCTTTCTTTCTTTCTTTCTTTCTTTCTTTCTTTCTTTCTTTCTTTCTTTCTTTCTTTCTTTCTTTCTTCCTTCCTTCCTTCCTTCCTTCCTTCCTTCCTAAAAGCTGACGTGGTTTCAATTTTCAAAAAGAAATAAATGGATCCAGGAAACTGCGGATCAACCAGCCTGACATCAATACTTGGGAAGATCCTAGAAAAGAAAAGCAACTGATCTGCGAACACCTACAAACAAGCAACGCTATTATTAGAAGCCCACATGAGTTTGTCAAAAACATATCATTCCAGACAAACCATTTGCAATCTTGACAAAGTGACTAAATTCATGGACCAGCAAAATGCTGAGGACATTGTATACTTGGATTTCAGTAAGGCATTTGATAAAATAGACTGCAACCTATTCTTGGTAAAATAGAAAAATGTGGGATAGACACCATCACCATCAGATGGATTTGTAACTAGTTGACCAACCACACTCAACATGTAGTCCTCAATGGAGTTGAACCTACATGGAGGGAAATATACAATGGGGTATCTCAAGGTGCTGTCTTAGGCCCAGGACTCTTCAATATCTTCATAAATGAATTAGATGAGGAGATAGGTGGTGAACTCATCAAATTTGCAGACAACACCAAGCTGGAAGGAATAGTCAACACTGCAGAAGATAAGTTCAAGATCTAGGAAGGTTCTTGACAGATTTGAATACTGGGCCCTATCTAACAAAATGAAATTCAATGGTGAAAAAGTAAGGTTCTACATTTAGGCAAGAAAAACCAAACGTGCAGATATAGAATAGGTCAGTGATGGTGAACCTTTTTTGTGTGTGCGATAGCACATGCCCGCATGCCCACACCCATAATTCAATGCCCCCGTGCCCTGCCCCCATGCGCATGCACGCATGATCCTCCGCACTTACCTGCCTCCTGCGCATGTGCACACACACATACACCGTGCCCAGTTTTGGGCATAGCAGGCCACCCTGAAGCCTCTGGAGGCCAGAAACAACCCATTTCCAGTCTTCCGGTAGGGCCGGTTTTTGTCCTCCCCAGGCTCCAGAGGCTTTCTTGGAGCCTGGGGAAGGCAAAAAACAGCCTTCCCTGCCACCCCGGAAGTCCTCTGGAGGCCCAAAATGGCCCGTTTCCCGACTTCCGGTGGACCCAGAAGGCCCATTTCCCCCCCTCCACAGGCTCCAGTGTTAGTACCACTTTATACTGTACTGGTAAGAGCACACTTGGAATACTACATCCAGTTTGGTCACTACGAAGCAAAAAAGATGTTGAGACTCTAGAAAGAGTGCAGGGAAGAGGTACAAAGATTAGGGGTAAGATAAAGGTAAAGGTTCCCCTTGCACATATGTGATAGTCGTTCCCAACTCTAGGGGGCGGTGCTCATTTCCGTTTCAAAGCCAAAGAGCCAGCAGTATCTGAAGACATCTCCGTGGTCATGTGGTCAGCTTGACTAAACACCGAAGGTGCACAGAACACTGTTACCTTCTCACCAAAGGTGGTCCCTATTTTTCTACTTGCATTTTTACATGCTTTCAAACGGCTAGGTTGGCAGAAGCTGGGACAAGTAATGGAAGCTCACTTGGTTACGCGGTGCTAGGGATTCAAACCGTTGACCTGCCAACCTTTATGATTGACAAGCTCAGCGTCTTAGCCACTGAGCCACCGCATCCCTTTAAAATTTGGGGACTGGAGGCTAAAACATACGAAGAACTGTTGTAGGAACTCAGTATGTTAAATCCAACGAAGGACTAGGGGTGACATGATAACAGATCCAGGAAAAGATGTAACTGATGCACAACCTTGAATTGAGCAAAGCCCCTCCTAGTTACCTGTTCCTTAAGCAGGAGTTTTGAGTCACTCTAGGAGGACCCTCAGATTACATACTAGCAATAGCAATTATACTTATATACTGCTTCACAGTGCTTTTACAGCCCTCTCTAAGCGGTTTACAGAGTCAGCATATTTCCCCCAACAATCTGGGTCCTCATTTTACCAACCTCGGAAGGATGGAAGGCTGAGTCAACCTTGAGCTTGGTGAGATTTGAACTGCTGAATTACAGCCAGCAGTCAGCAGAATTAGCCTGCAGTACTGCATTCTAACCACTGCACCACCTCGACTCCTATACTAGGATTGTCTGGGGCAGTGCTATAGACCCCTGATGCTTGTGGATGTTCTCTTCTGCACTTTTCCCAGATCTGTTCTGTCTTTTTTCCAAAATGGCAATCAAAGCTACAAGCATGAGTCTAGCCGCAGCCCTAACATCAATTCGCACAATCTCTTTTCTAATGATCCTGAGCAAGGATTTGCTTTTCCCCACAACCTCTGCATACTGAGACAAGGATCTTCACTGTGCTTCTCTTGGCCCTTTGAGGTTGGCTAAATCAGAAAACAGACACACTAAAACTCAACTTTTCAAAATCTAGGCTATAACAACAGAATCCTCTTTCCTTCCCTCTTATACCAAAGAAAGTCAAAGCAGAGCCATCTCCAGAGTTTCTCTTTCACACGGTCTTGTTTTCCTGAGCTAAGCTCGTGTTTTACTAACAGTTGTTGAATATTGTCTTCCTGGCCATCTCTTCTATAGCTTTTGAGGGTGGCCCCATCATTCCCAACCCCCCGGTTAGTTATAGAGAACTTTGGATTAGTCCAATGCGCTCTACATGGGGTCAAAATTAACCTTTGAAGACCATCTGGAACCTTCAACTGGCCAGAATGCAGCAGCATGCACAATAATGAGGGCCCCTAAGTTTGCCCATGTAACACTCTGTTGTACGAGCTGTGCCAGCTTCTTTCCAGGTGCAACTCAAGATGCAGGTCCTCACCTTTAAAGCCCCTCAGGGCATAGAGAGACAGGTGACCTGCAGGACATCTACTCATCCTAGATAGGGTGGGCAGACCCCTGATCCTTTCCCCTAAATATTGCCATCTGGTGGGAACTAGGAAGAGTGCCTTTTGGGTGGCAACTCCTGCCCCAGGGAACACCTTGGAGCAGGAGCTGAACCCTACACTCTGAAGTTTGGCAGACTTTCACCCTTTTAGTCTTCCATAAGAAAGACCTGGCTTTCTCCCCAAGCATTGGGAGATTAGAGCAGGGGTCTCCAACCTGGATGATTAGGGGACTGGAGACTAAAACATATGAAGAACGGTTGCAGGAACTGGGCATGGCTAGTCTAGAGAAGAGAGGGACCAGGAGAGACATGATAGCAGTCTTCCAATATTTGAGGGGCTGCCACAGAGAGGAGGGGGCCAAGCTATTTTCCAAAGTACCTGAAGGCCAGACAAGGAACAACGGATGGAAACTGAACAAGGAGAGATTCAACCTAGAAATAAGGAGGAACTTTCTGACAGTGAGAACAATCAACCAATGGAACAGAAGTTGCCTTTGGAAGGTGTGGGAGCTTCATCACTTGAGACTTTCAAGAAGAGATTGGACTGCCATTTGTCAGAAATGGTGTAGGGTCTCCTGCTTGAGCGGGGGGGTTGGACTAGATGACCTACAAGGTCCCTTCCAACTCTATTAATCTGCTAAACCTTAGCAACTTTGCTGGCTGGGGAATTCTGGGAGTTGAAGTCCACCAGGCTTAAAGCTGTCAAGGTTGGAGACCCCTGGATTAGAGAATCGCATATTAGAACACATTGGCACCCATGTTTTGTTGTTGTTAATTATTTTACTTTTAAATAGTGTTTCATAGTTTTTAAAACAATTTTGTAGGTCTTTTTACTTTTGATTTGGAGTGCCCAGAGTTGGATAAAAGATGGGTGGCTATATACATATTTTATATATAAATATAGATATCTAATCTATATCTATCTATCTCTATAGAGATAACTATAGAGATATATAGAGATCGATTGATTGATATATATACTGTAGATATAGATAGGTCTAGGTAGATAGATACATACAGAGGGAGGGAGACACACACACACACACACACACACACACACACACACACACACACACAGAGAGGGAGAGACTGAAATGTAAAGGTTTTACTAAATGTGCCTCACTTTAGTGTCACGTAAGTTGAACCGCCTTCCTACCATTCTAACAACGTCATCACTTGGTTGTCCTTTCCTCCTATTGAAGAAACTCTTCTGGAGTCCTTTCCTTTTATTGATCACCCTGATTCATTTAGCACCATTTGCAAATCTGGCCAACTCGGTGTCAAGATCATTTAAGTCGAGATCACTTACAAGCAAGGTGGAAAGTGCCCGTGTCATCGTAGACATGCTGGCCTATAGAATTTCAATCTTTGGATGGACATATTCACATTGATGGTGAATATGGAGGAGCTTGTTTTTTAACATCCTTGACCATAGCCAAACGAGAGCTTGTTGCCTTTTAATCTGGGCCGACAGGTTATTGCTAAGTACTGGTAACCAATACACAGGTGCAAATATACAAACTATTAAACATTTTGTGTAAGATTTCCCACCACATGCATTCTCTGGTTCCCTAGAAAATCTGCACAAAGCAACACCAGAGGCGATCGCCTGGATAGCTAAACTGGACGTCCAGTTATGAGGCCACTGCTGTATCCCCACAGACGTTTTGTATATAGTTACATGGATTGTGCGAATATGTTTACTTCTCTTAAATCATCATCATAGATGTGTAAGGAAAATAGCATATCTTTGTATGACTGGACCTTTTCAACAATCAATTCTGTGGGTTGCAGAGTGTCTAGATGGCCTTCTCAGACTTGGCCAAGCCAACATGCCCCCTCTTGTCTGAGCAGTTGTTGTGTCTGACTCTTCACAACCTATGGACCGCAGCATGCCAGGCCTCCATTGTCCACCATATCCCAGAGTTTCCTTGTTCATTGCGTTGATGACACTATCTAGCCCTCTCATCCTCTCCTGTCCCCATCTCTGGTGCCTTCCATTTTCCCAGCATCAGGTCTTTTCCAAGGAATCCTCTCTTCTCATTAGGCGGCCAAAGTATTTGAGCTTCAGCTTCATTATCTGTCCTTCCAAAGAACAGTCAGGGTTGCTTTCCTAGAGGATCGACTGATTGGATCTCCCTGCAGTCCAAGGGATTTTCAAGAGTTTTCCCAGCACCACAACTTGAAAGCAACAGCAATAGCACTTACACGTATATACCCACTTCAACTCTCCCTAAGTGGTTTATAGAGTCAGCCTCTTGCCCCCAACAATCTGGGTCCTCATTTTACCAACCTCGGAAGGATGGAAGGCGGAGTCAACCTCAAGCCAGTCAGGATCGAACTGTCAAACAGGTGGCAGTCTGCAGTCAGCAGAATTAGCCTGCAATACTGCATTCTAACCACAACTCTTAATAGCATCAATTCTTTGGTGCTCAGCCTTCCTTATGGTCCAACTCTCACAGCCATACATTGTTACTGGGAAAACCATAGATTTGCCTATAAGGACCTTTGTCGACAAGGTGATGTCTCTGCTTTTTAACATGCTGTCTAGGTTTCTCATAGCTTTCTTCCCAAGGCGCAAGCGTCTCTTAATCTCATGGCTAGTCGCTTTCTGCGGTGATCTTCGAGCCCAAGCAAATAAAATCTGTCACTGCTTCCATTTCTTCTCCTTCTATTTGCCAGGAAGTGATGGGATCAGATGCCACGATCTTATTCCCCCCGCCCCCCAATGCTGAGTTTTAAGCCAACTTTTGCGCTCTCACACTCATCAAGAGGCTCTTTAGTTCTTCTTCAATTTCTACCATTAGACTTGTCCGAACGAGTGGCTTCTTTTCCAGGAAAGAGCTTCTGAAACAAAGGGACTCTTGGTGGATATTAAGCAGAACAAATGGACAACCTGCAACTCCATGTTCACTGCAGGATTACAATGTGCTACCCATTGAAGCCAGAAGCAGATCAAGTGGAGATAGTCCTGTTTAGGTACATAAACGGCGTTGTTTGTGAGATGATCCCAAATTAGTGGATCAGAAATAATGGGTACAATTTCTGGCTTCAGAGATTTCACTTAACTGTAAGGGAATACTTCCTGAAGATAAGATCTGCACAGCAGTGAAGTTCTTGTCTCCCATGGAGGCTCTTCTGGGTGCTCCATCACTGGAGCTTTTCGAGAAGAGGCTACATAGCCACTTATCTGGAATAGTATAGGGTCTCCTGCTTGAGCAGGGGGTTGGACTAGACAACGCCCAAGGCCTCCTCCAATCTTATCATTCAATGTTCCATTTAGGAGAATTAAGGAGAAATTTCCGGACAGTGAAAACAATTAATCAATGGAACAGAAGTTGTCCATCACTGATTGTTTTTAAGAAGAGATTGGACAACCATTTGTCTGAAATGGTATAGGGTTTCCTGCTTGAGTAGGGGTTGGACTAGAACAGTGTTTTTCAACCACTGTGCCGCGGCACACTAGTGTGCCGTGACATAGTGTAAGGTGTGCCGTGGGTAAAACACCCGCCGGGTGTTTTTGCTACGGGACATCTCTGTGTCCCGAAAGTTGGTTTCGGGACACAGAGATGCCTCTATTACCGTATTTATCGGCGTATAACACGCAGTTTTAAAACTAAAATTACAAGCCAAAACTCTACCTGCGTGTTAAACGCCGATCCCAGCTGATTCACCGCTCTGGGGGCAGCTCAAAAACGGGCGGGCGCATCCCTGCTGTTCTCCGGCCAAGCGGCCGAAGGAGCCCTGGAGCCCTGACGCCGCCCTGCATCTCGGTCTCTTGGGGCTTGTCCGGCAGCCTGCTGGGAAGGCTGCGACGCAGGGAGGGAAGGAGCTGCTATTGCCGCTCCGGCATGTCTCTGTGGCTGACCAGGGAGCCGCGTCCTTGTTAACAATGGAGAAGCTGCGCGGAGCAGAGGCGCCTGGCGAGCGAGGTGAGTGGCTACATCGGCTGCAGGCTCCTGCCCGCGTCTCCCGCCTGCCCGCCTCTCATTCTTTTAAATGCTAAGGCAAGAGGTGGGCAAGCGGGCGGGAGACGCGGGCAGGAGCCTGCCGCCGATGCAGCCACTCGCCTCGCTCGCCAGGCGCCTCTGCTCCGCGCAGCTTCTCCATTGTTAACAAGGACGCGGCTCCCTGGTCAGCCACAGAGACATGCCGGAGCGGCAATAGCAGCTCCTTCCCTCCCTGCGTCGCAGCCTTCCCAGCAGGCTGCCGGACAAGCCCCAAGAGACCGAGATGCAGGGCGGCGTCAGGGCTCCAGGGCTCCTTCGCCGCTTGGCCGGAGAACAGCAGGGATGCTGCCACAGTCTGGGACTCAGTTGGGTGGCTGCAGCCCCGCGGGAGACGGCAACAGAGGTTCCTTCTTTCTCCTACAGGGAGAAAGACAGAAGGAAGGAAGGAAGGAAGGAAGGAAGGAAGGAAGGAAGGAAGGAAGGAAGGAAGGAAGGAGAAGACAGACAGACAGACAGACAGACAGACAGACAGACAGACAGAAAGAAAGAAAGAAAGAAAGAAAGAAAAAGAAATTAGGAAGGAAGACAGACAGAAAGAAAGAAAGAAAAAGAAAGAAAGACAGAAAGACAGAAAGACAGAAAGAAAGAAAGAAAGAAAGAAAGAAAAAGAAAGAAGTTAGAAAGGAAGGAAGACAGAAAGAAAGAAAAAGAGATGTTAGGAAGGAAGGAAAGAAGAAGAAAGAAGACAGACAGACAGAAAGAAAGAAGTTAGGAAGGAAGGAAGACAGAAAGAAAGAAAAAGAGATGTTAGGAAGGAAGAAAGAAGAAGAAAGAAGACAGACGGACAGAAAGAAAGAAAGAAAGAAAGAAAGAAAGAAAGAAAGAAAGAAAGAAAGAAAGAGAAGTTAGGAAGGAAGACAGACAGAAAGAAAGAAAGAAAAAGACAGAAAGACAGAAAGACAGAAAGAAAGAAAAAAAGAAAGAAAAAGAAGTTAGGAAGGAAGACAGACAGAAAGAAAGAAAGAAAAAGAAAGAAAGACAGAAAGACAGAAAGAAAGAAAGAAAGAAAGAAAGAAAGAAAGAAAGAAAGAAAGAAAGAAAAAGAAAGAAGTTAGAAAGGAAGGAAGACAGAAAGAAAGAAAAAGAGATGTTAGGAAGGAAGGAAAGAAGAAGAAAGAAGACAGACAGAAAGAAGTTAGGAAGGAAGGAAGACAGAAAGAAAGAAAAAGAGATGTTAGGAAGGAAGAAAGAAGAAGAAAGAAGACAGACGGACAGAAAGAAAGAAAGAAAGAAAGAAAGAAAGAAAGAAAGAAAGAAAGAAAGAAAGAGAAGTTAGGAAGGAAGACAGACAGAAAGAAAGAAAAAGACAGAAAGACAGAAAGACAGAAAGAAAGAAAGAAAGAAAGAAAGAAAGAAAGAAAGAAAGAAAGAAAGAAAGAAAGAAAGAAAAAGAAAAGTTAGAAAGGAAGGAAGACAGAAAGAAAGAAAAAGAGATGTTAGGAAGGAAGGAAAGAAGAAGAAAGAAGACAGACAGACAGAAAGAAAGAAGTTAGGAAGGAAGGAAGACAGAAAGAAAGAAAGAAAAAGAGATGTTAGGAAGGAAGGAAAGAAGAAGAAAGAAGACAGACAGACAGAAAGAAAGAAGTTAGGAAGGAAGGAAGACAGAAAGAAAGAAAGAAAAAGAGATGTTAGGAAGGAAGAAAGAAGAAGAAAGAAGACAGACAGACAGACAGAAAGAAAGAAAAAATAATTTCTTTTTGTTTATTTGATTCCTATTCAAGAGAATTACTTTATATATAGTCAATATAGGCACAGAGTTAAATTTTTTTAACATTTTCTAATGGTGGTGTGCCTCGTGGTTTTTTTCATGAAAAAAGTGTGCCTTTGCACAAAAAAGGTTGAAAAACACTGGACTAGAAGACTCCAAGGTCCCTTCCAACTATGTTGCATTCTGTTATTCTTCAGATATTGATGGATGGGAGATATTAAGCCTCACTCTTTCATTCCAGAATGAATATTATTCCCAGATCAGGTTATATTCTGAGATAAATTCTCCAGTACTGGAAATTATCTGGAAATATTTGGAAATTATTTTCAGAAAATTCTTTGTTTAGAAATTTTTTAGGGGTTCTTTGATTCTGAAAATATCTTTACCGAAAATGCAATTACCAATTAATGAGAGAGGACTCAGTTTTCTGAATTTAAAGCTTTTATCACTATGCTTACTGATTGTCAAGTATTAAACACTGGAAGCCAACAATTGATGGTAATTTTCCAATATGAGTGGTTTTGGAATATGTCTGAAGGATGGATGAACAGTATTAGGATCTAAATGCAGGTAGTCCTCAACTTACGACCACAACTGAGCCCAAAATTTATGTTGTTAATTTGTTAAGTAAGTTTTGCCTCGTTTTATGACCTTTCTTGCCTCAGTTGTTAAGTGAATCACTCAGGGTGGATTTGGTTTAAATCAAGTCGATTTAAATCACGATTTAAATCATCATTTAAATCACTAGTAAAAAGGCTTGATTTAAATCGAGTTGATTTAAATCATAATTTTTAAAGAGCAACTGTCATCTCTGCTGTGAAATTGCATGAATGCATCAATGCAGTGCATTTTATCTCAGCTTGCAGAGCTTGGATTCACTGAATGAGTTTACCAAAAATGTAAATATTGCAGAATATACAGCCTCATGCTACATAACTAAGCTCCATTTCATGCTGAATAGATTAAATTATTAATGTATCTTAAATAGAAAACTATATTTAAATAGATTTTTACTCCAAAAGCATTTTATTAAAATAAATTTGATAAAAATAAAAAAAAATCCAATTTAAATTTTTAAAAATTCAATTTTTTTTAAATCATCAACTTTTATCCACCCTGGAATCACTGCAGTTGAGAAGTTAGTAACCTGGTTGTTAGGTGAATCTGGCCTCCCCGTTGACTTTGTTTTACTGCCTGTAGAGGACAGTCAACCATCTAGCCCAGGGATTCCCAACTGGGGGTGCGAGACAATATTCCAGGGGGTGTGAAAACTTGGGTTTAGAAGTTTCAAAATTATAGAGTATATGTATAATTATATGCATATAATTGTTATTTATTTATTTATTATTATTCACACTTGTATGCCGCCCACTCTACAGAGACTCTGGGCGGCTTTTAAGGGGTGCGAGAATATATCAGAAGCGTTCTAGGGGTGCAGAATATAGAAAAGACTGGGAACCCCTGATCTAGCCTGTAAGTCCTAGCTGGGCTCTACAGGCGGTGAAACGGACAGCTAAAAAGCCTGCAAAGACCCCGCGTCCTCCATTTTCTGACACAACTTTTAGCCACGACTAGGTATTTTTTACCTCAGGGGGGAGATTTTTTTCTCTCCTTGCGGGCTTCATCAAATAAAAATAAAAAATTGAACCAACAAAATAAGAAAATCAAAATGTGATAGGGACGTTAGGCAAGGAATTTCCTTCCTTCCTTCCTTCCTTCCTTCCTCTCTCTCTCTCCTTTCCTTTCCTCTCATCAAATAAAAATTAGAATTTGAACCAACAAAATAAGAAAATCAAAACGTGACAGGGTTAGGCAAAATATTTCCTTCCTTCCTTCCTTCCTCTCTTCTTTCCTTTTCTTTCCTTTCTCTCATCAAATAAAAACCAACAAAATAAGGAAATCAAAATCAACAAAACCTCCCAACAAAATAAGGAAATCAAAATGTGACAGGGTTAGGCAAAATATTTATTTCCTTCCTTCCTTCCTTCCTTCCTTCCTTCCTCTCTTCTTTCCTTTCCTTTCCTTTCTCTCATCAAATAAAAATTAGAATTTGAACCAACAAAATAAGAAAATCAAAATGTGATAGGGACGTTAGGCAAGGAATTTAATAATAATAATAATAATAATAATAATAATAATAATAATAATAATAATAATAATAATAATAATAATAATAATAATAATAATAATAATAATAACAGAGTTGGAAGGGACCTTGGAGGTCTTCTAGTCCAACCCCCTGCTTACGCAGGAAACCCTACACTACTTCAGACAGATGTTTATCCAACATCTTCTTAAAAATGTCTAGTGTTGGAGCATTCACAACTTCTGGAGGCAAGTTATTCCACTGATTAATTGTTCTAACTAATTTCCTTCCTTCCTTCCTCTCTCTCTCTCTCCTTTCCTTTCCTTTCCTTTCTCTCATCAAATAAAAATTAGAATTTGAACCAACAAAATAAGGAAATCAAAATGTGATTTAGGCACGCCAGTATACTTACGGACTCCCCCCCCCCCCCCCCTTAGGGATCTCTTAAATTATGGAGTGAGGTCCAGAGAAGTTGAGTTACAATTAAAACTGTGAAAGTTAGTTTCTGGGACAACTGAATCAGATACGATATTCCAGACAATTCGGTTACAAAATTGAATTGTTTACAATCGGCTTTACAATTTTTGGGGTGCTGAAAAGGGCAGATGCTGCCAGAAGGGATGGGTTGAAGCTGAAGTCCTCCAGGGGATTCAGGGGAAAGCCTAAATGTCGTTAGGACGAATCTGTCATAACTTTGAAATGCATTTTGAGGTGTCGGTCGTTGTTTTAAACAGTCTTTAAATGACCTATCGTTTCTGGAGGACTACCTCTACAACAATTATTTTGGACCAGCAACATTTTGGGCTTCTAAGACACCTGAGATATTAGAGCAGCCTGTCAAAACCTTTAAAAAAAATGTACCACAGGTAGCCCTTGACTTACAACTATTCATTTAATGACAATTCAAAGTTACGACAGCACTGAAAATAGTGATTTATGGCCGTTTTTCACATTTAACAACCACAGCAGCATTACCATGTTGACGGGATCAAAATTCACATATTTGGCAACTGGCTCACATTCATAATGGTTGCAGTGTCCTGGGGTTTGTGATCCCCTTTGGCAACCTTCTGATGAGCAAAGTGCCTGGGGACACCAAATTCACTTAACAACCATGTTATTAACAATTACAGTGATTCACTTAAGAACTATGGGAAGAAAGGTCCTAAATGGGGCAAAACTCACTTAATGAATTTCCTGACAGTGAGAACAATTAACCAGTGGAACGACATGTCTCCAGAAGTTGTGGGTGCTCCATCACTGGAGGTTTTCAAGAAGAGATGGGACAAGTATTTGTCTGAAATGGTATAGTGTCCCCTGCTTGAGCAGGGGGTTGGGCTAGAAGACCGCCAAGTCCCTTTCAATGCTGTTATTCTATTAAAAAACAGCTCGACAACCAGTGATCAAAAGTGTCCTTCCAAAGTGAGATGGAAGCATTTGAGCAGTAGAGATGCCGAAGACATGAAGTTCATTCAGATGAAACTAATTTCTTCAGGAAATTCATATCGTAGTACAAAACATGGGACGCTTCCTTCTGCCCGCTGAATCATGGAGATATTTCCTCCTGAAACAAAACTACTGAACAAGGAAGAGAAGTCATAGATATAATGACTGATATTCTTGGTCAATTGATCAGCAACGAACTGAAGAGGAGACATTGCTGTGATTTGGAACAGTCTGTCCTAACCAGATGCTCGTGATGTGCATTGGGACTGCAGCCCCCATAATTCCCATCCTTTCTCCCTGCAGCTAGGAATGCTGGGAGTCCCCATCCCAATGCCTTGGGATGACACAGGTTTGAAGGCTGATGCGATATCATAAAGATGATTGAGAAATGTCCAAGATTTAGCAAGGAACTTGTCCTTTCTCTTCGTAGCCCTTTTAAAAGAAGTCTGGTGGAAATGTGGTTGTCCCAGCCCAGGGCTGGAAGGGACCTTGAAGGTCCTAGTCGGAGCCTCCTGAGCAAGGCAGGGTCTTTATACCAACCTGGGCAAATGGTTGTCCAATCTTGAAAACCTCCAGTAATCTTTCTCAGTGCCAGGAAATCTCTCCTTACTTCTAAAACCCCAAGAATGTTCAATTGCCTTTTGGAAAAAGCACTTTTAAGATACAACCAGCCAGAGCATAGAAAAATTCAAGGAAGTATTGCAAGATCGGAAAATGTGGAGACCTAGCACATAGACTCACCAAGAGTTGAACATGGCTGAATGTAACATCATCATCACTTTATCAGTTAAGCAACTGAAAAATCCGTTGTGTTTGTTGAGACCTTCTGGGATGTCTTGAAACAATTAGATCAGGGGGTGTCAAACTCACATTGTCATATTGTCACATGACGTATCATGACTTTCCCCCCTTCGCTAAACCAGGGGTGGGCATGAGTTTGACACCCCTGCATCAGATTGCATGAGTTTAACCATTTCTCACAAACTGGAGATGTTAAAGTCTCTTGGGTTCCTTGGTGCTTTCTGAGCTTCGTTGTTTACTTGCAGACAAGACCCAAATAGGGAGCATCATCAGTGCTAGAAGAAAGTGAGATTTATTCTCTGTTTATATACTAGGGGCTTGCCTGGTAGTGTGGGTGGGAGCATTCTTGGTAGTTCATTGATTTAGGCTATTGTTGATTGTCCCCTTGTTTGTATTGGTAGTTCCTTGACTGGGGTATTCCTTACTGCTTTATTGTTGATCTGATATTAATCATGGTTAAGGTCTGCTTATCTGAGTATTGATTGCTGGTGAAGTGGTGTTGTGTCTTTTGGTTTCCTTTTTGGCCTTTTGGATGTCTCTTTAAAATGGTGTGTATGTGTTGGTTATCGCTATGTGCCTGTTGATGGCTGATTTGATTGAGTGCCAAACTTCCAGGAATTTTCTAACATTTTTGGACTGCTCAGTCTCCCAACTGGTGAAATCTGTCCATCTGTTGTGCAACTGAGGAGATTTCATCATGTCTTCTGACTGCTACTTGGTGTTCATGGATGTGCTCTGCTAGTCTTCTGCCTCTTTGCCCTACATAGTGGCTGTTACAGTCCTTACACTATGTTGTAGATGATTCCTGTTTTTAGAAGCCTTGTGTGTGGAGGGAGGACACATGATAACTGCTTGAAGGGCTATCATAGAGGAGAGGAGATTGACTTATTCTCCAAAGCAACAGAGGGCAGGACAAGAAGTAGTGCATGGAAGCTTGATAGAGATTCAACTTAGAAGTAAGGAGAAATTTCCTGACAGTGAGAACAATTAATCAGTGGAATAGCTTGCCTCCTAGAGTTGTGGTATTCCATCACTGGAGGTTTGACTGGAATGGTGTAAGATCTTGTCACTTGAGGGGAGAGGTTGGACTAGAAGACCTCCAATGTCCCTTCCAGCCCTAGGATTCTTTGTTCTAAAATCTCCTTTTTCCAAAATGGTCACTTTGGGTCTGTCATAGAGGTGAGCTAAAATGCTCTGATGTGACTTTGTCCATGATGTTATGTCAACCTCCTGCCCATTAACTAGTCCCTTCCTCACCCCAGCTTCCTTTTCCTGCCATAGACTATCACTCTCCTCCTACGATGTCTATCTTGTTCTCGAGAAGATTTTCCTCAACTCTTTGGAATCTGCTGCTGGTGCATGTTTTCCTCTTTCCAGCATCATTTATTTCCCATTGCCTGGATCACTGCTCAGCCGTGGCATTTCCACATAAAAAATGACCTGGATGTGCTTCTGGCTTCAGTAGATGTTTGTCCTTGTAGTGCCTGTTTGCCACACCTACACACCACTCCCGAGCCCACTCATAAATAAATAGTTCAGAAAGAACCAGCATTGTACCCAGAAGGAACGAAAGGTCGCAATTCTCCTGACAGCATACAAAGACTGACCTGTAAGTAGCGTCCATCCAAGAACAGCCTCTAGGATACTTCAGGGGGGACCCATCGATCGATAGAGGGAACACTTCTGGCTGGTCCATAGTATTTTATATTGAGATGCTAACCACAAGTTCCTTTTTTTAAAGGGGGCTAAACCAGTGTCAGTCAAGGCATGGGGATGGGGGGGATTGACTTGTTCAGGTTCTCATGGCTGGAGGACATCAATAAATCTGGTAACAGCAGCTCCTTGAGTTAGCTTGCTCTTTCTTTTCCCTTCCAGATGGGGTTTGCCTCTTTTCATGTGCCCTTTTTGGGCTTCCTGGTGGCCTCTTTCTTCATACAAGGTAGGTCTTGATTGATACCAAAAAATGCTGAAGCATTTCTAGAAAGACAGAGAAGAGCCACAAGGATGGTATGAGGTCTGGAGGCTAAATTGTATGACGAATGGCTAAGGGAACTAGATACGTCTAGTGTAGCAAAGAGAAGGACTAGGAGTGACATGATAGCAGTCTTCCAGGACTTGAGGGGCTGTCACAGAGAAGAGGAAGTTGATTTAGTCTCCAAAGCATAGGAGGGCAGGATAAGAACCAATGGGTGGAAACTCGTTAGGGAGATCCAACCTGGAAATAAGGAGAAGTTTCTTGACAGTGAGAACAATTAATCAATGAATAGCTTGCCTCCCGGAGTTGTGGGTGCTCCATCACTGGAGGGCTTCAAAAATAGTTTAGTTTACTTTATTGTCATTGCACCTCTTACAACAAAATTAAATGCCATCTTCAGTGTACATTATAACTATAAAGACGCATCCTTCACATTCTATACAATTGAATTGAAAACCCGATATTGCATTAATATTGCACTATACAGTAGAATTCAATACAGTTACTGCCCTGGGATAGAAGCTGTTTTTCAGCCTATTTGTCCTTTTTTTTATTATCCTGTACCGTCTGCCAGATGGTAATAGTAAAAAAAAAAAAGAATGAGATGGATCTTTAAGAATGAACTTTCTTAAGGCAGCGGGACCTACAAAGCTCTTCCAAAGAGGGGAGAGGGCAACCAATGATCCTCTGGGCAATGACGTTGACCCTCAGGAGTGCTGTCCTATCTGCTGCTGTGCAATTGGCAAACCATACACAGGTGCAGTAAGTTAAAATACTCTCTATGGTGCAGTGGTAGAAGGTCACCAGCAGTTTTTCATTCAGTTGTTGTTTCCTGAGAGGTCTCAGGTAGTATAATCTCTGATGGGCCCTTTTGACCAGTCCTGCAATGTGAGTGCTTCAAGTCAGGTCCTCTTTTATGATAACACCCATAGACTGGACCAGCATTTGATTGGGATGGTATAAAGTGTTCTGCCTTGAACATAAGATTGAACTAGGAGACTTCCGAGGTCCCTTCCAGCTCTAGGATTCTCTGATGGACAACTCAAAAAATGGATGTAGTTCCAGCCAATCAGAAAGCCAAAAAGGAGACCCAAAACCCCAAATACCCCCTTGCCAGCAATTAACAACAGATAAACAAAGATTAACCAAGATTAATAGCAGACCAACAATGAAATAGTAAACAATGGGTCAAGGTATTTGTGAAATCGAAGAGCAGAAAATCCATCCATCCATCGGTATTTAAGGAAAGGGTGTCCTGAGACCCTTCCCAGCCCATTGGTCCAGATATTGGTCCTTGTTGAATTACTCTTTCATTCTTCTTCTCATCCTGTTACTTGAGGGGAGGCTGCCCCCACCTGTCTTCCCAGCCTCTTGCCGTACTTTGCACCCCATCCACATCCTGGCTTCCCTCCAGCTGGGCACCGTCATGCCCTTATTTCTAGTGTGTCTCTTTTCTTCCTCTTCTTCAAGTCCCTTCTCCTCTTCCTCCTCTTTTCAGTTTGAATCTATGAGTTCAGGATGGGTGACCCCCATCTCCTCCTTTTTGACAAGGTCTCCTATTTCCACCAACAGGTCTGGAAGCAGTATCTTGTCCCAAAAACTGGTTCCTCTTTGAGCAGCATTGTTATGGATTTTTCGAGAACAAACTGAGCTGGAACGATGCAGAGGTAAGAGGAGCACCATTCACCTCCATGTCTGGATGGCCAGTTCCAGCTCAGCCTATTGACTTGCTTTCTGAGCATAATGCTTCCCTTTGGGAAAAGAGGGAGGGAGGGAGAAAGGAAGGAAGGAGCAGAGGTGTCCAAAGGTTATGGTCAAAAAGGTCAATATGGTGGCCACAATATGATCATGGTTGAAATGAGGGGTCCTTGGTGCTCTTAGAGCTTGGTTATTTTCCTACAGATGTTTCATCGCTCAAACTAGGCAATATCATCGGCGCCAAGCTCCGAGAGCACCAAGGACCCCTCACATACTTAAACCTCAGTAGAGAAAAGCATAGCTTACGGTTGTCTCATGGTAGGACTGAGGAGTAATGAAAGTAACATCATAGGGGCACAGCAGAGAATTGCTGTTGCCAGACAAAGCTGCTACTGTGAAGGAAACAAATTCTTGGAGGATTGGGAGCAGGTTTTCAAAACAGAAACAAAGAAGGAATGTGTGCTAACTGAGGCAACCTTAAAGTCCTCAGTTCAGGTATGGTTTATCTTTGCCAGCATAACTGATACATTTCTTTTTATTAAGACTCTTCCTTGAGGACAGTAACAGTAGATGGGAAGGGAAGTAGCTTGATATTTGCTAATTATGCATATTTATGCAGATTAGAATTCAGAATCACAGAGTTGGAAGGGACAACTCCCAGCAACCGGTGAGATCCCACAGAGTTGGTCTCCTCCAGGTCCCGTTAGCTAAACAGTGCCGGCTGGCGGGCCCGCGGGGGAGGGCCTTCTCTGTGGCTGCCCCAGCTCTCTGGAACCAGTTACCTCCGGAGATCCGGACTGCCCCCACCCTATTGGCCTTCCAAAAAGCAGTAAAGACCTGGCTTTTCCGGCAGGCCTGGGTTGTTGATCTCGCAGTGATATCGGCGTGATCCGGCCATGAAATGATATGCATGGGTTTTAAAATTGTTTTAATGTTAAGATGTTTTTAATGTTTATTCTGTTCTTAAGCCGTCCAGAGTCCTTTGGGAGTTGGGCGGCATATACATTTAATAAATAAATAAATAAATACTGCAGTGAGCCTGGATAATTGCTTTTTAGGTCCTGCTTTTGATTCCACGTGATAGAGTTTAGATGCCATGAAAACAGGTGCTGGGTGATGGAGTTGGGAAACAGGAAGGACAAGGATAGACTGGTGGAATTGAGGGAGGGTTCTAAAGCAGGGGTCTCCAAACTGACTACACTCAGCAATGCTGACTGGGGAATTCTGGAAGTTGAAGTCCACAAGTCTTAAAGTGGCTAGGTTTGAAGGCCCTGGTCTAAAGCAGGAAGCCCTCACCTGTGTCTGCTTGGTGTCTCCCAGACAGAATGCATGTCCTTTGGCAGAAAATCCCACCTTGCCTCCATCCTCAACGTACGGGAAATGAACTCCATATCTTCTAATCTATTCACTAATCAAGAAGAAATATATAGAGTCTGGATTGGAATGTACAAACTCAGGGGCGGGCGGGTAAGTAGAAGTTGGTGAGTGAGTGAGTGGTACCTCTGGAGACAATGAAAAGCTCTGGGGGGAGGGAGGAGGGGACAAGAATACGCCAATCTGTCAATGGATTTACATCACAGCACAATTCCACCAGGACTTAACAACAGCATGATAACAATTCTAGTATGTGGAGGGTTCCTTGGAGAACCTTCAAAACATTCAGTTTTGGATCTCAGAGCAACTTTGGGATCTTAAGAAGTTGACCTTGGCAATGTTACACACACTCTCTAGATTGAGCCCAGAATGGACAAAAGGGACAGATCCCAATTCTCTCTAAATGACACGTTTATTCAGAACTGAGCAATAGTGTCCTTTTGGTACTCTCATAAGGATGGCTAGGAACCACGTAGAATAAGTAAGGACACACAAACTGATTGCGCAAGAGTAGATAAACAGAGGAATTACAAAAATATCTGTATCATTTCCTCTCATCAGTGAGTAGAAGCATTTTTAACAAACTCTGTCACAGTTCCAAACTCCGTCATAGTCTTTGCACATCCAGGGCACCTGTGTCCCAATTCACCCAGTTCAACATAGGAACTTTCATCAATGTCACCTGTGTTTGGATGCTGATCAACAGCTACGACTGGAAAGAAGGCCCTTAAGTGAAGTGGGATCTTTTGGAGGTGTTTCCAGACCTCTGTGGGTTTCTCTTCTATCTGTCTTGCTTTCTGGGAGACCTCGTAAGATGTTTTGAGTGGGATCCAGTTGGAAACATGCAACTTTCTAGTGATGCTTGGACTACGATAATCATGCTTCTCTAGCCCTGAACTAACTTGATCCAGAGATCTATCTAAGTGTCATGGAGGGCTCATGTCTCGCACAAAATGGAAATGTAAATCAGCTGTTGAGAAGTACAGTTGAGATGAAATATCCTGATTTCTGCAAAATTCAGAAAAACACTTGGAGAGATGACACCACTGTTGCTTTCTCTCTCTACAGGTACGAATGAGATGGGTAGATGCATCCGTGGCGGAGTACATTCCTTGGGCACCCAAACAACCTTCCGACTGCAAACGCAATCAGAATTGTGTCGAGCTATATAGCAACAGTAAGGAGAAGATTTTTTGTTCTAATATATCAGACTTCTCAAGCATGTGTTCTCCAGATGTGCGAAAAAGCATAACCTTCCAATCCTCCACAGCCTCTATGCATAAAGTCAGAGATTGCATTCACACAACCCATGGGCTTCGTTTCTGGATGAATCCTATTTCGGAATTTATGTAAGCTTAGGGGCCACTTCTATCACTAATGACTCTAAAGAGTGTATGCAACCATCCAGTAGATCAGAGGTGGGGAATGATGAGCCAGGACCATCGTTCTCCACCCCTGAAGTAGAAGGCAATCATGTTAGAAGGTGGAAGCCAAAGCAAACACCTTCGCCATCATCTCCATCATACATAGGAAGACCACTAACTTCCATGCTGCTAGGGGGAACCACTTATCAAATAGTCCCAAAGGTGGTTTTTTCCCCAAAAGACAACTGCTCTTTCTTGGTTTTCTCTTTGAAAATGTTTCCCTTCTCATCCAAGAAGCTTCTTTAGTTCATCATGGAATTCCAATTGCATTTGGAAAAAGCACAACTTTGGGACAACCATGATCGGGATGATTGTGACTCTCCATAGACATTCACCTATCAAATCAATTATGGAGGACTTTCTGAAAAAGTTGGTGGCTTTTTGGAATTCCACCAGAATTCTGAATTGGCCAAAACGTGGAACAAAAACTTACTGCCAAAGTGGGTTTGGACAGCATGTTAATCCACACACCCCACAGACATGCACAAAATCTAATAAAATACCTGAGCTTTGTATATTCTATTGTAGCTGCTGGCATTCCAACTGAGCTGGGTAGACCTGGGTTAATTGTTTTCCATGGCTTACAAAGATGTGCAAACTTTACTTAGCCAGGGGGTCAGTTTATTGCACAAATCCAGATAACACCTTAATTGACTGAGTAAAATAAGCTCACCCAGCCATAATGGGATGAAAAGAGATGTTTTTCTTACTTTTAACATCTTGCCTACTTTTGCTTTACCTCCTCTTCCAAGTCCTGACCCAGGAGAATTCAATATTAGCGACAGCATCACGACTGAAGTGATGGCGTTGTTTTTTAGGTGTGAGAAGGGAAAGTCATAAAGCTTGTATTGAGGCCTTGAAAGAAGCTGAACCCAGTTAAGCTCAATAAAGAGACATTCCAAGATCATCAGAATAGGACATACTAATTTTGCCCTTGGTGTAATGCCACTGATTGTCTTTCCTCACTCCTTTCTCTGAAGATCTCAGAAACACTCCTGTCATGGCTACCCTTCTGCTAAGCTACGCATTCCAAGGAAGGAACTCAGAGGAATAGAAACCAAGCAGTACCATCCCGTGAGAAGCATCAGCTGTCTCAGGGTTGTTAAGCAAGTCTGGCTTCCCCATTACCTTTTCTTGTCAGAAGGTCACAAAAAGGGATCACATGACCTCAGGACACTGCAACCGTCATAAACATATGCCAGTCGCCAAATGGCCAAATTTGGATAACTTGATCATGAGAATACTGCAACAGTCATGTCAAAACAAGTCATAAACTAATTTTTTCAGTGCTCTTGTAACTTTGAATGGTCACTAAATGAATGGTTGTAAGTTGAGGATTACCTGTAAACTATAGTGGCAAAGCTATATGTTTAAATGTTCCTATCCAAAAAAGTTAATCCTTTCTGACAAAATACTTTGTCTTCTTAGGTACAAATTATAAGATTGTTACAAAAAATTGCAACAAAAGTCTAACCAATTATTTGATTTTTTTTCTAGACTATAAACTTTGGAATGACCAGTTTTGTGATGTCAAACAGTCCTATATGTGCAAGATGGCTTTGTACTAAATGTAGCTGGGAGCACCTGGAAGGTTGTAAGCCAGAATCTCCCTGGCTACTACAACATCAGCCTGCTGACCCACAGAAGAAGTCTGTGCATCAGGCTTTCTTTTCCATGTGGTGTCACTAATCAATAAACTCTAATCCAAGTGCAGATGATGCTTCTGTGCTTTTCTCTTGTGTGTTTGCATTCATTGAGAGGACTCCTGGTGCTAGAACCAAATCCAAAATGAACCAATCGAGGAAGCACTGATGATGTTCCCTAGTTGGGAGATATATGGCACTCCGACATCAAAAACATCTCCGAAACCACCAATAGACCATTAGAACCTTGCGACATCAGCGTAGCACACAAACCAATTAAAACTCTCTGAAACATCTTAAATAAACCAAAAGACTCAGAAGGGGAAAAAAAACCAGGTAAGGACGATAACAGCTGCTATGTAGGACAGACAGGAGAAAACTAGCATAGTACATCGATGAACACCAACCAGCAGTCAGAAGACCCAGTGAAAACTCCTTAATCTCATAATACACCGACACTAACAACCACAATTTCAGCTGTGAAACTATGAGCATCCTAGACCAAGATAAATCCAAAAATGCAAGAGAATTCCAGGAATCCTGGCACTTAGACAATTCAGCCATCCACCATGCACATAAAGATAAACACATTTACATACCATTCAAAGGAGACAATAAAAAAGCTACAGTAAGGAGACAAAAAGACCAGAACACATCATCTCCAGCAGCCAATAACTGGATAAGCAGGGATTAACACAAGACAAAGAATCAAGTGGGAAAACAACACCCTAATCAAGGTATTACCAAGGAGAAAAGCATACCATCAATATTGGCAGGGCAAGCTATTGTATAGGAAGCAAAGTCCACATCATCAGTTTTAGAACCGATGATGTTCCCTAGATGGATCATGAAGTATCTGTATGAAAACAATCAAGCTCAGAGACCACCAAGAACCCCACAGTTCAACCCTGAGCTACAAATATTTTTTAGTATCTGAGCTTGGTTGTGGGGTCCTTGGTGCTCTCTAATCTGGATTGTTTGCTTGCAGAGACTTCATTACTTGGGCGTTCTCTATGCGATCTTGTGTTGATATCAGTAATCCAAGGGCACTCAGAGCTTCCTTCTGTCTCAGAAGGAAGGAGGGGCTTTCTAAAGAACTTAGCCTCTTATTTTTTTAGTACAAAAGACACCACAAGAAACTTCACAACTTGCTCCAATACAGTCCGATTATGATAAACAATGCCACAGAATCCAATGTGTGGCCAAAGAGGAGCAAGTGGATGGTTTCCACTTCAGCACAACTCTGGGCCACTTAGCTTCTATCTCCTTTTCTTCCTAAACAGGAGAAGGTTCTGAGTTGAGGAATCTTCTTTGGCTCCAGGCTGGGAAGTTCCCATCTATCCCTGGGACTTCTTTTTCTGCCTTGATGATTGCACACTGTACCCCAAGAACAGAAGAGAAAAATCCCCTTCTCAATGACCCATACGTGTACCCACCAATTGATTCACAATGTTTCTCAGACAACAGAATAACAGAGTTGGAGGAGACCTTGGAGATCTTCTAGTGCAAACCACTGCTCAAGCAGGAGACCCTAGACCAGTGATGGCGAACCTTTTTTCGTTCGCGTGCCAAAAGGGGGGGAATGCGGGGGATCACGTGTGTGCGCGTGCCCACACTCATAATTCCATGCACCCCCGCACATGCACGCATGACCCCCCTGCTCCCAGCATGCAATGGCACGCCCATTTTTCGCTCTCCCCAGGCTCCAGAGCCTTTCTAGGAGCCTGGGGAGGGCGAAAACGGCCTTCCCCACCCCCTCTGGAGGCTGGAAACATCCTGTGGGCCCAGAAGGCCCGAAAATCAGCCGGCTGGTGCACACATGCACGCCGGACCTGAGCTCGCGTGCCCACCGATATGGCTCCGCGTGCCACTTGTGGCACCCGTGCCATAGGTTCGCCATCACGGCCCTAGACCATTCCAGACAAATTGCTGGCAAGTCTCTTCTAGTATACATCTTTGACAATGTCAATCTTTCTTCCTTTTTGTATTAACCCAAGTTGTTAAACTTGCCTCCGCCTGAACCGCTAAGTAGGAACGATCCATAACTCCATTTGTTAAGAGAAGTATATTTTATTTATTTATTTATTAATCATTCTTATAGGCCGCCCAACTCCCGCGGACTCTGGGCGACGTACAACATAAAAGAACAATTTATAAAAACGACAATAACAATTAAAATAATTAAAATAATTAAAAAACATAAACCATCATTCATGCATGGGGAGACCCAAGATGTTCTCATTTGGTCTCTACTTCACCCCGCCTGCAGGAAAAGACATGTTTTAACGCCTTTACTGAAGGCCAGCAGGGTGGGGATAGTCTGGATCTCTGGGGGTAGTTGGTTCCAAATGGAGGGGGCTCCCACAGAGAAAGCTCTCCCCAGTGGTCCCACCAACCAGCATTGCTTGGTTGATGGGACCTGGAGGAGACCAACTCTGTGGGACCTAACCAGTCATAGGGAGGTATGTGGTAGGATGCAGTCCCTGAGCCATGTAGGGCTTTAAAAGTTATAACCAACACCATAAATTGCGTCTGGAGTCTAATGGGCAGCCAATGCAGCTGGCGGAGAATGGGTGTAACGTGGGTGTATCTTGGAACACCCACCACAGCTCGTGGAGCTGTATTTTGCACCAGTTGCAGTCTCCGGATACTCTTTAAGGGTAGCCCCATGTAGAGCATGTTATAGTTGTCCAGCTGTGAGGTGATAAGGGCGTGAGTGACCGTGAGTAAAGCCTCCCTCTTCAAGTAGGGTCGCAATTCGTGCACAAGGTGAACCTGTGCAAAGGTCCCCCTAGCCACAGCTGACAGATGTTGATCCAATTTTAGCTGTGGATCTAGGAGAATACCCAAATTGCAAACCCATTCCGAGGGAGTTAATTTCTCTCCCCCAAGAACCAAGGAGGGACGATCGACATAGTCCTTAGGGGGCAGTATCCATAGCTACTTTGTCTTGTCAGGGTTGAGCTTGAGCCTATTCATTCCCATCCAGACCCTAACATCGTCCAGGCAGCGGCACATTACATCCACCGATTCCCTGAACTGAGACGGGGTGGAGATGTATAACTGGGTATCATCAGCATATTGCTGATACCTCACCCCATGTCGTCGGATGATCTCACCCAGCGGTTTAATGTAAATGTTAAACAGGATGGGCGAGAGGACCGAGCCCTGAGGCACCCCGCAAATCAGGGGCCTAGAGGTTGACCTCTGCCCTCCTATCAACACCGACTGCACCCTATCAGAAAGGTAGGAGGAGAACCACCGCAGTACTGTGCCTCCCACTCCCAACTCGCCAAGTCGGCGCAGGATACCATGATCAATGGTATCGAAAGCCGCTGAAAGGTCAAGCAGCACCAGGATGGAGGAGTGACCTCCATCCCAGGCTCGCGAGAGGTCATTCATCAGGGTGACCAAAGCAGTTTCCATGCTGTAGCCAGGCCTGAAACCCCATTTTTCACCCATTTTTGCAAAAATGGGGTGCACAGATGGTTTGGGAAGCCTGCAGAGTGCTCCTGGGGGAAGGAAAAAATGCCCCCAATTTTTGCAAAAAATGTCCCGTTTTTCGCCCATTTTTCACAAAAATGGGGTGTTTCTCTAGTCACATGAAGCCCAGAATTAAAGCCTTGTCCCCCGTCCATCTGTGCCCCACACAGGTGAGCCATCTAATTGTTGGAATGCTACCAGTGCTTTTAGCTTACAGAAGTGCATTCCAAGGCTAGGGATGGGCTTATAAGGCAACGTATATACCCACAGTCTCCCAATTCTGCTTTCCGCCCTGAGGAGGCTACTTTCAACTTCACCCTCACCGCCACTGGTTTTGAGTAACCACTCACCAAGTCGGTCATTGTTGCTGCTGCCGTACTCTTCAACTGGCTTCTGGGTTTTCACTGGGGCATCCTCCTCCTCGCTGGAGGGCAAAGAGAACCGTTTGGTTTTGTCCCCTTCATTGGCTGTGGTCTTGGGTTTCGCCATAGCGTCTCCGCTTTTTGGTGGGGCTTTCTTGGCCTCGGATGTGGGTTCGAGCAGTCGACTGCTCAGTGACCCTCTTTACCACAATGGAAACAGCCTTCTTCCACCCTTTGTTCACCTTCAGGAATCAGCATCTTAGAGCGATCATGAAGTGGTAAAAAATCATACAGCTCCTCAGCGTCAGTGGTGTGCAGCAAGACCACCCAGTTGGCTGCTGCTTCCTCCAGAGCTGCTATATTGAGAAAAGAGTTAATAGATAGAACAATAATAAAAACAATAAATAACATAAAATAATAGTAAAAAATAAAGATTAAAATTTCAAAACCCTCTGTTAACAAACTGTCACTGTAATCAACTCTGTAATCTGTAATACTGTAATCAATAACAAGAGCCGAGGTGGCGCAGTGGTTAGAGTGCAGCACTGCAGGCTACTTCAGCTGACTGCTAGTTCAGCAGTTCAGCTGTTCAAATCTCACCGGCTCAAGGTTGACTCAGCCTTCCATCCTTCTGAGGTCGGTAAAATGAGGACCCAGATTGTTGGGGGCAATATGCCGAACTCTGTAAAACCGCTTAGAGAGGGCTGGAAAGCACTAAGAAGGGGTATATAAGTCTAAGTGCTATTGCTATTGCTAACAAAGTTTACCATAGTTAGAAAGTTTACCATAGCTTCTTATTTATCCCAAATGCTCTCATTGTTTATATAGCTGATCTTGGTGTGGTTTTTGCTGTTCTTCTTGCTGCCGTTTTGTTAAAAACAGCCGAGTTTGCAGCTTGTGTGTCCTGCCTGCAAGCACCATTAACAGCCCCACCTCTTTAGAAAAGTTATAAATCCCGCAGGAGAATTAGTGGGCTGCCGCAGACGAAGATCAGGCAGGCAGAAACTATGTTCAAGTAGGTTTATTTTGCATTTTTCTCTCTGGTGTTGCACTGGATAGCAGTCCAATTTCCGATAGCAGTCTGATCCAGCAGGTGAAACAGAGCATCACCAAACACTGGAATTAGGTGGATGCTGAATCTAATTTTCTATAGCATTACACAAGTAAGGCAATTCCCTTTTTGTCCTTCTCCATTGGTCGAAGAAGCTCTCTTTCAACGCTGCTCCAAAAGGAACATCACCTTTAAAGCCACACAGGGTTTGGGAATACTTGGTTATGTGGTGGATTATTGGGTTACGTGATGGTTACTGGGTTACTTGGAATTCTGCATCCAATTTTCGTTGCCACAATATAAAAAGATGTTGAGACTCTGGAAAGAGGGCAGAGAAAAGTAACTAAGATGAGACTGGAGGCTAAAACATATGAAGAACGGTTGCAGGGATTGGGTCTGTCTAGTCTAACGAAGAGTGGGTGACATAACAGTCTTCCCATTTTTGAGTGGCTGCCAAAAAGAAAACCAACTATTTTCCAAAAACCAGAAGGCTGGACAAGAAGGAATGGATGGAAAGTAATCAAGGAGAGAAACAAACTAGAACTAAGGAGAAATTTCCTGATAGTAAAAACAATTGATTAGTGGAACGACTTGCCTGTAGAATTTGTGAATGCTCCAACACTGGAGGCTTTTAAGAAGATGTTAGATAACCATTTGTCTGAAGTGCTGTAGGCTAAGCAGGGGGTTGGACTAGAAGACCTCCAAAGTCCCTTCCAACTGTTATTCAGTTTTCCAAAAAATCTCTACCCATCCTATTTGATGCAACAGTTTGTGTATGCCATAGATCTCGTCAGCCCAAGATTGTCAGTTGGCAGAAACCTGGAGACAAGCCTTTTCTGCTGTGGACCCTCCTTTGCGGAACATTCCTCCCTTGGGAATTAAGACGTTGGCCTTTTAGAATAAGGTTTTTAAAACTTGGCTGTTCTTAAACAGCTTGGAGAACCAAATGTGTTAAGGGCTTTACTGTTAGCGAGTTGATTGTCCCAACCGCTGTGTATTTATTATTTTTAATTGTTCTGATTTTACTTTGAGAACTGTAATTTGCCTTGAGTCACTGGGTTGTAGAAACTGAATGAGTAAATAAAATAAAGAAGGCAACAGTGTTCTCGAAAATGTTTGCCAAGGAAATAGCAGGGACTGGTCCAGGCATTAGTCAGAAGCAAGGCTGCCCAAGAGAGACACAATAAGGGTCTTAATGGCTTAACCTTCAAAACGTGCATGCTGTTACATTCTCTCTCTCTCTCTCTCTCTCTCTCTCTCTCTCTCTCTCTCTCTCTCTCTCTCTCTCTCTCTCTCTCTCTCTCTCTCTCTCTCTCTCTCTCTCTCTCTCTCTCTCTCTCTCTCTCTCTCTCTCTCTCTCCCCCTCTCTCTCTCCTTCCGACTGTCAAGATCCTTCAACCACTCGGTTTTGATCTTCTTGGTTGCCAACTTCATTATATCAGGTGAGTCCTCCAGGGAATTCACTTCAGGGAATTCAGCCCTCACTCCCTTGAGCAAAATGTAGCTGGAAAACAGAATGGGAAAACTCACCGCAGCCAACTTGTCATGGCCAACTCACCATGGTAGAACTCGCTACAGGACATTTCAACAAATGCAACAGTTTAAATTAAGCCGCCCAGAGTCTCTGTGGAGTGGGCGGCATACAAATGCAACTAATAATAAATAATAATAATAAATAAATTTCAATGGAACCATGGCCGATAATAATAAAATAAAGACAATCCAGAAATACAATCATTTCGACAAAAACGTGGTCACCAATAATCAAAGTAACTGAATGAAATGATTAATAGAGCATTGAATTGTCCTGTGGCAAGTTGGCCATGGCGAGTTGGCCATGATGAATTCTCCTAAACCAGCTGGAAAAGGCTGGAAGGACTGATCATAGCAGCACACAAATAGGCACTGAACACCAGATCCACATACTGAAAATATAATTGGGAGCTGGTTGCTAATCCTGACTGTGGCTGTGGGAACGTCCGACAAACTTTGCCCTGGTCAATATGGTGTAGTCCATATGTTTTTGCAGTGTAGTAGTTGTAGATTGCAGGATAGTTTTTTCCTGAAACCGAATTGTTTGTTTGAAAGTAGGTTGTTAGTTTCTAGGTGGAGGGTAATGGATTGGTTTATGATTGTTTCCATGACTCTGCATGTGACGCAGCATAGAGAGATTGGTCGGTAGTTTTCTACTAGACTGGGATCTCCCTTTTTGAAGATGGGGATGACCGTGGCTAATGACCATAGGTTTGGTAGGGAACTGGTCCTGTAGGATTTTTCAAAGATTATGCGTAGTGGTTCAGCAATGGCTGTGGAGATCTTTTTTAGGAAGTATGCACATAGTCCATCTGATCCGATTGATAGAGAAGGTTTTAAGTCACGTAGTGCTTTTTCAACATTGTATTCAGTGAAGTCTATTTGTGTTAAATTGTTGTGAGTATTTGTGGTACGACTAGGGAATTTTGGACATGAGCCGTTGCTGTTTACAAAGACTGAGCCAAAGAATCTGTTGAAGAGGTTTGCTTTGACTGTTTCATCATAGCATTCTTTGTTGTTGGGTCCTTTTAGTGGTGGGAGAGGTCTCGAGTCCTTGAGTTTGTTATTTACGAAGTTGTAGAAGGCGCGGTTAGATTTCGTGCGCAGAAGGTTTTCCTCTTGTTTGCTGTGGTAGTTGGAGCATTCCATCTTTATTTGGTGGCATATATTTTTGTAGCGGTTTTTGAAGTTAGCTACATAGCCTGTTTTGTTTTTTCGCCAGAGGGATTTTTTTTATTATTGAAGCTTCCTTATTGATATGGGTAGTTTGTTTTTCTTTGTTATGGTGGTTATTAGTGGTACGTGTAATCTGATAGTTCTTTTGACTTCGAGCAAGAAGATGTTATAGAGGTCATCGGCAGTGTTACAGTTAGAGAATAGAGTTTGCCAGTCAAGAGTTGAGAGGTCGGCGTTTATGAGTTCATAGTTGGCTTTTTTAAAATTATACTTGGGTGTCCCATTATTAAGGTGATTCTTGCAATGGTGTAGATTGAGGCTAAAGTCTATCATGCTGTGGTCGCTGTTGGAGAAGGGTTCTTTTATTTGAAGTCCATAAATTGCGCTTTTGCTATGGCAGAAAATGAGGTCGAGGCAGTTGTTGAGTCTAGTATTGTTCGTTACTAGTTGGTCGAGTCCCAGATTGGTAACAGCATTGTATAGGGTTGTATGGATGGGTTCAGTTGTGCATTCATTTAGGGTCCAGTTAATGAGAGGTAGGTTGAGGTCTCCAAGAAAGATTAGGGGGTACGGGCAGGAGGTTGCCAAGGTTAGCAGTGATGTTAATTTGTTCGCATGTGTGATGTCGTAGTCTGGGGCTCTGTAACAAAGTATGAAACAAAGTGTGGTATTTAGGGACAGATCACAGACGATGGTTTCAGGAAGGGTGAGATCATGTGCAACGGATATTTTTTAGGTTCAATGTCTTTTTGTAGAATATAGCTACTCCGCCTCCTCTGCGGGTTTCGCGGTCGGACCTGAAGACAAGGTAGTTTCTTGCTGTGATGATGGAGTCAGGGAGGGATGCGTTTAGCCATGTTTCGCAGACAAAGATAATGTCGAAGGTGTCAGTGTTTAGTAGTAAGAGGAATTCAGGCATTTTGTTAACTACACTTCTTGCATTGATTAGTTTGCATTTGAGATTAGAATTGGATTGGATTGAGGAAGTAAGGGGCGCGCTTACCTAGTCTTGGTTGGTGGTGTGTAGGATGTTGTTTTGTTGTTGGGGGATGGTTGGTTGGATGCTGGGGGAAGCATCAAAGGCTTCTAGGGAAATCATTTGAACCATTTTGATTCTTCTGACCTCTCTGATCATGCTCTCCTCTCTCTCTTGAACAGGCATAGAAGCTCTAGGCTGCCCCCCACGTTGGTTCATATTCCAAAATAAATGCTATGGGTTCCATCCTGTACCCCAATCATGGGAAGATGCTGAGGTAAGAAGAAACTACCTTTGAACTGGAAGGAAGCCAATGTTAACTGGAAATGGGCCTTTTGGATCACTTGGATCTGTCCCTTTCAGTATCCAAACCTTAAGTCTCCAGGTTGCCCTGCTAGTGTTGGTTGGCATGTTCTTGGCCATTCCTTGATTAGGCTGTTTATTCTTTGATTGTTTGTTCTCCTTGATTGGGGTATGGTTTTCTGCTTGATTCAAGCAGTGCATTTCATGAGGTCATCTTGCAAATAATGTTGTAAATGTGGAAGCCTGTCTTTGTATCCATAGACATCCTCCAGCCCATCCCCGAGTCTCCCTTCCAGCCACTATCGCTAACGCGTGGAAGGTCGGCTTTGCTCTTCTGCACCTCCCGTATCCAAAATGGTATTCTCTTGGATCCTTTCAGACCGACTGCCAGCAGTACGGCCAGAACGCTCACCTGGCCTCCATCGTCTCCAAGATGGAACAGGAGATGATTGCGAGTCACATCACCAGCAACTACAAAATCACTAGAGGTGTCTGGATTGGCCTCTATGATTCCTGCACGGTAACTAACCAGTCCAGTTGTTTCTTTATTTTTCCATGCTCTGTTTCCATGGCTTGCCCCTTAAGGTCCCTAGAAGAGGGCTTGGAAATACCTGGGAGAATTACACACCTGAACTCTCTCTTGCTGTGGGATGAGGACCCATGGATTTAGGGTAATTGACAGCCTCCCTTCCTTGAAGGATGTGGGCCCTAACTTTTGCTTCCCCTGACATTTCCATTGGGAATGGAGGTGTTTAGGGAAGGAGGAACGAAAAGAGGGGCGGGGGCATTAGGAGGAGCTTTGGACAGATATCAGAGAGACCAAGATGGGTTGGATCGAGCAGAGCAGGACATCAGAAGGCAGAGGGAAGGAGAGGCAGTTGGAGGAAATGCAAGATAGAATAGGCGAACAGGTCGGCTATGGATGCGGAATGGGCCACCTCGCCACGGCCAACTCGCTGTGGGACAACCCATCACAGGACAGTTAGCAATGCAATTTAATTATTTAAAATACATGTAAAATTGTTTTAATTTTTGTCAATTAGATTTCATCTTGTCCCAAGATCAGTTACCTATCTCAGGTCAAGATAGGGTGGGCTTTTCCCTGAATACAGGTACCGTATTTTTCGGAGTATAAGATGCACCTAGATTTTAGAGGAGGAAAACAAGGAAAAAAAGTATTCTGAACCAAATGGTGTAGTAATATATTATTTAATAAAATACCAGTGTAGCAGAATACTTTTTACAACCATGTATACTTTTAACAACCATGTACACTTTTTAGAAACTTCAAACTTGGCAGCTTTAAGACTTGTGGACTTCAACTCCCAGAATTCCTCCTCCAGTCATGCTAGATTGGGTAATTAAGAAGGCAAAAACACCAGTTTTTGCAAAAAACGGCCCATTTTCCACTTTTTTTGTTGTTGCAAAAACAGGGCATGCAGAGGGTTTGGGAAGCCTGCAGACCACTCCTAGGGAGTGGGGGAAGGTAAAAAAAACCACATTTTTTGCAAAAAATGCCCCATTTTTCGCAAAAATTGGATGCAGGGGCAGGGCTTCGGGAGGCCAAAAATGGTTGTATTCGGTGTATAAGACACACCAACATTTTCACCCTCTTTTTGGGGGCAAAAATGTGCGTCTTATACTCTGAAAAATAGAGTATTCTCAACATATGACTGTATCGAAGATTGCCCATTATGGTCATGTGTCATAAAGCAGCGGTTACCAACCAGTGGTCCGTGGAAAATGTTGGTGGTCCGCAGAAAAATTATTTGCATTTTTTATATTGCACTAAATACTATTTATCTTTTTAAAAAATTCATATAAGTGGTCCACGGGATTTAAAATTATGAATTTAGTGGTCCCTAAGGTCTGAAAGGTTGGCAACACCTGTCATAAAGGTCATACAATGGGCTGGTAACCAGGGGTGGGTTCTACTTACCTTCCCCACCAGTTCGCATTGCGACGGAAGTGCACTTTTGTGTGCGTGCTTCGCTCGCATGCATGCGCACGTCCCTTCCCAGAAAGTAATCAAAAAATAGCTTCTGTGCATGTGCAAAAGCAAAATCCAAGATGGTGGCGCCCATGGACCCGCACCGACAGAACCAGCTCCGTGACGTCACAACAGTTTTACTACCGGTTCTAAAGAACTGGTAAGAACTGGTAGGAACCCCTCTCTGCTGGTAACATAAATGCCCAATTTTCTGGCAGACATCAATGAGCCAATGGTTTACTAAGGGTGTAGTTTTACCAAAACCGAAAGTATGTGGTGTTTCAGCGAAACTGTCATAAAACGGGGTTGTGGAACCATGTGACCCTGCAAATGGTTATAACTGTGTCGCGATTGCCAAGCACCCGGAATTTGGTCATATGATGGAGGAAGGTACCCATCCGTTGGAACTTTGAATCCAGGTCGTAAGTCCCCTTTTTTGGGAAGGTCTTTACTTTGAATGGTTGTTAAGCAACCTGTCATGAGTTAAGGACAACCTGTATTGCCATTTGATGGGAGACTTCCTAGCTAGGAGAAAATTGGATAATCATGCGTTAGAACTGATTTGTTGTGCTTTTTTATTGCTTTCCTTATCTTAACTACCCCTTCTTATTGGTACTATTATGATTATTATGATTATTACTCTGTTGCTTTGCATGTACACTGAGAGTTTCTGAATTGCATTCCTTGTGTGTTCAATCACACTTGGCCCAATAAAGGACTCTATTCAATTCAATTCTCTCCCAAGCTTGGAAGTCTGTCAGCAAGAGCCTGTTGAAGTTCACGTCACCCTGTTTTGCCCTCCTCAGAGGGGTCCCTTAACATGAAATGGAATCCTAGTGATTCTCTGGGCCAAGTGGTAGGTCTGGCTGACCAGGTTTACCACATCTTGGCTTCTCCGAGCACAGCAGGGTCAACATGCACTGTGGCCAAACACAAGATGCTGATGATTTGAGGACAATTAGCCACGTGGAGACTCTCACCTTCTATTGAGGTAAAAAAAATCCCTTGTCTTTTTACAGAAAGGATGCTGGAAATGGACTGATTACTCATCCATTCCCTTCGTAGCGTGGTATCAAAACTATCCTAAACCAAGGAAACGCCTGAGTTGCATCCAGCTGGCTGCCTCATCAGGTGAGAACGGGACGCCCATCCATAGAATGAAGGTGTTGGAAGACATTGTGGAGGTCTTCTAGGAAAGGAATCCTTAGACTGTCCACCCACATCCCCAGAAACATGGTTGGTCCTTCTAATATGCAACAGATTGGGAAGGAGTGAGAGATGTCCTCAAAGACATTGGGCTGTCCTTTTCTCTACCGCCTTCCTTTCCTCCTCCTCCTCCTCCATCACCACCACTACCACTACCACCACCACCACCATTCGCCATTTCCTTTTCCTTCCTTCACCACCATTTCTCCTCCTTCTCCCTCTCCTCCGTCCTTCTCTTCCTCCTCCTGCTTCCCCTTCTCCCCGTCTTCCTCTGAAAGACCCCATCCCATTGCCATGCATCCCTCAGAATATAGAACATCGTATGTTCCACTGTGCTTCCAAAAACCCGATCCAGGCAATACATTGTTGGCAGAATATGACCTGCAGCTTGAAAAGATGGAACATGCTGTAATTACAAAGTACAGTGAAATCAACTAGGAAGGCCTTAAACTGAAGTCTGGAGTCAGTCAGTGATGAAAGGCCAAAGATAGCATGTCAGATAAGGAGTTATGCGCTACAAGAATGGGAGAAATTGTGAAGTCCTCATAAAGTTTATGGCTTGGATCATCCTGCTCTGAATGCTTAAAATGGGAGGAGGGGGATTAATGGGATATGCTTCTTCTATGCAAATGTAAAGGTGGCAAGAGAGACATGCCCAACCTCCTTTCATTTTTCTCTTTCAGGATATAAAAAATGGAAGAATCGAAACTGTTCAAGAAAAGCACAGTACCTTTGCATGTTGAGCACTTAGTGAGAGCAGGTTTTCATTGGGGATGCCATGGCTCTTGGAAGGAAGTTGAGAAATGTCCTTGAAGACCACCAGCTCTAAGCCTACAGAGTCAACCCCATCAGGTTAAGGGTCCGATACTTTCCTGTGAAAACCAATAAACTATTTTCAATTTTATCTCTGTCGTTGCTTTCCTTTTTCACTAGCGTTTCTCAACCGTGGCCACTTTAAGGCCCATGGAGGTCAATTCCCCATTAGTCAGCCGGGGAATTCTGGGAATTGAAAGTGGCCAAGCTTGGGACACTCCACCAGAGGCGGGTTGCTCCCGGTTTGGACCGGTTCTATAAAACCGGTAGCTCTGACTCCAAGCTGAGAGTGAATGAATTCTCTCTATCCGTGAAAGTGGGCCCGCCCGCCCACCCCTGGGTTATACTGACCTTTGTCTCTGCTTCCGAAGCCCAGCTGATCAGGGGAGGCAGATTGAATTGCCTCTCTGCAGCTGTTTCCTGTGCTCCTATCGTCGCTTGGAAGATTTTTTTTTTAAACTACTGAGCATGCGCAGAGGCTTAGTTTCCTGGAAGGGACGGGTCGCGATGCGAACCGGTGGGGAATGTAAGTAGAACCCACCCCAGAACCCCACACTAGAGGAATCTTCAAGGCTGCTTATATACCAATCAATTATCCATCCATCCATCCACCCATCAATCATCCATCCATCCACATATCAATCATCCATCCATCAGTCCATAAAGAGCCAAAAGTACTTCATCAGATTTTTTTAGGGATGGATGAAAAATTAATAAAGAAAATATATAATTATCTTTTAAGTTAGAAAAAAGCAGATGAACAGGTGAAAGAAACAATGAGAGTGTGAGCAAAAAACTGGATATACAATATCATAGAATTAGATAAATGGCAAAAGCTTTGGGATAGAAATTATAAATTAATAATGGCAACTACCTACAAGGAAAACTTCTATAAAATGTTATAGGTGGCATTTGCTACCAGCAAGACTAGCAAAGATGTTTAAAAATATGTCTGCAAAATGTTGGAAACGTAACCAAATACCGGGTTCCTACTACCACACGTGGTGGACTTGTCCAAAAGCAAAAAAGAATCTAGACGAGAATAAATACATGGTTAGGGAAAATGATAAAACAACACATAGATTTAAAACCAGAAATATTTTTGTTAGGTATTATTACCAGAAAATTATAACAAAGGGACTACATATTTAATAATACATGTGTCAATGGCAGCGAGAATTGTATTTGCAAAACATTGAAAAAATGAAGACATACCTACAGATGAAAGTATAATTAGAAAAATATTAGACTGTGCAGAGATGGATAGATTAACATTAAGGATAAAGGATAAGGAAGAAACAATACTTTTCAACGTGGGATATGTTCTATCAATGGTTGGATAAAAGGGGTGGAAACTAGAAGATGAAAGATTAATAATATATATAAAGAAAAGAAATATATAAAAATATTATATAACATACAATAAGAAATTATTATATATAAGCAAACATTAGTATTAATATTACAGTTATTATCATTATTTGCATTAACAGTATTATCATTATTGCATATTATAAGTAAATGATGTAAGAATTTTATCATAATTATTAGTATTTTAATTATGGTTGATATTATTATTACTGTCAGTACTAGTTTATTAATACTTTGTTTGAGCAAATGGATCCAGACAATAGACTGCTCATTAAGCATTTATGTATTTTAAAGAAGAAAAAATGTATAGATAATTTTTTAAAAATCATCCCTGCATCCCCTCATCAATCATCCCTCCCTCCGTTTTATTTTAACCCCTTTTACAACCTTTACCTGGACTCCAGACTGAAGAGGAGAGGAATAAAGCCGGCAAGGAGAGAAAAAAATTCTTTCCCCTGAGGTAAAAAATACCTCATCATGGCTAAGAGTTGTGCCAGAAAATGGAGGATGCGGGGTCTTTGCAAGCTTTTTAGCTGTTCGTTTCACTGCCTGTTCTAGCCTTTAAGTCCTAGCTGCCCTCTACAGGCAGTGAAACGGACAGCTAAAAAGCCTGCGAAGACCCCGCGTCCTCCATTTTCTGGCACAACTCTTGGCCATGATGAGGTATTTTTTACCTCAGGGGAGAGAATTTTTTTTTCTCTCTCTCTCCTTGCTGGCTTTGTTCCTCTCCTCTTCAGTCTGGAGTCCAGGTAAAGGTTTTAAAAGGGGTTAAAATAAAATGGAGGGAGGGAGGACGGAAGGGATGATGGATGGTTGGATAGATGCATGGATAGATAGATAGATAGATAGATGATAGATAGATAGATAGATAGATAGATAGATAGATAGATAGATAGATAGATAGATAGATAGATAGATAGAGATCAGATGATGGAATGTATGTACAGATGAGTCCATGGGGGTCATATATGGAGATAGGACCCAGATGTGGGTATAATGGACATGAGAAGAGAGATGATTTTTGAAGAAAACGGGCAAAACCAGGACATGCGGATGGTTTGGGAGGCCTACAGAGTGCTCCTGGGGGCAGGGGAGGGCAAAAACCAGACGTGCGGAGGCCAAAACCTTTTTTTCCTTGTTTACCTCTTGGAAATCTAGGTGCGTCTTATATTCTGGTGCATCTTATAATTTGAAAAATACAGTAAATTAATTAACTAAGCAATTAAGCAATTAATTAATTAATTTTACTTGTCAAAAATTATGAACTCGAACCAACAAAATAAGAAAATTAAAATGTGACAGGGATGATAGACAAGGAATTAATTTTTTTATTTTACTCGTCAACCAAAAATTACTAATTTGAAACCACAAAATAAGAAAATCAAAACGTGACAATATGCAAGGAATTGTAAGAAGCAATTTTTAAAAAAATCACAGTCCGTACTTAAATCAGCCCAGCTTGTATTAAGTCTGCCATGTGTTGCTGACTTTAGTTTTATGTACCTAAAGTCTTATTTAATTCCAATCAGAAAATTGGTGGCTGATGCCCTCCTGGAGGAGACAACATTTCCTCCCTTAAAACTTCGGAAGAAGAAAATTGGGATGGAGTAACAAAGATGATTAGGGGATTGGAGGCTCATTTATTTATTTATTTATTTATATTCAATTCCTGAACATTATTTATTTATGTTCAATTCCTGAACATATTTATGTTCAGGAATTGGGTATGGCTAGTCTAGTGAAAAGAAGGAGTAGGGGTTACATGATAGCAGTGTTACAACATTTGAGGGGCTGCCACAAAGAAGAGGGGGGAGGGGGTCAGAGTATACTCCAAAGCACCTAAAAGCAGGACAAGAAGCAGTGGATGGAAACTTATCAAAGAGACATCCAACCTAGAACTAAGGACAAATTTCCTGACAGTGAGAACAATTAACCAGTGGAACGACTTGCCTCCAGAAGTTGTGGGTGCTCCATCACTGGAGGTTTTCCAGAAGAGATGGGACAAGTATTTGTCTGAAATGGTATAGTGTCCCCTGCTTGAGCAGGGGGTTGGGCTAGAAGACCGCCAAGTCCCTTTCAATGCTGTTATTCTATTAAAAAACAGCTCGACAACCAGTGATCAAAAGTGTCCTTCCAAAGTGAGATGGAAGCATTTGAGCAGTAGAGATGCCGAAGACATGAAGTTCATTCAGATGAAACTAATTTCTTCAGGAAATTCATATCGTAGTACAAAACATGGGACGCTTCCTTCTGCCCGCTGAATCATGGAGATATTTCCTCCTGAAACAAAACTACTGAACAAGGAAGAGAAGTCATAGATATAATGACTGATATTCTTGGTCAATTGATCAGCAACGAACTGAAGAGGAGACATTGCTGTGATTTGGAACAGTCTGTCCTAACCAGATGCTCGTGATGTGCATTGGGACTGCAGCCCCCATAATTCCCATCCTTTCTCCCTGCAGCTAGGAATGCTGGGAGTCCCCATCCCAATGCCTTGGGATGACACAGGTTTGAAGGCTGATGCGATATCATAAAGATGATTGAGAAATGTCCAAGATTTAGCAAGGAACTTGTCCTTTCTCTTCGTAGCCCTTTTAAAAGAAGTCTGGTGGAAATGTGGTTGTCCCAGCCCAGGGCTGGAAGGGACCTTGAAGGTCCTAGTCGGAGCCTCCTGAGCAAGGCAGGGTCTTTATACCAACCTGGGCAAATGGTTGTCCAATCTTGAAAACCTCCAGTAATCTTTCTCAGTGCCAGGAAATCTCTCCTTACTTCTAAAACCCCAAGAATGTTCAATTGCCTTTTGGAAAAAGCACTTTTAAGATACAACCAGCCAGAGCATAGAAAATAGTGCAAGATCGGAAGATGGGGAGAGACCTGGCACATAGAATCACCAAGAGTCTAACATGATTGAATGTATAACATCACTTTGTCAATTAAACAATAGGATTGTGAAAAATCTATTGTGTTTGTTGAGACCTTCTGAGATGTCTTGAAACCATTAGATCATATTTCAGCCATTTCTCACTAAGTGGAGATGTTAAAGTCTCTTGGGTTCCTTGGTGGTTTCTGAGCTTGGTTGTTTACTTGCAGACATGACCCAACTAGGAAACATCATCAGTGCTGGAAGGAAGTGAGATTTACTCTCTGTTTATATGCTAGGGCAGGGCTGTCAAACCCACTGACCACGGGCCGGATGCATCACGCACTGCTCACACCCATGCCCGGTTTAGCAAAGGGGAAAAAAAGTCCTGATACATCATGTGACGCTGCTGTGATGATGCAAGTTTGACACCCCTGTACTAGGGGCTTGCCTGGTAATGTGGATGGGAGCATTCTTGGTAGTTCTTGGATTAGGCAATTCTTGACTGTTTCCTGGTTTATAACAAATAACAAAGGTGGAAGGGACCAACTTTGCAGGGGTTCTAGTCCAACCCCCTGCTTAGGCAGGAAACCCTGCACCACTTCAGAGAAACGGTTATCCAACATCATCTTAAAAACTTTCAGTGTTGGAGCATTCACAACTTCTGGAGGCAAGCTGTTCCACTGGTTAATTGTTCTAACTGTCAGGAAATTTCTCCTTAGTTCTAAGTTGCTTCTCTCCTTGATTAGTTGCACTGGTAGTTCCTTGATTGAGGTATTGTTGGGGAGGTGGTGTTTTGTTTTTTGGTTTCCTTTTTGGCCTTTTGGTTGTCATAAAGAGGAAACCTCAGCTCTCAAGAAGGGGTGCAATTGCATTGCCTACTTAGACTGCATAAACATTTGACTGGAATGGTGTAAGATCTTGTCACTTGAGGGGAGAGGTTGGACTAGAAGACCTCCAATGTCCCTTCCAGCCCTAGGATTCTTTGTTCTAAAATCTCCTTTTCCAAAATGGTCACTTTGGGTCTGTCATAGAGGGGGGGGGCTAAAATGCTCTGATGTGACTTTGTCCATGATGTTATGTTAACCTCCTGCCCATTAACTAGTCCCTTCCTCACCCCAGCTTCCTTTTCCTGCCATAGACTATCACTCTCCTCCTACGATGTCTATCTTGTTCTCGAGAAGATTTTCCTCAACTCTTTGGGATCTGCTGCTGGTGCATGTTTTCCTCTTTCCAGCGTCATTTATTTCCCATTGCCTGGATCACTGCTCAGCCGTGGCATTTCCACATAAAAAATGACCTGGACGTGCTTCTGGCTTCAGTAGATGTTTGTCCTTCTAGTGCCTGTTTGCCACACCTACACACCACTCCCGAGCCCATAAATAGTTCAGAAAGAACCAGCATTGTACCCAGAAGGAACGAAAGGTTGCAATTCTCCTGACAGCATACAAAGACTGACCTGTAAGTAGCGTCCATCCAAGAACAGCCTCTAGGATACTTCAGGGGGGACCCATCGATCGATAGAGGGAACACAGGGGTCGCCACAAAGAAGAGGGATTCAAACTTTTCTCCAAGGCACCTGGGGGTAGAACAAGAAGCAGTGGGTGGAAACTAATCAAGGAGAGAAGCAACTTAGAACTAAGGAGAAATTTCCTGACAGTTAGAACAATTAATCACTGGAACAGCCTGCCTCCACTATATTCAGTGCTGTCGTAACTTTGAATTGTCATTAAATGAATAGTTGTAAGTCAAGGGCTACCTGTGGTACATTTTTTTTAAAGGTTTTGACAAGCTGCTCTAATATCTCAGGTGTCTTAGAAGCCCAAAATGTTGCTGGTCCAAAACAATTGTTGTAGAGGTAGTCCTCCAGAAACGATAGGTCATTTAAAGACCGTTCAAAACAACGACCGACACCTCAAAATGCATTTCAAAGTTATGACAGATTTGTCCTAACGACACATAGGCTTTCCCCTGAATCCCCTGGAGGACTTCAGCTTCAACCCATCCCTTCTGGCAGCATCTGCCCTTTTCAGCACCCCAAAAATTGTAAAGCCGATTGTAAACAATTCAATTTTGTAACCGAATTGTCTGGAATATCGTATCTGATTCAGTTGTCCCAGAAACTAACTTTCACAGTTTTAATTGTAACTCAACTTCTCTGGACCTCACTCCATAATTTAAGAGATCCCTAAGGTGGGGGGGGGGGGGAGTCCGTAAGTATACTGGCGTGCCTAAATCACATTTTGATTTCCTTATTTTGTTGGTTCAAATTCTAATTTTTATTTGATGAGAGAAAGAAAAGGAAAGGGAAGGAGAGAGAGAGAGAGGAAGGAAGGAAGGAAATTAGTTAGAACAATTAATCAGTGGAATAACTTGCCTCCAGAAGTTGTGAATACTCCAACACTAGACATTTTTAAGAAGATGTTGGATAACCATCTGTCTGAAGTAGTGTAGGGTTTCCTGCGTAAGCAGGGGGTTGGACTAGAAGACCTCCAAGGTCCCTTCCAACTCTGTTATTATTATTACTTCTGGCTGGTCCATAGTATTTAATATTGAGATGCTAACCACAGGTTCCTTTTTTTAAAGGCAGCTAAACCAGTGTCAGTCAAGGCATGGGGATGGGGGGGGGATTGACTTGAATTATACATATATGGAATATATATATTCCAGCATAATGTTGCAGGAACTAATTTGGGTCTTCTGAGCTTTTGAAGTTTGCTGAATCCCATTTTCAGGTAACTTCTCTCTAGCAGAGTGTGGGCTTTTGGTTGTTCTGTGTGTGGTATTTATATGGTGCCCATTGTATGTGGCTTTTTAGATGTTGATTGGGGTATTGATGGTTGGCTATTAAGTCTTTGGCTGAAGTTTGCTTGTGCTGCCAAGCCCTCCCCTCCTAAGTACTTGATAAACTGGTGGTAAATCAGCACTCTTGTTGACTGACAAGGGGCCCGTTTCCCAGGCTTCAATCACTTCCCTGACTGTTTTTGATCCTGCACGTCCAACAATCGACTCAGGAGGCGATAAACAGCCAGAAAGATTAGGAGTCTACGAGATCCCATCCTCCTTCTAGAATTTATGCAAGCTCCTTCCGAAATCAACACAACTGGAGGACATCAATAAATCTGGTAACAGCAGCTCCTTGATTTAGCTTGCTCTTTCTTTTCCCTTCCAGATGGGGTTCGCCTCTTTTCATGTGCCCTTTTTGGGCTTCCTGGTGGCCTCTTTCTTCATACAAGGTAGGTCTTGATTGATAACCAAAAAATGCTGAAGCATTTCTAGAAAGACAGAGAAGAGCCACAAGGATGGTATGAGGTCTGGAGGCTAAATTGTATGACAAACGGCTAAGGGAACTAGATACGTCTAGTCTAGCAAAGAGAAGGACTAGGAGTGACATGATAGCAGTCTTCCAGGACTTGAGGGGCTGTCACAGAGAAGAGGAAATTGATTTAGTCTCCAAAGCATAGGAGGGCAGGATACGAACCAATGGGTGGAAACTCGTTAGGGAGATCCAACCTGGAAATAAGGAGAAGTTTCTTGACAGTGAGAACAATTAATCAATGAATAGTTTGCCTCCTGGAGTTGTGGGTGCTCCATCACTGGAGGGCTTCAAAAATAGTTTGGTTTACTTTATTGTCATTGCACCTCGTACAACAAAATTAAATGCCATCTTCAGTGTACATTATAACTATAACTATAAAGACGCATCCTTCACATACTATACAATTGAATTGAAAACCCGATATTGCATTAATATTGCACTATACAGTAGAATTCAATACAGTTACTGCCCTGGGATAGAAGCCGTTTTTCGGCCTATTTGTCCTTCTTTTTATTATCCTGTAACATCTGCCAGTTGGTAATAGTTCAAAAAAAGGGTGCCCAGGATGAGATGGATCTTTAAGAATGAACTTTCTTAAGGCAGCGGGACCTATAAAGTTCTTCCAAAGAGGGGAGAGGGCAACCAATGATCCTCTGGGCAATGACGTTGACCCTCTGGAGTGCTGTCCTATCTGCCACTGTGCAATTGGCAAACCATACACAGGTGCAGTAAGTTAAAATACTCTCTATGGTGCAGCAGTAGAAGGTCACCAGCAGTTTTTCATTCAGTTGTTGTTTTCTGCGAGGTCTCAGGTAGTATAATCTCTGATGGGCCCTTTTGACCAGTCCTGCAATGTGAGCGCCCCAGGTCAGCTCCTCTTTTGTGATAACACCCATAGACTGGACTGTCAGGAGAATAATAACTCTCATCAGAGGTGAAAATAGATCTTTACCTGGAACTCTGACATTTGGAAATGAAACCGCAGTTTAAAGTTCTAAGTAGAAAATATTTATTCGGTACAAAAACAATAAATTCTCATTAATTACATCTCTGCTATAAAAACACGTCTTGCTCCATCAGAAGCTGGATCAAAAAGGACTGAATAGAATGCACACATGTGTACTAGGAATATACAAATCACGTGCTCAGGAATCTTTATATTTTCCTGCCGTGACTGGGCATTATAATATTATAGATAGGGATGCTTCTCCCTGCATATACATATAACAGGCAATATAAAAATCACTGCCTGACATGGACAACCATTTGATTGGGATGGTATAAAGTGTCCTGCCTTGAACACAAGATTGACCTCGAAGACCTCCGAGGTCCCCTCCAGCTGTAGGATTTTCTGATGGACAGCTCAAAAAATGGATGTAGTTCCAGCCACACAAATTGGGGAGAAAATGCCCAGTCACGGCAGGAAAATATAAAGATTGCCACCACAGAACTGAATGTAAGCTAAGCTCTCTCCTCAGATCTTCAAGTATTGAGATGACGAAGGTTAGGAAAAGCTCTAGAGGCAATGATATTCATCCGGGACAAATTATGGGGTTCACAGGAACGGGAGTCAGAGCCAGAATGTGGGCCCAACCATGCTGTCAAAGCCCTGTTCTTTTTTTTTTTTTTTTTTTTTCTCAAAAAAGTTTTATTAGTACAAACTTACATAAGTGGTAACAAAATATTAAATCCAATGTACAAACATTTTTGTTTCCCCCCCCCCAGACCCACCCCCTTCCCTCCCCACCTCCCCCCCCCCGGACTTCCCAGAGATAATACAGGGCATAATAATAAGTTTAAATTGTTAATAAAAAGAAAAAGGAAAAAGGAAAAAAAGAACACTATTTTTAAAAAAGCTTCAACTCCAAACTATACAGTACTAATATATCGCATTTGTATACAATAGTAAAGATACAAAAAAGAGAGAGAGAAAAAAGAAAGAGAATAAAAAAAAAGAAAGAAAGAAAGAGAAAACTCTTTAACACTACAAACAAACAAACCTCCTACCTCCTCCCTTCAGTCCTCTATCTTATACAAGGTAAATGTTACATAAGTAATAACTAAATATAAAATACACAAATCTTAAACTAATATTATTGACATTAGAAATAACCTCCAAGATAAAACTTAACTAAATGTTACATAAGTAATCATCAAATATTAAATTTCATCATTAACTTCAATAAACAAAAAAAGAAAATAAAAGAAGAATAAACAATAAACAAATCTTCAACAAACTATATATATCTAATATTATCAACATTAAAAATAACCTCAAAATTATATAAAACTTAACTAAATATTGCATAAGTAATCATTAGATAGGGAAAAGATAAAATACAATCATATTAGTCTCTATCCATCCAATATATTTCAACATCACATCGTTTTGTATCTTGATAGTTCATCTTTTAATAGTTCAATAAATTCAAATTTGTCAAGTCGTCTCCCGTCTGCTCCCAAACCTCCATCTCCTTTTCCCCAGCTATCTGATTCAGGCACTCCTTTTGGATTTTTGAGTCTATTTCTTTTTGATCCATCGAAGGTGGCTTCCCCTCCTCCTCCTCTTTTATTTTCATACACCCTTCTTCTGGAATCTTGGATATATCAGCCTTTAGAACATTGACATAAAATTCAGTAGCTTTTTTTATCGTGTTGAGCCGGTATCTTTTTCCAGAAAATTTCACTGCTACTCCAACTGGTGCTTCCCATTTATATTGTAAATTTAATCTCTTAAATTCATCAATCAAAAAAGTATAGCTTTTCCTGGCTTTAAGCATTTTAGAGGGGATTTCTTTCCAAATCTTTAGTTCCTGACCATTCACCATAAGATTATTGTTAAACGTTGCTTGTATAATTCTGTTCCGTAAAGCTCTTGTGGTAAAATATATGACAATATCCCTTGGTAGATGCTTTTGTTTGGCGTACCACGAGTTGATTCTGTATGTTTTGTCGATTTGTGTAGCCAATTCCGCTTTAGAAATTCCAGACACCTGATCCAATATGTCAACCATCCTGCCTTTTAAATTTTCATATAATCCTTCTTTCAAACCTCTAATCCTTATAGCAACTTCCATAGATCTGAACTGAGTCATTAAGACCTCTTTTTCAAAATTTGCAATGTCGTTTTGGATTTTATCTATGTAATTCACCGAAGTTGCCAAAGCTTGTTTATTTGTTTCAATACGTTCTGCCAAAACTTCAATATTTGTTGCTAAGCCTTTGCAAACCTCTAACACATCAAATCTTAGTTGTTGATTCATATTCTTCAAAGCAGCCTGCATCTTATGGTCTATCTCACTTATTTTCTGGTTAAATTCCAAAGTAAGTTCATGTTTCATAATCTTTAAATTATTTAATAAATTTTCAGGTGTCAAAAGCTGTGGAGGTGTTAGCTCAGTGTTAAGTTGCATTTTAGAAATATATCCAGATGAATAGTCATTTCTTTTAGTCAAAACAGTCTTTCCAAACTTTGAAGCCATTGGTGTTTCAAAAGAGTACAAAAAAGAAAGAAAGCCAGTTGCCTGATTAAAGTTCTTTCCAGTTTAAAAATCAGATAGTCTTTTATTATTGAAAATATTTCTATTATAACTTTAATCCAGAGTTAGGAGACAGAGAAAGAAAAAACCATTTTTCCAAGTTAAAAGTTTCCATAAGAGAGAGAGAAAGAAAAAAAAAAAGCCTCTGGGGAAACGAAAGTCACTTTCACTTCTCAATCGCCATATTGTTACTCTGTTTCCTTTGTTCCCTTGCCGAAGTGAAAGCTTACCCAGGAGTTGAAAAAAAAAGGAAAAAAAGAGGTTTCAGTACTTGCCCATCTCACGCCTGTTTCTCTCTGTCTGCTTCTATAGTTTAAATGTAGTTATAAATCCCATTTTTGAAGCAGCGGCTGGTCACTCCATCTAGCTCTGCAGAGGCAGAGGTTTCCGGATCTTCGGAGCTGGAGACAGGCTGCATGGGGAGCTCTCCCTTCGCGCCCTGCCAGATGGCTCCTAAGGCGCTGGGGGGGCTCTACCCCTCCTGTCAGGCTCTCATCTCTCCCCTTTGCCCGGGGAAGAGATTTTAAAGCCGCCAGACAGCTGTTCTGGCGGCTTTTAACAAAGATCGGAAAGGCATCCAACGAGGGATGTCTGCGATGAAGCGCTCCAAAACCGGAAGCCGCCCTGTTCTTATGGATATGTGTTGTGACATGTGAGTTATAACACTATAGGAACCCCAAATTAACCAAAATGTTTGGGCACCAACACTTTGCTAAGCACAAACAACATTTACACACCATTCAAAAGAGAGAATCAGACAGCCAAAAAGGAGACAAAAACCCCCAAATACCCCATTGCCAGCAATTAACAACAGATAAACAAAGATTAACCAAAATTAATTGCAGACCAACAATGAAATAGTAAACAATGGGTCACAGTATTTGTGAAATCGAAGAGCAGAAAATCCATCCATCCATCGGTATTTAAGGAAAGGGTGTCCTGAGACCCTTCCCAGCCCATTGGTCCAGATATTGGTCCTTGTTCAGTTACTCTTTCATTCTTCTTCTTCTCATCCTGTTACTTGAGGGGAGGCTGCCCCCACCTGTCTTCCCAGCCTCTTGCCATACTTTGCACCCCATCCACATCCTGGCTTCCCTCCAGCTGGGCACCGTCCTGCCCTTATTTCTAGGGCGTCTCTTTTCTTCCCCTTCTTCAAGTCCCTTCTCCTCCTCCTCCTCTTTTCAGTTTGAATCTATGGGTTCAGGATGGGTGACCCCCATTTCCTCCTTTTTGACAACGTCTCCTATTTCCACCAACAGGTCTGGAAGCAGTATCTTGTCCCAAAGACTGGTTCCTCTTCGAGCAGCATTGTTATGGATTTTTCACGAACAAACTGAACTGGAACGATGCAGAGGTAAGAGGAACCCAGTCCACCTCCATGTTTGGATGGCCAGTTACAGCTCAGCATATTAATTTGCTTTCTGAGCATAATGCTTCCCTGTGGGAAGGGAGGAAGGGAGGATGGAAGGAAGGAGTGAGCAGAGGTGTCCCAAGGTTATGGTAAAAAAGATCAATATGATGGCCATGGTTGAAATGAGGCGTCCTTGGTGCTCTCTGTGTAACGTTCCATAGTTCAGCATCAAGAAACCTCAGACAACACAGTTCAGTTTGAAGAATTTATCCTTGAAAGCATGAAACCCAGCACAAAGTCACCAACCAGCAAAGCAGCAAAACAAAATCAGCGCTAACTGCAGTTTAACCCTACCCCTTAAGTATGTGCATTTATCCCACCCCATGGCGTCCCCACCCCCTGGTGTCTGCCCACATTTAGCCCAGCAGAAGTTTCATGTGCGCGCCCACCCCACCCCATGGCTTCCAGATGCCAATGCTCAGCTGTTTTGGCCGATCTCCACTTCCCAGCTGATTGCCGGCTATCCACTTCCCAGCTGACTGCAGATCTAGGGCCATTCCCAGCAGCACCTAGCCCAACGAAGCAGTGGCGTGGCATTCACCCGGTGCTCAGCCATTCTGCCTCTCAGCTGATGGCTCACCCAGTGATGGTGGTTCTTCTCCTCCTAAATGGCAGCCCCGGGATCACTCGCTCATGGCTCGCCATTTCAGGGCTGACATGCAGCCCCCTCCTACCATGGAGATGACATCTGGAAGGCAAAAGTTGGTTAGTTGGTTATCGGGCTCATGGTGCTCTCTGCAACTGGTTTGCACAGATTCTTACGGTAGAAGCTTTTCACTAGTCAAGGAACCGTTACATCCCTGCTCCTTACCCACGAGGCCTCCGACAGGGGATACCCTTTCCATAGTACCAGATACTGTAGTGCCCCCCTGTCTATACGGGAGTCTAGGATTTGTTCGACTTTGTAGTGAAACTCCCCGCCTACCTGAATAAGGTGAGACGCCTGCCCTGAGGCCCCCTGTTAAGGAGTTATTGTGCTGTTGAGCACATACACAGCAAAATGTGATAGTAATTGTGGTGTTGCAGTTTGATATGAATGCTATTCAGTCAATAAACAGAATACGTTTAGTATTTACAAATAGTTTACTTAAAGTAGTAGCAAAGTTCAATAGGAAGGCCAAGTCATACACAGTAAATCAGTCCATAGGAAGAATCTTCTTCTTGCCTATCTTTGTTTAACTAACAAAGATTACAGCTAACATTCAATTCTACACTATCACAGATAGTTACTCTTTTCACAGCAGCTCTTCACAGCACTTTCAAACAGTCACAAAGCAATTACTCATCAGTAAAGCAGTAGAGTTAATCAGCAGAGAGTCAGCACTCCGGAACACATTGTCATCAATCATCAAACACATTAATCACGACACAGAGACATTCTGAGCATGCTCTCTTGCTTCCTTATATAGTAATCAGCCTACAAGCATTTAAAGCAATATACACACATAACACTGATTTGTGGCTTGTTCATATATTAGCAAACCAATCGTTTGAACAGGGTTCTAACACCCCCCATATACCAGAGGTCCTCACAGGCCATAGCAAGCTACTATGGAACACTGGGTGTATCTTATCCAATAACTGAGGGAGCTTCAGCTCCACTGTGACTGGGTTGATGATACGCACGATGGGGGACAGGGCTTGGAGACTGCCGCTTTCTGTAATGACCCTCTCACATTTCCCCACACCCATTGCATGTCGTTTAGCCACTCAACCAGGCTAATGGTCGTAGGGGTTTTCTGAGGGCATTCCGGTATGGGGACAAAGTCTATCTCAGTTGCTACCCTAAAGGGGGTAACTATGCACTCTGTTATTATAGGCCACCTCTGCAAATGGTAAGAGACTAGCCCAGTCTGTTGGTAACTGACATAGCAGTGGATGTATTGCTCCACCATAGCGTTGGCTCTTTTGGCCGTTCCATTGGTAGCCAGGTGGAAGGCCAAACTCAATCCTTGGGAAGACCCAATCATTCTCAGAAACTCCCACCAAAAACTGGCCATGAATTGTCCCCCCCCCTGATCTGAGATAATCCTTCGTGGCACTCCGTGGAGGCGATAAATATGTGTAATGAACATCTTTGTTAGTTTGCATGGTGACGGCAGACTCCGGCAGGCCACAAAATGTGTTTGCTTAGAGAAGAGGTCGATAACCATCCAGATCACGGCATTGCCCTGTGTTCTGACCTGGTCTTTGCAGAAGCAAGAAACAGATTCCCCACAAAGAAAAACCCCTGTTTCATTACACATTGGGAATTAACTGCATTCACCAACAGAAAGTCCAGACAAGAGTCCTCCAAGGAGTTAACTGAAACAATAATCCTTATCAGCTTGTTATGATAAATGCAAGGCTGTGAGCTCCCAGCCAGGAGGCTGCAAATTAAGTCAGTTCAAAAAGAGAAATAGACAAACCTCAGTTCTGGTAAGGCAGTCTTTGTCGCACGAAACACACAAGAGCAAACTTTCCAGAAATGCAAACGGTTGTCTGCGACAACCAAACCACTCCCCTTTCCTCCTATTTATTCCCCAGACAGGGAGGGGCTAGTCAGCGTCTACATTTGTTTTGTTTCCTGAGCTGGTTCATTGTCCTCTGTTGTTCACCTCTCGAATCTGCTCTGTGCATACGTGCATCTGGAACAGGCCCTAGCTTTTCCTCCTACTCACTCATCTCTGACTCCAAAGGCAGCTGCCTCTTTGGCTTGGAAATGCCGGACGGCCCTGGCTCTATCTCTTTGTGCAATGCTGAGCATCCATCAGAGCCTTCTCCAGGCTCCAGAACTGGCTCAAATTCTTCCCCAACCTCCTCATCGTCTGAGTCTGCTGCCAGCTCTGCTGGCAGCTGTCGGGCCACAACACCGTGACTCTCTGGGAGCTCGACAATGAAGTCAATGGCAATTTCTTCCCATAGTTGGGTGGTGTTTGCCACAGGCAACATGCCGTGTGTGTGTGTGTTTCCTGGCCTCTTCTTCATTGTTGCACCGATGGTACAGCTCTGGACATAGTCCTCCAAGTTCTTTTTCATCCTGGGCCACCAAAACTGCTGGTTTGCTAAATGGAAGATTTTCAGGAACCCAAAATGTCCAGCAGAGCGGGCATCATAGTACCACCACAACATCACTATGCGTTGAGTGTGGGGAACATATATTTTGTTACCTTTCCAAGCCAGGCCATCTCTTTGCATTAGCAGCTGCTGGTTTGCTTGGAACCACAGGTCAGTGAGCAGAGCTAGTTTTATTGAGCGGGTTATATTGTCCAGTCCCTCTTTTATTCGGTGCCTCCCGTGGCCCCGGGAGGTAGCTTGAGCCGCATGTTGTGGTGCCGGCACCATGGCATGAACCATGTCTTCATGGGCACTGTTATACTGCGGCTTCTTAGATAGGGCATCCGCTAGGAAATTCTTCTGGGGATGTACTTCAATGTAAAGTTGAAACACCTAAAATAAAGCGCCCACTGGACCTGCTTGGGAGACAATTTGCGTGGGGTTTGGAGGACCTCGAGGTTTTTGTGATCCCTCCACACTTCAAATGGAACACAACCCCCGTCCAGTACGTGTTGCCATGTCATAAGGGCCCACTGGACAGCAAAGGTCTCCTGCCATATCGCCTACCTTCTTTTGGTCTCTGTAAGTTTGCACAAGGTATAAGCGCATGGTTGCAGATTCCCTTGCTCATTGGCTTGAAGGAGGACAACCCCTATGCCACGTTGCTTGCATCGGCCTGGACCATGAAGGACCTCTTCGGATTGGGATGTCTTAGGATGGACTCCCAAGCGAACAATGCTTTCAGGTCCTTGAAAGCCTTTTGACATGCCATTGTCCATTGTAAAGACTGGCCAGGACGGGGTCTCCCAATCAAGTGTTTAGTCTTAAGGAGATATGTTAGTGGGAGGGCCACCTTGGCGAAGGACAGGATGAACTGGCAATAAAAGTTTGCAAACCCTAGAAAGCTTTGCAATTGCTTTTGGGTTTTTGGGGCTTGCCAGTCCTGAGCAGCCCATACCTTCACTGGATCCAATCTCCACCTCCTCATATGACACCTGGTAACCTATGTAGTCTAACAGGGGCTGGTGGAATTCACATTTGGTCAATTCACCACCAGCAGTTTCTTCAGGACCTGGTGCGCTAACTGGACGTGTTGGTCCATGGTCTTGGTGTAAATCAGGATGTCATTCAGGTAAACGAGCATCCCCTTATACAGGTGTTCATGCAAGACCTCATTTATCAATTGCATGAACACTGCCGGAGCCCCTTGCAGTCCGAATGGCATTACTCTGAACTAATAATTACCCAATGGGCAATTAAATGCGGTCTTCCACTCATCCCCTTCCCTGATCCGTACCTGATTATACGCGTCTCTGAGATCCAGCTTGGTGAAAATATGTCCCTCGGCCAAACGGGCTAGCATGTCTTTCATAAGGGGGAGGGGGTACATGTTCTCAATGCACACTCCATTAATCCCACGGACGTCTATGCACAATCCCAAACCCCCTCCCCCTGTCCTTCTTTTCTCTAAACAGTACCAGTGCTGCAATTCGGGACCTGACTGGCTGAATAAACCCTCTGGCTAAGTTCTTTTCTATATATTTCCTTAGTTCTTCCATTTCATGTTTCATCGCTCAAACTAGGCAATATCATCGGCGCCAAGCTCTGAGAGCACCAAGGACCCCTCACGTACTTAAACCTCAGTAGAGAAAAGCATAGCTTACGGTTGTCTCATGGTAGGACTGAGGAGTAATGAAAGTAACATCGTAGGGGCATAGCAGAGAATTGCTGTTGCCAGACAAAGCTTCTGCTGTGAAGGAAACAAATTCTGGGAGGATTGGGAGCAGGTTTTCAAAACAGAAACAAAGAAGGAATGTGTGCTAATTGAGGCAACCTTAAAGACCTCAGTTCAGGTATGGTTTATCTTTGCCAGCATAACTGATACGTTTCTTTTTATTAAGACTCTTCCTTGAGGACAGTAACAGTAGATGGGAAGGGAAGTAGCTTGATATTTGCTAATTATGCATATTTATGCAGATTAGAATACAGAATCACAGAGTTGGAAGGGATAAATAGTGCAGTGAGTCTGAATGATTGCTTTTTAGGTCCTGCTTTTGATTCCATGGGATAGAGTTTAGATGTCGTGAAGACAGGTGCTGGGTGATGGAGTTGGGGAATCAGCAGGAAGGACAGGAATAGACTGGTGGAACTGAGGGAGGGCTCTAAAGCAGGGGTCTCCAAACTTGGTCACTTTAAGACTTACAGACTTCAACTCCCAGAATTCGACAGTCAGCTATGCTGGCTGGGGAATTTTGGAAGTTGAAGTCCACAAGTCTTGAAAGTGACCAGGTTTGAAGACCCTGGTCTAAAGGACAGGATCAGCATCTAAAGCAGGAATCCCTCACCTGTGTGTCTGCTTGGTGTTTCCCAGACAGAATGCACTTCCCATGGCCAATATGCCCACCTTGCCTCCATCCTCAGCGAACGGGAAATGAACTCCATATCTTCTGCTCTACTCACCGGCTACCCAGATATATATAGAATCTGGATTGGATTGTATAAAGTCCTGGGCGGGAAGGTGAGTAGAAGTTGTGTTGGCCTCAGGGAGGGAAGGGAGTGAGTGGTACCTCTGGAGACAATGAAAAGCTCTGGGGGGGGGGGAGGAGGTGACAAGGATACTCCAATCTGTCAATGGATTTACATCACGGCACAATTCCACTAGGACTTAACAACAGCATGATAGCAATCCTAGTATGTGGAGGGTTCCTTGGAGAACCTTCAAAACATTCAATTTTGGATCTCAGAGCAACTTTGGGATCTTAAGAAGTTGACCTTGGCAATGTTACACACACTCTCTAGATTGAGCCCGGAATGGACAAAAGGGACAGATCCCAATTCTCTCTAAATAACATGTTTATTCAGAACTGAGCAATAGTGTCCTTTTGGTACTCTCATAAGGATGGCTAGGAACCACGTAGAGTAAGTAAGGACACACAAACTGATTGCGCAAGAGTAGATAAACAGGAATGACAAAAATATCTATCATTTCCTCTCATCAGTGAGTAGAAGCATTTTTAACAAACTCTGTCACAGTTCCAAACTCCGCCATAGTCTTTGCACACCCAGGGCACCTGTGTCCTAAATATCTGCTGGGGGGGCAGGGGGCTCCTTTCTGTCTTTAAAATATGTTTCTTCCTTTATCATCCAGGCAAATATAATATTCTGCCTTTTTCAATATTTCCTAAATTATTTCATTCTTCTAGGAGAGGGGTTGGGTGCTAATTTTCTTTTTTACTTACCAAGCTCCAAAAACAAATGGCTACCTTACTTGGTTAATAGAATATTTTATTTATTTTATTTATTAGTGATATTTATATACCGCCTCATAGTGCAAGCACTTTCTAAGCGGTTTACACCATTAAGCAATGTATATATATTTACATTGCCCCCAACAATCTGGGTCCTCATTTTACCTACCTCGGAAGGATGGAAGGCTGAGTCAATCCTGAGAATAATACAGTTGGGACCTTGGAGGTCTTCTAGTCAAAACCCCTGTTCAATAGCACTTAGCAATAGCACTTAGACTTATATACCGCTTCATAGTGCTTTACAGCCCTCTCTAAGCGGTTTACAGAGTTCAGCATATTGCCCCCAACAATCTGGGTCCTCATTTTACCGACCTCAGAAGGATGGAAGGCTGAGTCAACCTTGAGCCGGTGAGATTTGAACAGCTGAACTGCTGAACTAGCTGTAGCCTGCAGTGCTGCTTTTAACCACTGCGCCACCTCGCAGGTATGGTATAGGAGTATAGGAGACACTATACCAGGGGTCAGCAACCTGCGGCTCTGGAGCCGCATGTGGCTCTTTCATCCTTCTATTGTGGCTCCCTTTCACCAATTGGCACCACAATTTTGAGAGGAGCTTCCAGTTAGAGAGGGGAAAAGCACAGCACACCAGGAGGAGACTCTATGGCAAGGGGCGGGTTTTCCTGTCAGCTCCACAATTGATAGGGCTTTCGGTTAGGACAGGTAGAGGAAAAAGGATGCCGTGCTAGGAGGAGACTGTATGGTGGGAGAACCGGACTTCCGGTCGGCTCCAGAATTGAACGGGGGGCTTCCTGTTAGGACCTTTGTGGCTCTTTGAGTGTTTAAGGTTGCCGACTCCTGCCCTATACCATTTTAGTCAAATGATTGTCCAGTCTCTTCTTAAAAACCTCCAGTGACTGAGCACCCACACCCTCTGTAGGCGATCCATTCCACTACTTAATTGTTCTCACTGTTTAAAAGTTTCTCCTTAATTCCAGGTTGCTTCTCTCTCTTGATTAGTTTCCATCCATTGTTTCTTGTCCTGCCTTCAGGTGCTTGGAGAATAGGTTGCTCCATCTTCTTTGTGGCAGCACCTAAACCTCATGTCACCCCTAGTCCTTCTTTTCTCTAGGCTGGCCATACCCAATTCCTGCAACTGTTTTTCATATGTTTTTATCTCCAGGCCTTTAATCATCTTAGTTGCTGTTCTTTGCACTTTTTCCAAAGTCTCAACATCTTTTTTGTAATGTGTTGACCCAAACTGGATGTAGGATTCCAGGTATGGTCTGACTAAAGGATGGTCCCTGTCACAGTTACTGCTTTTGAGCCAGATTCCGCCTAATTTGTACTTGTATCTTTGGGGTGTTTTTTTTGCATAGGTATAAATCCTTGCTTTTCTCCACATTAAAATTCATTTTGTTGGATAGGACCCATTGTTCAAGTCTGTCAAGATCTTTTTGGATCCTAGTTTGTCTTCTGGGGTGTTGGCTATTCCTATCAACTTAGTGTCATCTGCAAAATTGATGAGTTCTCCTTCTCTTCCCTCATCTGAATCACGTATGAAAATACTGAGCATAAGATGGAACCACTGCTTTCTTCCCTCCATGTGGATATGGAAATATGAAAGACTACTTGTTGAGTACGGTTTGTCAGGAAGTTACAAATCCATCTGGTGGTGATGCTGTCTATCCCATATTTTTCTAGATTACCAAGAAGTAGGTTGTGATCTACTTCGTCAAATGTCTTACTGAAGTCTAAGTATACTATGTCCACAGCATTTTGCTGCTCTACTAATTTAGTCACTTTGTTAAAGAATGAAATAAGATTGATTTGGCATGACCTGTTTTTAACAAACCCATGCTGGCTTCTACCGGTAGTTATAACTTTATTTGTTTCTTAATGTTTGGAGATCAGTTTTCTAATTATTTTTTCCAGTGTCTTCCCAGGTATTGATGCTAGGCTGATTGATCTGTAATTTCTTGGATCTGTTTTTTTCTTCCTTTCTCGAAGATTGGAACCACATCCGCTCTTTTCCAAACTGTTAAGATATTCATGAACTGGGAGAGCTAATGGTAACAAGGTCAGCCAATGAATAGGCATAGCAATTAAGTCAGCCAATGGGAGTTAAACACTTTTGAGTCTGTGCAGAGAACTGAAATTGGAACTTAAGCTTAAGGCTGGGCGTGGCTCAGTCCACTCTGCTCTCTTGTCCACTCTGTGCTTGTCTGCTGCTGAAATGAAACTAACTATTCTCTGCTGTCTGTAACTGCTTGAAGAAGAACTCTGCTAATGGTATTGTAAATTCATCTGTTATTATGTTTATAAAGAAGTTTATGAATCCAACTGAATCAGTCATCTGTGTGTGCTTGTGGTTTTGATTTTTGCAACAAACTTTAATAGGTTATGGGCCCATAGGACACAGAAAGACTGCATTGTAATTTAAGCTGAACAGACTGCCTGTATTAAATAAGAAGAAACCAGGCAGAGATTGCAGGATGGTTGCAGTGGAATTTAAGGAAAGCTCTGTGCCTCGTTTGGGGCAGAAGAACTATATAATTTGCACTGCAAAGATGGAATGCTTCCTGAAGGCTAAGGAGTTGTGGTATATCATTATTAATCCACCACATGTTTTTACAGCTGTAGATCAGAAAAATCATGATAAAGCAATGGCTTATAAAATCTTAAGTTTAGAAGATGAATAGTTTATCAATGTAGCTGATTTAAAGATTGCAAATAAAATCTGGCTGAAATTAAGAGCTGTGCATGTGAGTATGTCTGCAATATTGTTCAGTTATCAAGGAAATTATACAGAGCCTATCTGCAACCAGGTGAATCTGTGGGAAGACATTTATTGCAAATGCAAACTCTGTTTATGGAGTTAGAACAGCGTGGAATGAATATTCCTAAGTCCCAGAAGGTATTGTTAGTGTTAAACAGCCTGGATGAAACGTGGGACATTGTGTCTGCGGTGTTTGAATGCAAGCAAGAGCAGGAATTGCATTTGGAAGCCCTGAAAGCATGTTTGATTGCAGAGGAGAATAAATGCCATTATAGAAAAAGCCACGAGGAGAAATTCCTGAGGTGGGGGCCCAAGGAGCAGAGAAGAACAACAGAAATTTCCATAGACTGAAAGTCTGCAGCGAAGAAAAAAGCAGCAAAAGAGATCAGGTTACAGCCCAGCAACAACATTTAAAGAAGGACTGTTTGCAAAGAAAAAGCTGTTTGCAAAGAAGAAATTATTTGCAAGATGGACAAGTGGCTGTTGTAAAAGTTTGTTATTGCAATAGCAGAGACAAATGGTTGATAGACAGTGGTGCAAGTCAAACAATTGTTAACAATTCTAAATTATTTTTCAGGTTGGTTCCAGCTGCTCAAGATGCAGTAGCCTTGGCAAATGGCCAGAAGGCTAAAGTCATTGGAAGAGGCAGTGTGCAAATTCCCTATCTGGAAACGAGGTTTAATGATGTATTATGTGTGCCTGAAATGGAGCATAATTTGCTGAGTGTCTCTAGTTTAGACAAGCAAGGATTTGAGACCACATTTGTAAATGGGAAGTGTCTCATAAAGAGAAATGGGAATGCATGTGCACAGGGCATAAAAGAGGATAATCTATGTGTTGCAGGGACAAAAGGTTCAATGTGCACAGACATTTAGAAATGTTGCAGAGCATGATTCATGTGTTCATCTCTTGCATAGAACGCTTGGCCATGCCAGCTTCAGAGTTTTGCAAATGATGCAACAGTTTGCAGAAGGGTTAAATTTAAAGTGATGTAAGGCTTATTTGGACTGTGTGGTATGCAAAGCATGAAAGTCCAAGACATTCCCAGTAAGCAAAAGTAGCACAAGGCACACAAAGAGAACTCTAGAGCTGGTACATGCAGATTTGGTTGGGCCAATGCAAGCCAGTTTGGGAGAGCAAAGTATGCGCTGGTCATTGTAGATGACTACAGCAGGTTTGGGTTCTGCTATTTACTAAAGAGTAAAACAGAGGTGCTACAGAAGTTTAAGCAATGGGTAAGCTTTCTGGAAAGAAGGTATAAACAACAGGTATATCAGCTGCAAACTGACAGAGGTTCAGAATTTATGTCAACAAGTTTTCAACAGTGGTTGGAACAATTAGGAATAAAACACAGACATACAAATCCATACACAGCAGCTGAGAACGGTGTTGCTAAAAGGCGGAATGGAGTCTTACAAACAATGAAAGACTCACTGCTGGAGAATTCTGGTCTGAGCGGGTCATATTGGGGTGAAGCCATATTGACTGCTAATTATTAAATTAATAGGCTGTGGAGTTCATCCATTAATGATACTCCATATGCAGTGCTTTATGGGAGAAACCCATCTCTGGCACATTTAAGAGTTTTTGGAAGTACTGCATGGGTGCATATTCCAAAGGCAGTTAGAAGAAAGGAACAACCAAAGGCTAGAAAGCTCAGGTTTATGGGCAATCAGCCAGGCTCAAAAAGTTATCTTTTTAATGATGGGAGGAAAAGAATAGTGATTTCCAGGTCTGCTAGTTTTGCAGAGCAAAATTGGAACTGAATTGATGCAAATTTTGGGAATGATTCACTTAGTGATGGTGATTCACTTAGTGATGGTAATTCACTTGGTGACAGTAACTCATTTAGTGACAGTAAAAAGCCTAACACGGTGTACAAATTGAACAATTCTGTTCCAGGGAATTGGAATCTCTGTTTAGATAAGGCATTGAAGGGTCTTGGGTTCAAGAGTTCCAAGGCTGATGGTTGCATATACACTGGAAAGTTACAAGGTGGGGATTGTCAACTATTAGCATTTGTGGATGATCTTTGTTTCATTGCAAAGGATGTATCACAGTAAAAGTGATACTCAGGTATTTGGAGGGAACTGTGAATATGGGTCTTCAAATACAAGTATCTGAAGAATATTAAATTATTTATGTCTCTTCCAGTCATGAAGAGAGGAGTGTTAAGATATTCATGAACTGGGAGAGTCAATGGTAACAAGGTCAGCCAATGAATAGGCATAGCAATTAAGTCAGCCAATGGGAGTTAAGCACTTCTGAGTCTGTGCAGAGAACCGAAACTGGAACTTAAGCTTAAGGCTGGGCGTGGCTCAGTCCACTCTGCTCTCTTGTCCAATCTGTGCTTGTCTGCTGCTGAAATGAAACTAACTATTCTTTGCTGTCTGTAACTGCTTGAAGAAGAACTATGCTAATGGTATTGTAAATTCATCTGTTGCTATGTTTATAAAGAAGTTTATGAATCCAGCTGAATCAGCCATCTGCGTGCGCTTGTGGTTTTGATTTTTGCAACAAACTTTAATACAAACCACTGGTAGTTTCCTGGTGCTCCAGAATTTTTGAAAGATATGGTACAATGGTTCTGAGATAACCATAAGCCAGCACCTTCAGAACTCTGGGATGTAATCCATCAGGTCCCAATGATTTATATTCATGAAGATCAGACAGGTGTTCTTACCATTTTATTGCATTTTTAAATTTTTATTTCTAGTCTGCCTTTTATGGTTATGTTTTTTGTAGCTTTGACTATAGTTTCTTTTCGTGTGGACTGATGCAAGGAATGAGTTATATAGCTCTGCTTTTTCTCTACTGCCTGTTACTTCCTTGCCTTCTTTTCTCTTTGGTGGACCGAACATTATGTATATGCTGAAAGAAACTTTTTTTCATTATCTTTGACTTTTGTTGCAAGTCTTTGTTCATTTTGAGTCTTTGCTTTCCTGAATTTATCTTTGCAGATTCGGGCTATCTCAGAGGGATCTCAGAGGTCTTCTAGTCCAACCTCCTGCTCAAAGTAGAAGCCCTATACCACGCCAGTCAATTGGTTGTCCAGTCCATTTTTGAAAGCCTCCAGTGATGGAGTACACAAAACTTCTGGAGGCAAGCCATTCTACTGATTAATTGTTCTCACTTTCAGAAAATTTCACACTAGGTTGGATCACTCTTTAATAATCTTCTACTCATTACTTCTTGTCCTACCTACAGGTGCTTTGAAGAATAGATAGTCCCCTCTGCTCTATGGCAGCCCCTCAAATATTGGAAGACTGCTATCACGTCACCCCTAATCCTTCTCTTCGTTAGACTAGACATACTCAGTTTCTGCAACTGTTCATCATATGTTTCAGCCTCCATCCCTCTAATCTTTGTTGCTCTTCTCTGTACTCTTTCCAGAGTCTCAACATGTTTTTTGTATTGTGGTGGCCAGAACTGGATTCTAAGTATTCTAAGTGTGGCCTCACTAGTGCAGTATTAAGCAATGCTATCACCTTTTCTGATCTTGAGCCTACCTTGGGGTTTTTTGGCAGCTGAAGCACACTGCCGGCTTATACTTAAGTGGTTGTCCCCTAGGACACCCTGATCCCTCTTACATTTGAACCTTCTGCTGTTCAGAAGTACAGTTGAGAAGAAATATCCTGATTTTTGCAAAATTGAAAAAAATACTTGGAGAGATGATACCGCTGTTGCTTTCACTCTACAGATACGATTCAGATGGGTAGACGCAGCCTTGGTGGACTACGTTCCTTGGGCCCCTTCTGAACCTTCCGTCTCCAGAAGGAATTGTGGCCAGCTATCTGGCAATGGTAAGGAGAAGATTTTCTGTTCTACTACCACATTTTTCGGAGTATAAGACGCACCTTCCCCTCCCCTAAAAGAGGCTGAAAATTTGGGTGTGTCGTATACTCCGAATGTAGCTTTTTCCAAAGCTTTTTTTCCAGCCCTAACGAGGTGCTAACAATCTTCCCGGCTCTTCCTGGCTTGCAGGCTTGTTTTCATTGCTACTCTCTGAAAAAGTTTTTTTTCAGCCCTAATGAGGTGCTAACGATCTTCCCCGACTTGCAGGATTTTTTCATTGCTACTCCCAAAGAAGAAGTTTTTTTTCCAGCCCTAAGTCTTTGCAGGCTTATTTTCATTGCTACTCCCTCCAAAGAAGATTTTTTTCACCCTTAACCAGGGGATAAAATAATGTGCTGAAGCTTGACCAGACTAAGGACCAGACTAGCCAGATGAATACCTGGTAGGTAGATTCCCCCCCCCTTTTCCTCTCCAAAAACTAAGGTGCGTCTTATACTCCAAAAAATACAGTATATCAGACTTCTCAAGCATGTCTTCTCCAGATGTGTGAAAAACACAACCTTCTAATCCTCCACAGCATAAAGTACAATACATATGCATACAATATGCATAAAGTCAGAGACTACATTCACACAACCCATGGGCTTCGTTTCTGAATGAATCCTATTTAGTAATTTATGTAAGCTTAGGGACCATTTCTATCACTAATGATTCTAAAGAGTGTATGCAACCTAATATACTTTATTGTTTCTTTTATATATAAAGCTATTCCCCTTTTCTTCTGTGATGATAAGGCAGTATATAGCTTACCTATTTTAGGGTGTTCCAATAATTTTATGTGTTGTTTTTTAATATGCACCTCCTGCAAGCAAATTATATCTATTTTAAGTTTTTCTAATCTATGAAATATCATTTTCCTTTTCACTGGCACATTTAGTCCATTTATATTGATTGATATTAATTTGGTTTCTCCTTCCATAATTATTTGTAAACTGGAGTTTTTGTCCTAGTTGATCTTATCTCTCTTTGTTCTCTTGGTTCTTTTGCTTTCGTTCCCTCTATGATCGCTCTAATCTCGTGATCTCTTTCCTCTTCTCTTTCCACACTCCTCTCTTCCCTTTCCTCTTGTCATCTTGGTTCTTGCTCACTCATTCTCATTTCACCTTGTGGTCTGAAATGTTGTTCATAAAACTGTTCTGCTTTCTCTTCGTTGTCTAATCTGTATCTTTGTTCCATCCAGGTCACCAAAATTCCTTCCGGTATCAACCATCTAAAGTTTGCTCCCTGTTTGATTAATTGTCTTATCAAAAACTGATATTCTCTCCTTGATTCTCTTACTCTTCTTGGTATTGGTTTCAGAACTACAATTTCTTTCTCCTTATATTTTAGGGGTTCATCTCCCACTCTTTGAAGAGCTTCTGTCCTCACTGCTTTTTTCGTAAATCTCACATGAACCTCTCTTGGAAGCTTGTGTCTTGCCGCATATCTGGTATTGACTCTATATATCTAATTGACATCCGCCATTATCTTTTCTTTGTCCATCTCGAGAGCTCCTGACAATAGTTCTGCCATTATTTCTGCTAAATTTTCTCCTTTTTCTTCTTCTATATTTTGAAATTTTATTTATTTATTTTGTCAAGTACATATTGGTAATATACATATATATAACATTGTTTATATACATAAGATGGGTACTGATAAGAGGGAACATTAGAACAGGGATGGTAGGCACGCTGGTGCGCTTATGCATCTCAGGTAATAATCAGCTCTTTCTATCTCTAACGAAATTATTATTCTATCTTTATTTTTGTCTGCAGATGTTAATCTGTCATCAGTTTCACACACTTTTTTCTACTCGTTCAGTCTTTTCTTCTACTTTTTGTACTCGCTGTTTATTTTTCTCTGTTTGTTGAAATTTCTCCATTTTGTCTTCCATTTTCTCTAGCTTATCATCCACACATCCTATTTTATCTTTAACCTCTTTTAGATCCACAAGTAATGCTTGAATTAAATCTTTCAGCTCTAGTTGCTTTCTCTTGAAGTACTAAAGCACCCGGACCTTTCTGTCCTGCCAGACTCGATGATGGTGCTGATCCTGCTTTCTTCATCTTGTATCTCTTTGACTCTTTCTATTTGTAATCCACCATACAACAATAAAAATCAAACGGCGAGCCAAAAGAAAAAAGTAAAAGTAAAAACAGCAAAACAAGCCGGAAAGAAAAAGAGAAAAAAATAGAAATATATAAAAAGTTATAATCCAAATGGAAAACCAAAAAGAAAAAAAATGAAAAGAAAAATCTGGAAATCCAAAAATCCCCAATTCCAAGGGGAAAAAAGGAGAAAAAAAGAAACCAACCCCCCCCCCAAATTCCATTCTCTTAGACCCCTTCTTCAATTTAATGCTCTCTTCAGGTTATTCAGAACCTAATCCTTAATACCCAATCAATTGGGATTGAATATTATTAAATTGTAATCCACCACAGTCCATCAAATGTGTTTTACTTTATTTTACCAAGGAAGATATTCACAAAGTTCACAGAGCTAAAGAAAAATATATAATTTGTTTCTCTTTGAGTTCCGAGAGCTAGGCTGTTTTGGTAAATAACACTTCAGTCTCTTGCTCTCTATCTCACTTTTCACTTTTTCTAATCAACTTATAATTTCAAGGTCTTTTCTTGCAGTCCTTTTTATCTTTATTTCACAACTTCAAGCAGCTGCAAACTCCTGCTCCATTCAAATTCCCTTATTTATTTATTTATTTATTTATTTATTATTTATTTATTTATTTATTTGAGGTTTTTCTATGCCGCCCTATGCCCTCAGGACTCAGGGCGGCGTACAACATTTTAGAGAACAACAAACAAATCATTAAAAACACTTTAAAACAATTTTTAAAAAAACATATAACATCATACATACATGGGGGAGACGTCAGATGCAAGGTCGTCTCAAAATCACCCCGCCTGCAGGAAGAGCCATGTCTTAATGGCTTTTCGGAAGGCCAGCAGGGTGGGGATGATTCGGATCTCCGGGGGAAGTTGGTTCCAGAGAGCAGGGGCCCCTACAGAGAAGGCCCTCCCCCTAGGCCCCGCCAGTCGGCATTGTTTGGCTGACGGGACCTGGAGGAGGCCCACTCTGTGGGACCTAAGCGGTTCGAAGGGAAGTATGAGGCAGAATGCGGTCCCGGAGATAGCCTGGTCCTAAGCCATGTAGGGCTTTAAAGATGATGATCAACACCTTGAATTGTACCCGGAGACCAATGGGCAGCCAGTGCAGCTGGCGGAGTATAGGTGTTACGTGGGTGTATCTTGAAACACCCACCACAGCACGCGCAGCTGCATTTTGCACCAGTTGAAGTCTCCGGATACTCTTCAAGGGTAGCCCCATGTAGAGCGCATTACAGTAGTCCAATCGGGAGGTGACAAGGGCATGAGTGACCATGAGTAGAGCCTCCTTCTCCAAGTATGGTCGCAATTGGTGCACCAGGCGAACCTATGCAAAAGCCCCCCTAGCCATCTACTTTTTGCCAGTAGATGGCTCTCTAGCTCTGTTTTTCTCTTCCTGGCTTTTCTCTTTCAAACAAAATATCCAGCTATAATATGGCAAATACTAAGGTACACTAAAATAATTCATATAAAATCATAACAAGAAGCAAGGACATAAAATCAAAAAACATATAATTAGGCATATAATCCAAAAATATCCAGTAGAGCTCTTCCAACAGCAATCACTTTCATTCCTTCCAAAAAAAAAAATCCTTTCCCAAAAAACCACTTCCTGTTTAAATCACAGCCCCCAAAAGCTCTCCTCGCCATTTAGTTATTATTTGGGTTCCACTTTTCAACTAGTCGAAGGTGGGCTCTTGAATCATTCAAAAACAATTTAGGTAAATCTTAATTGGAAACTTCTCACCAGCACGATCAAACTGATGATCTCTTTCTTCACCGCTTTCTTCCTGTGGCTACCCCAGCTTTGCTCCAGCATCCATTGGCCGGCTTCTTTATTCCATCGATTTTTGGAGCCTTCTCTGAACCAAATCGGGAGTATGTGGACTCCCTGGATTCAGCAGAGCACGCTCTTTTTAAATTTTGCCTCTACAGGGCAATTCCAATCCAATAATGTCACCATTATTGTTTATACTGACATTAGAGGTGTTAAACAGAAGTATAAGACAAGACTTAGAGATAAAAGGTATCGAGATTATAAACATATGCCAGTCGCCAAATGTCCAAATTTTTATAACTTGATCATGAGAATACTGCAACAGTCATGTTAAAACCAGTCATAAACCATTTTTTTCAGTGCTCTTGTAACTTTGAATGATCACTAAATGAATGGTTGTAAGTTGACAACTACCTGTAAACTACAGTGGCAAACCTATATGTTTAAATGTTCCTATCCAAAGAAGTTAATCCTTTGTGACAAAGTACTGATTTCTTAGGTACAAATGGTAAGATCATTACAAAAAAAATTGCAACAAAAATCTCATCAATTATTTGATTTCTTCTAGACTATAAACATTGGGATCTCCAGTTTTGTTGTACCACACAGCCCTATCTGTGCAAGATGGCTTTGTACTAAATGTAGCTGGAAGCACCTGGAACGTTGTAAGCCAGAATCTCCCTGGCTACTACAACATCAGCCTGCTGACCCACAGAAGAAGCCTGTGCATCAGGCTTTCTTTTCCATGTGTTTAATCAATAAACTCTAATCCAAGTGCAGATGATGTTTCTGTACTTTTCTCTTGTGTGTTTTCATTCATTGAGAGGACTCCCGGTGCTCATTGCCAAAAAACAGAACAAAAAACAAACCATATCCAAAATGAACCAATTGAGGCAGTACCAATGATGTTCCCTAGTTGGGTGGATATGGGAGATATATGGCACTCTGACATCAAAAACATCTCTGAAACCACCAACAGACCATTAGAACCATGCGGCATCAGCGTAGCACACAAACCAATTAAAGCTCTCTGAAATATCTTAAATAAACCGAAAGACTCAGAAGGAAAAAAAATACCATATGTTCCGGCGTATAAGACGACTTTTTAACCCAGGAAAATATTCTCAAAAGTCAGGGGTCATCTTATATGCCGGGTATCGTCTTATAGGGTGGACTGGAGAATTTGCGGTCGCCGCATACGGTGGGGGGAGCTCAAAAATGGCAGCGGCCGTATCCCCGCCATTCTCCAGCCAAGCGGCCGAAGAAGCCCCGGAGCCCCGACGCTGCCCTGCATCTTGGTCTCCTCGGGCTTGTCCGGCAGCCTGCTGGGAAGGCTGCGGTGCATGGGAGGGAAGGAGAGCATGCGCTACCGCCGCCGCTATTGCCTCTCCGGCATGTCCTTCGTGCAAGGCGCTGCATGTGCGAAGTCTCCCCGATCGCTGTGGCTGCACCGGGGAGCCCGCATCCTGGTCAACGATGAAGACGCTGCGCGCACGGGAGGTACCATGGAGCAGAGGCACCTGGCAAGTGGGGCGAGAGGCGCGGGGATGCCAGAGCGTGGAATGCGACGGAGTTACAAGTGCTAGGTATGATGCCCATCTCACGGCCCGCCCAGCCCCCGCCCAGGCTCCGCTCCGCCCCGCCCCGCACGACTGGTCACCCCAAACTGCGTCCTACCTAGCACTTGAAGCTCCCTCGCATTCCTCGTTCTTGTGTGCAGGGCAGCCCATTCTGAAAGAAAACACGAGACGTTTTCTTTCAGAATGGGCTGCCCTGCACACAAAAGCGTGGAATGCGATGGAGTTACAAGTGCTAGGTACTGAGCACGGCACAGTGACGAGGGAAGCTGACCGCTCCTGAAGCTGCTCGGGCGAGCACTCGCAGACCCGCAGGAAGGCCCTGCCGCGGAACCTGTGCGTGCATGGACTTTCCCGCCAGGCGTCCCTGTCGCCCAGTAACCCGGCGCACACAATTCGGCGGGCTTCCCTTCGGCATGGAGCACCCGCGGATCTCAGCCCAGCTGCCCCCCGACATCGATCCCACCAAGGCGCCTGTGGCCTTCAGCCGCCGAGGCCTCCCCAAGCTCAATGAAGAGCTGCAGCACCCTGAGCTGCTGCTGTGGCAGCCGGCCTTGATGGCGCTCTGCGACCTGGTGAATGACCCGGAGAACGCTTACGAAGCCATCGGCCTGGGTGAGCGGCGGCGGCCTGGCCACGGCTGGCAGGAGGGGAGGGAAGGGAGGGAAGAAGGAAAGAAAAAGGAAAGAAAGAAAGAGAGAGGGAGGAAGGAAGACAGAAAGAAAGAAAGAAAGAAAGAAAGAAAGAAAGAAAGAAAGAAAGAAAGAAAGAAAGAAAGAGAACGATGGTAGAAAGGAAGGAAGACAGACAGAAAAAGAAAGGAGGGAGGGAAGAAGGAAAGAAAGAGAAGGAGGGAGGAAGACAGAAAGAAAGAAAGATGGTAGGTAGGAAGGAAGACAGACAGACATAAAAAGAAAGGGGGGGAAGAAGGAAAGAAAAAGGAAAGAAAGAGCGAGGGAGGGAGGGAGGAAGGAAGACAGAAAGAAAGAAAGAAAGAAAGATGGTAGGAAGGAAGGAAGATAGAAAAAGAAAGGAGGGAGGGAAGAAGGAAAGAAAAAGGAAAGAAAAAGAAAGATGGTAGGAAGGAAGGAAGATGGTAGGAAGGAAGGAAGGAGGACAGACAAAAAGAAAGGGAGGTAAGGAAAGAAAAAGGAAAGAAAAAGAAAGGAAGAGGGAGGGAGGAAGAAAGAAAGAAAGAAAGATGGTAGCAAGGAAGGAAGACAGACAGAAAAAGAAAGAAGGGAGGGAAGAAGGAAAGAAAAAGGAAAGAAAGGGAGGGAGGAAGAAAGAAAGAAAGATGGTAGGAAGGAAGGAAGACAGAAAGAAAGAAAAAGATGGTAGGTAGGAAGACAGACAGACAGAAAGAAAGAAGAGATGGTAGGAAGGAAGACAGACAGAAAGAAAAGAAAGATGGTAGGAAGAAAGACAGAAAGAAAGAACGAAAGAAAACTTATGACCACAATTGAGCCTAACATTTTGGTTGCTAAGCAAGAGCGTTGTTAAGTGAGTTTCACCACACTTTACAAGTTGGCTATGCCCACCCGGTCACCTGACCACTAAGCCACGCCCACCTGAGGGGGTGGGGTGGGGGCGGTGAGGATGAGTTTGTAGCACCAAGGGGGCGGTGGACTGAAAAAGTTTGGGAACCACTGATTTAAAAGAATGAGGAACCGCGGAGCAGAGGCACCCAGCGAGCGGGGCGAGAGGCACGGGGATGCCAGAAGTGGCGGCATCGGCGGCAGGCTCCTGCCCGTGTCTCCTGCCCGCCTGCCTCTCATTCTTTTAAATGCAAGAGGTGGGCAGGCGGGAGACGCCGGCAGGATCCTGCCACCAATGCCGCCACTTCTGGCATCCCCGCGCCTCTCGCCCCGCTCGCCGGGGGCCTCTACTCCGTGGTCTGTCCCACGCGCGCAGCGTCTCCATCGTTGACCAGGATGCAGGCTCCCCAGTGCAGCCACAGCGACCGGGAAGACTTCGCACATGCAGCGCCTTGCGTGAAGGACACGCCAGAGCGGCAGTAGCAGCAGCGGCGGCAGTAGCGCACGTTCTCGTTCCCTCCCATGCGCATTAACCCTGCTGGCGCCGTGGTCGAGGACTCAGTCGGGTGGCTGGAGCCCTGCGGGAGACGGCGACAGAGGCTCCTTCTTCCTCCGAGGGGAGGGGAGCAATCTACCCACCTACCTCGCTTGGCGCGGTTCCCCTGGGAGTGACCCCCGGCTGGGACCTGGAAGTGCGATGCTTTTCCAGGCTTCTCTTCCAGGACTTGGCGTCTTGGAAGAGGGCTGGGCGAGGGAGAAAGGAGCCACGGTGGGGATTGGTTTGCAGTGAGGAAGGAAGGAAGGAAGGAGGGAGAGAGGGAGGGAGGGAGGGAGGGAGGGAGAGAGAGAGAGAGAGAGAGAGAGAGAGAGGAAAGAAAGAAGAAAAAGAAAGAAAGAAAGAAAGAAAGAAAGAAAGAAAGAAAGAAAGAAAGAAAGAAAGAAAGAAAGAAAGAAAGAAAGAAAGAAAGAAAGAAGTTAGGAAGGAAGACAAAAGAAAAAGAAAGATGTTAGGAAGGAAGGATGACGAAAGAAAAAGAAGGAAGGAGAGAGAGAGAGAGAGATAGATGGATGGATGTTAGGAAGGAAAAAAGATAGACAGAAAGAATGATGTTAAGAAGGAAGAAAGACAGAAAGAAAGAAAAAGAAAGATGGTAGGAGGGGTAGTCTTATATCGCGAGTATATCCCAAACTCTATATTTTAACTGGAAAAGTTGGGTGTCTTATACGCCCAGTCGTCTTATACGCCGGAAAATAGGTAGGAGTCATTTGCAACATACAGGGTAAGGACTATAACAGCTGCTATGTAGGACAGACAGGAGAAAACTAGCATAGCACATCGATGAACACCAACCAGCAGTCAGAAGTCCCAGTGAAAACTTAATTTCATAACACACTGACAGTAACAACCACAATTTCAGCTGTGAAACTATGAGCATCCTAGACCAAGCTAAATCCAAAAATGCAAGAGAATTCCAGGAATCCTGGCACTTAGACAATTCAGCCATCCACCATGCACATAAAGATAAATTTATGTGCATGGCATTTACACACCATTCAAAGGAGACAATAAAAAAGCTACAGTAAGGAGACAAAAACACCAGAACACATCATCTCCAGCAGCCAATAACTAGATAAGCAGGGATTAACACAAGACAAAGAATCAAGAATTTGGTTCTGGGGGGGGGGGAATTACCCCCCTCAGAACGGGTTCGCAACTTGGGTGTCCTCCTAGACTCACAGCTAAGATTAGACCAACATCTGACAGCTGTAGCTAGGGGGACCTTTGCACAGGTTCGCCTGGTGCACCAATTGTGACCCTACTTGGATCAGGAGGCTCACCTCACAGTCACTCATGCCCTTGTCACCTCATGGTTGGATTATTGCAACGCGCTCTACATACACCCTGAAGAGTGTTCGGAGACTACAGTTGGTCCAGAATGCAGCTGCGCGAGCTGTTGTGGGTGTACCTAGGTACACCCACATTACACCAATCCTCCGCGAACTGCACTGGCTCCCTATTGGTTTCTGGACACAATTCAAGGTGTTGGTAATTACTTTTAAAGCCCTACATGGCTCAGGGCGAGACTATCTTCGAGACCGCCTTCTACCACATAGCTCCCAGCGACTGGTAAGATCCCACAGAGTTGGTCTTCTCTGTGTCCCATCAGCTAAACAGTGTCGGCTGCCGGGTCTGCGGGGGAGGGTCTTCTTTGTGGCTGCCCCAGCTCTCTGGAACCAGTTACCTCCTGAGATCCGGACTACCCCCACCCTATTGGCCTTCCGGAAAGCGGTAAAGACCTGGCTTTTCCAACAGGGCTGGGGCCGTTGATCTTGCGGTGGCAACCAGCGAGATCGGGCCATGAATGGTATATATGGGCTAAATTGTTTTATATTGTAAACTGTTTTTAGATGTTTTTCTACTATTTTTGATGTTTTGTATTTCTGCTGTGAGCCGCCCAGAGTCCCTAGGGAGTTGGGCGGCATAGAAATTGAATAAATAAATAAATAAAGTGGGAAAACAACACCCTAATCAAGGTATTACCAAGGAGAAAAGCATACCATCAATATTGGCAGGGCAAGCTATTGTATAGGAAGCAAAGTCCACATCATCAGTTTTAGAACCGATGATGTTCCCTAGATGGATCATGAAGTATCTGTATGAAAACAATCAAGCTCAGAGACCACCAAGAACCCCACAGTTCAACCCTGAGCTACAAATATTTTTTAGTATCTGAGCTTGGTTGTGGGGTCCTTGGTGCTCTCTAATCTGGATTGTTTGCTTGCAGAGACTTCATTACTTGGGCGTTCTCTATGCGATCTTGTGTTGATATCAGTAATCCAAGGGCACTCAGAGCTTCCTTCTGTCTCAGAAGGAAGGAGGGGCTTTCTAAAGAACTTAGTCTCTTATTTTTTAGTACAAAAGACACCCCAAGAGACTTCACAACTTGCTCCAATACAGTCCGATTATGATAAACAATGCCACAGAATCCAATGTGTGGCCAAAGAGGAGCAAGTGGATGGTTTCCACTTCAGCACAACTCTGGGCCACTTAGCTTCTATCTCCTTTTCTTCCTAAACAGGAGAAGGTTCTGAGTTGAGGAATCTTCTTTGGCTCCAGGCTGGGAAGTTCCCATCTATCCCTGGGACTTCTTTTTCTGCCTTGATGATTGCACACTGTACCCCAAGAACAGAAGAGAAAAATCCCCTTCTCAATGACCCATACGTGTACCCACCAATTGATTCACAATGTTTCTCAGACAACAGAATAACAGAGTTGGAGGAGACCTTGGAGATCTTCTAGTGCAAACCACTGCTCAAGCAGGAGACCCTAGACCAGTGATGGCGAACCTTTTTTCGTTCGCGTGCCAAAAGGGGGGGAATGCGGGGGATCACATGTGTGCGCGTGCCCACACTCATAATTCCATGCACCCCCGCACATGCACGCATGACCCCCCTGCTCCCAGCATGCAATGGCACGCCCATTTTTCGCTCTCCCCAGGCTCCAGAGCCTTTCTAGGAGCCTGGGGAGGGCGAAAACGGCCTTCCCCACCCCCTCTGGAGGCTGGAAACATCCTGTGGGCCCAGAAGGCCCGAAAATCAGCCGGCTGGTGCACACATGCACGCCGGACCTGAGCTCGCGTGCCCACCGATATGGCTCCGCGTGCCACTTGTGGCACCCGTGCCATAGGTTCGCCATCACGGCCCTAGACCATTCCAGACAAATTGCTGGCAAGTCTCTTCTAGTATACATCTTTGACAATGTCAATCTTTCTTCCTTTTTGTATTAACCCAAGTTGTTAAACTTGCCTCCACCTGAACCGCTAAGTAGGAACGATCCATAACTCCATTTGTTAAGAGAGGTATAGTTCAATAGAGGTTAAGTAAATTACAATAATGCAAAGCCAGAACTGAGATTCATGCACCAAAATCATTAAGTTTTACTTCCCTTCCCTTCCCTACTCCCACTAATCAAGTCCTCCCAATATGTTTCTATAACAGCCAGTCTGAGCCCAGGTTGGTATGCGCTTCCTCCTCCTTCCAGCTGTGTGACCCTGGGGGCGTGTCTGAAGGCGACTTCTACTTTTGGTTTCCCCCCAAACATCCTCCTTCCTTCATCTCCCCTCCCCACAGTTCATGGCAGACTGTCAACACATATTAGAAATCAGATAGTGGAGTTTGCCTCTATGTAGATCTGAGTCCAAAATTTCCTTCACCTCAAAATGTTGCTCACCCTCAATGAGATCAGGAGAAGAAGGGGTCTCTGCAGGCAGGCATGGGGGGGCAGGAGGTTTTGTCCGATTTAAGTCGACTACAATGCAAGATGGGATGAATCCCCCCAAGGTTCTTTGGTAATCTTAGTTCAATAGTTATTGGATTAGTAATTCTTACAATGGGGAAAGGACCCACAGATTTAGAACCAAGTTTTTTCAAAGGTTACCTAGATTGCAGATATTTGGTAGAGAAATAAACTTCACCACCACCCCCATGAAACTCCTTTTTGGGGTCGTTTTTGTCAGCATATTTTTATAAGTTTCTCTAGTCTCGTCCGATGCTTGGCAGAACAATGGCCAAGTAGTTTGCAATTGCTTTATCCCTTCTGTTAGGGAAAGGCACACAGGCGTCTCTTGTGGTACTTCCGACATGGCTACAAAGTCTCTATTAGTTGCAAAGCCAGTGCTGCTATGTAATGCATTGTTATACACTACTTCTGCAAATTATCTATTTGTCACCTCCACTGTATATTCATCAGGGATATGATTTAGTTCATACCTGAGTAGCTTAGTGCTTTTCCCTACTTTCTTCAATTTAAGCCTAAATTTTGCGAAGAGAAGCTCATGATCTGAGCTCCTGGTCTTGTTTTTACTGACTGTATAGAGCTTCTCCATCTTTGGCTACAGAGCACATAGTCAATCTGATTTCTGTGTTGATCATCTGGTGATGTCCATGTGTAGAGTAGTATCCTGGGTTGTTGGAAAAGAGTGTTTGCTATGACCATCATATTCTCTTGACAAAATTCTACCAGCCTGTGCCCTGCTTCATTTTGTACTCCAAAGCCAAACTTGCCTGTAATTCCGGTTATCTTTTGGCTTCCTACTTTAGCATTCCAATCCCCCATGATGATAAGGACATCATTTTTCGGTGTTAATTCTTGCAAGTCCCTTGGACTGCAAGGTGATCAAACCGGTCAGTCCTAGAGGAGATCAACCCTGACTGCTCTTTAGAAGGCCAGATCCTGAAGATGAAACTCAAAGAAGGACACACTGGAGAAAAGCCTAATGCTGGGAAAGATTGAGGGCAAAAGAAGAATGGGACGACAGAGACCGAGGTGGCTGGATGGAGTCACTGAAGCAGTCGGCGTGAGCTTAAATGGACTCTGGGGGATGGTAGAGGACAGGAAGGCCTGGAGGAACGTTGTCCATGGGGTCACGATGGGTCGGACACGACTTTGCAACTAACAACAACTTCTGCAAATTGGAATAGCTCTGTCCAATTGTCTTGCTGGTAAAAAAAAATCAAAGGTATTGTTCCAATACCATTGGTAAGTTCACAGGCACCATTAGTCTGAGGATGGTACAAGGAACTTAGATCTTGAGTGGTGCCTAATAACTTCAAAAATTCCTGCCAAAAATGAGAAGTGAACTGCACTCGGTAATCGGTTATGATCCTCTTGGGAGCCCCATGTAGATGATAAATGTGTTAGACAGTTTTGCCAGGGTTCATGCAGAGGGGATCTTTGGGCCTGCTACAAAATGTACTTGTTTGGAAAAGAGATTGGTGGTAACCCAAATTACAGTCTTCCCGGAGCTTTCCGGTAGCTCAACAATGAAATCTATGGAGATTTCTTTCCAGGGTGCTGAGGGACCTCCTGCAATAATTCTTGCTGCTTGCCCACTATCCCTTTTGCAGCACAGATAGGGCAACTAACTATGTACCATTCTATGTCCTTTTTCATGCTTGGCCACCAAAACTGGTGTCTGATAAGATGTAGGGTTTTAAATGAAGCCAAAATGCCCTCTGGTTTTAGAGTCATGGTTCCTTTGTAAGATCAAGAGTCTTTAGCTGGCTGGCACATAGAGTTTACTGTCCACCCATGCAAGTCCGCTGTGCGTGAACACATTTCCTTATTTTTAAAAAAACTATTCATCTTGGAGCAGGGCTGCTTTTATTCCTAGGACTATGTCCTCAGCCACACTGGGTTGCATTTTTGTGTTGAGCTCTGGTGGTAATTGGTACTGCTATTTGAGTGGAGCGGATGATGGCATCTACTATCTCCCCCTTGCTGAGCTAAATAATTGCTTCCTGGTGGATCTCATCAAGAGGGGGGAGGCTACCTCCTCGCAAGTAGCCTGGCTGACCTTCTTTGTACCCGCTTTCTCTCAGTCCTATGTGCTCTCAGATCTGGGGGAGGGTTAGCGTAGTTTTTCTTCATCGCCACTGTCCAACTGCAGCTGTGTGCCCTCTCCACTCACTGCCTCTGGGCTTTCCAGCTACAGCTGAGCCTCTCTCCTCTCTAGCTCAGCTGGCTGCTGGTCTGGTTGCTCCCCTGTGCTCAGCCCCTCAACTCCTGGCTCTTCACTCTCAGCTGCTGGCTAATCCTCCTCTGAACTAGTGTCTGGAATGCACTACCTGACTCTGATTTCTTCCTCAAACCCCCAAAACTTTACCCTTAGACTGTCTACTGTCGACCTCAACCCATTCCTAAGAGATCTTTAAGGGGCGTGCATAAGCGCACCAGCGTGACGACTGTCCCTGTCTTAATGTTCCCTTTTATTCGTATCCATTTCAGAGGTTGGTTCCTCCCGGGTCGCACTGGTTCTATAGAACTGGTAGCAAACCGCTGGTGACGTCACAGAGCAGGTTCTGTCGGTGCCGGTCCGTGGACGCCGCCATCATCTTTTTGGAATTTTTTTTTAATTTTTTTTTTGGAATTTTTTGCTGATTTTTTCTTCTGTGCATGCGCAGAAGCTGAGTTTCCGGCACTGAGCATGCACCGCCATCTTGTTTTTGGCTTTTTGGGGGGATTTGTTTGCACATTTTTGGCACTGCACATGCGCGCGCCCACACGGAGCAGCCACATGGCGTGCAATGTGCACCCAGCCATGCGGAGCGGGAAGCAGCGAACCGGTGGCAAGGTAAGTTAGAATCCACCCCTGATCCATTTCATGTAATTATAGTTGTGTTTATACTTATATCTGTTATCAAATAAATAAAATAAATAAAATAAATAAATAAATAATTTGTGATCACTGAACACTTCCTTAAAGTGCCAATATTCTTTTCAGATGGGAGACCCCTCCCCATCTCCTCTGGGGTTACGACATGCAATTTGTCCTAAAGTCGGCAGTCTTTTTGTCCTTTGTCACATGGCCAAACATGATCCATTGGTTTTTGCAGCCGGCGCCGAGTTTCTTTTTGGGTTTTTTTTTTTTTTTTTGGTGCTGTGTGGGCTTGAAGACTAGTGCTAGAATTGAGTGTTATAATTGCTTCTGTAAGTCTTTTAAAATATTCTTTTTTGTTATTCTATAGTACTGTATTGTTTACTTGTAAGCACTTTGGGAAATGCTCTTCTTTTTAAGTACTATACTTTGCAAATTATCGTGTTTGTAAGTACAGTACATTGCAAAGATAAAGTTTGTTTGCATTTGCCTTGAAACTGCTTGTAGAAATGCTAGCCAGCATCTGTAATGTGTTTCCTTGCTTTTATTTTGGAGATTAGTGTATATTACTGTAGTTTGTAGGTTTTATATTTAAATTGCCCCCAGCAGTTGTGGGTGCCCATCATTGGAAGCTTTTAAGAAGAGATTTCTTCTGACTTCAGAAACAGAGTGGTCAATGCCTGGAATGCACTACCTGACTCTGTGATTTCTTCCCCAAACCCCCCAAAACTTTAATCTTAGACTGTCTACTGTCGACTTCACCCCATTCCTAAGAGGTCTGTAAGGGGTGTGCATAAGCGCACCAATGTGCCTATCGTCCCTGTCCTAATGTCCCCCATTTATTCGTATCCATTTCATGTATTAATAACCATGTTTATATCTGTATCTGTTATCTAATACGTGCTTGACAAATAAATAAATAAAACAAATAAAGAGACTGGATAGGCTGTCTGAAGAAGCTTGAGCTGACTAGCAGCAAGTGGGTTTTTTTAAAAAGCAACTGTAAACGGAGAGCTTCGCGACCCTGCTTGGAGGCAATTTAGTTCCTCAGCCGAAGGCTGCACTACAAACAGTTGATAGGCGGCAGATGGAAAAACCTCTTAGTTCAGTTAACGATGGCAGCGATCAATTAATGAAATGGAGGCAATACCGTATTTTTCAGACTATAAGACGCACCAGTGTATAAGGTGCACCAAGATTTCAAAGAAGTAAGTAAGAAAAAAAGTTTATGTCCTCCCAGGCCCCCAGGAGCACTCTGCAAGTCTCCCAAACCCTCTGTGCACCCCGTTTTTTGCAAAAACAGACCCATTTTTCACCCATTTTTGCAAAAAATGAGGCATGCAGAGGATTTGGGAAGCCTGCAGAGTACTCCTGGGGGCTGGGGGAAGGCAAAAATGCCCCAATTTTTGCAAAAAACCGCCCATTTTTTGCAAAAATTGGGTGCACAGGGTTTGGGAAGCCTGCATAGTGCTCCTGGGGGCTGGGGGAAGGCAAAAATGCTGCAATTTCCCATTTTTCACCCATTTTTTGCAAAAATGGGGTGCACAGAGGGTTTGTGAGGCCTGCAGAGTGCTCCTAGGGGCTGGGGAAAGGCAAAAAAGCCCCCATTTTTTCAAAAAACGGCCCGTTTTTTGCCCATTTTTTCACAAAAATGCGGTGTTTTTGCCTTCCCCCAGCCCCTAGGAGCACTCTGCAGGCCTCCCAAAACCTTTGCGCACCCCATTTTTGCAAAAAATGGGATGCTTGGGCGGGGCATTGGGAGGCCAAAAATGGCTGGATTCGGTGTATAAGACGCACCAACATTTCCACCCTCTTTGGGGGGGGGGGGGAAATGTGCGCCTTATACTCTGAAAAATATGGTAGTAAATCAGATCTTTGTTCATTTAATGACCCACTTGATTCAATTAATAAATTTGATTTTAAAAATTCATAAAATTGAGTCTGATTCGTTTGATGAAATTTTTGACATATGAACCTAATGGCCAGGCTCCATTAGGTTTGTACCTGGAGAACTACCTGTACTTGCAAAGTTCTACTTCCACAGCCAGTTTTTGGATGGGCTGTGGTTGAGAGAATATCAGTCTATTGCTGGATTCCCTTTCTCTAGTCACATGAAGCCCAGAATTAAAGCCTTGTCCCCCGTCCGTCTGTGCCCCACACACGTGAGCCATCCAATTGTTGGAATGCTACCAGTGCTTTTAGCTTACAGAAGTGCATTCCAAGGCTAGGGATGGGCTTATAAGGCAACGTATATACCCACAGTCTCCCAATTCTGCTTTCCACCCTGAGGAGGCTACTTTCAACTTCACCCTCACTGCCACTGGTTTCGAGTAACCACTCACCAAGTGGGTCATTGTTGCTGCTGCCGTACTCTTCGACTGGCTTCTGGGTTTTCACTGGGGCATCCTCCTCCTCCTCCTCGCTGGAGGGCAAAGAGAACCGTTTTGTTTTGTTCCCTTCATCGGCTGTGGTCTTGGGTTTCGCCATAGCTTCCCTGCTTTTTGGTGGGGCTTTCTTGGCCTCGGATGTGGGTTTGAGCAGTCGACTGCTCAGTGACCCTCTTTACCACAATGGAAACAGCCTTCTTTCCCCCTTTGTTCACCTTCAGGAATCAGCATCTTAGAGCGATCATGAAGTGGTAAAAAATCATACAGCTCCTCAGCGTCAATGGTGTGCAGCAAGACCACCCAGTTGGCTGCTGCTTCCTCCAGAGCTGCTATATTGAGAAAAGAGTTAATAGATAGAACAATAATAAAAACAATAAATAACATAAAATAATAGTAAAAAATAAAGATTAAAATTTCAAAACCCTCTGTTAACAAACTGTCACTGTAATCAACTCATAGAAAGTTTACCACAGCTTCTTATTTATCCCAAATGCTCTCATTGTTTATATAGCTGATCTTGGTGTGGTTTTTGCTGTTCTTCTTGCTGCCGTTTTGTTAAAAACAGCCGAGTTTGCAGCTTGTGTGTCCTGCCTGCAAGCACCATTAACAGCCCCACCTCTTTAGAAAAGTTATAAATCCCGCAGGAGAATTAGTGGGCTGCCGCAGACGAAGATCAGGCAGGCAGAAACTATGTTCAAGTAGGTTTATTTTGCATTTTTCTCTCTGGTGTTGCACTGGATAGCAGTCCAATTTCCGATAGCAGTCTGATCCAGCAGGTGAAACAGAGCATCACCAAACACTGGAATTAGGTGGATGCTGAATCTAATTTTCTATAGCATTACACAAGTAAGGCAATTCCCTTTTTGTCCTTCTCCATTGGTCGAAGAAGCTCTCTTTCAACGCTGCTCCAAAAGGAACATCACCTTTAAAGCCACACAGGGTTTGGGAATACTTGGTTATGTGGTGGATTATTGGGTTACGTGATGGTTACTGGGTTACTTGGAATTCTGCATCCAATTTTCGTTGCCACAATATAAAAAGATGTTGAGACTCTGGAAAGAGGGCAGAGAAAAGTAACTAAGATGAGACTGGAGGCTAAAACATATGAAGAACGGTTGCAGGGATTGGGTCTGTCTAGTCTAACGAAGAGTGGGTGACATAACAGTCTTCCCATTTTTGAGTGGCTGCCAAAAAGAAAACCAACTATTTTCCAAAAACCAGAAGGCTGGACAAGAAGGAATGGATGGAAAGTAATCAAGGAGAGAAACAAACTAGAACTAAGGAGAAATTTCCTGATAGTAAAAACAATTGATTAGTGGAACGACTTGCCTGTAGAATTTGTGAATGCTCCAACACTGGAGGCTTTTAAGAAGATGTTAGATAACCATTTGTCTGAAGTGCTGTAGGCTAAGCAGGGGGTTGGACTAGAAGACCTCCAAAGTCCCTTCCAACTGTTATTCAGTTTTCCAAAAAATCTCTACCCATCCTATTTGATGCAACAGTTTGTGTATGCCATAGATCTCGTCAGCCCAAGATTGTCAGTTGGCAGAAACCTGGAGACAAGCCTTTTCTGCTGTGGACCCTCCTTTGCGGAACATTCCTCCCTTGGGAATTAAGACGTTGGCCTTTTAGAATAAGGTTTTTAAAACTTGGCTGTTCTTAAATAGCCTGGAGCACCGAATGTGTTAAGGGCTTTACTGTTAGCGAGTTGATTGTCTCCACCGCTGTGTATTTATTATTTTTAATTGTTCTGATTTTACTTTGAGAACTGTAATTTGCCTTGAGTCACTGGGTTGTAGAAACTGAATGAGTAAATAAAATAAAGAAGGCAACAGTGTTCTCGAAAATGTTTACCAAGGAAATAGCAGGGACTAGTCCAGGCATTAGTCAGAAGCAAGGCTGTCTAAAAGAGACACAATAAGGGTCTTAATGGCTTAACCTTCAAAATGTGCATGCTCTTACATTCTCTATCTGTCACACAGTGAATATTGTCAGTTGTATGTATATGCAGGGTGATGCATCCCTATCCTAATATTATGGTACATTCCAATACAAGCAGGACACGTGATGTGATCTCCTGCACATGTGTGCATTCCTGATTCTCCATTATTCTCTTCTGCCTTTGACTCTGACCGGAATGGTCACGATTTATTAGCAAGATGTAACTATTCATGATTTATTGTTTTTGTACCGAAATAAATATTTTCTATTAGACTTTTAATCTCGGCTTTATTTCTAAATGTCTGAATTCCAAGAAAAGATCCACATCGCCTCTATGAGATTTATTCTCACCTTAACACTCTCTCTCTTTCCTTCCGACTATCAAGATCCTTCAACCACTCGGTTTTGATCTTCTTGGTTGCCAACTTCATTATATCAGGTGAGTCCTCCAGGGAATTCACTTCAGGGAATTCAGCCCTCACTCCCTTGAGCAAAATGTAGCTGGAAAGCAGAATGGGAAAACTCACCGCAGCCATGGCCAACTCACCATGGTAGAACTCGCTACAGGACATTTCAACAAATGCAACAGTTTAAATTAAGCCGCCCAGAGTCTCTGTGGAGTGGGCGGCATACAAATGCAACTAATAATAAATAATAATAATAAATAAATTTCAATGGAACCATGGCCGATAATAATAAAATAAAGACAATCCAGAAATACAATCATTTCGACGAAAACGTGGTCACCAATAATCAAAGTAACTGAATGAGATGATTAATAGAGCATTGAATTGTCCTGTGGCAAGTTGGCCATGGCGAGTTGGCCATGACGAATTCTCCTTAACCAGCTGGAAAAGGCTGGAAGGACTGATCATAGCAGCACACAAATAGGCACTGAACACCAGATCCACATACTGAAAATATAATTGGGAGCTGGTTGCTAATCCTGACTGTGGCTGTGGGAACGTCCGACAAACTTTATATCATGCGATAGAATGCCCCTTCAGAAGCTCCCATTGATCCCTGCATGAGATAAAGGCAGGTCTCGACTTACAACCATTCGTTCAATGACTGAAGTTACAACAGCATTGAAAAAAGTGACTTAGGACCCACTTTCACACTTATGACCATTGCAGCTTCTCCAAGATCATATCAGAAGTGAAATTGAGGAAGGATCCGTCATATTTTACTCAGCTCCTTTTGCAGCCAAGGGGCTTCCATCACACCCTTGTGGCCACCATCTTGACCATATCTGTCCTTTTCCTTCTTTCCATGTTGCGTGGAGAGAACATTTTCCTTGCTGCAAAATCTGATCATGGCTCAGCATTAGGGAGGAGGAGAAAGGGATGCAGAGTAGAGCCTTTGCATCTGATCTCCTGGAATTTCCTGCTTCTGGGTTTCTCCCCAACAAGATTGAAGCCCATCTTGTCCTCCATTCTCCTCGGTTCCAGCAAGGGGAAAATAATGAAATTTGGAAATGGTTGTCCCCCCACTTTCACGAGCAGGGCTGTCAAACTCGCAGCCCGTGGGCCAGATGTGTCACGCGCTGGCCATGCCCATGCAGTGTTTAGTGAAGGGGGGAAAGTTGCAATACGTCACATGATGCTGCAGTGACGATGCGGGTTTGACACTCTTGTTCTAAAGGGTTCCAGACTGGGAGATGGTTTTGTTGACTGGAAACTCATCAAGGAGAGACCCAACCTAGAACTAAGGAGAAATTCCTTGATAGCGAGAACAATTAACAGGTGGAATGACTTGCCTCCAGAAGTCGTGGGTTCTCCAACATTGGCACTTTGAAAGAAAAGATTGCACAATCATGTGTCTGAAATTGTGTAGGGTTTCCTGCTTGAGCAGGGGTTGGACTAAAAGACTTCCAAGGTCCCTTCCAACTCTGTTAGACAGTCAACAAAGAGCTGGCTCTTCATCTTCTTCAACTTCTCTAGCAGAAGACTTCTTCACTTGGCAGGAAATGTCTTATGCTCTGCAATCCCAACCCCTTTCCTCAGAGTTTTCTTTCTAGGAGCATCAAAGGCTTCTAGGGACATCATTTGAACCATTTTGATTCTTCTGACCTCCCTGATCATGCTCTCCTCTCTCTCTTGAACAGGCATAGAAGCTCTAGGCTGCCCCCCACGTTGGTTCATATTCCGAAATAAATGCTATGGGTTCCATTCTGTACGCAAATCATGGGAAGATGCTGAGGTAAGAAGAAACTACCTTTGAACTGGAAGGAAGCCAATGTTAACTGGAAATGGGCCTTTTGGATCACTTGGATCTGTCCCTTTCAGTATCCAAACCTTAAGTCTCCAGGTTGCCCTGCTAGTGTTGGTTGGCATGTTCTTGGCCATTCCTTGATTAGGCTGTTTATTCTTTGATTGTTTGTTCTCCTTGATTGGGGTATGGTTTTCTGCTTGATTCAAGCAGTGCATTTCATGAGGTCATCTTGCAAATAATGTTGTAAATGTGGAAGCCTGTCTTTGTATCCATAGACATCCTCCAGCCCATCCCCGAGTCTCCCTTCCAGCCACTATCGCTAACGCGTGGAAGGTCGGCTTTGCTCTTCTGCACCTCCCGTATCCAAAATGGTATTCTCTTGGATCCTTTCAGACCGACTGCCAGCAGTACGGCCAGAACGCTCACCTGGCCTCCATCGTCTCCAAGATGGAACAGGAGATGATTGCGAGTCACATCACCAGCAACTACAAAATCACTAGAGGTGTCTGGACTGGCCTCTATGATTCCTGCACGGTAACTAACCAGTCCAGTTGTTTCTTTATTTTTCCATGCTCTGTTTCCATGGCTTGCCCCTTAAGGTCCCTAGAAGAGGGCTCGGAAATACCTGGGAGAATTACACACCTGAACTCTCTCTTGCTGTGGGATGAGGACCCATGGATTTAGGGTAATTGACAGCCTCCCTTCCTTGAAGGATGTGGGCCCTAACTTTTGCTTCCCCTGACATTTCCATTGGGAATGGAGGTGTTTAGGGAAGGAGGAAAGAAAAGAGGGGCGGGGGCATTAGGAGGAGCTTTGGACAGACACCAGAGAGACCAAGATGGGTTGGATCGAGCAGAGCAGGACATCAGAAGGCAGAGGGAAGGAGAGGCAGTGGGAGGAAATGCAAGATAGAATAGGCGAACAGGTCGGCTATGGATGCGGAATGGGCCACCTCACCACGGCCAACTCGCTGTGGGACAACCCATCCCAGGCAAGTTTAACAATGCAATTTAATTATTTAAAATAAATGTAAAAATGTTTTAATTTTTGTCATTTACATTTCATCTTGTCCAAAGATCAGTTACCTATCTCAGGTCAAGATAGGCTGGACTTTTCCCTGAATACAGGTACCGTATTTTTCGGAGTATAAGACGCACCTAGATTTTAGAGGAGGAAAACAAGGAAAAAAGTATTCTGAACCAAATGGTGTAGTAATATATTATTTAATAAAATACCAGTGTAGCAGAATACTTTTTACAACCATGTATACTTTTAACAACCATGTACACTTTTTACAAACTTCAAACTTGGCAGCTTTAAGACTTGTGGACTTCAACTCCCAGAATTCCTCCTCCAGTCATGCTAGATGTGGTAATTAAGAAGGCAAAAACACCTGTTTTTGCAAAAAAGGGCCCATTTTTCACTCTTTTTTTTGCAAAAACAGGGCATGCAGAGGGTTTGGGAAGCCTGCAGACCATCCTAGGGGGTGGGGGAAGGCAAAAATGCCATTTTTGCAAAAAATGCCCCATTTTTCGCAAAAATTGGATGCAGGGGCAGGGCTTCGGGAGGCCAAAAATGGCTGTATTCAGTTTATAAGACGCACCAACATTTTCACCCTTTTTTGGGGGGGCAAAAATGTGCGTCTTATACTCCGAAAAATACAGTAGTTCTCAACATATGACTGTATCGAAGATTGCCCATTATGGTCATGTGTCTTAAAGCAGCGGTTACCAACCAGTGGTCCATGGAAAATGTTGGTGGTCCGCAGAAAAATTATTTGCATTTTTTATATTGCACTAAATACTATTTATCTTTTTTAAAAAATGATATACCGTATTTTTCGGAGTATAAGATGCTCCTTTTTACCCCCCAAAAGAGGGTTAAAACTTGGGTGCGTCTTATACACCGAATGTAGCCCCACCCAGCCAGCCACCCCCACCCTTTGGCCTCTGTCTTCCAGCAATTTACCTGCTTGCAGGAAAGAGGGAAGAGCCTTTAAAGCCAAGCAAGTCAGTAGCAGTTTCCCGATGAACAGCTGATTAGGTTTGCCACGTGGAAAAATGAAAGTGAAAGTAACTGCAAAGAGGCAAATAGCTGGGAGAGATTAGACACGCAGGTTTTTATTTTTGCTGAACTGGCTGCAAAGGGGTAAGTGAATAACTATAAATGTCTGTAGAATGTTCAAATTATTAGACTTATTTTTTAAAGACTGCTTTATTATTGCTCTAGAGCCAGGGGTCTCCAACCTTGGCAACTTTAAGACTTGTGGACTTCAACTCCCAGAATTCAACAGCCAGCTTTGTTAGCTTTGCTGGCTGTGGAATTCTGGGAGTTGAAGTCCACAAGTCTTAAAGTTGCCAAGGTTGGAGATCCCTGTAAATCTAGACAACTTAACAAAATAAAGAAGCTTTTTAAAATAAATGCTTGCTCTGAAGAGGCCCAATGCTATTGTATCTTCTTTTAAATAATAGAGAATAATGTATACTTCCAGAAATTTTAATTAATTTTAACAGCTCTGTACAAGTATAGTATGAAATGTAACAGTATCCTGTTTAGTATTAGAGTTTAGTTACCTTGGAGTAGATCTATTTAAATAATTGGGAGGAGTTAGTGTGACTACGTTTAAGAAAACTTTCTGGCATAATGTACATTTCTCCAATTCTTTGCTATTTCTTTTTTTTTTTACACATAAACTTATTTAATAAGTAACTCTGTGAGCTCAAATATTTTAAAATCAAACTTCTTGTAATGTACACTTTTCTTTCAATACAAAAATATTTAGCTGGGAAGAAAGGAGGACAGCTTCTGGAAGAATTCAGTATTTGAATCATATCACACGAACAACACAGTGGGAGAGACCAACATGGTAAGCATTCTTTTAAAGAGCTAAAGGTATGGCATGCCTACAACTAGTGGTTGTCAGTGCTAGGAATTCTCCAATTCTAAGTTAATGTGCCACATCATGTCCTTTCCTACCAAATTAGAGCTTTTTCTCACATATTTAATATGTATTACATTATTATACAAAAAAACATAGAACATACTTGCTCATGGGAATCTTTTCATGGAATCGTGAGAGGCAGAGCATCCAAATTAGTTTTCAGATAAACGAGAGGGTTTTTTTAAAATTCCCCTTTGCAACAGTCATTTTGCTAGAACACTTAACATTATCTCTTTGCTATTTATATGGGTCAGGCACACATGCACAGAAATACACAGCAAACAGTGTATATCATCTGTGCTGTTTGCTGTTTGGCAAATTGCTTGGAGGCAGGGGCCTTTTTACCTTGTTTTCCTCCCCCAAAACTAAGGTGCGTCTTATACTTCGGTGCGTCTTATACTCCGAAAAAATACGGTAAGTGGTTCACGGGATTTAAAATTATGAATTTAGTGGTCCCTGAGGTCTGAAAGGTTGGCAACACCTGTCATAAAGGTCATACAATGGGCTGGTAACCAGGGGTGGGTTCTACTTACCTTTCCCACCAGTTCGCATCGCGACGGAAGTGCACTTTTGCGTGCGTGCATGCTTCAGTCGCACGCATGCACACGTCCCTTCCTAAAAAATAATATAAAATTAGCTTCTGTGCATGTGCAGAAGCAAAATCCAAGATGGTGGCGCCCATGGACCCGCACCGACAGAACTGGCTCTGTGATGTTACCACCGGTTTACTACTGGTTCTAAAGAACTGGTAAGAACCGGTAGGAACCCACCTCTGCTGGTAACATAATTGCCCAATTTTATGGCCATTTTCTGGCAGATGTCAATGAGCCAATGGTTTACTAAGGGAGTAGTTTTACCAAAACTAAAAGTATGTGCTGGGTTTGAGCGAAACTGTCATAAAACAGGGTTGTGGGACCATGTGACCCTGCAAATGGTTATAACTGTGTCGCGGTTGCCAAGCACCCAGAATTTGGTCATATGACGGAGGAAGGTACCCATCTGTTGGAACTTTGAATCCAGATCATAAGTCCCCTTTTTTGGGAAGGTCTTTACTTTTGTTTATTTGTTTATTTATTTATTTGTTTGTTTGTTTGTTTGTTTATATTTTATTTGATCATTTTTATATGCCGCCCAACTCGCTTAGGACTCAGGGCGGCATACAACATAATAGAAACAATTGTAAAAACGATAATAGTAGTTAAAAATTACAAAAATTAAAACCACACATCATTCATACAAGGGGGATTGATCATTATTTCACCCCGCCTGCATTAAGCAACCTGTCATGAGTTAAGGACAACCTGTATTGCCATTTGATGGGAGACTTCCTAGCTAGGAGAAAATTGGATAATCATGCGTTAGAACTGATTTGTTGTGCTTTTTTATTGCTTTCCTTATCTTAACTACCCCTTCTTATTGGTACTATTATGATTATTATGATTATTACTCTGTTGCTTTGCATGTACACTGAGAGTTTCTGAATTGCATTCCTTGTGTGTTCAATCACACTTGGCCCAATAAAGGACTCTATTCAATTCAATTCTCTCCCAAGCTTGGAAGTCTGTCAGCAAGAGCCTGTTGAAGTTCACGTCACCCTGTTTTGCCCTCCTCAGAGGGGTCCCTTAACATGAAATGGAATCCTAGTGATTCTCTGGGCCAAGTGGTAGGTCTGGCTGACCAGGTTTACCACATCTTGGCTTCTCCGAGCACAGCAGGGTCAACATGCACTGTGGCCAAACACAAGATGCTGATGATTTGAGGACAATTAGCCACGTGGAGACTCTCACCTTCTATTGAGGTAAAAAAAATCCCTTGTCTTTTTACAGAAAGGATGCTGGAAATGGACTGATTACTCATCCATTCCCTTCGTAGCGTGGTATCAAAACTATCCTAAACCAAGGAAACGCCTGAGTTGCATCCAGCTGGCTGCCTCATCAGGTGAGAACGGGACGCCCATCCATAGAATGAAGGTGTTGGAAGACATTGTGGAGGTCTTCTAGGAAAGGAATCCTTAGACTGTCCACCCACATCCCCAGAAACATGGTTGGTCCTTCTAATATGCAACAGATTGGGAAGGAGTGAGAGATGTCCTCAAAGACATTGGGCTGTCCTTTTCTCTACCGTCTTCCTTTCCTCCTCCTCCTCCTCCTCCATCACCACCACTACCACTACCACCACCACCACCATTCGCCATTTCCTTTTCCTTCCTTCACCACCATTTCTCCTCCTTCTCCCTCTCCTCCATCCTTCTCTTCCTCCTCCTGCTTCCCCTTCTCCCCGTCTTCCTCTGAAAGACCCCATCCCATTGCCATGCATCCCTCAGAATATAGGACATCGTATGTTCCACTGTGCTTCCAAAAACCCGATCCAGGCAATACATTGTTGGCAGAATATGATCTGCAGCTTGAAAAGATGGAACATGCTGTAATTACAAAGTACAGTGAAATCAACCAGGAAGGCCTTAAACTGAAGTCTGGAGTCAGTCAGTGATGAAAGGCCAAAGATAGCATGTCAGATAAGGAGTTATGCGCTACAAGAACGGGAGAAATTGTGAAGTCCTCATAAAGTTCATGGCTTGGATCATCCTGCTCTGAATGCTTAAAATGGGAGGAGGGGGATTAATGGGATATGCTTCTTCTATGCAAATGTAAAGGTGGCAAGAGAGACATGCCCAACCTCCTTTCACTTTTCTCTTTCAGGATATAAAAAATGGAAGAATCGAAACTGTTCAAGAAAAGCACAGTTCCTTTGCATATTGAGGATTTAGTGAGAGCAGGTTTTCATTAGGGATGCCATGGCTCTTGGAAGGAAGTTGAGAGATGTCCTTGTTTCTCAACCCTTGAAGACCACCAGCTCTAAGCCTACAGAGTCAATCACATCAGGTTAAGGGTCCGATACTTTCCTGTGAAAACCAATAAACTATTTTCAATTTTATCTCTGTCATTGCTTTCCTTTTTCACTAGCGTTTCTCAACCGTGGCCACTTTAAGGCCCATGGAGGTCAATTCCCCATTAGTCAGCCAGGGAATTCTGGGAATTGAAAATGGCCAAGCTTGGGACACTCCACACTAGAGGAATCCGCAAGGCTGCTTATATACTGCTTAAAATGTTAAACCTTCAACTTAGATGAGTCCAAGTTGACATGGCAAGAATCACTTAGTGTCTTATGGTCTACCTCTGCCTTTTGCCAATATGTCAAGAAACTTAGAGAGGAGCAGGTTGGGAAGGTGGGGGTGTAACCAGGACCCTATCCTATCACTCACTCACTCACTTTTGTCCAAATAATTTCTCATCACTCAAATCAGCCATGGTTTGCTAAGAACATGCCATTTCGCCTTTCGCTGCTACGAATCCACTACCCCTGGGTCACTCTCTTCCTCCAGGAAAGGTGCATTTAGGGAGTGCTGTTGACACCTATGGCTCAAGGTGAAAAGTTGTCTGTGGGGTCCTTGGTGCTCACTGAGCTTGGTTGTTGGATGTTTCATGAGTCAAGTAGGTAACATTATCACTGCTAGAAGGGAGAGGGCCCAATTAGGTGCTAAAACTAAACTCTCCCTCTGCTCCTCAATCTCTATCTGTCTGTCTATCATCATCATCATCCTCATTCTCTCCCTCCCTCTCATATCTTGGTACCAAGATATAAAGACCCTGGCTTTGAAATCTGCCAAGGCCGTGATTACAGTTTCACAGCAATTCTTATAGTCAAGGGTGGATTACATTCACCCCGTCGCCCTCCCCCTAATAATGCATGCATAACATATAATATTGACTGGTTACCTGGATTACAGCCCTCTAAAGCTTTTAGCAAGGCTTTTACGCTTGCAGTGCAAAGTAGATAAATCTCACGTCACCTGTCACTCACCCCAGGTCACGGGTATCTTGCAAAGTTTCTAGTTGCATGTTCTAGCTATGTGGTTTTGGAGTTTTTTCTTGTAAGTGAGCTGTGCTTCTATCCAATATCCTGCCTTAAGAGTTTTCTGACAGGTAAGCCTTTTGCTTCTGTCTCACTTTGACTGTGCAGCCCCCCCCCCCATTCCTTCCCCTCGCAGTATGGCAAGCCTGCATTGCAAATCCCCTGTTGTACTGGATGGTAGAAAAGAATTGTTTTGAGGCAATAAAATGAAGACAAGGGTAAATGTTTTTCAGAATTCATATTCCTCACTCTCATGTCCATTATACCCACACCTGGGTCCTATCTCCACATATGACCCCCAGGGCCTCACCTATACATACATTCCATCATCTGATCCCTGTCCGTCCGTCCGTCCATCATCCCTTCCGTCCTCCCTCCCTCCATTTTATTTTAACCCCTTTTAAAACCTTTACCTGGACTCCAGACTGAAGAGGAGAGGAACAAAGCCAGCAAGGAGAGAGAGAGAAAAAAAAATTCTCTCCCCTGAGGTAAAAAATACCTCATCATGGCCAAGAGTTGTGCCAGAAAATGGAGGACGCGGGGTCTTCGCAGGCTTTTTAGCTGTCCGTTTCACTGCCTGTAGAGGGCAGCTAGGACTTAAAGGCTAGAACAGGCAGTGAAACGGACAGCTAAAAAGCCTGCGAAGACCCCGCATCCTCCATTTTCTGGCACAACTCTTAGCCATGATGAGGTATTTTTTACCTCAGGGGAAAGAATTTTTTTCTCTCCTTGCGGGCTTCATCAAATAAAAATTAGAATTTGAACCCACAAAATAAGAAAATCAAAACGTGACAGGGACAATATGCAAGGAATTGTAAGAAGCAATTTAAAAAAAATCACAATCCGTACTTAAATCAGCCCAGCTTGTATTAAGTCTGCCATGTGTTGTTGACTTTAGTTTTATGTACCTAAAGTCTTATTTAATTCCAATCAGAAAATTGGTGGCTGATGCCCTCCTGGAGGAGACAACATTTCCTCCCTTAAAACTTCGGAAGAAGAAAATTGGGATGGAGTAACAAAGATGATTAGGGGATTGGAGGCTGAAACATGTGCAGGAATTGGGTATGGCTAGTCTAGTGAAAAGAAGGAGTAGGGGTTACATGATAGCAGTCTTCCGGTATTTGAGGGGCTGCCACAAAGAAGAGGGGGGAGGGGCTCAGAGTATACTCCAAAGCACCTAAAAGCAGGACAAGAAGCAGTGGATGGAAACTTATCAAAGAGACATCCAACCTAGAACTAAGGACAAATTTCCTGACAGTGATAACAATTAACCAGTGGAACGACTTGTCTCCAGAAGTTGTGGGTGCTCCATCACTGGAGGTTTTCAAGAAGAGATGGGACAAGTATTTGTCTGAAATGGTATAGTGTCTCCTGCTTGAGCAGGGGGTTGGGCTAGAAGACTTCCAAGGTCCCTTTCAACGCTGTTATTCTATTAAAAAAACAGCTCGACAACCAGTGATCAAAAGTGTCCTTCCAAAGTGAGATGGAAGCATTTGAGCAGTAGAGATGCCGAAGACATGAAGTTCATTCAGATGAAACTAATTTCTTCAGGAAATTCATATCATAGTACAAAACATGGGACACTTTCTTCTACCCGCTGAATCATGGAGATATTTCCTCCTGAAACAAAACTACTGAACAAGGAAGAGAAGTCATAGATATAATGACTGATATTCTTGGTCAATTGATCAGCAACGAACTGAAGAGGAGACATTGCTGTGATTTGGAACAGTCTGTCCTAACCAGATGCTCGTGATGTGCATTGGGACTGCAGCCCCCATAATTCCCATCCTTTCTCCCTGCAGCTAGGAATGCTGGGAGTCCCCATCCCAATGCCTTGGGATGACACAGGTTCAAAGGCTGATGCGGTATCATAAAGATGATTGAGAAATGTCCAAGATTTAGCAAGGAACTTGTCCTTTCTCTTCGTAGCCCTTTTAAAAGAAGTCTGGTGGAAATGTGGTTGTCCCAGCCCAGGGCTGGAAGGGACCTTGAAGGTCCTAGTCGGAGCCTCCTGAGCAAGGCAGGGTCTTTATACCAACCTGGGCAAATGGTTGTCCAATCTTGAAAACCTCCAGTAATCTTTCTCAGTGCCAGGAAATCTCTCCTTACTTCTAAAACCCCAAGAATGTTCAATTGCCTTTTGGAAAAAGCACTTTTAAGACACAACCAGCCAGAGCATAGGAAATAGTGCAAGATCGGAAGATGGGGAGAGACCTGGCACATAGAATCACCAAGAGTCTAACATGATTGAATGTATAACATCACTTTGTCAATTAAACAATAGGATTGTGAAAAATCTATTGTGTTTGTTGAGACCTTCTGAGATGTCTTAAAACCATTAGATCATATGAGTTCAGCCATTTCTCATTAAGTGGAGACATGACAGAACTAGGGAACATTATCAGTGCTAGAAAGAAGTGAGATTTACTCTCTGTTTATATACTAGGGGTTTGCCTGGTAGTGTGGATGGGAGTATTCTTGGTAGTTCTTTTATTAGGCCAGTTATGGTGAACCATTTTTCCCTCGGGTGCCAAAAGCGCGCGTGCATGAGTGCCCACACTCATAATTCAATGCCCCTGGCCCGCACCCCTGCGCATGCACGCACGATCGCCCTCCATGCTTCCCCACCCTTGCACATGTGTGCACAATACCCCCCTCCGCTCCCCTGTTTCCTCACTTCCGGTGGACCCAATAGGCTTCCCTGGAGACTAGGGAGGGCGAAAACGCCCCCCGCCCCCCGGAGGCCCTTGGAGGCTGAAAACGCCCTCCCAAACCGAAAATCAGCTGGCCGGCGCGCATATGCGCGCTAGGGCTGAGCTAGGGCAAGATATGGTGTGCCAGCAGATATGGTTCCGCATGCCACCTGTGGCACATGTGCCATAGGTTCGCCATCACTGGATTAGGCTATTGTTGACTGTTTCCTTGTTTGTATTGGTAGTTCCTTGATTGGGGTACTGCTGGTGAGATGGTGTTTTGTCTTTTGGTTTCCTTTTTGGCCTTTTGGTTGTCTCTTTTGAATGGTGTGTATATGTTGGTTATTTCTATGTTCTTGTTGATGTCTGATTTGATTGAGTGCCAAACTTCCAGCAATTCTCTGACAAGTATTGGTCAAGATTGGGGCTCAGAGAATGCTAGCCTGATGGAGCAGTCCCAACTGGGTCAATGAGACCAGCGACAGGGTGAGGCTGAAGGAGGTGAGCCACAGCTGCAGCGAGTTGGTCAGGAGGCTCAAGGTGAGGTCTGGGAGAAGCTGTTCCCATTAGCAATGAGGAGGAGCTGGAGCCCACACCCTCCTCCTGATGCAAGGACACAAAGAGCAGAGAGGAGACAGGCACAATGCCGTTCAGCTGGACTACTTTACCGAGGAAACCTCAGCTCTCAAGAAGGGCTGCCCCGGCATTGCCTACTTAACCCCACCCTGGGACTTGAGTGTTGCTGGAGCAACATGCCCAGTTCTGTGCTTGTGCTGTGTATCCTGACCTGTCTGACTCCTGGACTGTTTCTTGGACTTTGTGAGTCCCCATTGGACTCTGTTACCCAGTACTCTTGCTGCACTGAGCTTGGAATGTGGACCTGCACAATAGGGATGCTTTCTGAGGACCTCTTTGGAGTTTTAATGTTTTTTTTTTTAATTTTTATAACTGTTTTAAATTATTACTATTGTCTTTCTTCTTAATTAATTGTTCTTTTTACATGTTGTACGCCGCCCAGAGTCCCGCAGGAGTTGGGCGGCCTATAAGAATGATTAAAATAAAATAAAATAAATAAATTTTAGAAGGCTTGGGGGGAACATGACAATTGTTCATGTTCCAGTACTTGAAGGGCGGTCACAGAGGAGAGCAGATTGACTTATTCTCCAAGGCAACAGAGAGCAGAACAAGAAACAATGTGTGGAAGCTTGATAAAAATAGATTCAACTTAGAAGTAAGGAGAAATTTCCTGACAGTGATATGGAATAGCTTGCCTCTGGGAGTTGTGGATTCTACATAACTGGAGGTTTTCAAACATAGACTGGAAACCATTTGACCAGGATCTCATAAGCAGAGGTGGGTTTCAGCAGGTTCTGACCAGTTCTGGAGAACCAGTAGCAGAAATTTTGAGTAGTTCAGAGAACTGGCAAATACCACCTCTGACTGCCCCCCCCCCATCTATTCTCTGCCTCCCGAGTCCCAGCTGATCGGGAGGAAATGGGGATTTTGCAGTATCCTTCACCTGCCATGCCCACCAAGCCACGCACACAGAACCGGTTGTAAAAAAAATTTGAACCCCACCACTGGATAAGGTCTACACTTGAGAGTGGGGTTGGACTAGAAGACCTCCAATGTCCCTTCCAGCCCTAGGATTCTTTGTTCTAAAATCTCCTTTTTCCAAAATGGTCACTTTGGGTCTGTCATAGGGGGGGGGGCTAAAATGCTCTGATGTGACTTGTCCATGATGTTATGTCAACCTCCTGCCCATTAACTAGTCCCTTCCTCACCCCAGCTTCCTTTTCCTGCCATAGACTATCACTCTCCTCCCACAATGTCTATCTTGTTCTCGAGAAGATTTTCCTCAACTCTTTGGGATCTGCTGCTGGTGCATGTTTTCCTCTTTCCAGCATCATTTATTTCCCATTGCCTGGATCACTGCTCAGCCGTGGCATTTCCACATAAAAAATGACCTGGACGTGCTTCTGGCTTCAGTAGATATTTGTCCTTGTAGTGCCTGTTTGCCACACCTACACACCACTCCCGAGCCCATAAATAGTTCAGAAAGAACCAGCATTGTACCCAGAAGGAACGAAAGGTTGCAATTCTCCTGACAGCATACAAAGACTGACCTGTAAGTAGCGTCCATCCAAGAACAGCCTCTAGGATACTTCAGGGGGGACCCATCGATCGATAGAGGGAACACTTCTGGCTGGTCCATAGTATTTTATATTGAGATGCTAACCACAGGTTCCTTTTTTTAAAGGCGGCTAAATCAGTGTCAGTCAAGGCATGGGGATGGGGGGGATTGACTTGAATAGTATATATATATTCCAGCATAATGTTGCGGGAACTAATTTGGGTCGGTCACCGGGACCAGAGGTTATGTCTTCTGAGCTTTTGAAGTTGTGCTGAATCCCATTTTCAGGTAACTTCTCTCTAGCAAAGTGTGGGCTTTTGGTTGTTCTGTGTGTGGTATTTATATGGTGCCCATTGTATGTGGCTTTTTAGATGTTGATTGGGGTATTGATGGTTGGCTATTAAGTCTTTGGCTGAAGTTTGCTTGTGCTGCCAAGCCCTCCCCTCCTAAGTACTTGATAAACTGGTGGTAAATCAGCACTCTTGTTGACTGACAAGGGGCCCGTTTCCCAGGCTTCAATCACTTCCCTGACTGTTTTTGATCCTGCACGTCCAACAATCTTGACTCAGGAGGCGATAAACAGCCAGAAAGACTAGGAGTCTATGAGATCCCATCTGTCAGCCCCAAAGTGTCAGGGCTGCCATTCAAGTGGGGGAAATGCCCGGGAGGAAAACGCGCTGTCTATCTATGCGCTCTACATGGGGCTACCCTTGAAGAGTGTCTGGCGACTGCAATTGGTGCAAAATGCAGCTGCGCAAGCTGTGGTGGGTGTACCTAGATGCACCCACGTAACACCGATTCTCCGCCAGCTGCATTGCCTGCCCATTAGTCTCCGGATCCAATTCAAGGTGTTGGTCGTTACCTTTGAAGCCCTACATGGCTCAGGGCCAGGTTACCTTTGGGACCGCATCCTGCCGCATACCTCCCTACGACCGGTTAGGTCCCACAGAGCGGGTCTCCTCCAGGTCCCATCGACCAAGCAATGCCGGTTGGCGGGGCCGAGGGGGAGAGCCTTCTCTGTGGGAGCCCCCTCCCTTTGGAACCAACTCCCTCCAGAGATCAGGATTATCCCCACCCTGCTGGCCTTCCGTAAAGCAATAAAAACTTGGCTCTTCCGGCAGGCGGGGTATGAATGAAAGTTTTTTAAAATTATGGATAGTATTTTAACATGGCTTTTTTTAAAAATTGTTTTTACTTATTATATGTTTCTATACATGCTGTGAGCCGCCCAGAGTCCCTCGGGAGTTGGGCGGCATAGAAATTTAAATAAATAAATAAATAAATAAATAAATAAATAAATAAATAAATAAATAAATATCTGGAATCCAGGGACATTCGTGTGGCCGCTTCAGCTGCGGAGGGCATCACCATCTTGTCAGTGGGTTTGAAGCTGCTCAGCTGAGAGGCACGCTCAGGAGACAGCCCAGCTGGGAACCGTGGCCATTCCACGCATGTGCGTTGCTGTTACACATGCGTGGTGAGAGATGTTGATCTCCTAATCATGGCTTGTGAAGACTACGGACCAATTGCCTAATGGGAGGGGTGGTACCAGTGGGCGGAAACACAGGGTGGAGTGCGGTAGTTTAAAAGTGGTGGTGGGTGCACTAACAAGCCGACGCTGAAAACATTTCATTTCATTACCTGAGTGATTGTGAGTACGTGCTGGAACACTGAAGATAAATAGCTACAACCCTGTATCATTGGTTGTCGAGTGTTTTCTTATTATGTGCATCCAGAACCTGACAGGTTGTCAGCATCGCTTTTACTGCTTACAGTGCTTATGGCAGAAGGTACACAGTCGGCTATGGACAAAGGGTTGGCTGAGGAGTTGGTCGTGCCAACAGAAGCTACCCCAGAGGTCTTGCTATCGTTGCCTCTCGGGCCGGATGTATGGCCTAAGGCAGTGATGGCGGACCTTTTTTGGTTCATGTGCCAAAAGTTGGGGTGTGCACGTGCTAGTGTGCACATACATGCTCACACCCATTCCCTCCCCCATGCATGCGCACAATGCCCCCCACACTGCTCCCTGCACATGCACACACTCCCACCCCCACACAAAAGCCTTACCAAAGCCTGGGATGGTGAAAAACGGCAAAACGGAAGCTTGGAAAAACGCACTTCCGGTTTACCCGTTGGGCTATTTTTTGCACTCCGGGGCTTTAGGAAGCTTCCCTGAACCCTCCGGAGTGCTAAAAACAGCCCAACAGCAAACCGGAAGTGCATTTTCCAAACGTCCAGTTTTCCCAGTTTGCCGTTTTTTAATTCCGGGGCTTCAGGAAGCTTCCCTGAACCCTCCGAAGTGCAAAAAACAGCCCAACGGCAAATCGGAAGTGCGTTTTCTAAACTTCCGGTTTGCCCATAGAGCTGACAGGGCAACGCCTCGCGTGCCCTCCGATATGGCTTTGCGTGCCACCTGTGGCACGTGTGCCATAGGTTTGCCATCACTGGTCTAAGGAGCGCAGGCCACATAAAGATGATGCAGCTGTTGGGGTCTGTGCAGTGCGTGAGGATGGCAAGCAGATGCAATGACCAGCGGGCATCTTTCAGGGATGGTGGCTGCGTTTCTCAGGGCTAGGTGCTTATTAAAGCCTCCCCCGGCTCCCCCTGTGCTCACACCTTCTAAAGGCCATTTCACCCAATGGAGGGAAAGGCGCATATCGGAGGATGAGTGGAGTTATTCCACTGCGGTGGGGAGCCAGACCCTGGATGTCTTAAGAGAGATGTTTGGGCCGGAGGATTTCAGGACCCCTAGCTCTGGGGTTGGCTTGAGGAGGACCACAGAACCCCAGCCAGCCTGAGGGACACACCTCCCAGGGGAGGGGCCTCCTCCCTTTGTGGATGCAGTGCCAGAGCTGGGGTATGCTGGTTTAGGGAACAGGCCAGTAGGCCGTAGAACTCCCGTAGACACCGTCCCTCACCAACGGGTCCAATGCGAGGCACAAAGACCGCCTATGGGACATGACACCCGGGCCCCGCCCAGTTCCTGGCCAGTCGGAGGACAGAGCCCAATGGTTCTTTGGGAATCCCCATCCATGAAGGCGTCATTTGATGGTAGCCCTGATAGGATGGCCCTGTTTTTGGGCCAAGTTATCGATCACCTTGACAAGTTCGGACATTTATATTCCTCACAATGGGCCATGGTGATGGCCATGGCAGCTGTCATGGAGGGCGAGGTGGGTGAATGGGTCGCTGATTTGTACAGTGGCCATGCAGCAGAGCTGGGCGATGTCAGCCTGTTTCTATCAGCATTGCAAGAACACTTCAAGGACAGTATGAGGGTACAGCAGGCAGAGGGGGAGCTGTTAGCAGCATGGAAATGGGGTAGACCCATGGTGGAATATATCCGAGAGTTCCGGAGGTTAGCAGGAAAGGTGCGGGGATGGCCAGAGAGATTATTGGTCCACCAATTTAAAGCAGGCTTAGATTGGCAGTTACGTCAGGCTTGTGTGACTCGTGGTCTGTCGACCTACCTGGCAGCTTGGGTACAGGCAGCCACTGAGATTGATGCCAAGTTCAGACGGGATGATCGGACGGGACTGGAGTGGCCTGCTAGAAGATGGTGAATACCAGACCCACCTACAAGAACGGTCCTGCAACCACAAACAACAGTTCAGCCCTCTTCCACAACAATGCCTGCTAGGTACAGCCCTGCGCGTGGTCCGATGCTTTGCTTTTGGTGTGGAAAGCCAGGCCATCGGGCGATAGAGTGCTCTGAGCTGGGCCCAAAGGCTACAACTGCAACACCACCGATCGGACGAAGTACAGCAAGAAAAAGTATCCAGAAAAGCATCACCCCAGAGAAGACACGAGGAACGAGACAGGCGAGTCCTCCTACTACTCCAGTAAGTTTGGTGACCACTCTGCTCGAAGGACACTGACCAGTGGAAGTGAAGATGAGGGGGAGAATGAGCCCATGGTGAGTGACCCTATTAAACCTTTTCTCATTCCAGTGACCCTACAAGCAGGACAACAGCGGGAGTGCTAGGCACTGGTAGATTCTGGCTGTACCCGGTGCCTATTAAGTTCTGCCATGAAGATTGAGTTGGGGGTAAAGCTAAGAAAGTTAGTGAATCCTATACGGTTCGAACAAATGGATGGGTCCTTATTAGGGGGGTCAGCCTGCGACCCATATAACAGAGCAAGTTACGTTAGAGATAGGGCTTCATCGGTAGCTGATATGTTTTGTGGTGGTTTCCAAAATAATGGAGGACATCATGCTAAGCCTCGCATGGCTCGATAAGTGGGGCCCGGCCATATGGTGGGAAGGGGGTTGCAGATACCTGAGGCTTGGAGTTGGTCCTGATCCGCATCCACATGAGAAGCACAGTACACAGGTGGGGCAGGCACGTGGGGGCCAAGGAGACACCAGGATTCCCTGAGGTGTATAATGATCTTAGAGAAGTGTTCAGCAGACACGAGTGCAACACCTTGCCTCCCCACCAGCCAACCGATTGCGCAATTGAGATTATACCAGGAGTGGTTTTACCTAAACCAAAAATGTACCCAGTGACCCCTCAGGAATTAGCTGAGATGAGGAGTTACATTGAGAAGAATTTAAAACGAGGGTTCATACAGCCTGCCAGATCGAGAGTAGCAGCTCCAGTCCTATTCCGGGAGAAGAAGGATGGGGGCTTACGCCTCTGTGTTGATTTTTGGGGCATTAATGCAGTGTGCGTGGAGCACCCATATCCTTTCCCATTAATGAAGGACATGTTGGTCCAATTAGCAGAAGGTAGGGTTTTCACAAAATTGGACCTCTGTGAGGCCTACTATAGAGTCTAAATTAAGCCAGGTGACAAATGGAAGACAATGTTTAATTGTCCTCAAGGGAGTTACCAATTCAAGGTAATGCTGTTTGGGTTATAAGGAGCACCTGCTGTTTTTATGCAGCTGATTAATGAAGTTTTACAAGAACATCTGTATAAAGGGGTGCTCGTGTACATGAACAACATTTTGATCTATACAAAAACCCTAGAGGAACAGGTTACATTAGTACTCCAGGTCTTAAGCAAGCTGTTAGCAGACAAACTTTATGTTAAAATATCGAAATGCGAATTCCACAAGTTGCAATTGGATTATTTGGGATATCGTATTTCCCCAAGGGGTGTGGAAATGGACCCCGCGAAGGTGAAGGCTGTGATGGACTGGCAAGCCCCAAGGACCCGTAAACAATTGCAAAGTTTATTTATTTTATTTTTTATTTTATTTATTTATTTTTGTCAAGTACGTATTGGTGATATACATAGATATAACATTGTTTATATACATAAAATGAGTACTGATAAGAGGGAACATTAGGACAGGGACGGTAGGCACGCTGGTGCACTTATGCACACCCCTTACTGACCTCTTAGGAATCGGGTGAGGTCAACAGTGGACAGTCTAAGGGTAAAGTTTTGGGGGTTCGGTGACGAAACCACAATGTCATCTGGTGCTACGTGAAACACCCAAAGTTTGATTGGGCGGATTTGCTCCCCTTCGCAGAGGTAGCTTATAATAACGCTGTCCATAGTAGCACCGGATATACCCTGTTCCATGTTGCTACAGGGATTGAATTTGTACCCATACCGGAGTGCCCATAGCAACTTCCCAAGGACCTTGGATTGCGGGAATGGGTTTTAAATATGAAGGTGGTATGGGAAAATGTCAGGAAGGCTTTACAGAAAGCAGAACACAAATACAAACAACAAGCAGACAAAAGAAGAAGGCCACAGACTCCATTCTACGTAGGACAAAAAGTTTACTTATCCACAAAATACTTAAATCTAAAGGTGCCCTGTAGGAAATTAACCCTAAAATATATCGGCCCCTTTCCAATTATTCAGATTATAAACCCCATTACTGTCTGAGTGAAACTTCCTCTGATACTGGGAAAAACACACCCTGTTTTTCACAGCAGTCTGCTGCGCCCTGTATGGTCGTCATCATTCTGGGAGCTCCAACCCCTCCACATGGTCCTATAGAGGTGGGGGCGAGCAGCATTTTGAAGTAGAAGAAATACTAGATGCCCGCAGGCATCTTCAATATCTTATCATGTGAAGAGGGTATCCATTATCAGAAGCATCCTGGGTCGCATATCAGAATGTGAGGGCTAGCCATTTAGTGACCAGGTTTTATAGAAAGAATCCTACCAAGCCGGGGGGACCGGATGAGTGGGTGCAATGACCTACGTTGTTATAGCCTGGTTTTTGTCTTACAAGTAGCCTCATGGTAGGGGGGCCGCATGTCAGCCCCGAAGTGTCAGGGCTGCCATTCAAGCGGAGGAAACACCCGAGAGGGTAACGTGCTGTCTATCCAGAGTCCAGGGACATTCGTGTGGCCACTTCCACTGCAGAGGGTGTCACCATCTTATCAGCGGATTTGAAGCTGCTCAGCTGAGAGGCGTGCTCAGAAGACAGCCCAGCTGGGAGGTGCAGCCATTCCACGCATGCGCGTTGCTGTTACGCATGCGTGGTGAGAGGCGTTGGCCTCCTAATCGTGGCTTGTGAAGACTACGGACCAATTGCCTAATGGGAGGGGTGGTGCCGGTGGGCGGAAACACAGGGTGGAGTGCGGTAGTTTAAAAGTGGTGGTGGGTGCACTAACAAGCTGACACTGACAGCATGTCATTTCATTACCTGAATGATTGTGAGTACGTGCCAGAACACCGCAGATAAATAGCTACAACCCTGTTTCTTTGGTTGTCGAGTGTTTTCTTATTGCGTGCATCTGGAACCTGACACCATCCTCCTTCTAGAACTTATCCAATCTCCTTCCGAAATCAACACAGCTGGAGGACATCAATAAATCTGGTAACAGCAGCTCCTTGAGTTAGCTTGCTCTTTCTTTTCCCTTCCAGATGGGGTTCGCCTCTTTTCATGTGCCCTTTTTGGGCTTCCTGGTGGCCTCTTTCTTCATACAAGGTAGGTCTTGATTGATACCAAAAAATGCTGAAGCATTTCTAGAAAGACAGAGAAGAGCCACAAGGATGGTATGAGGTCTGGAGGCTAAATTGTATGACGAACGGCGTCTAGTCTAGCAAAGAGAAGGACTAGGAGTGACATGATAGCAGTCTTCCAGGACTTGAGGGGCTGTCACAGAGAAGAGGAAGTTGATTTAGTCTCCAAAGCATAGGAGGGCAGGACAAGAACCAATGGGTGGAAACTCGTTAGGGAGATCCAACCTGGAAATAAGGAGAAGATTCTTGACAGTGAGAACAATTAATCAATGAATAGTTTGCCTCCCGGAGTTGTGGGTGCTCCATCACTGGAGGTTTTCAAAAATAGACTGGACAACCATTTGGTACAAGGTCTCCTTGCTTGAACAGAAGATTGAACTACTGTAGAAGACCTCCAAGTCCTAGGATTCTATGTTGGACAGCTGAAAATATGGATTTGGTACCAGCCATGAAAATTGGGGATAAAATGCCCATTCATGGCAGGAAAATATAAAGGTTGCCACCACAGAACTGGAAGCCTGGCACAAAGCTAAATCAGCCATCAACAGGCATACGGACATGGGGGAAGGGAAGGGGAAGTAAAGAAGGAGAAGGAGAGGAGGAAAGAAGTGGAAAAGGAGAGAAGAAGGGAGGAAAGGGGAGAGAAGGAGGGGGAGTTGTTGTGGAATAAGGGAAGGATATGGAATGGTAAAAGAGCAACGCCAATAATAATAATAATAATAATAATAATAATAATAATAATAATAATAATAATAATAATAATAATAATAATAATAATAATAATAATAATAATAATAATAATAATAATAATAATAATAATAATAATAATAACACAAGCCTGAAAAAGTCACTGAAAATCAGATGGTCAAGATCTTGTGGGATTTTCGTATACAAACAGACAAGGTACTGGCGCATAATACACCAGACATCACGTTGGTCGAGAACAACAAGATGACTATAATTGACATTGCAATACCAGGAGATAGCAAGGTCGATGAAAAGGAACACGAAAAAATTGCAAAATACCAGGACTTAAAAATTGAAATCCAACGATTATGGCACAAACCAGCAGTGGTAATTCCAGTAGTGATTGGAACACTGGGTGCTATCCCAAAAGCACTGGAATTACATTTAAAACAGCTCAAAATTGACAAAATCACCATCAGTCAAATGCAGAAAGCCGCACTGCTCGGTTCCGCATATATACTTCGAAAATACATTACGACTTCCTAGGCCCCTGGGTGGGGCTCGACTAGTAATCAATGCCAAATCCGGCGAAACAACTGGCCGCTGTGATACAATTGTATAATAATAATAATAATAATAATAATAATAATAATAATAATAATAATAATAATAATAATAATAATAATAATAATAATAATAATAATAATAATAATAATAATAATAATAATAATAATAATAATAATAATAATAACAACAACAACAACAACAACAACAACAACAACAACAACAACAACAACGTTGGAAGGGACCTTGGAGGTCTTCTAGTCCAACCCCCTGCTTACGCAGGAAACCCTACACTACTTCAGACAGATGGTTATCCAACATCTTCTTAAAAACGTCTAGTGTTGGAGCGTTCACAAGTTCTGGAGGCAAGCTGTTCCACGGATTAATTGTTCTAACTGTGAGGAAATTTCTCCTTAGTTCTAAGTTGCTTCTCTCCTTGTTTAGTTTCCACCCATTGCTTCTTGTTCTACCCCCAGGTGCTTTGGAGAATAGTTTGACTCCCTCTTCTTTGTGGCAACCCCTGAGATATTGGAAGATGCTATCATGTCTCCCCTGGTCCTTCTTTTCATTAAACTAGACACACCCAGTTCCTGCAATCGTTCTTCATATGTTTTAGCCTCCAGTCCCCTAATCATCTTTGTTGCTCTTCTCTGCACTCTTTCTAGAGTCTCAACATCCTTTTTTACATCGTGGCGACCAAAACTGAATGCAGTATTCCAAGTGTGGCCTTACCAAGGCATTATAAAGCGGTATTAACCCTTCACGTGATCTTGATTCTATCCCTCTATTAATGCAGCCTAGAACTGTGTTGGCTTTTTTGGCAGCTGCTGCACAGAGCAGGCTGGTATTTAAGTGATTGTCCACTAGGACTCCAAGATCCCTCTCACATATATTTTATATATCAATTTTAGAAAAGATAAGGTAAATGTATATTAATGGTTAAGAGGTTGTATATTTGTGTATTTGTATGAGACATAAAAAATAAAAAACTTTTTTAAAAAAACAGCCATATGGACATAAACAACATTTACACACCATTCAAGAGACAATCAGAAAGCCAAAAAGGAGACAAAAAACCCCCAAATACCCCCTTGCCACAATTAACAACAGATAAACAAAGATTAACCAAAATTAATTGCAGACCAACAATGAAATAGTAAACAATGGGTCACGGTATTTGTGAAATCGAAGAGCAGAAAATCCATCCATCCATCCATCCATCCATCCATCCATCGGTATTTAAGGAAAGGGTGTCCTGAGACCCTTCCCAGCCCATTGGTCCAGATATTGGTCCTTGTTCAGTTACTCTTTCATTCTTCTTCTTCTCATCCTGTTACTTGAGGGGAGGCTGCCCCCACCTGTCTTCCCAGCCTCTTGCCGTACTTTGCACCCCATCCACATCCTGGCTTCCCTCTAGCTGGGCAACGTCCTGCCCTTATTTCTAGGGCGTCTCTTTTCTTCCTCTTCTTCAAGTCCCTTCTGCTCCTCCTCCTCTTTTCAGTTTGAATCTATGGGTTCAGGATGGGTGACCCCCATCTCCTCCTCTTTGACAATGTCTCCTCTTTCCACCAACAGGTCTGGAAGCAGTATCTTGTCCCAGGCAGTGGTACATGTTTGAGGATTTTTGTTATGGGTTTTTCACGGAAAAACTGAGCTGGAACGATGCAGAGGTAAGAGGAGTCCCACCAGCCTCCAACTCACCCTATAAGCTTACTCTCTGAGTGTAATGCTTTTCTGTGGGTGGGAAGGGAAGGAAAAATAGGAATGGAGGGAGGGAGGGAGGGAGGGAGGAAGGAAGGATGAAGGAGCGAGCAGAGATGTCCAAAGATTATGGTCAAGAAAGTCAATATGGCCACAACAATGTGATTAGAGCTTGAACAGAACCATGGTGGAGCTTCAATCATACCATCATAGACAGCAACGGGCTTGTTTGACCATCCCTTATGGGTACCCCTGCCAAGGAAATGAGGGACCTTGGCATGGATTGGCAGAAACACAACCCAGCATCTGTTTTCCCCTTTTGGGTCCCTATCCTACCTCCTCCCTTTCACCAAGGACCTCGAAACCATCTGTCAATAAATAGAACCATGGGAGGAGAGGATGGATTTGGGGTTCAGGGAAGGGTTGGCTTGACCCTCTCCCGATTCCTTTCCCCTCACCTCAAAAGGTCTGGGGAGATAGATAGCTTCCTGCTCTCCAGCTTTCATTCTTAGGAGAACATTAAGGTTCTTTCAAAACTCTGTACTTCCACAAACTCACTGAATTGTCCTTCAAAACCTATTTATGTATTTGATTTCTATGGCCACCCATCTCACACAAGTGTCTCTGGGTGGTGTGCAAGGTTTGCAAACATGGAAAAAAGCCACCACGTGGGACTCCTGCTGCCCAAGAATAAAGAACAACCCAACTCACAAAACGGAAAAAAGCAACATTATCAGAGTTCAGCTGCTCTCCTGACCCAAATGACAGTTTGAAGGGACCCTGGAGGTCTTCTAGTCCAACCCCCTGCTCAGGCAGGACACCCTATACCTTTTTATGCTTGCATCATCTATCTACTAATTATGAATATTTATGCTTACGTCATCTATGACCTAGGTATGTGCATGACTCTATCATTTAGATTTAGATTTATTATTAGAGTTGGAAGGGACCTTGTAGGTCATCTAGTCCAACCCCCTGCTCAAGCAGGAGTTCCTACACCATTTGAGACAGATGGCAGTCCAGTCTCCCCTTGAAGGTCACAAGTGTTGGGGCTCCCACAACCTCCGCTGGCAAGCTGTTCCACTGGTTGATCGCTCTCACCGTCAGAAAGTTTCTCCTCACTTCCAGGTTGAATCTCTCCTTGGTCAGCTTCCATCCGTTATTCCTTGTTTGGCTTTCTGGTGCCATAGAGAACAGCCTGACCTCCTCCTCCTCTCTGTGGTATCCCCTCAAGTATTGAAACACTGCTATCATGTCACCCCTGGTCCTTCTCTTCGCCAGACTGTTCCTGCTTTTTTTTTGTCCTCCTTTCCTGAAATGTATAAATATGGGCACATTTTTTTTTTAGTCTGCAAGAGCCCCTCCCATTATTTTCTGGAAGGAATTCCTCTGGTCTGCATTGTTAATGATAAATACTGCAGTGAGCCTGGATGATTTCTTTTTAGGTCCTGCTTTTGATTCCATGGGATAGAGTTTAGATGTCGTGAAGACAGGTGCTGGGTGATGAAGTTGGGGAATCAGCAGGAAGGACAGGAATAGACTGGTGGAACTGAGGGAGGGCTCTAAAGCAGGGGTCTCCAAACTTGGTCACTTTAAGACTTGCGGACTTCAACTCCATGAATTCGACAGTCAGCCATGGGAATTGAAATCTGCAAGCCTTAAAGTGGCCAAGTTTGGATACTTCTGCTCTGAAGCACAAAGCACTCACCTGTGTCTGTTTGGTGTCTCCTAGGCAGAATGCAATACCTACGGCAAAAATGGCCACCTCGCCTCCATCCTCAATAAACGGGCAATGTCATTTTTATCTTCTGCTATACGCACCAACTATGAAGGGACATATAGAATCTGGATTGGATTGTACAGAATCAAGGGCAGGGCGGTGAGTAGAGGTTGTGTTGGCCTCAGGGAGGGAAGGGAGTGAGTAGTACCTCTGAAGATTATTTATTTATTTATTTATTTATTTATTTATTTATTTATTTATTTATTTATTTATTTATTTATTTATTTATTTATATTTATTTATTTATATCTTTATATAACAACAGTCAAGTATTAAACAGATTAGAAACTGAAAGATGACCATATGTGTTAATCAATAGTTAGATAATAGATGCAAAAGATAACAATTAAAAGGTTAAGAGAATGATTAATTAAATAATGAAAAATTATTAACACGAATAATTATTATCATTATGTTACTAAAATTATGATTATTACTGCTATCACTAATAGATTTGTTATATAACAACATTCAAATATTAAGTAGATTAGAAACTGAAAGAGTACTGCATGTAGTTTGTATAAACATAAGTAAAAAGTAACGATAAAAGAGGACAATAGGACAGTAGGACAGGGATGGTAGGCACAGTGGTGCGCTTATGCACGCCCCTTACAGACCTCTTAGAAACGGGGAGAGGTCGGCTGTAGACAGTCTAAGGTTAAAGTTTTTGGGGCTTGGGGAAGAAACCACAGAGTCAGGTAGTGCATTCCAGGCATTGATCACTCTATTGCTGAAGTCATATTTTCTGCAGTCGAGTTTGGAGCGGTTTACATTTAGTTTGAATCTATTACGTGCTCGTGTATTGCTGCAGTTGAAGCTGAAGTAGTCATTAACAGGAAGGACATTTTGGTATATGATTTTATGAACTACATTTAGATCAGATCGGAGGCGACGCAGTTGTAAATTGTCTAATCCCAGTATTTCAAGTCTGGTGGAATAAGGTATTTTGTTGCGAGCGGAGGAGTGAAGGACTCTTCTTGTGAAATATTTCTGGACTCTCTCGATTGTATTTATGTCCGATATGCAGTGCGGGTTCCAGACAGGTGAACTATATTCCAGAATTGGTCTAACAAATGTTTTGTATGCTCTGGTTAGCAGTGTAATATTGCCAGAGAAGAAGCTACGCAAGATTAGATTAACAACTCTTAGTGCCTTTTTGGCAAAGTTGTTACAATGGGCTCTAGCACTTAGGTCGTTGGATATGAGTACTCCAAGGTCTTTGACAGAGTGAGGGTCATCTACAAGTTCGTTTCCTCCAAGTTTGTATTTTGTATTCTGATTCTTTTTGCCAATGTGTAAGACAGAGCATTTGTTGGTTGAGATTTGAAGTTGCCAGTTGTTTGACCATTCTGCTACATGATCAAGGTCTTTTTGAAGGGTAGCAACATTGTCGGTGGTGTTAAATAGTTTAACATCATCAGCAAAGTTGCTTATAATATGATCACAAAGATCGTTTATGTAGAGTATGAAGAGTGTTGGTCCTAGAACACTGCCTTGAGGGACACCACTGTTGACAGGAGCAGGATTTGATATGGCACTTCCTATTTTGACCACTTGTTGTCTGTTAGACAGGAACGCAGTTATCCAATCATGTAGGGGTCCAGAAATGCCATAGGATTTTAGTTTCAGAAGTAGTTTGTTGTGTACTACTGAATCAAAGGCTTTACAAAAGTCTATGTAAATTGCGTCTATTGTAAATTGCGTCTATTGTAAATTGCGTCTATTGCATCTATCCTGATCAAGTTGAGTGGTCCATATGTTTGAAATGAAAACATATGAAAACCTTTTACCATAATTAATTATGCACAATTAATAATATTAATACAATTAAGTCTATTAACATATATCTTATTATCCCTCTTCCTTTCCATTAATCTTCCCCTCTTCATCCATTCTCTTTTGGTCTCTCAAAGATTCACTTCTTGTAAGTTTTCCCCTTTCCTTCCCTTCTCTTAGCTTCTTCTTTTTCTTTCTTTTCTTTATATATATATATATATATATATATATATATATATATATATATATATATATATATATATATATATATATATATATATATATATATATATATATATATATATATATATATATATATATATATATATATATATATATATATATATATATATTCTTTTTTCTGGATTCCTTTTCTCCCTTTTAAGTATATTATTTGCTTAAATCTCCTCATAATTCCTCCTAGTCTCTTCCCCCTACTACCCCCTCTGCCTTATGATTGGTTCTTTTTTAAAGAATATTCCCCCCCCCCGTCCACTGTTTTCTTGCCACTGTAAATCCCAGTGAAATCATCTCTCTGTTTTTTAAGCACCCAGAACTTCTGTAGGGAAGCAATTCCACCAATAAATTGTTCTCACTGTCAGGAAATTTGTCCCTAGTTCTAGGTTGGATTCCTCCTTGATGAGATAGTTTTAACACAGTACAACTTCTATCACCCCATCAATATATCCATTTTATGAAAAAGCTGCTCATATCTAAGGGATGTAATGGATTTCAATCTGATGGCTTTAATTGTTTTAAAGGATGCTTTTCTTTTAAAGATTTCTGAAGGTGGGAGGGTGCAATGGGACAGTGTTCAGGAGTTTAAGGAAGGGATTTTTAATTCCTTCTTCCACAACTTCTCTGTCTTACCCAAAGTTTCTTCACACAAATCATGGCTGGGGTAACCCACTAAGCTTTGTTAAGGCCATGAATAGGAGTGATAAAATGCTTGTAATAACCTGAGCCTGAATTTATTCTCTCATGTTTTAGAACAGAATGTAGAATATAGAACCCTAGGGCTGGAAGGGATCTCAGAGGTCTTCTAGTCCAACCTCCTGCTCAAAGTAGAAGCCCTGCCTATACCAACCCAGTCAGTTGGTTCTCCAGTCTATTTTTGAAAGTCTCCAGTGATGGAGTACCCACAATGTCTGGAAGCAAGCTGTTCCATTGATTAATTGTTCTCACTGTCAGAAAATTTCACACTAGGCTGGATCACTCTTTGATAATCTTCCACCCATTACTTCTTCGCCTACCTACAGGTGCTTTGAAGAATAGATAGTCCCCTCTGCTCTGTGGCAGCCCCTCAAATATTGGAAGACTGCTATCACATCACCCCTAATCCTTCTCTTCGTTAGACTAGACATACTCAGTTTCTGCAACTGTTCATCATATGTTTCAGCCTCCATCCCTCTAATCTTTGTTGCTCTTCTCTGTACTCTTTCCAGAGTCTCAACAAGTTTTTTGTATTGTGGTGGCCAGAACTGGATTCTAAGTATTCTAAGTGTGGCCTCACTAGTGCAGTATTAAGCAATGCTATCACCTTTTCTGATCTTGAGCCCACCTTGGGGTTTTTGGGGCAGCTGAAGCACACTGCCGGCTTATACCGAAGCGGTTGTCTCCTAGGACACCTTGATCCCTCTTACATTTGACACTTCGGCTGTTGAGACAAAATGTCCTGATTTCTCCAAGATTCAGAAAAACACTTGGAGAGATGACATCGCTGTTGCTTTCTCTGTCTACAGAAACGATTCAGATGGATGGACCACTCCAAGAAGGGGTACATTCCTTGGGCACCCAAACAACCTTCCAGCTGCAAAGGGAAGCAGAATTGTGTCGAGCTATATAGCAACAGTAAGGAGAAGATTTTTTATTCTAATATATCAGACTTCTCAAGCATGTGTTCTCCAGATGTGCAAAAAAGCATAACCTTCCAATCCTCCACAGCCTCTATGCATAAAGTCAGAGATTGCATTCACACAACCCATGGGCTTCGTTTCTGGATGAATCCTATTTCGTAATTTATGTAAGCTTAGGGGCCACTTCTATCACTAATGACTCTAAAGAGTGTATGCAACCATCCAGTAGAGCAGAGGTGGGGAATGACGGCTCCTTTATGAGTTGTGGTCTTCAAGAGCCGAGGTGGCACAGCGGTTAGAAGCAGTACTGCAGGCCACTTTAGCTGACCGTGATCCGCAGGTCAGCGGTTCAAATCTCACTGGCTCAAGGTTGACTCAGCCAATATAAATATACATTGCTTACTGCTGTAAACCTCTTAGAGAGTGCTTGCACTGTGAGGCATTATATAAATCAAACAAACAAACAAACAAACAAACAAACAAACAAACAAACAAACAAACTCCCAACTTCTAGAACCAAAGAAGCTTCTTGGATGAGGAACTAAACAACTTCAAGGGGGAAAAAACCAAGAAACTCCAGTTGCTTTTGGAAAAAGCACCTTTGGGATAATATCTGGAGATTAATCAGTAGGCAACCATTAAGAAAACAAATTTTTGGGGGGGTTTAGTAAAAAATCACTTCTGGAAACCTAAAACCTCCATCTAGACATCAATGGAAAAATCAAGCATACTGGAAGAGCAGTCTGAAAAACCAGGGACCCTGAATTTTAGTGAGTTTTTCCTGCAACCCAGTGATTTTGGAATATTCTTTTGATTCCCCCCCCCCCACTAAAATCAGCTTTTTAAATGTTCTATATCAGTGATGGCGAACCTTTTTTGGTTCGCGTGCCAAAAGGGGGGGGAATGCGGGGGATCATGTGTGTGCGTGCCCACACTCATAATTCCATGCACCTCCGCACATGCACGCATGACCCCCCTGCTCCCAGCATGCAATGGCACGCCCATTTTTCGCTCTCCCCAGGCTTCTAGGAGCCTGGGGAGGGCGAAAACAGCCTTCCCCACCCCCTCTGGAGGCTGGAAACAGCCTGTTTCCTGACTCCCAGTGGGCACAGAAGGCCCAAAAATCAGCCAGCTGGTGCACACATGCACGCCGGACCTGAGCTCGCGTGCCCACCGATATGGCTCCGCGTGCCACTTGTGGCACCCGTGCCATAGGTTCGCCATGACGGTTCTATATAGTATCATGATTAGTCGATGGGAACTTTTATCTTTTTATCTAGTTGGGCATTTCAAATTTTTTTTCAAATTCTTCTCTTCCCCAGAATATAAATGCTTAAAACCAAGGACCTAAGTGTCTAGATATCATGAACTGAAATTAATAGGTTTCAGCATATCCTAAGAAACATTTGAAATCGTCTTGATGCTGCATTACACTTGGCCTATTCAGATCCTGTAAGGTTTAGATTGCATTGAGTCAAGCAGCCGGTAATTATTAATTACCAGTGTAATTATTCATATTAAACTTTTTATAAAAATGCCCAGTCAAGAAAATATTGCAGTTTATGAATTCAGTGGAAATAATTCAACATAAAGGTACTCTTTGATTTATGACCACAGGTGAACCCAAAATTTCTGTTGCTAAGCAAAACAGTTGTTAAGTGAGTTTTGCCCTATTTTATGACTTTCTTGCCATAGTTGTTAAGTGAATCACTGCAGCTGTTATGTTAAGAACACGATCGTTAAGCAAATCTGGCTTCCCCATTGACTTTACTTGTCAGAAGGTCACAAAAGGTGATCACATGACCCCGGGACACTAAATGAATCATAAATATATGCCTGTTACCAAATGCTTGAATTTTGATCACGTTATCAGGAGAATGCCATAACAGTTGTGTGAAAATCAGTTATAAATCAATTTTTTCAATCCCATTGTAACTTTTCAACAGTCACTAAAGGAACGGTTGTAAGTTGAGGACTATCTGTAAACTACAATGACAAAGCTGTATTGTTCTGTTTCAAGTGGCTGTAATGCTTGGCACAGAGAGATAAACTCCACGAAAAGGGTATCATGCAGATTACTTTTAATTTATTTATTTATTTATTTTGATTTTCTTATATGCCGCCCAACTCCCGAGGGACTCAGGGCGGCGTACAGCAAAGAGAAAATACAAGAACAACCAATAATAAACATTACATTAAAATCAAATATAAAAATTAAAAATTTAATATTAAAAACCATCCAACAATCAGACATACCCGGGGGAGAGCTCAGCTGGATTAGGCTCTACCCCCAGCCTGCAGGAAAAGCCATGTCTTAACGGCTTTTCGGAAGGCCAGCAGGGTGGGGATGGTTCGGGTCTCTGGAGGAAGTTGGTTCCAGAGTGCGGGGCCCGCCACAGAGAAGGCCCTCCCCCTAGGGCCCGCCAGCTGGCATTGCTTGGCCGACGGGACCTGGAGGAGGCCAATTTGTCAGGCATTCTCAAAACAATAACTCCCAGTCATTGAAGAGATTCTTCTGAGGTGCATATAATCTGTCCCCAATTACGTAGGTGAAAACGAGGTAGTTTGTCCCCAAGCAGCTCCCGTTATGCTGGAATTCATAAAAGCCCGGCTGGTCTGCATGTACCAAGTTTTGCCCCCAGTAGCCAGTCACAAGTCTGACCCAGTGGCCAATCAGAAACACAGATGTCCTTTGAATATTCCCAGTAGAAAAAGTTCCGCCGTGTATTCTACTGACGAGTCCACTATTTCCTGTAACCAGTGGTGCATCTTTATCCAATATTTTTTCGCTTTGGGACAATATTCAAAGGACAATATAGCCAAAGCATCAAATACCTAATCCTCCACATCACTACGGTGGCCAGAATTGTGTACGCACAAAACTGGAAGAATTCCAATATACCTACGGACAGTTCGATAATCAAAAAAATATACGACTGTGCTGAAATGGAAAAACTAACGATTGAACTCAGAGGACAAAAAAATTCAGATTACTACGACGTTTGGGAAAAATGGTACAACTGGTCTAATAATAGAAATTTGAAGAAACAGTGTGGGACAAGGACACAGGATTAGAAAATATGATAAAATAATGTATAAATTGTATAAATAAGTAGCGATATATATAAATGGTGGCAGATCTGTCTACAAATATTGTAATATGTAAAATATGAAAATTAACAAAAAAAAATTATAAAGAAACACAGATGTGACCACGTGGCATAAAACTACATTTCCCAGAAAGCAATCCCTCAAGGCGATAGTTCTTAATTCCTAAACTAACTACTTACTCTAACCAGCACATGTATATTTAAATGTTTCTATCCAAGAAAGTTAATCCTCTGTGACAAATCCCCCCCCCCGCCCCGTTTTCTTAGGTACAAATGATGAGCGATCCAAAAACAATTGCAACAAAAGTCTAACCAATTACTTGATTTCTTCTAGACTATAAACTTTGGAATGACCAGTTTTGTGACGTCAAACAGTCCTATATGTGCAAGATGTCTATCGAATGAATACAGCTGGAAGCACCTGGAAGGTTGTAAGCCAGAATCTCCCTGGCTACTACAACATCAGCCTGCTGACCCACAGAAGAAGTCTGTGCATCAGGCTTTCTTTTCCATGTGGTGTCACTAATCAATAAACTCTAATCCAAGTGCAGATGATGCTTCTGTGCTTTTCTCTTGTGTGTTTTCATTCATTGAGAGGACTCCTGGTGCTAGAACCAAATCCAAAATGAACCAATCGAGAAAGCACCGATGATGTTCCCTAGTTGGGTGGATGTGGGACAGGGGTGGGTTCTAACTTACCTCACTGCTGGTTCGCTTCCTCCCGCGCCGTGTGGCCGCGCCATGCTGTGCAGTGTCAAAAATTCACAAAAAAATCCCCCCCAAAAAAGCCAAAAACAAGATGGCAGCGCCTGAGCAGTGCTGGAAACTCGGCTTCTGTGGATGCGCAGAAGAAAAAAAATCAGTAAAGTATTAAAAAAAAAAGATGGCGGCGTCCACGGACCAGCACCGACAGAACCAGCTCCATGACATCACCAGCGGTTTGCTACCAGTTCTACAAAACCAGTGCGAACTGGGAGGAACCCACCTCTGATGTGGGAGATATACGGCACTCCGACATCAAAAACATCTCCGAAACCACCAATAGACCATTAGAACCATGCGGCATCAGCGTAGCACACAAACCAATTAAAGCTCTCTGAAATATCTTAAATAAACCGAAAGACTCAGAAGGAAAAAAAAAGGAGGCATCTGCAACATACAGGGTAAGGACTATAACAGCTGCTATGCAGAAGACCCAGTGAAAACTCCTTAATCTCAACAAGATGTAGAGATAAAAAGTATGGAGATTAAAAAGAACAATATAAACTACAGGCATTTGCAGATGATTTAGTTTTTATTTTAGAGGAACCAATTGAAACAGGAATAAAATTATTGAAAAAATAGAATAGAATAGATTTTTTTATTGGCCACACAATTGATTAGACACACAAGGAATTTGTCTTGGTACATATGTTCTCAGAAGAATATGGAGAAGTGGCAGGTCTAAAAATTAATAAAGAAAAGACAAAGATTTTGGTTTAAAACTTAACAGAGAAACAATAGAAAGATTTGATGAAGTGGATATTCAAGTAGTAAAAAAGTTAAATATTTAGGAATTCAATTAACGACAAAATGTACAACGATTAAAGAAGATAACTATGGCAGATTGTTGAAACAAATTCAAACAGACTTGGAAAGATGGAAAAATTTACAACTACCTTTGATTGGAAGAGTGGCAACAGTAAAAATGAATATATTATCAAGACTATTGTATCTTTTTCAGACCATGCCGATAAAATTGGAAAAGTAATATTTTGAGGAACTTAACAAGATTGTGAATAAATTTATTTGGCAGGGGAAAAAAGCAAGAATTGGATTAAAATTGATGCAGGATAATAGAAGAAGAGGAGGATTTGGACTTCCAAATTGGGAAGTGTACTATCAAGCCGCTGCATTAACGTGGATAAAGGAATGGATTATGCTGAGAAATACAAGATTGATGACCTTGGAAGGACATGACTTACAATTGGGCTGGCATGCATTTCTTTGGTATGGTAAACATAATGCACATAAATACTTTCAAAGACATTATATAAGAAACGCACTACTAAGGGTGTGGGAGAAAATTAAAGAGCAACATTAGATTAAGATACCAGTGTGGCTTTCGACAATGAAAGCACTGATAAGTCCAAATGTTATTAATATAATAACTATGGTTAGATATAAAGATATCATAAATGAAAAAGGGGGTTAAAAAAAAGAGGAGCTGAGTGAAACAGGGATTGATATATCTTGGTATGCATACTTACAGATAAAATCTAGATATGATAAAGATGTAAAACTGCAAGGGTTTTATAAATAGACTAACATTAGCAATTAGAGATAAAGAACAGATAGAATATTGTGCGGTTTGGGAGATGTTTTACAAGTGGATAGAACAAAAGAAAGGAGTGTGGAACTGAAGAAAGAAAATGAGTAAAAAATGTATCAAGATAAAATGTGTAATATATTGAAAAAAAGAATAAAAGAGAATGTAACGAGAGAAAATTGTAAAAAAGGTATAAGAAAAAGATGTATAACCAGACGACACACTGTTGATCGAAAAAGAATATTTTTATATGTGTATAATGAAAAAATAAAAAACTTTACAAAAAAAACCCCCTCCTTAATCTCATAACACAGCAACACTAACAACCACAGTCTCAGCTGGGAAACTATGAGCATTCTAGATCAAGCTAAATCCAAAAATGCAAGAGAATGTCAGGAATCCTGGCACTGAGGCTTCTCTTATGTTAGACTGGCATTTACGTTCACTCGCCAACAAGATGGATGAAATACTTCTTTTAGCAATAGCAATGGCACTTAGACTTATATACCGCTTCATACCATTCCACTGTGCATGCGGTCGCCATCTTTTTTCGGTTTGTTTTTTTTCCAGATTTTTCGTTACTGCGCATGCAGGGAGCGAACCGGCAGCAAGGTAAGTTGAAACCCAGCCCTGGTCTGAGAGACTGGCTGGCAGGAAGCAGCAACAGCAGGAGGTGTGCTCTGCAACACCTCTGTGGCTCCTGCTAGGCAGAGCCATTTTGAGTTGGAGCAAGGCAGGGTGGGACCACGACTCCCCGTACCATCTCTCCATTGCCCTCGAATGGAGTGAGGACCGAGCAGGGTCCGAAGAGAAGGAGACCACTCAGCTGAGTCTGGAGAAATTCAGGTTTATTTACCATAACAGAAATAATAGCAGAATAACAAGAGAATAACAGAGTTGGAAGAGACCCCGGAGGCTCGGGAAGGAAACCCCATATTATTTCAGACAGAGAGGGAAGGCCCAGAGCTTCACCCCACTGCAGCACCACAACAGGCGGCCTGGGCAATAAACTGGACTATATGCTCCATCCAAACTGGACGGTTGTCTCACAAATGCTTTTGGCCACTTCACCGCAAGGCTGGGAGCGAAGGCTGTCATTCTGGAGGTAGGCGCAGCCATGATCGCCCAATAGCCCGTATCTGAAATAGAGAAGGTTGGCTTGGTTACCCTTTGTGTTCGTTCTCCCAGTTTCAAGACGTCCCGCAAGGTCTCGTCCTGCTCAATGATTCCTCAGCATATCGACCAGCAAAGACGTCAGAGATGAGAACAACGGTCACACAACTGAACGCTCAGCTCAGCCCACTCAAACAAAACACTAGGACAGAGAAGGAATGGTGGGAAATGAGAGGGACAGATGCCCCCACAGCGAGATTCTACGGACTCTCCAAGATACACAAAATAGGAGGCCCCTCCTCGAAGCGTTAAAAGATGCCCCTACTGGGCTAAATGACTGGCACAATGCTTAAGTTTCCTGACACAACCCACGAACAGCACAGTCACGTCACCCACACAATTTCTGACAAAACTACAAGGCTTAAATAGCAGGACTACCAGATTCTGCAACAGCTTTGTTCCCTAGGCCAGGGGTAGGCAAAGTTGGCTCTTCTATGACTCATGGACTTCAACTCCCAGAATTCCTGAGCTAGCATGATTGGCTCAGAAAGTCTGGGAGTTGAAGTCCATGAGTCATAGAAGAGCCAACTTTGCCTACCTCTGCCCTAGGCCACCCGTCTGGTAAACTCCCAAGATTCGTTTCTCTCGCCATGTACATGCATGCAGCCGAACGAGACTGTGCTGTTTCTCTGTGTCATATAATATATATGGGGTATATGTTTGTTCATTTATTTATTTATTTATTTATTTATTTATTTATTTATTTATTTATTTATTTATTTATTTATTTATTTATTTATTTATTTATTTATTTATTTATTTATTTATTTATTTATGTAGTCATGTTTATGTAGTGTACATTAGAGGTGGAGACCCTTTGAGAGCTGTATGCAATGAAATTTCATTTTAATGTATGCCGATTAGTCTACATTCAAAGTGACAATAAAGTTATTGTTGTGGCCTGTTGGCCACCAGCCCCTCCAGCAGCCGACTCAGAATAGGAGGAGGAGGCGTGGGAGTTGGGGTCAGCATCCAGGCAACCTGAGAGCTCCGAGGAGGAAGAGGAAATGGAGCTGTCAGAGAGAGAGACAGAGGTGGAGTCTGGGCCGTCCGTCAGCCCTCAGATGGAGAGTCAACAGCTCCCAGGTCTGGAGGTGGCTGATGAGGAAGAGGAGGAACAGCTGGGTCCAGTGCCTGATACGCGGATGCTCAGAAGGCAGAGGAGAGGAGAGCAGTGGAAATCTATGGGCCGGTCCTTGGGACGGAAGAGCCACCGCTGCTAGCAAAGCCCCACCCTAGCTCTGGGGATAAAAGGCAGGGGGCGGAGATGAATAGATGGGGCAGACAACTATTCATCTCCCTGCCGGACTGACTTGTTAGCCTGCAGAGAGAGAGACTTTTTGCTGGGGTTGCTGGCGCTCCTAATAAAGGAATCATTGATTTACCTACAGAGGGTTTGTCGTGTTTGGGAGCCGGCTCAGAACAGTTATTCTAAGTCTAAGTCTAAGTGTGGCTCCTGACGAGATCATGGTCTCCTTTGACGTAGCATCCCTATTTACATCCCTCCCTCCACACTTAGCATACGAAGTAATAGAAGAAGAATACAGCACAGATCAGAGCAAGCTAACCAGGACACAAACCATATGAGGCTACTCCAATACTGTCGACACACCTTCTTCCCATTCGAAAGGGAAATGTATGAATAAATAAAAGGGACATCTATGGGGTCCCCAATATCAGGAGTCATTGCAGAAGCAGTCCTGCGTGAACTAGAACATCGTGAACTTCAGAACTACACACCCAAATTTTGGTGCCGCTACGTGGATGGCACGTTTGTCATTATCAAAAGAAATTGCACTGCAAGACTTTCATGCCATACTGAACTCCGTCTTCCTGGGCATACAGTTCACAATGGAAGAAGACACAGCTAGACAATTACCATTTTTAGATGTGCTTGTCAACAGACAGGAAGATGGAAGCCTAGAAACCAGAGCTTATCGCAAGGCTCCACGCATTCTGAATTTCAACAGCAACCATCCACTGTCACGCAAAACAAGGCTGCACGAGAACGCTATATGGCAGGGTGAGAACAAGGCAAACAAGCCAAACTACGTGAACAAGTCAGGCAGAATGGGTACCCACAATCATTTGTTACAAATGTCTGTGCAACACGGTGGGGACAGAAAGGAAGAAACATGGCACAAGACCAACCACATGGCACACCCTGCCATACATCCAAAACATTTCGGAAGCCGTAGAACGCAGCTTCCGAGATCTGCAAGTGGGCATCGCACCCGCCCAGAGGCTACCATACGAGGACAAATCGTGCACTGTGAAGATCGCTTGGAGGTGGGAGATGGTTCCAATGTAATCTACTGGATCCCCTGCATGGATTGCCCCTGAGACTATGTAGGACAGACAGGGAGGAAGCTAACCACTAGATTTCAAGAACACAAGTGAGTGGTCAGACGAAGAGTCCCAAAGTCATTAGTAGTCTCACATTGTAATAAACAAGGACATACATTCAATTTTGCAGCTACTAAGATTGTTGAACGAGCAGGCACAAAAACAGCCAGGGAAGTGATTGACGCCTGGGAAATGGGCCCCTCATCAGTCAACAGGAGTGCTTATTTACCCCTCCTCCTCCTTGCAAACCCTCTCCCACCTAGTACTGATGATGTTCCCTAGTTGGGTCATGAAATGTCTGCAAGAAAACCACCAAGCTCAGAGATCACCAAGGACCCCACAGTCCTCTTCCTCCTCCTTCTCTCCACAATCCCCACCCCCCTTATAGCACTGATGATGTTCCCTAGTTGGAAACCAACCTCAGAGAGCACCAGGTTCAACCCTAAGCTACTGGTATTCTCTGAGAATAATTTGAAATGTAATGACCAAGGGTGTGAGGCCAATTTCAACCACACAGTAATTTCCATCTGTTATTCAGGTTCATAATGTAAGGTGTGTGTGTGTGTGTGTGTGTGTGTGTGTGTGTGAGAGAGAGAGAGAGAGAGAGAGAGAGAGAAATCACCCATTCTGGAGAGAACTTACCGAGTGGGCTTGAAGGCAGTTCCGTCTAACCACAGCCATCTTCTTTCCACGATATCGTAGATCAAACCAATCCAGAATTTGTCGTACTCATATGTCTTCGGATCCAGGTAATAATGCATAGTGGCATGAAACTTCATGAACTGCTAAAATATAAAATGACCACAGTCAGGCCAGGCTTCAGAAGAAAGATAAAAGCTGCAGAATTCCAGTTAAGGATGAAAGTTGATTCACTGTCATAACATGGCTGCATTAGCCTGAGTCCTTCGGGAGTTGGGCGGCATATAAGAATAACGAAATAAATAAATAAATAAATAAATATAAATATGATAACAGAATAACAGAGTTGGAAGGGACCTTGGAGGTCTTCTAGTCTAACCCGTTGCTCAAGCAGGAGACCCTATACCAGGGGTGTCAAACTCAATTTCAATGAGGGCCGCATCAGGGCTGTGGTTGACCTTGGGGGGCCGGACTTGAATGGTCACCTGGGTGGGCGTGGCCAACTTGACGCCACTCACTGGGCATGGCCGCCTGGGTGGGCATGGCCAGCTTGATGGCACTCCCCAAATTGCTGGCATGTTTCCTCTTCGCATTGGGTAGACCGGGCCGAAGCGACGCAGGCTGGCCCCTTACATTTTCCAGGACAGCCCCATGGGCCAGATCCAACCAAATTGTGGGCCACACCCAGCCCATGGGCCTTGTGTTTCACACCTCTGACCTATACCATTTCAGACAAATGGATGCCAAACCTCTTCCTAAAAAACTTTCTGTGCACCTGCAATCTTGCTGCATAGACACCTTCTTGAAGGTGCATTAGAGGTTGGGCATTGGACTGCCTCCTCCACTCTGGTCTAACAGAATAACAGGAAGAAGTGGCAGTCCTTCAAATATTTATTTTCCAAAGCACCAGTATTTGAGGGGTTGCCCCAAAGAAGAGGGGGTCAACCTAGTCTCCAAAGCAGGACAGGAAGCAATGGATGAAAACTCATTAAGGAGAGAAGCAACCTAGAACTAAGGAGAAATCTCCTGACAGTGAGAACAATTAACCAGTGGAATAGCTTGCCACCAGAAGTTGTGGGTGCTCCATCACTGGAGGTTGAGCAGAATTCTGGGAGTTGAAGTCCACCCATCTTTAAGCATGCTGACAGGGGGAATTCTGGGAGTTGAAGTCCACCCATCTTTAAGCATGCTGACAGGGGGAATTCTGGGAGTTGAAGTCCACCCATCTTTAAGCATGCTGACAGGGGGAATTCTGGGAGTTGAAGTCCACCCATCTTTAAGCATGCTGACAGGGGGAATTCTGGGAGCTGAAGTCCACCCATCTTAAACCGTTAAGTTTGAGAAAGACTGCTTTTAGAGGCAGCCGGTACAGTTTCACAGGGGCATCACCCAGCCCCCCTGTGCCCTCTTCGGTCTGCCCCCATCTCCCCCAGCCTCAGTACCATCTCTTCCTTGTTTGTGACCATCATCAGATCAGCATTCTCCTCCTGGCAGAAGTTCTGGCTGGAATGCCAGTTCAGTTCTCGGTTCCGGAATAGATAGCATTTCTCGCTTAGTTGCAGCCACTGGATTTTGCAGATGCTGCAGTTCAGAACTAGAGAGAGGAGAAGCAACCCAGCGCCCGGATCTCACATTGGCGCAAGCAGGGCATTGGCACCGTGCCCTCCAAGGCCTGAAAGACAATCTGCAGCCTAAGCCACGCGGGTAATCCTTGATTGATGACCAAAATCGGGAACCAGAATTTCCATTGCTAAGTGAGTCTCGCCTGTGGTTACTCTGTGGTTGTTGTTGTTTGCCCTGGTTTTTTGCCCCAACTGCTGGGGTTGTTAAGTGAATTGTATGGTCAGTAAATGAATCTGGCTTCACCCCACTGGCTTTACTTATCGAAAGGTAGCCAATTGTGATTGCGTGACCCCCCCCCCCCCCGGGGATGCTTGCCACCGTCACAAGTACACACCAGTTGCCAAGCATCTGAATTTGGATCACGTGACCACGGGGATGCTACGGCGGTCATAAGTGTGAAACAGGGTCACTTTTTTTCAGTGCTTCAAACACTCAGTAAGCAAATGGTTCCTAGTAAAGGACTACCTGAACCCTCAACGGCCTTGAACACACTTGCAAGTTTTAAGAGAGAGACAAACCCAGTTGGGAAAGAATCACGTAACCCATAAATTTGTCATGTGTGAAATGCTACCCAGAATCCGTGTTTGCTATTGTTCAAACTTCACAAGCAATCAATGTCTTTATTTATTTATCCCTTGCTTTCCGATTAACACGTACAAGTACACACACACACACACACACACACACACATATATGTAACATTTTTTGCTGATAAATGAAAATAAAGGTATATGATAAATAAAATAAAGATAAATGAATATATATATATGTGTTTTCTGAGGTTTTCGCGGGTGTTTGTATGTAGGTCTTTGGTTATTCGGGTTTTCTCCCGCATGAAATTGGAAGTGTCTTGGCGACGTTTCAATGAAGTCTCATTCATCATCATCAGGCTGGTGTCTTCTGCTTCCTGCTTCTGTGTGTGTGTGTGTGTGTGTGTGTGTGTGTGTGTGTGTGTGTGTGTGTGTGTGTGTGTGTGTGTGTATGTATCTAGGTATGTATGTATAAATTTATTTCTGTACAGGTAGTTCTCAACTTACAACAGTTGATTGAGTGACCCGTCAAAGTTACCACGGCAACTGACTTATGACCGTTTTTCACACTCATGACCGCTGCAGCATCCCCATGGTCGCACGATCCAAAATTCAGAAGCTTGGCAGCTGACTCATTTTTATGACTCGCTTAGCCACAGAAATTTGGGGCTCCATTCCGGTTGTAAGTCAAGGAGCGCTGTGTCCCATAACAAGGCTTGACCCTCCTTTCAGAAATGCTCTTTGCTTTGTCTGAATTATTTGGTGATTTGTATTTTCAGTTGGGCAAAGGTCGAACTCTCTCTCTGAAATTCAGGGATCAGGTCCGCTCCGTGTCAAACATGGAATGCATGAGCTTGAAGGCAACAAAGGCATATTAATAAATAACTACATATATTGATGTGTTTACAATTAGGAGTGGTGCGGTGGCCTAGAGGTGGAGCTCTCGCCTCCCAATCAGGAGGCTGTGAGTTCGATCCTAGGTAGAGGCAGATATTTCTCTCTCTCGGCACATTGAGAACATATCTGCTAGGGGGAAAACTCCGCATTGGTGACAGGAAGGGCATCCGGACATTAAAACACTTTGCTAGCTCCATTCCGTTGCCCAGACTCCACCCCGCAAGGGATTATGGGATCATTAAAAGATGATGATGATGATGATTGATGTGTTTATAATTACACAATTAGAGTCTCTTCCTTGCAACATTTGAAAAGGGGGAGGAATGTTCAATGTTTATCCTCTTTTTCTTTTGTGGTAGCACAAAGGGCCTCTACACAATCTTTGGGTGGCAGTTGGGATCCTTCAAGAGGTCCTCATCCCTCCAGCCAACTCCTCGTGATCAATAAAGGAGAGTATTTGTTTAGCTCAGGGTTGAAACGAGGGGTCCTTGGTGGTCTCCGAGCTTGGTGGCTTCCTGGAAGATGTTTTGTGATCCTACTAGGGAACATCATCAGTGCTAGAAGGGAGTGAAGTTTGCAGAGAGGAGGAGCAGGGGGAGGAGGAGTAGAAAAGGAGGGGAGGAGTAAGAAGGAAGGAGGAGGAGGAAAAAAGGAGGAGGAAAAAGGAAGAGGAGGAAGGAGAAGGAGGAGGAAGGAGAAGGAGGAAGAAGGAAGGAAGGAGGAGGAATGGTTGAGAAAAAGAAAAAAAGAGGAGCAGGAGGAGGAGGAGAAAAGGAGGGGAGGAAGGAAGCAGGAAGGAGAAGGAGGAAGAAGAAGGAAGGAAGGAGGAGGGGGTAGAGAAAAATAAGAAAAAGAGGAGGAAGAGGAAGAGGAGAATATGGAAAAAATAGAGAAGATAGAGAAGATGGAGAAAGGGAAGATAGAGAAGGAGTAGAAGGAACAAAGGGAAGAAAAAAGGCACGAGAAGAGAGAAAGGGAGGAGGAGGAGGAGGAGGAGGAGGAGGAGGAGGAGGAGGAGGAGGAGGAGGAGGAGGAGGAGGAGGAGGAGGGGGAGGAGGAGGAGGTGGAGAAATGTGGGGTCCTTGGTGCTCTCTGGGCTTGCTGGTTTTCTTGCAGATAGTTCATTACCCAAAGTAGACAACATCATCAGTGCTAGAAGGGAGTGGGGTGTGTGTGTGTGTGGAATGACAATAGAGGAGGGGGTGGGGTCCTTGGTGCTCTCTGAGCTTGGTGGTTTTCTTGCAGACGTTCCATGACCCAACTAGGGAATTTCATCAGTGCTAGAAGGGGGTGGTGGTTGTGGAATGGTGGTGGTGGTGGTGGAGGAGGAGGAGGTGGAGGAGGAGGAGAACTGTGGTGTCCTTGGTACTCTCTGAGCTTGGTGGTTTTCTTGCAGATGTTCCATTAACCCAACTCGGTAACATCCTCAGTGCGCGTGGCCAACTCCACACTCCTTCACACTGATGATGTTCCCTAGTTGGGTCATCAATCATCTGCAAGAAAACCACCAAGTTCAAAGAGCACTAAGGACCCCTCATTATGCTAGTTGCAAGGAGATCACCTGGGTTCCTCCATGTCCACCGTACCTTTGCCAATCTGTAGGTCGCTGAAGAGTTCAGTCAAGGTGAGTATCTTCCACTGCCACATAACTGCCTCTTCCTTTGTCCTCTTCTCCAGCATGGCCACTTGCAAGAGAAGTAATGACAGATAATCATTGGAGGAGAAGCTTGAGGAAAAAGGGATGATCTGCCACAATGTCCTACCTGTCAATGAATACTTCAGCTTCAACCGCAACAACACACGAGCACGTAATAGATTCAAACTAAATGTAAAGTGCTCCAAACTCGACTGCAGAAAATACGACTTCAGCAACTAAATGGTCAATGCCTGGAATGCACTACCTGACTCTGTGGTTTCTTCCCCAAACCCCAAAAACTTTAACCTTAGACTGTCTACAGTAGACCTCTCCCCATTCCTAAGAGGTCTGTAAGGGGCGTGCATAAGCGCACCACTGTGCCTACCGTCCCTGTCCTACTGTCCAAATTTATCTGTACCTACTTTGCTTTTGTTTATGTTTATACCATACCTGTTATCTTGTACACGTTTTGACAAATACAATAAATAAATAAAATAAATAAATAAAAATAAATGATATATCCTGCGGTTTTCTAAGAAAGATGGGGCTTCCTCCAAGAAGAGGTTGAATAAATTATCGATGACGTCTTCAAAGACATTTTCTTGTACCAATAGAAGAGAACATTTGTAGTTCAGGGTTGAACTGGGGGGGTCCTTGGTGCTCTCTGAACTTGCTTGTTTTCTTGCAGACATTTCATGACCAACCTAGGTAACATCATCAGTGCTAGAAGGGAGGGGAGTTTCTAGCACAGATAATATTCCTGAGTTGGGTCATGAAACATCTGCAAAAAAACAACCCAGCTCAGAAAGCAACAAGGACTCCACAGTTGTTGTTGTTGTTGTTGTTGTTGTTGTTGTTGTTGTTGTTGTTGTTGTTGTTGTTGTTCTTCTTCTTCTTCTTCTTCTTCTTCTTCTTCTTCTTCTTCTTCTTCTTCTTCTTCTTCTTCTTCTTCTTCTTCTCCTCCTCCTCCTCCTCCTCCTCCTCCTCCTCCTTCTCGTCCCTTTCTCTCTTCTTCCCTTTTTCTCCCCTTCATTCCTTCTCCTTCTCTATCTTCCCTTTCTCCATCTTCTCTAATTTTCATATTCTCCTCCTCCTCTTTTTCTTCTTCTTCTCCTTCATCCCTCCTCCCCCTTCCTTGCTTCTTCTTCCTCCTTCTTCCTTCTCCTCCTCCTCTCTGCAAACAACCCTCTCTTCTAGTACTAATGATGTTCCGTAGTTGGGTCAGGAAATGTCTGCAAGAAAACCACCAAGCTCAGAGATCACCAAGGACTCCGCAATTCAACCAAATTTTCTCCTCTATTGCTAATCAATTTTGTTTGAAGTAAAGTGCGAAATGCTTCATAATTAAAATTTACTTCTCCTTTCCTGTTGATAACTTGGAGGGACATGATACCGTTTCAAAACAGTGGGAAGTTGAAGAAAAAGAGATGTGTTTCTGTTCGTTATTTTTGCTTATTTGTTTCCTTATTTAATTTTTTTAATTGACCAGTGGCCAAAGCTCTTGTGTACATTCCAATAATGAATAGGAAGTCTTGGCTTACCAACCTTTCCATTCCCACAACCAGAACATTTCTTTTTGTAAGATCAAAAGAATTGCAAATGTTTTTGTAAGGATCTGTAAGATCTTTTTTGAATGCTCAGACCGAGAATTAAGGAGGAATTTTGTGACAGTGAGAACAATCAACCATTGGAAATATTCTTTCCAGAAGTTGTGAATGCTCCAACACTTGGGGTTTTCAAGAAGAGATTGGACAACCATTTGTCTGAAATGGTATAGTGTCTCCTGCTTGAGCAAAGGTTAGACTAGAAGACCTCCAAGGTCCCTTCCAATCTTATTTCAGATAGTCCTTGACTTGCAACCAGAACTGAGCCCAAAATTTATGTTGCTAACCGAGTCAGCCTACCTTTCAGATTCATGAGGGTCACCAAAAGGAAAAGGATCGCACAGATGCAGAGGAGTCCAAGGATGGAGCAAAACCAGTTGTCTGCAAAAGGGAAGGAAGGGAAAAAGGAGAGATGAGAACAGAGGAAGGCAATTCCAGCTGCCAAAATTGGTGTCGGAAGAGATTCTCTGCACAGGAATGACTGAGCTGACAGGTAGAATAATTGAAGGTTGCTTGATTCTAGATGATTTGGTGGGTCTTTTTTAGTAAGCTGTCTGGAGTAACTTCAGATGGTTAAATAAAAGGTAAATGCTTAAAAAAGGTAAAAGTTTAAAGGGAAAAATGGTACAAGGGAAGGGAAGGGAAGGGAAGTAGGATAGAAGGGAAGGGAGAGGAAGGGGAAGGGATAAAATAAATCTCCCACTAACACTGACAGGCAAACCATTTGTATATATCAAGAGAGCAAACCCCTACTCCCTTCTAACACTGATGATGTTCCCTATTTGGGTTATGGAATATTCGCAAGAAAACAGCCTAGCTCAGAGAGCACCGAGGACCCCACAAAATAAACTCCAATAGTGAAATAAAGTGCAATGATATATAAAGTACAATGCAAAAAACAAAATAAGATAAAAAATATAAAATAAAATTTAATAATAAAATTAAAAAAAAACATTCCAGATAATACAAATCTAATCAAAAGAAAACAGAAGAAAACAATAAAATAAAATATTCTAAATAATAAAATAAATTAAAACAGAACAGAACAGAACAATAAAACAAATAATAAAATAAAATAAAATATTTGCATGTACACTGAGAGCATATGCACCACAGACAAATTCCCTGTATGTCTATCACACTTGTCCAATAAAGTATTCTATTCCATTCTAAAATAATAGTAAAGTAAAGTAAAGAATAAAATAAAATAATAAAATAAAATAAAATAATAAAATAAAATAAAATAAAATAAAATAAAACAATAACAACAACAACAACAACAACAACAACAACAACAACTATTATTATTATTATTATTATTATTATTATTATTATTATTATTATTATTATTATTATTATTATTATTATTATTATTATTATTATTATTATTATTATTATTATTATTATTATTATTCCCCCATTCTCCTTTGGGGCCATTTTTCGCTCTGGTTATCCCCCTCCATGCTCAGATCATCTGCATGCATCATTCCATCTGGGTCTCTCCAGACCAGCAAGGGTGTCGGAGATCCTACAAGGCCAAAGGGTCCCAGGACTCAATCGAGGCTCCTGTGCATTGCAGTCCCCGGCTGAGCCCCCAGGCCCCCAGACTCAGACCCCAAGGGGCCTTCCTGACAGACCCCCGGTCACCCACAAATAGGTCAAGCGAGGCCTCTGGGAAGCCTTTGCAGCCATCTTCTCCAGCCAAGCTTTGGATGGACATCTTGTGCCCATGGCCCCCAGGTGTGGCCCCTCTCTTCCTCCTCCTCTTCCTCCAGAAGAGGGGGTCCCTCTTTTGGGGCTTACTCTGGGGAACGTGGGGGAGCCGAGAAGGCCCTCCCTCATCTGGCATCTCACAGGATGACCGTTGCAGGGAGCCACGGCTGCGCAACCCGGAGAGGTCACTGTCCAGCGAGATCCTCAACTCCCGGGACACCCTCATTTGGGGTGACCCCTTGAGTCCCCCAGGGGCCTCCTTGGCAGGACCGACTTTAGGGGTGTTAAACATGGCAGCCGGGCCTCCCTTGGATCTCCTGCCTCTGTGCCCCTCAGACACGCCAGGCGAGGCCTAGGAAGCCCCCCCAAATATCTTGGGGGTCACAACTCCACAGGAGAGGGGCAACCTTTCCCGTTCAAAGGGGCCTGGGGGCTTCTTTTGGGCTCCCCTGGGGACCAAGAGAGGAGGTTAGATTTAGGGGTCCAGAGGAAGGTGCGGAGGCCCCTCCCTCCTGCAGCAAAGGGACTCCATTACCCAGAATGCCCCTCTCCACCTAATTGCCCTCCTTGGGGTGCTGGCCTCTCCCGACCAGCAACTCCCCCCTCCCTGCAGAGGGGAAGCAAACTAAGCCAGGGGTCCCGGGGCTTTCCCACCCCCACTCCCAAGCAGATTTTCCTCCCCACAACTGCATTGGGGTCCATCTTGGCCCTGCCATCGAGGGAGGGGGTTGCAGAGGGAGGGGGGGGGGTCTTCCAGCAATGCAAATATTTTTTTTAAAATGGCCGTTGCAACAGCACTTTGGGGACGGAGGAGTCAGGAAACTCCTTGCTGACATTTCGAGGGCCGGCGTGGGGAGCAGGCAAAATTTGGGGCCTTTGCTCGGTCTGTTCACATAACGCTTCCTTTGCCTTCTGCCCTTCTTGGGCCTGGAGGCTTTTTCACTGCTGCAGTCCAGGTTTCAACTCTGGCTGCGTTGCAAGGGTCTCCCCCGGCAGCACCCTTTCCCTTCCCCAATATACCTCCTGTGGGCCCAGGCTCCAGCCGCCATCTTCAAAGCCTCTCTTCTCCTCGCATCCCCTGCCTTTCAATGTCAGGACCTCGGATGCAGAGCTGGGAAGGCCTCAAAATGGCACTGTGGCATTTTAAGCATCTGTCATCCATTTATCCACTCAATCTATCCTTCTCTATCATTTAGCTCTGTCAGATAATAGATTATAAAGTGACAGACAGACTGTCTACCTATCATCTATTTATATAGAATCTATCTGTGTCTGTCTATCCATCCATCCATCCATCCATCCATCCATCCATCCATCCATCTACCTACCTACCCATCCATCATCTATCTATCTATCTATCTGTCTGTCTGTCTGTCTGTCTGTCTGTCTGTCTGTCTGTCTGTCTATCTATCTATCTATCTATCTATCTATCTATCTATCTATCTATCTATCTATCTATCTATCTATCTATCTATCTATCTATCTATCCTATCTATAATCTATACTATCTCTACCGTATTTATCTATCTACCTCTACCTATCAATCATCTATTTATAATATATTTATAATCTATCATCTATTTATAATCTATATTGTCTGTCTGTCTGTCTGTCTGTCTGTCTGTCTGTCTGTCTGTCTGTCTGTCTGTCTGTCTGTCTGTCTGTCTGTCTGTCTGTCTATCTATCTATCTATCTATCTATCTATCTATCTATCTATCTATCTATCTATCTATCTATCTATCTATAATCTATACTATCTCTACCGTATTTATCTATCTACCTCTACCTATCAATCATTTATTTATAATATATTTATAATCTATCTATCATCTATTTATAATCTATATTGTCTGTCTGTCTATCTATCTGTGTCTATTCTCTCTCCCTCCCTCCCTCCCTCCCTCCCTCTCTCTCTCTCTCTCTCTCTCTCTCTCTCTCTCTCTCTCTCTCTCTCTCTCTCTCTCTCTCATCTACCTACCTACCTACCTACCTACCTACCTACCTATCTATTCTCTGTCCATCCGTCTGTCCATCCGTCTGTCCATCCATCCACCCACCCACCCGCCCACCCAACATAAAACGCCATCTCTTTATTTCTCGGCCTAAGACTGGCCACCCCACTCCTCCACATCCATCCGGTGAGCTGAATCAAGCAGAAAACGGAGGCTTTGAGTTTTGCTTTGCTCCCTTCTCATTTGCAAGAGGATGGGGAGATTAGCAATCCAGGATCTGAGTCTGCCTGGGGGGGGGGGGATGACTCCAAGCTGTGCCGGAACCTTCAGGGAGGAGCTGCAGCTGAGAAGTGCCAACGGGGCCCCGGTGGCAGTGCAGTGGCAGTTGGCATCCCAGCCCCAACTGTGAATCAGAGAACAGGGACACCACACACACACACACACACACACACACACACACACACACACACACACACACACACACACACACACACACACACAGAGTGGTGCCAGGGCCAGCCGAGTGAGGATGCAGGCCTCGCGGTCCCACTCCCCACTCCGGATCTGGTCGCACTCCTCACTCCGGTTCTTCGACCAGCCCCCCCAGCCGGCAGAAACACACCAGAGAGGACCAGCTTTCTGGAGAAGCTCGGTGGTGGGCAGTTTGCCCAAGAAGCAGAAGGTCTCTATGTCCAGGAAGAAGAAGTACAGCCTATATCTCCCTCCCCCCAGTGAGTGGGGGGCAAGGATGCCCCAGCACAGGCCTGGGGGTCTTCGCTGGGGGAGAGAAGAGGCCTAGAGGCCTTACAAAGTGGCTCTCATCCTTAGAAGTCCTTTGTGATCCTTTGCAAACCTTCCCTGCCTTTCTGGCTCTTTTTTCCAGGTTGAGCTGCTTCCCGGTGGCCATGAGGACTAGGAACCTTGCCTCTGTTTAAATCGGAGGCTGCACCCTGTAAGGGGAGGTTTTGGGAGGGAGAGGAGGCTGCAGTGGGTTTTGTGCAGGGTCCTCGCTGCAGGTAAGCAGCAAAATTAGGATGAATGTCTGGCCCACTAAGACCTCCTTGAAATGGCAGCATGATCATCATAACTATATTTATAATTATAGCAACAACAAACCAAGATGGCTAGCAAGCTGGCCTGTTCCCTCTGGTTCTTCTTATGGTCTAGGGCCTTAAGTAGTTTAATTGTGCTTTTAAAAAATCATTCATTTTTAATGTACTCTAAACTCAAAAGTTGATCCATTTTTAATTTAATTTGAATTAAATCTTTAATCTAATTTAATTTAAATTCAAATTTTAATCAATTTTTATTTAAATTCAGATATTACTCCATTTTAATTGACATTTAAATATTAATCCACTTTAATTTTCAGTGAAAATTTAATCCATTTTAATTTAAATTCAAATTGTAAATTGTTTTACTTTAAATTCCAATATTAATCTGTTTTTAAAAACCCATTTTAATCCTTCTTTATTTAATTTAAATTAGTTCAAGGTGATAAATTTAAATTTTATTGCTGTTGCAGAATGCAGGTTGTCCTTGACTTACAACAATTTGCTTATGGACTGTTCAAAATTGCAACAGCAGTGAAAAAAGTGACTTATGACCGTTATTCACACTTATGACCACCCATGGTCAAAATTCAAACACTTGGCAACTGACTCATATTTATGACGGTCCTAGTGTTCCATGATCCCCTTTTGTGACCTTCTGACAAACAAAGTCAATGGGGAAGCCGGATTCACTTAACAACCGTGTTACTAAGTGAACAACTGCAGCGATTCACTTAACAACTGTGGCAAGAAAGGTCGTAAAATGGGGCAAAACTCACTTCACAGATGGCCCGCTTAGCAACAGAAATTTTGACTCCACTGTGCTGCTAAGTCAAGAACTACCTGTATATAATCAGAGATAATAATAATAATAATAATAATAATAATAATAATAATAATAATAATAAGAATAAGAAGAAGAAGAAGAAGAAGAAGAAGAAGAAGAAGAAGAAGAAGAAGAAGAAGAAGAAGAAGAACAACAACAACAACAACAACAACAACAACAACAACAACAACAACAACAACAACAACAACAATAACAACAGAGTTGGAAGGGACCTTGGAGGTCTTCTAGTCCAACCCCTTGCTTAGGTAGGAAACCCTACACTACTTCAGACAAATGGTTATCCAACATCTTCTTAAAAACTTCCAGTGTTGGAGCATTCACAACTTCTGGAGGGAAGCTATTCCACTGATTAATTGTCCTCACTGTAAGGAAATTTCTCCTTAGTTCTAAGTTGCTTCTCTCCTTGTTTAGTTTCCACCCATTGCTTCTTGTCCTGCCCTCAGGTGCTTTGGAGAATAGCTTGACTCCCTCTTCTTTGTGGCAACCCCTGAGATATTGGAAGACTGCTATCATGTCTCCCCTGGTCCTTCTTTTCATTAAACTAGACATACCCAGTTCCTGCAACCGTTCTTCATATGTTTTAGCCTCCAGTCCCCTAATCATCCTGGTTGCTCTTCTCTGCACTCTTTCTAGAGTCTCAACATCCTTTTTGCATCGTGGCGACCAAAACTGAATGCCGTATTCCAAGTGTGGCCTTACCAAGGCATTATAAAGCGGTATTAACACTTCACGTGATCTTGATTCTATCCCTCTGTTAATGCAGCCTAGAAATGAACTCCACTCCCTCCTAGCACTGATGATGTAACCTAGTCGGGTCATGAAATGTTTGCAAGAAAACAACCAAGCTTAGATCCAAACGTCCAGTTGTGTCTTGGGGGAAAAAAGCACATTTTGGGACAACCATGACCCGGATGACTGAGAATCTCTATAGACAACCAAGCTCAGAGAGCACCAAGGACCTCACAATTGTTACTTTCTTCTTCTTCTTCTTCTTCTTCTTCTTCTTCTTCTTCTTCTTCTTCTTCTTCTTCTTCTTCTTCTTCTTCTTCTTCTTTTTCTTCTTCTTCCTCCTCCTCCTCCTCCTCCTCCTCCTCCTCCTCCTCCTCCTCCTCCTCCTCCTCCTCCTCCTCCTCCTCCTCCTCCTCCTCACAAACCCTACTCTCTTCTAGCACTGATGATGTCCCCTAGTTGGGTCATGAAACGTCTGCAAGAAACCCACCAAGCTCAGAGAGCAGCAAGGGCCTCACCTGAGCTGCAAATATTTTCTCCTGCCAGTAATGGCCTTTGTCCTTTGTTTTCCACCAGAATTCCTTGGCATAACCAGCTGGGCACAATTACTTGCCATTTTCTTAGCGGCAGTCGCCCTGAGCTTGTTCTCCGTGCTGATGAGTTATCTTAATATCTGTAAGTATCTCTGCTTCTCCCAGCCTTCTCATCTCACCCTCCTGGATCTCTTCTTCTCTCAAGGGGTTTCTCTGAAGGTAGAATGGCCTGAGAACCTGCAGAAGGATTGAACAATCCCTCCCATAATTCTTGACTGCTGGGACTGGATGGCTGGGGGCGTGGGGGGCGTAGTGCTGTCGAACATCTCTGGAGAACATCAAAGCTAAACTTGATCAAGAAAGGTCCAGCTATTCCTCCATCTATGGTCATAATTGTCCCAGCAGACAAGCTGGCTTGGAATACTTTCTGTGACCCTCCGTACAATATTGTGGTGTAAGGATGATTCCCCTACACAGTGTTGGACACCTGGTGGGCACATCCAGGACCAAGGAAGCAAGGGAGGTCAACCAAAGAAAGAGCTGGGCCCACAGACCAATGCGTAGGATTCGGAAGGCTGTTAGGAAGGAGAAGGAGAAGGAGAAGGAGAAGGAGAAGGAGAAGAAGAAGAAGAAGAAGAAGAAGAAGAAGAAGAAGAAGAAGAAGAAGAAGAAGAAGAAGAAGAAGAAGAAGAAGAAGAAGAAGAAGAAGAAGAAGAAGAAAACTAGTAGTAGTAGTAGTAGTATGGTGGTGGTGGTGGTGGTGGTGGTGGTAGTAGTAGTCATAGTAGTAGTAGTCGTAGTAGTAGTAGTCTGGTCTAGAAGGATGAAATAGTAGCTAAACCAGAGGTGGTAGCTTTAGAACAACATCTCTCTATTTAGAGGCTTCAGATGGGTGGACTCTAACTCCCAGACTTCCTTCAGATCTGGCCCTTCAGATCTAGCCTTATTGCCTGAGCTTCTCAGGTTGGTGGGAGTGACCTCTGTCCACCATCGTCCTGGGAAAAGTTGAAGGAGAACCTCCTTCTGCACAATAGTCTCTGGTTTGTTTCTCCTTCGTTTCAGATATCCAGAAGGCTGATACATTAAATGACCAAACTTTCAAGATGAGGACCAGGGAGAAAAGGTTAAACGATGCTATCAAACTGTTGGCAGGAGACCAGGGTAAGTGTCTGCTCCATGCTTGCTTCTCCTGGCTCCAAAAATAGAATAGAATAGAGCTAGGGCCTTAAAGTCCTCCTCCTCCGCCGCCGCCTCCCCCCCCCCTCCTCCTTCTGCTTCTTCTTTTTCTTCTTCTTCTTTCTCCTCCTCTTCCTCTTCCTCTTCCTCCTTTTCCTCCTGCTCCTCCTCATCTTCCTCCTCCTCGTCTTCTTCTTCCTCCTCCTCCTCCTCTTCTTCTTCTTCTTCTTCTTCCTCCTCCTCTTCTTCTTCTTCTTCCTCATCCTCTTCCTATTCCTCTTCCTCTTCCTCCTGCTCCTCCTTTTCGTCTTCCTCCTCCTGCTCCTCCTCTTCCTCTTCCTCCTGCTCCTCCGCCTCGTCTTCTTCCTCCTCCTCCTCCTCCTCCTCCTCCTCCTCCTCCTCCTCCTCCTCCTTCTCTTCCTCTTCCTCTTCCTCTTCCTCCTCCTCCTCTTCCTTTCAGCAACCCCAGTCCCTTCTAGCATTGATGATGCTACCTAGTTATAGAGCCGAGGTGGCGCAGTGGTTAGAGCTGACTGCTAGTTCAGCAGTTCAGCTGTTCAAATCTCACCAGCTCAAGGTTGACTCAGCCTTCCATCCTTCCGAGGTGGGTAAAATGAGGACCCAGATTGTTGGGGGCAATAGGCTGAACTCTGTAAACCGCTTAGAGAGGGCTGTAAAGCACTATGAAGCGGTATATAAGGCTAAGTGCTATTGCTATTGCTAATGAAATGTCTGCAGCAAACAGCCAAGCTCAGAATGCACCAAGGAGCCCAGAGTCAGGATCTGCACCCAAAGCCCCTACAACGTGGGTAATGGCTGCATCATCAAGAGTGCATTGGAAGCGAGATCTTATGGGAGAGGTTGAGAAATCGTCATTTGAGGCAGACTTCTCCACCTCCCAGTTGGATACATCTCTACCTCCTCAGCCATTCCTTTTGGCCATCAACTCAGCCTTCCTCCACCCCAGTTCTGAAAAGGGGTGTGTGCAAAGAGAGAGTGAGCATGGGGGGTTCCTATGCTTTTTCCCCTCCCCTTGACCTCCCACCCCCAACCCTCTCTCTAGGTCAGCATTGCAAAATCTGTCGCAACCAGACCTGGCTGCAACGAGCAGAGACCTGCTACCGATGGACGGATATCTTGATGCCCTGGGGAATGTGCATGGAGAAATGCCAGAGACAAGGAGCCAGGCTGCTCAAGGCTGAGACGGAAGGGGAAATGGTGAGCATTCTTGCCATGACAGCAATTGGGGGTGAGTAGATGGGTGGGTGGGTGGGGGAGGGGCTGCTTGTTCCTGCAAATGGAATCCTATCTCCCTCTCCCTCCCCCAACTCTTCTCTCATCTCCATCCATCCATCCATCCATTATCTATCTATCCATCCATCCATCCATCCATCCATCTATCTATTCATCCATTATCTATCTATCTATCCATCCATCCACCCATCCATCCACCCATCCATCCATCCATTATCTATCTATCCATCCATCCATCCATCCATCTGTCCATCTATCCATTATCTATCTATCCATCCATCCATCCATCCATCTATCTATTCATCCATCCATCCATCCACCCATCCACCCACCCACCCATCCATCCATCCATCCATTATCTATCCATCCATCCATCCATCCATCCATCCATCTGTCCATCTATCCATCCATCCATCCATCATCTCTCTCTCTGTCTCTCTCTCTCTCTCTCATCTATCTATCTATCTATCTATCTATCTATCTATCTATCTATCTATCTATCTATCTATCTATCTATCTATCTATCTATCTATCTATCATCCATCCATCCATCCCTCTCTCGATGTATCTATCCATTCTATCCCCTCCTCTATCTATCTCTATATCTCTCTTTCTATATCTATCTCTCATCTATTTGTCCGTCCATCCATCCATCCATCCATCTGTCCATCTATCCATCCATCCATCCATCCATCATCTCTCTCTCTCTCTCTCTCTCTCTCTCTCTCTCTCTCTCTCTCTCTCTCTCTCTCTCTTATCTATCTATCTATCTATCTATCTATCTATCTATCTATCTATCTATCTATCTATCTATCTATCTATCTATCTATCATCTATCCATCCATCCATCCATCCATCTCTCTCTCGATGTATCTATCCATTCTATCCCCTCCTCTATCTATCTCTATATCTCTCTTTCTATATCTATCTCTCATCTATTTGTCCGTCCATCCATCCATCTATCTAGAAGACCTCGCAGGTCCCTTCTGACTCTGTGATTCTCTTATAGAAGTGAAGTCTTTGGTTTTCTCTGCGTAGACACTTTAAGAATCTTCTGTTATCCAGATGTGATTCCTACTCCAATATTTTTCCGCTTGAAGGGGTGGACGCTGCTGAGGTGCTTGGTGGCCTCTGTCCTTGAGGGTCCAGATGTTGGGGGTGCTTCCTCTGGGCACCCCTGAGTTGCCCCCGTTTCCTGGGCTTTTGCCAGAATCAAACCCGGCATTTTCCTCGTAGGAATTCCTGCTCCAGGAGTCCCGCAAATGGGTCACCGTGGTTGATCACGACCACGTCCCGCAGAAGATCTGGATCGGTTTGTTCTTCAACCTGTCTCAGATGACCTGGCATTGGGCAGACGGAGAACTCATGCACATCCGGATGTGAGGGTCCCCTCTTCAACCAGGGCTGGGGGGCTGCGGGGGACAAAAGGTGGAGCTGACGTGGGGGGGATTTTTCCTTTCTTTAAACTTTAAAACAGGGGTCTCCAACCTTGGCAACTTTAAGACTTGTGGACTTCAACTCCCAGAGTTCCTCAGCCAGCTGGGGAATTCTGGGATTTGAAGTCCACAGGTCTTAAAGTTGCCAAGGTTGGGGACCCCTGTTTTAAAGCATCTTTTTAAATGTTTTCGAATCTTTTTAAAAATCGGAGAAATGCTGCCTCACCCTGAGCCCAGAATGGACACAAAAGTCCTCCTTTAAACAACATCCCACGATAGGTGGTGGGAACACACCTGGAAGGGAGCCCTCTACTTACAACAATTTGTTTAGTGACCGTTCGAAGTTACAACAGGACTGAAAAAAGTGGCTCATTATGACTGTTTGTCACGTTTGCGACGGATGCAGTGTCCCCGCGATCCCGTGATCGAAATTCGGATGCTCGGCAATGGACTCACATTTATGATGGTTGCAACATGCCAGGGTCATGTGATCCCCTTTTGCGACCTTCTGACCGGCACAGTCAATGGGGAAGCTGGATTCACTTTACAACCGGGTTACTAACTTATCATCTGCGCTTAACAACGGTGGCAAGCAAGGTCATAAAATGGGGTAAAACTCAGTTAACGCATGCTGCTCAGAAGGTTGCAAAAGGAGACCACGTGACACACACACACACACACACACACACACACACCCCGGGGACGCTGTGACCGTCATAAATGCGAACCACTTGCCAAGCGTCTGAATTTGCACCACGTGGCCACGGCGGAGGCTGCAGCGGTCTTCAGCGTGAAAAAACGGCCATAGGTCACTTTTTTTTGAGTAATTTTGTAAGACTGTTGTAACTTTAAATGGTCTTTAAACGGTCACTAAATGAATGGCTGTAAGATGAGGACTGCCTATAATGAAGCATTGCGGGTTTTTTTGATGAGTAACTCTTGTTATTTATTTATTTTTACTCCCTTGGCAGACCCATCCATATAGGCAAGGCTTGTTTGCTCAGTGAATGCTGCGTGGCGATTAGCAACGCAAAGGCAATCACCCAAACCTGCAGTGAGGAGATCAGCTGTCTGTGCAAGAAAGTTGTGCTTTGAAACCATCCAGGGGCACCCCAAAATGTCCTCCCCCCCCTCTTTTTGCAATAAAGGTTCCCCTCATCAGGTAATCCACTGTGACCTCCATGGATGGAAATGCCCAAAGATATATCTTCTTCTTCAAAGAAATTAAATGCCTTTATCGAATGCTTCCATTCCTTTGATTTTCATTCTTTATGCCGGGGTTCCCCAAACTTGGCAACTTTAAGACTTGCGGACTTCAACGCCCAGAATTCTCCAGACAGCTATGCTGGCTGGAGAATTCTGGGCGTTGAAGTCCGCAAGTCTTAAAATTGCCAAGTTTGAAGACCTCTGCTTTATGCTGTTCTTTTATATCTCTCAAATGTTCAGTTTTCACAGTTTCAGCGTCCAAGAAATGTAAAAGCCGCCCAGAGTCCCTCGGGAGTTGGGCGGCATACAAATCTATTAAATTAAATTAAATTAAATTAAAAATATTTCACGGTGACCGTTGATGTTTATTTATCTTTTCAGGGACTTCTAGTTTTTTTTTTTAATATTGGCCCTCCAAGTTTTATAAGTTTCAAATTACTTTATAGTTATTTGAAATTTGATAAGTTTCGAATTACTTAACAGCAGTTTATTTAGTGACAGTCCAAAGTTACAACGGCACTGAAAAAAGTGACCTATGATCATTTTTCACGCTTATGACCATTGCAGTATCCCCATGGTCACCTGATCAAAATTCACAAGCTTGGCAACTGACTCATATTTATGACGGTTAATCCCCGTTTGCAACTTTCTGATGAGCAAAGCCAATGGGGAAGCCAGATTCACTGAACGACCATGTCATTAACTTAACAACTGCAGTGATTCACTCAACCACTGTGGCAAGAAAGGTCGTATAATGGGACAAAGGGCACTTAACAAATGTCTTGCTTAGCAACATAAATTTTGGGCTCTATTGTGGCCATAAATCGAGGACTACCTGTATATATGTTAGAATGTTTTTGTTACCATCTGAATTATTGAATTAGTTAGCACCAGTTGGCTGAAGTTGGGTTGAGAGGGCTTAAAGTGCCCATAGTCAGAATATCTGAATAGAGCTGGAAGGGACCTTGGAGGTCTTCTAGTCCAGCCCCCTGCTCAAGCAGGAGATCCTAGACCATTGCAGACAAGTGACTGTCCAGTCTCTTCTTGAAAACCTCCAGTGACGAAGAACCCACAATTTCTGGTGGCAAGCTGTTCCACTGGTTAACTGTCCTCACTGTTAGAAAGTTTCTCCTCAATTCCAGGTTGCTTCTCTCCTTGATGAGTTTCCATCCGTTGCTTCTTGTCCTGCCTTCAGGTGCTTTGGAAAATAAATTGACCCCCTCTTCTTTGTGGCAGCCTCTCAAATACTGGAACCCTGCTATCATGTCCCCCCTAGTCCTTCTTTTCTCTAGACTGGCCAAACCCAAATCCTGCAGCCGTTCTTCATATGTTTTAGTTTCCAAGACTTTAATCATCTTAGTTGCTCTTCTTTGCTTTTTGCTTTTTCCAAAGTCTCAAAGATCTTTTTTGTAACGTGGTGACCAAAACTGGATGCAGAATTCCAGGTGTGGCCCTACTAAGGCTTAATAAAGTGGCAGTAATACTTGATTCTATGCCTCCGTTTCTACAACCATCTTATTAGCTTTTTCGGCTGCTGCAGCACACGGCTGGCTCATATTTAAGGGATAGCAATAGCACTTTACTTATATACCGCTTCATAGTGCTTTTACAGCCCTCTCTAAGCGGTTTACAGAGTTCAGCATATTGCCCCCAACAATCTGGGATCGTTCACTAAGACTCCAAGGTCCCTCTCACAGTTCCTGTTTTGGAGCATTTTAGTCCATGGGGCACAATCATAACTCTGGAGCAAACCACCTCAGGGCCGAAAACCTTTGGGGCAGAAAGGAGCCAAGAGCCCACAGATAGATGCATGTAAACATCCCTGCATGAAGACTGCATAAAATCGTGTAGGTCAACTGGCAAGCTCTAACCCCACTCAACTGCACCCTACTGACCCCCAGGGAGTTAAGCCACAAGATTAGATAAATCACAGGATGGTAGCCTTTATTGACCCAAAATGGGCTGGTGTTCAAAGTTACAGGTGTGAACCTTCCACCTGACTGATGGAGGTGGGGAGCATCGGGTTGGTGTCATCCCTCAATGGCCATCTAAGTCAGGGGTGTTAAACTCAAGGCCCGCAAGCCAGAACCACCCCGCGATGTGGTCGGATCCGGCCCACAGGGCCGTGCTGGTCTACCCAATGCAAAGAGGAAAGATTGGGCCAGCGTAGCTTCGGCCCGGTCTACCCAATAGGAAGAGGAAACGTGCCAGTAGTTTGGGGAGTGCCGTCAAGCTGGCCACGCCCACCCAGTTGGCCACACCCACCCAGTTGGCCACGCCCACCCACCACCCTGAGGTCAACCACAGCCCTGATGCAGCCGTCAATGAAATTGAGTTTGACACCCCTGACCTAAGTAGTTCGGCCCGGTACGGTAGCGGCGGCTGCTGGTGGTTTGGAGAACTGGTAGCGACGGCAGTGCAAGGCTCCGCCTGTCCACCCGGACATCACCATTTTCTTGTTTTTAACCCTCTGTGCATGCGCAAAGCGTTCTGTGCATGCGCAGAGGGTGAAAAAGTGTGTGCTCAAGCGTAGCGCAGGTTAAAAAGTGCGTGAGCGGAGCAAGCGCGCACGTGTGAAGCGTGCACTTCCGAACTGGTAGGGAAGATAAGTAGATTTCACCGCTGCTAAGTAGACCTTCTGCAGTCTGTGCCACCCGGTCTATCCCAGCCAGGGGCGGGTTCCTAATTTTTTTACTACCACTCTGTGGGCATGGCTTATTTTGTGGGTGTGGCTTGTCAGCCATGTGACCGGCTGGGCGTGGCTTCTCAGACTGCTGAAGGGAGGGGAACTGAGATAGGTCCTGCCGCCCATTCCCCCTCCCCTCAGCAGCTCGAGAAGCCTCAAACGTGTGAAAATGCCTGGGATCATCATTGCACGTTCGTG